>OX422214.1:526870120-528070120 GCA_949130495.1 Sambucus nigra
GTTATAATTTGTGTTGAGATTTATTGTCACCACAATTGGCGCCGTCGTGGGAATTGATTATTCTTCCTTTAAGAAAGCCTTCACCAATAAGATCCTAGAATGTCTGGTCACAGCAACAATGCCCCTCAAGCAGGGGATATTCAAGAGAAACCCATACCTCGTAGGATTAGATATGAAGTTCGACGCTCAAACCCAAGGCCTTGTCTAGAATGACAGACCTCAGAAGAAAGCCAGCGACCAACTAGGTCCATGGAAGTCTCCATGCTGATCGATGCCTATGAGGCTAGGCTCCAAGGATAGGAGGAGTCCACTCACAATAGAGAAACTGATAATGCTTGCCTCAAGAGGAGATTGGAGAAAATAGAGAGAGAATTCCATCGCAATACAAGGCGATGTCATTATCGTACTCCTATCCCTTAGGCGAGCAGTTCTCGCAGCCGAGGAAGGATTCCAGAACATGGATCTCAAAGATTTGAGGGGCACAAGTCAGATAATGACTGGTTTGAGCACCAACAACCATCTCACCATTACAGGAGCCCAAGCCAAGGAAATAATGATATACGAAACTTAGTCCGGAGAGAGATGGACCAACACCCAGTACACCGGGGTGCCAAATAGACAACAGGGCTAGCCAGGCGAGCTCTCAGGACCCAAATGAAATCCCCTTTCTCAAGGGAAATAGAGGAAGAAGAAGACCCCAAGAAGTTCTCAATGCCCAGGTTCAAGATCTACGAGGGAAAGACTGATACTATCGACCATGCCAGACAATACAGGCAGGCCATGACCCTTTGGAACCACAAGGACGCACTGATGTGCTAAATCTTTTCATCGAGCTTGCACGATGTGGCCCAAAAGTGGTTCGAGAAACTCCCTCATAGATACATCAGGAACTTCGAGTCCCTAACAAATCTCTTCACAACTCGCTTTATTACCAGAAGCTCCCATCCGAAAAGGATGGATGCTTTGTTGACTATAAAGAAAAAACCCCAGGAAAGCCTTAGGGACTACGCGAAGAGGTATTTGGAGATGTTCAACGAGGTCGAGGATCCTTTAAGATTGGCTTATCCATCTCCTGCCTCTTACACCAGTCCCTCACTAAGAAGGAGGCCACAACCAACGACGACTTGATGACTCATATTGAAAAATATGCCAAAGTTAAAGGTGTGACCCATCTCAGTGTAGGGGAAAATGGCTGCGCCAAGTTTTCCAGCAAGGGAAGTGAGAAAATTGAGGGTCAAAAGAAAGGAAGTAAAAATGGGGCCAAAAATGGCCCTAATAATGGGAACAAGAGTAATGCCTTAAAGGAATTTCAAGTAGTAAACACAGTTTTTAAAGAACCGAACTATAAGATTCTGGAAAAGATCAAGGATGAACTGTTCATTAAGTGGCCCAAGAAGATGGGTGGAGACCCTTTAAAGAGAAAAAACACACTGAGATGTGCTTTCCACAAAGAAGGCGGGCACAAAATCGAGCATTGCAAAGACCTTAACTCTCACCTTGAAGAGTTAGCTCAAATTGGACACTTAAGCAAATTTGTAGAAAAAAAGGCAGAGAAGGTAGCTACCAATGGAGATCAAAGGCCTGACAACGTGCTCGAAGAAGACGTCGGCTATGAGTTGCTGTAATTCATGGGGAGTCTGACCTCAAACAGATTCAGAAACACGGCTTGAATGGAATTCAAAAAGCTTACAACAGTAATGCAAGTTTTTCAAATCGATCTAGCTAAAATGCAAGTAGGAAAGCATCGAAGAGCAGAGGACGTTGACTACAACAAGCACATTGTGTTCACAGATGAGGACCTAGTGAGAGTAAGAACCCTACATCAGGATGCATATATTATTACACTCAGGATAGCTAGCTATGACGTCGACAGGTTGCTCATCGGCCAAGGTAGCTCATTCGAAATAATATACCTCGACCTGTTTAAAAAGTTAAAGTTGAGTATTGTCGACCTAAAGGAAGCCACCGTTACTCTAGTTGGTTTCACTGGAAAAGTAACCATCCCCTTGGGAAAGATTGTCTTGCTAGTAAGGGCAGGAAACATCTCCAAAATGATCGAATTTCTCTTAGTCGATATTAATTCCCCCTACCAAGTGATCCCCGACAGAGGATGACTTCACGCGATGAAGGTCGTCCCCTCTACCTACCATCAGAAACTCAAATATGTGACTGAGCGAGGAGTAGTGGAGATCAACAGAGATAAGGCAATGGATAAAAAGTGCTTCATAGCAGCCATCCGTCCCAAGCCAGAGAAGAAGGTTAAAAAAGTCATAAGCAAGGACAAAGAGCAGGAGAGGCTAATTCCCTCCAAATATCAACTAAGATATGGGACACCATGAGTGGAAGATACTAGGCTCATCCACTCTAAAAGAGTCATCGAGTACCTGGAGGAAGTCACAACCAGTAGTAGTTCAAGTGAAAGAAAGTTCTTGATTGGAACCTTACTCACCGATCACGAAAAGAGGGAATTGGTCACCCTATTTTGAAGTAACTTAGATGTCTTTGCATGGGAACCATACGAGTTTCCTGGGATTGATATGAAAATCACTTATCATCGACTGCACGTCGATCCATCATTCAAGCCAATTGCACAGAAAGCTCACCGACCTGCCCCAAAAAAAGCCAAGGCAGTGGAGAAGGAAGTTATAAAACTGTTGGATGCGTGATCCATATGGGAAGTCTAGTTCCCCAAATGTCTATCCAATCCATTGAAAGTGGAGAGTCCGCATCGATTTCATAGACCTAAATAAGGCATGCCCTAGAGACAGTTTCCCCCTCCTAAAGATTGACCAGCTGGTGGACACTACTGCAACAAAGGAAAGGATGAGATTCCTAGACGCATACTCTGGGTATCACCAGATCCCTCAGTACGAGATGAATCAAGACAAAACAACATTTATAACCATAATTGGGATATATTTCTACAAGGTCATGACCTTTGGGCTAAAAAATGCAGGGGCAACTTACCAATAGTTGGTCATAAAAATGTTCAAAGACCAAATGGGAAGCATTATATAGGTCTACATCGATGACATGATCGTCAATATAAAGGTTAAGGATAGCCACCTCTCTGACCTATCAAGGACTTTGAAATCCTCAGGAAGTACTAAATGAAACTCAACACGAGAAAATGTTCCTTCGGTGTGCAGTCAGGAAAATTCCTTGGGTACTTGATCAGAAAAAGAGGTATCGAAGCTAACCTGGACCAAATTGATGCTATTAATAGGGTACAACCCCCCGTACGATAAGAGACGTGCAGAAGCTCACGGGGATGCTCGCCGCCCTAAATCGGTTCATCTCGAAGTCATCCAAAAGGTGTCAACCGTTCTTCCAGTTGTTCAAGAAGAACAAAGATGTGGAGTGGAACGATGATTGCTCGAGGGCATTAGAAGGGATCAAAGTTTACCTTTACAAACTGCCCTTTCTCATAATCCCTTAAGAGAATGATATTCTATACATTTACCTTATAGTATCCAGTCATGCTGTAAGTTTGGCACTGGTATACAAGAAAACGGGGATCCAAAACCCAGTCTATTACGCGAGCAAGGCTCATTTGGATGACGAACAACGATACCTACCACTAGAAAAGCTCACCTTCGCACTAGTGGTAGCCCAAGGAAATTAAAGCACTACTTCTAAGCCCACTCCATCATCGTACTTACATCCCACCCTCTTAAAGCAGTCATGAGAAAAGCAGACCTTTCCGAAAAACTATAAAAGTGGTCGATCGAGCTTGTGCGATTTGACATTCAGTTCTAGCCGAGGAATTCCATCAAAGGGCAGGTCCTCACGGATTTTATCGCAGAGTTTGTAGGAGAACACCCTTGCGACCAACCCGAAATTATACATCATAATGAAGTTCCCCCAGCATCAGGCATCTGGAGACTATTCTTTGATGGAGCCTCCAATTCTAAAGGGGCGGGAGTAGGCATCGTACTAATTACCCTTGAAGATGCAATACTCGAGCAAGGAATCAGGATTGGATTTAAAGACTTCAACAACGAAGCATAATATGAAGCACTGATCGCAAAACTACAAAAAGCCCAAAAGCTTGGAGCAAAGCGACTCCAAGTGTTCAGCGACTCACAGTTGGTCTCTAACTAGATAAGTGGCAATTTCAATGCTAGAGACGAGAGGATGACAACCTATCTCGCCACTGCAAAAGAATTTAGCTAACTTTGAACAAGTCAGTGTCCAGCAGTTTCCCAGAGGATAGAACAACCATGCTGATGCCCTAGCATCCTTAAGCTCAGTGATCAACTCTGACTTAAAGAGGACAATTCAAATTAATTTCCTTACCCAGCCAAGTATTAACCAGATCGACGAGCTACCGAGCGTGGCTAATTTTCTCTAGATTGAGACAGCCCATTGTTGGATGGACCCCTTGAAGGATTATTTGAAGAAGGGTACACTACCAGAAGATAAGAAGACCGTTCATTAGATAAGAGTCAAAGCTACTTGCTTTCACTTTTCTTCTGAGGGGAAGATATACAAGATATCTTTCACTGGCCCTTACCTTCAATGCATTCATCCAAAGGACGTCAAGCAAGTCCTGCATGAACTCCATGAGGGAATCTGTAGGAGTCACATTGGGGGCAGGTCGCTAGCCTTATGAGTAATGAAAGGAGGCTACTGGTGTCCATACATGCAGAAAGACACTGGAATCTATGCTCGAAGATGCGAAAAGTGCCAACTTCACACACCTTTGGTTCACCATCTAGCTAGCGATCGAAAGTCACTTACTAGACCATAACCTTTCGCGCAATGGGGTATAGACATCATGGTCCCTCTACCTACCTCATTCGGTAATCGCAAGTATCTGTTGGTCGTAACAGATTACTTCACCAAATGGATAGAAGCAGAGCCACTGACCAACATTAGAGATGCAGACATGATAAGATTTATATAGAGGAACATCGTTACTTATTTTGGGATCCCCAAGACTATCATCAATGATAACGAAACCCAGTTTGAGAGCAGCCTCTTCCAAGGTTTCTGCAACGACTGTGGGATCAGGCACCACTTCAGCTCTGTGGCATATCCTCAGAGCAACGGATAGGCTGAAGCTTCCAACAAAATAGTGATTGATAGATTAAAAAAGCATTTGGATCTAGCCAAGGGAGCATGGGTAAATGAACTACCCCACATCATATAGGCTTACTGCACCACCCCATGGTGAGCAATTGGAGAGACACCATTCGCACTGACGTATGGTATGGAGGCAATTATCCCCTTAGAAGTTGGCCTCCCTACCATGAGGTCCACTCTGGTCGACCAAGGCCAAAACGATGCAGCATTGCTCGCTAAACTTGACCTATCTGAAGAACGAAGGGAGTTGGCTCTAGTAAAACTAGCAGCCTACTAGCAATAGCTAGCAAAGCACTACCACAAAAAGGTCAATCCAAGAGCATTCCAAGTTAGGGACTACGTCCTGAAGAAAGTTCTTGGCAGCGCTGTAAAACCATCAGATGGAAAGCTAGGACCAAAGTGGTAGGGGCCATTCAAGGTGATAAAAGACGACCTACAATGAGCCTATCACTTAGAAATGCTGGAGGGCAGGAAGATACCTAGGGCTTGGAATGTAGCCAATTTGAAGAAATTCTACTTCTAGTTTTTTTTTTTCTTTTTGAACTCAGTGTTGAATTTTTAATTCATTTCTGATTAATGAGATTTATTTGGCAGTAGCATTTTATGGAGTGTTGATTTTTCTCAACTACATTATAATTCATGCACCCTTTCCAAGTTACAGGTTCCCCTCTTAACATACAAAACTAATATCACGAGAAACTTATTAAAGTAGGACCAATGTATAATGGCCCTCCTCTGGAATTCTTCAACAAACACGAATGACCTCTTAGCTTTCCCCTGGAAATATATGAAGCCCTATAGGGGACCCTAAGGCAAAATGGTCAACCCAGGTTGGTCGCCAACATTGTTTAGATCGAAAATCATACTCGGATAGAACATTTGATACCAAGTGTATCCTCTCCATTGCCTCACTTAGGCCTAAGGAAGTGTGACAATACAACCTAAAAGGTAAAGTAATAAAAAATGGTACACTAAAAGCATACTAGAATGGGGGATACTCACTCAGTAACTAACTCCGCCTAAGTCAAATCTAGTCGGCTGAAAGGGCCTAAGATAACTGAACAAGAGATCATTGAAGTAAAAAATAACACAACACATGTTTAGTCGACAAATCTCCCAAAACATAACCATTTTATTACATCATTACATATACAAAGAGTTACATACTGAGTAATTAAAATCCTAATGAGAACTAGGCCGCTGAGCAAGATAGTCAGCCACTCGCACTCTTCGGCCATCATCTGGGTGAGGAGCTAATTCCTCCTCGACTTCGTCTGAATTTGGTTCCACGTGATGTCTTGGGATCGCATCTATAGGAACCCATCGATCATCCCTTTTGAATGGGTTTGGAATCAAAGTTAAAGGAGATATCTCATGCCAATACCAGAGAACAGAGTTCCTAGGGACTTGTAACTCCCTAATAGCACTCAACCATCCTCATATGAAAGATAACTCTTCGGCCTCCTTCAACTTTGTTGGAGCATCAGTCCAACCCTGGTCATAGCCATCAGCCCACACCTGTCGAGGACCTTTTCTTGAATAGGTGCCTCAACGAGGTAACTTCTCTTTGAAGACCAGTAGATATCACGTACGCCCTGTGAACGTTACCTCGCAATTCGATAATCTTCCTAGCTGAACCACTATCATTAGTACCAGCTCGCCACCCAGTCGATGAAGAGGAACCATGTGCAACTTGAGGGGCAATGATCGACTCATTCTCCCTAAGTCATGAGACTTCCCTCCTTAGAGCATCATTCTCCTGTTAAAGGACCTCTCCAACTTGATTAATCTCGGAAGCATCCAGAAGCTTAGTTTTTAGAGCATCCACTTCTTCTTGAACAGAAGAGCCAACCTGCTCCATCTCCTCAAGCCTATATTTAAGATTGGCAACAAGCTCTGAATGGTCCTTACATCCTTGATTTCTCAACCTAAGATACTTGTAGATTTTTACAAAGGCACCGCGAACTCGGTTGCTCACATCGGGGATAAGAATTTTACCTAGGTGAGAGGTAGCATGAATATATTCCTCAAGATCGATAATCTACAAATCATACAAGCATTAAGAATAAATAAATCAGTACATGGAGAACATAACTTTATTTCATTATAATAAAAACAATTCGAGTACATCAACGAGAAGAAATAGAGAAACAAAACATACAAAGGTTCCTAATAAAACTAGCTGGCGACCTCAGTCTGTTCTGAGGATGTTGGTTGTTTCCCCTTATCCACGACAGCCCCAGGTGCACCTCCCTCAGATGGAGAAATCACCATTCCCTGATAAAGAGCAACAGAATCCCCCTCTGCTAAGGCAGACACAAGCACCAAAGACTGCCCTGCCTTGGTCCTGACCTCTTATCTCCTCCTTTATTCTTCTCTCTCCTTATTCCTCTCTTCCTCTTTCCTCTTCTCCTCTTCCTTCTTCCCCCCCCCCTCTCTCTCTCTCTCTCTCTCTCTATCTCTCTCTCTCTCTCTCTCTCTCACCAATGGCTCCTCTTTCCTCTTCCTATCTTGCTCATAAATCACAGTCTGAGAGTCAGTGGAAGTATTCCCACTCCTAGAATTTTTCTTCTTCAACCTGCGAGCAAGTGCCATATTGTCCTCATCATCATCCTGGATCAAATTTTTCCTAGGAGGGGCCATAGTTTCCTCGCTGGAGTTATCTGAGTCCTTAGAAACCTCTGAACCCTCCTTCGTACTAGAAGATTCTTCACCGCTTGAACTCTCTTTGCTAGAGTCACCTTCAATTTCACCTTTGACAACCCCCACGCTGTCTTCACCAGAGTTGCTCTCCTCTTCGTCCAACTGGATTGGTTCAGTTGCAACCTCTTATATGATGTCAAGGTGAGGAATAATATCCGCAGGTCGGGCGATGAAGCTGGACCTGATCTTTTTATACTCCCAAAGGAATGCAGTTGATCTTGAATGCTCACCGTCAACTAAGTATTCCCTGATCTTCCAAGCTTTGATCAGTTCAGCAACTCGAATTTTGCAAAGTGCAGGTTCTGAGTTCTTTTTCTTCGCTGGAAAAGAAAAAAAAGGAAAATATAAGAAAGACAGTAAACTAATGGAAAATCAATGAGCAGAATAAGAGCTATGCCTACCTATGTACTCCTCCACATAAAAGGGAATCGTAGGTGCCTTGTACCTCGCCTTTTCAGTTTGGGGAGGGAACTGCTAGTTCCTGGAAATAAATCCCTCTTACCAATTGTCCTTGTGAGAATCAAGTAGATTGACTACCAACACCCTGTCAGGGCTCCTAGTTTTAGATAGAGGAGACCAGAGCTTGTTCAAGAGAAGGAATAGCAATAACAAATTTCAGCAAGACCTAAATCGGTGCCATAGAGTTGATTGATGCTATGTACACCGTTGACAATCTTCCAAACATTTGGAGAACATTGGGTAGGAACTATGTAAAAGTAACTAAAGAAGTGCAAAAATAAGCGATTTGGGGGAAGGTTAAACCCCCTGGGATAACAAGAGGACATGAATTTAATGCCCGTCCTTAATATCTCGAACATTGCGAGGAACAAGGTCACATTCAATGTCCACCTAATAAGGGATGTTATTAAACTCCCTAAACTATGCTATTAACCTATTACTTATCTTTACCATCAGAATAAAAAAAACTAGCAGCGATAAAAAAGAAATTTCAACAGAAAAGAAAAGGGAAGAGTTGTGGAAGACTTACAAAGCAAAATCAGGTTGAGACGATGCAAGGCCACAAGAAAGGAAGATGGAAAGAAAACAAAGAGATCGATGACAAAAGGAGAGACCTGGAAGTGAGAAAATGCAAGGAGGAGCTGGAGAAATCCTGAGAGCACAAAGATTTTCTGAAGCGACGCCAGAAATGGCCTCTTCAAATAAATTTAAACCTTCTCAATGATTATGCACGGAGAACGAAGTGTATCTGCCGCCTAAATCTTCTTGGGAATGACATTTCACTCCCCAAAGTATCTTACAATTCACAAAAATGCCATTAGAGATATTATTTAAAATTATTAAGCCCAAATTATGACCCAAAATTTTTAGGGGCAATTGTGGGTACCACTTTTATTTTGTTTGGCCCAGATAAGTAGTCAGGACCCTATCAAAAATAGGGAAAGATCGATCCAAACTCCTTGGCCTTATAAACGGTTAATTAACAGTGACCCATTAAACCCCTAAAATCTCTCAGGAGATATTCTAGAGATTATGGGCCAACGTGGAGGTGCCCAACACCCCCACTCTTCGAGAATTACATGTATATATTAACCCCCCTAGCCCAGGGAAAAGGTTATGTAATTTGTAAACACTCCCCTGGAGATAAAGAGAAATATAACAAGAGAGCACCACCGTAGACGTATGCAATATTGTCGAACCACGTATATCTTTTGTCGTGTGTGATTGCAGCCATTTTATGTTCTTTACTTTTTTGGGTGATTGCATTTGCTTATAATTTGTGTTGAGATTTATTGTCACCACAATTACCTTATCTAATGAATGAAAAAACATGTATTAGGGAGCATGTCCTATTGTAATGTTAAAATACTTAGGCTGTAAATTGTGAGAAGTACATTTGAATTTGGGAACTGCAATATCAAGCAATTATATATGGAAAATATTAAGCATTCCTTCGATTACAGAGTTGGAAAAAAATGGAAAACAATTTGTTTTTATGAAAATATGGAAAAACGAGATTGTTGTCTTGGTGAAATGTGTAGAAACTTTTTCCTTTTATCTTGATTACCTGCCTCATATATAGGTTTTGTATTGCACTAAAAAGAATAGAGCATCTGTTTTTAGAGGAAAACCGTGTTATATTAGATTTTAATCAAGAGAGTGGTAATAATTTCCATTACCTTGATCGCATGAGAATCTTGAAGTCAAATTTGCAACATTTCCTCTCATTTAACCTTTCATCTTCGATTAACATTATGTATTTTCTTATGAATTATTATGATTTTCAACTAGGATTGTATGGATTCTTAAGTGTATGAAGCTTAAAAAAACGGTCTTTAAAAAATTCATGGGTAAGGTCGCACAAGCTGTCGATTCACTCATTTTAACAAGTTGTTTACTCACAATAACAAATGTAGTTGTTTTGATTTTCACATGCCATGAACTTCTCTCTCTTCTCCACCATTAGTCACAAACCCCCGCCATTACCCGACGACGCTGATCTCTCTTCTCCTTCGTCGATCGGTATGTTTCTTCCTATTTTTTTGGCTTTTCTTCCTTCGTCGGTCGGACAAAAAAATATGATTTTCGATCTGGTTTTTCCATTATGTGTTGAGACTGATTTTCGATTTGGTAATAAATCTATAGAGAATGATTTGGGATTTGTTTGTACTTTGGGATTTGTTATATGGTTTTCGATCTGGTTTGTATTTGTTATATGATTTGGGATTTGTTTGTATATGGTTTCCAGTATGTGTTGGGATTTGTTTGTATATGGTTTCCAGTATGATTTGGGATTTGTTTGTTATATGATTTTGGATTTTCTCAAAGAACAGTTGGCCAAAATGAGAAAGTTAACGAGAAAGTTATTGCAAAAGAGTGCAGAATTTTAACATGAAAAAAATAGCCGAAAAAAATAAAAAATAATAAAAAAAATTCAATTTTTTTAATCAAACCATGTCCAACCAAATTGGACCGAACCTGAACATTATTTGGACCAAAACTGATTAATCATGTCTGGTTTCGGGTCTTAATAAACATGGATCGATTAATTCGATCCGGTACATAATAATGTCTAAACCCGGACCGAACAGAACAGTGAACACCACTAAGTAAGAGAGAGATAAAATGGGTAGTTTGGAGTTATTTTTGAGACATCATAAAAATGGGTGAGTAAGAGAGAGAAAATGGTGTGTTTTCTATTGTTGAAGCCTTTTTGTTTTTTGCTTGTATATGGTGTTGTTTAGATATTTACCTATTCTTCATAAGTTTTTGGACACTGTTTGATAAAATTTCAACGATAGGTTTATACATTGTTTTTTTGTTATTTTTGATTTGATGCTTTAGTCGTGGTGTTGTGAGTCTAATTGGGTTTGTAAAAAAAAACTCAGAATTTTGAAGTTGTTGATGTTGTTGAATTTGAATTATGGTATTGGGATCAGTCATCTTTGGGTCAAGTGAACCGGCCAAGATATTATCAAGTTAGTTCTGATTGTAGATGGTTTGTTTCCTTTTTTTGGATTGGGTGCTACACTTTTTTTAATAACTCACGAAAAAAAATTGAAAAAATATAGGAGTTGAAGAACCTAAAAAAAAATTCAACTATTTATATCTGTGTGTGATAAGATGTTAACATCATAAATATTTTTATGTAATATTTTCTGTTTATAGTTATTAGATTAATTTTATTTTGCAATGATTTAATTCATGCGATTTTCTTTATACAGTTATTCAATTAATTTTATTTTGCAATGATTTAATTCATGTGATTGTATTTTGCTAATTAAATGGTCTATACATTTTGTCCCCCCCCCCCCCCCCCAAAAAAAAAAAAATTTATTTGACATGAGGCAAGATGACGATGAAAAAAGATTTCGCTGAAGGGTTTATCATCCAAATAATTCTCCAATTTTTTTTGTTCACATCTTATTGCAATGGGGATTTTTTGTTTTTGAGAGCTCATATATTGTATGCCCCTGTTTGATCAAATGCCTTATTGAATATTATTTTTAGCTCATATATTCTTTGTAATTGGGTTAACATGTCTGTCAATTTTATTTTAAATAAAATTTATGTAGTTGTTTTTCTATATAACGCCCGCGCATCGCGCGGGTTCCATGATAGTTATTTCACTATTATGTTAATTCAAAATATGATTATGAAGGTCAAGATTTGTTTTATTATAGACATAAATGTAATTGAAGTTCCATCTTAGCATTTATGACAATAACGAGGGGAAATTGAGATAGTGGAAAAATATGATGAGTTATCAACTAGTATTCTTAGTTGTTTTAGCTAGATTCAAATCGCATCACACATATTTCATTTACTAGTGTGTCCCTCTACCCGGATAATAATGTTGTTTCTCTCTGTCATGTAGTAACAGTAAAAAGAAAGCCCAAAGTCCTCTTCATTCGCACATGATCTTTCTCTTTGAACTGGATATACTGCATGGAACAATTTTCACGGAAGGTAAAATTTCATTTTCATATTGTTTTCTCGAGAATGATCTGAACTTTGACAGCTATGACTCAAATAATAGAGCAATAGCACTGGCTTCATTATCTGTCTCGTGCTCTATTTATATATCGATGTTTTACACCAAATATAACAAGTTCGTGTCATCTTTTACATCGCGTGCCCATTTTTTTGGGGGCATATACCAAATAGTCCTTTGAACATTTTTTAATATACGTTTATTCCAAACCTTTCTATTTTGTTCCAAAAAGTCCCTCACCACACAAAAACACTAAAAAAAAGAGCTCCGGTAAGGGTCGCCGGAGCTCTAACAGTGGGGAGGTGGGGCGGGGGTGTCGCTAGCCTTTAAAAATAAGAGAATATCAATTAAATGGGTGTTTGCAGGACCTTTTGGAACTAAATAAAAAGGTTTGGACTAAATGTGTATTAAAAATTGTTTGAAGGAGTTTTTGGTAATTGATCTTTTTTTAATATTTGCAAGCAATCTTTCATGAAATGAGGCAAAACTATACCTGCTCAACACTACTCATGATGATTAATTAATTCTTATATATTTATTGCTTGGCCAGTTATTGGAACCTATTACAATCATTTACATTGTGGTGACGTTAAAATTGGTACATTGGCAATATCTATTCAGTAAAAAATGTCTCTACTTGTGCTTCAAATTAGAAATTTATTTATTATACAGACCTTATTTATTTATTTATTTATTTATTATTTTAATCAGCTATTGAGACCTATTACAATCATTTACATTGCCGTGATGCTAAAATTGGTAAATTGGCAATATCTATACATTTAAAAATGTGCCTACATGTGTTTCAATTAACTATTTCTTATTATTATCTGGTCAGTTATTGTGCCCTATGACAATCATTTACATTGTGGTGATGTTAGAATTGGTACATTGGCAAATTCTATTCAGCGAAAAGTGTTTCTATTTGTGCTTCAAATTAGAGATTGTGCAATGAATGATACCTATGCTGATGTAATGTGCGAATTTTATTTGTAGTCAGATTTAGGTAGCTGTAATTTATTTTAATCCTCTAATTTTTTATCCTTTATGTAATTTTAGAAAATGAAGGAGCTTTGGTTCGCAAACAAAGATATTTCAATCGATGTGCTATCCCAGTTGTTTACTAAACCTTTTCTTGAGCTCAAGTGTGTATCAAAGGAATGGTATCACCTTATATTAGATCCCTCTTTCATCCGGTTTCAACTAAAGAGGACATAACCGATATTTAATTTCATTTTCCAGGAAACGTTCGAATGGTGTGAGGATGAGGATGATATAAACTCTAATTGCTACATTCCTATCAACATGGAAGGAAATCAAGTGAAACGCAACATCCTTGATTTCCTCCCTGAGAGTGTCGTGATACCGTCCTCAGTCAATGGCCTGATTTGCTGCCAAAGTTGCGTTACTTCTCGACTCTCACTAATCTACGTATGCAACCCAACAAAAAAAAAACATGTGTGAGCTTTCCAATTCCAGATCCTAACATAGGAAACAACCTTGCTTTGGCTTTTGACCCTTTTCGAGATCAAATAGATGTTTCTACAAATCTCCAAGTGGTTGGAGTTCGTCAAACTGAGACGGACATGCACGATTTCCACTTTTCATTCTATATATTTTCATCGAAAGCTGGGGATTGGAGGAGATCAAGGGATATCTGCCCGTGCGATTGCAATTTGATAGAAAATAAGGGCATCTGTATAGGATGGGTTTTGTATTGGTTGACCAACGATGACAGGGTACTCATGTTCGACCTTGAAAATGATTTATCTTGGTTGATTAAGACACCGTTGACTACCTGCCAGTACAATTGGATTCCCGATATGTGTATTGAAGAATGTGAAGGCTAGTTGCATCTTGTGTTGATTTCTGAAGATGGTGTTCAGTTATGGGTTATGGATGATCATTTTGCATCTCTGTGGACACTTAAATTTTTGATATCTTTGGAAAAATTGAAGGAAGAAAATCGCCACTTACGCAATTTAACTAAGAAAGTGGCAAGATGGTATGTGAAAGTATGGGTGGAGCCTTTGGCCTTTAAGGATGAGTTGTTTTGTTTTAGGATTTTTACACATACCTACTTATACAAAATTAAGACGAGGAACATGGAAAAGCTTTGCAAAATTTCTGTCTTGGGGCACTTTTCCACGTTATCTCCTATGGTGATTCCATATACATTGAGCTTGGTTCCGTTGGGTTCTTCATAGGACACTGCAATCCCTATGCATATATCTCAGCCTCAGAAATGATTGCTGTCATCTTAGGTTTTATATTTGTATTATTCTTACAGTTGCTCTCTGAGAGGTCTTTTTGTTGAGCTTGCATAGGATTAATGATTAATGATTAATGATACATGTGATATATATATATATATACACACACACTAGGGTATGCCCGTGCCTGAAGGCACGCTGATAATTTAAAAAAGGTATAAATTCGTGTATAATGTAAATGATAAATATTTTATATATAATAAGTATAAATCTGCAAAGCATCGAATCGTGTAAATATAAGTTTAAAGTTTTTTTACAACACGTGTAAAAAATTTAAAAAAATTGAGCAAAGAATCATTTGTTTGACGGACTATCCACCTTATTTAAGAACTAAGAAATATTCCAACAACGAAACTAATAGTCTATAACAACAATAATAATAGTCCGTCCAAAATAATGTATAAAGATTGGAGTTATTTCCACGAATTGAGTTAAAGGTATGAATTTAGTCTACAAAATGTCATAAATGAGTTTAGTCAACCAACTAAATTACAAATATAAACCACATAACGACATCTATTACTGGAAGTAGATTTTCCTTAATTAGTTCAGAGACTCCAATTATGGTTGTATGGGGCAATTTGCGAGAGATGAACGAATAGTTGCTAGCTATCTTTCAATGGTGGCTCCGACTGTCATCAAGATGGTGTTTCAAGATAGATGGAGATGAAAGTCGCTTTAAATTCCTGAAATCATCACAAAAAACATATTTTCATACCAAATAATAACCAAAATCGTATACATGCATTTATCAAACATATAAAAGGAAAATCAACCGTTTACACATTATACTAAATCAAAGATGGTAGAGACGTAAACTATTATATTTTTACACCATTGAGATGATAGAGGCACAAAGGTTAAACTAAATCAAAGCTAAAAACAAAATATGATACCGAGCTTTAAAACCCCCTTTTTGAAACTAAAAACCCCAAATCTATGTTTTCGAAACCCAAATCTAAGAAGAAGCCCTTAGATTTTAAAACTCACAAAGCCCGCCAAATACTTACAAACACAAACTGAGGATAGAAACAAACGAAGTATATTAATTACTTAAGAACAAAGCTCAACGGGCATAAAAATATAAGCAACTCACAATCCCAAAATCATTTATTGATCATAGACGCAACCTTCATTGTTTAAATAAGAAAATCCCATAGACTAATTTATACCAACCTTGATAATACGTACACCAATGATTTTCATATGATGTGTTTTATTAACACAAAAAATGGTAACACCAAGTTATATGAGATGAATATTAACTTTATAGCCCGAATAATATTTAAATAATATAATAAAATATGAAAACATATGATAATGAAGTTTCGAATATAACAAAACAAAATAGACGTTATGCCAAAGAAATGTCTGCTCATGTGCTCGCTACCGAAAAACTCCTCAGAATTGTGTCTGCTGCTGAGAAAGGATATTGAATCTTGCAATAAAAGATGTATTTTAACATAGGTTTGGTGGCTACCTTTGTTACCTGCGTATGAGGATCAATCCACTTACGTATGATGATCAATCCAAGATAGAGGAGAACTCCAGGCCGAATAGGTATTGTTTGACTGATTATTGCAGTCATTCCATAGGATCGCAACCTTTTAACATCATTCCTCGGGCATGGGTATGGTTTTTCTGAACACTGAATAGAAATATGTAGTAAGAATGCTTCAATGTGAAGATGAACCCAACGTTTTTTAAGCCAATGTGTTTCAAGCCATATTAAATGAAGATGAAAGAATTCTAAATCATTCCAATTGGTTAACTTGGAAAAATTTGTCATTAACAGGTGCCTTTGTGAATAGTGAGGGGCAAAAGAGAAATAACAGGTGTTAAAAAACTTACTTAAAGTGAATCTGTTATGGGAAACACCAGTTAATGTCATCAAGAGAAATAACAGGTGCCTTTGGGTTTGGACAACTTCATCATTTACTGGTGTTAAAACTTAACAATAGATGTGGTTGTATACACACAAACAAACATACTTAAAGGTTTAAATAGTGAGGGGTAAAAGAAAAATAACAGGTGCCTTTGTGTTTGGGGATGCAGGTGAAGTGTGGTGGACATTTCTATGATCTGACACCGAGAGTAAGTTGAAGAAAATGTCATCAAGACTCGCATTAAGTATATTAATAATCAACTGTTATTCATCTTAGTAATCAAAACACAATGGGGATTACAAATTGAAAGACATAGATAAACAAAAATACTAACACAAACAAATGGACACTACAATCTTAATCATTAAACAAATCATGAATATTAGACATTTTTAAAAAACTTTGAAGATAACATATTTGAAAAAAACAGGTAACGAAGGATGGTGCAAATACTGAAGAAGGGTAGTCCAAATAACACAACAAGGTCAAGGGAGATATTAATTAAAATATGAAATTGAGAGAGTAGTGGGTATGCTGTGGATGGTGGTGGGTAAGGGGTTGCAGATGTTGTTGTGGGTAGGGTGCTGCAGATGACGGTGGTTTATAGTATGAGTCTTGGGGTGCCTATAGTGCTACGTATGACGCCGATGACCGTGCATACTTTTTGGGAGGTTTGTATACATTTTTATTTGCATTTTCGTTTGCATTTTCATATTGCATAATGAGTCGAACCTCTCTAGTATACCTGCCGTTTTAGTCTGAAACAACCAAGTGCTGTCATCATAACCCTATGAAAGACCCTTCTGCAATTGACCCTTTTCGCTGCCGCTGCAACTGACCCTTCGTCAAAAGAAACGGTATTTTTGTTCCAAACCACATGATTCACCTTTCGTAGACCTTCAATTAACGTAAAAGTATAGTTCTCTATCTGTAAAGTGCACTCAAAATGAACAGTGTTTAATGAACATAAAAAGTTCTTCGATGTCCCCTGTTTCAATGAGTAGATTAAAAATGAATAACCGAGGTCAACTTTCAAACAACAATTTATAGGTGCTTGGTCATAAAGAAATAAAAACAGAAAAATGTAGCTCGTAGTTGCGTGACTCAAACAAAACAACTAAAAGAGCAATGAGATTAAAGAAAATAAATAACACTATTAATTAAGATCAATACCTTATATAATGTAAAATTTCTTTATTTTTTATTAAACAATTATAGACATCTTGAATATATATTTACCTTTGTATGAAATTTGTTGCCAATGGTGCATCTTTAGAGGAATGCTTTTTATTGATAATTAGAAAAGAAAAAATTGTTGAAAACAAAGATAGGGACTGAATTTGGGAGGGAGAGATAATCAAATATCAATGAACCCAAGATAATCACACAACAGTTTCTCATTAACATTATGGTTTCATTACTTTTACGTCAAGTTCGAACTCAGTCCTAAGATATAGACACACACATGGAAATATAAAAAAATAGGTCAATCAATTGAGTTGAGACATTTTGAACTACACTTTTGTGTTTAGTAGTGGTAAGCACATGAACATGCTAAATAATAGTAAAAGAAAGGATTTAAATTGCAATGTTGCAGATCTAGGAGAAAAATGAAATTACTTTGCATGTATTGAACCATGTACTCTTATTTACCTTGGCAAACTTCAAAGATCCAAACACTAAATATTCAACCAAACTCCAACACATGTAACTAATAAAGCAAAGCGTAGTGTGCATAATATGTAAAATCGTGCCTACTTAAGTGTACACAAAGACACTATATTATTAAGCATATATACCAAAGGGCATAGAACATTTCAAGAAACTTAAAAATGGAAATATAACATATGTAAGAGTAGTGGGAGTATCCATTTGATTGTTTCCAGCAGCATATGTTTCGAGTAGTGGGATCCATTTGATTATTTCTAGAAACATGTACTGTACAAAAAATAAAAGGAGCAATTGGGAGCATAGTTTACTTAAACTCCAATTCAAACATATAAATAAATAATGCATGAAGGTATGTCAATTACAGCTTAAAATAAGCAGAGTCTATAACAAAAACAAAAAAAAAATATGAAAGCAACATGAGGTTTAGAACTATAAGCAGATACTAAGGCATTTACAGGCTCACTGACATCAAATCACCCCATATTTGTATTTATAGAAGACAAAACTAATGTGTAGCAACACATTTGCAATTTCATTCATATGAGTACCATTCATGCATAACGATAATCGAACTTTGAAAACTACTATAGGGATATGCCACACCCGAATTTGAAATAAACAATCCCAAGATAACTATAGGGATTATATATACTTCTGTTATAATCTAGTAGTAGAACTGTTATGCATCAATAGATGTAACACAATTTTCATACCATTTGAGAACTGTTATTCCAGCAGTAAATATAGTTTGTGGGAACTGTTATGCATCAGTACTATAAAATCAAGGTTAGCACAAATATACCAAAAGTGATGTATCAAGTACTTATGACCCCAATTTGTGTTCCGTGTCTGAGGATAATCTCTACGTGCAATCTGAAACAAAAAATAAACGTCAATGTGAAGATAATTTCAGCCAAATATTATAGAAATAAATCTAAAATAGGAAATAATTAATACTTTTATTTAGAGTAAGAGGGAAAAAATTACCTCAAGGTATTCATCTTAAATAGAAAGCTAAGCAACAAATTTATCCTTAGGACTCCCAACAAAGTTGCAATATGAATGTGAGCCTCAATTTAAGGCCTTGAAGTTCCTATACATTCCTTGGAACATCAAGGACAAACGTGATGGAGGCTTCTTTTTGCCTACAACCTGACCATATCATCCACGTAAATATTCATCACATTAACACACAAATATAATAACACTCAATATCTGAATCCAAGTATACGTTGGATCAAAAGTATACATATCAAACAAATATGAAAAATTTAATATATAAGTATCCATAAATACATTCATAACTGAAATAATAAAACCCGTGTGCGCTGCGCCATCATACGAAATAGTAAAACTCATGTGCACAGTGCCGTCATAAGAAATGGTAAAACTCGGGTGCATAGCGCCAACATACAAAATAGTAAAAAATGTTCTATTAACTTTAGTCACAATACAGTTCTATAAAGAAAAGAAATGACTAAAACTTCAAAAATGCATACCTTCAAAAACAGTCCAGCTCCGGTAAATAATAAATCGATAACCATGGTATGAAATTTGTACAATAAAAATGCAACAAATACGTAGATTTTCAAAGTAAAGTCAATAAATAACAAAGACATCAATAACATGAAAAAAAAGTGAAAAAAAAATTAACTCATGTGCGCTATGCCACGATTTAAAATAGTAAAATATTGTGTGCTCAGTGCCATCATACGAGATAATAAAAATCGTGTACGCCGCACTACCACACGGAATAGTAAAAAAATTGTGCATGTCGCACCACCATAACGAATAGTAAAACTCATGTACAGCGCGCCATAAATACCTTTTTCATAATTTCCTTTCACTTTTTAGTAATTAGTAGTGACTCCCATGACATCATTCTAGAATGTTAGGCAACCCATCGCCACTGCTAATGAAACATTTAACATTTGTGCCTAAACATTGATACACAGAGATAAGTTTAATCTGATAGGCTAAGCAATAACTATTAAACCATCAATCTTGTAAATCACAAACACCAAACACTTTAAATCCCAATTAGGAACTGAAATCACAAACAAAAGTCCTACTTTAAAAAATAATCCTACTTTTATGTTATTCTCATTAACATATATCAATTTGGCAGAAATCCATCGGGCGAAGAAGTCTTTGAGAGTATACAAAAATATTGGTAGAAAACTAACATAATATACAAAAAACTAACATAATATATGATAATAGATTGAAACTTTTCCAACTCAAAAAATATTAGTAGCTCCTCATTCTGTATAAAAAGTGTTCAAGCTTAGGAATTATAACTATACTAACATTTTCACATAACAGTTAATAGAAAGTGTTCAGATATGAAGAAATACTTGCCAAATAAAATATTTAGGGTTGGATTGTATACCTGAAAGCGAAAAAAAATTGTGAAATCAAATATTCTGCGCTAGATTGGATCTGCAAACAAAAACACAGAACAACCATTAATTTCAAAACAAAACCCAAATTTGAAACACAAAAATATAATCTCAAATTTGTAACATAAATTTCTAAATTTGAAACAAAAACCTAAATTTGAAATAGATCTACATAAAACAAAGAAATGTAGATATACTAAAGATTAAGAATAAGATATCGTACCTATTAGATCTGTAAAAAAACATGTTATATCTAAAAATTAAAACTCCACACTAAAAATTAAAACCCCAAAACACAGAATACTTGAACCTGATAGGTGGTGAGGGCAGAAACACGAGTAGATATTGTCTCCTTGGAGCTTGGAGTGTGAGGTTTAGGGTGAAGGACATGGTGCGGGCATATGGTGAGTGCGGAGTGGAGAGGAGGCTATGACGTGGAGAGGAGGATAAGGGGGAGGCCGATTCAGGTGGAAAAGGTGGGGAGAGAGGATATTATGGGAATGGGTGGAAAGGGAAGGGGAGAGAGATCGGGGAGTGAGGTGAGTGTTGGAGGGTTTCTGGTAAGAGTGAATTTTAGGTGTGTTTACAAACATAACCCTCAATTTGAATTTTTGAAGAAAAGGTAGAAATAAATTAGTGTGTGTCAAAAGAGGGGGAAACCAAAATTGTCAAGGGTAAAATAGGAAGTGCAAGAAAAACTCATTAAGATGACATCATGTTTTGATCTTATGACATACATAAATTTCCTACTTTATTATATATATATAAAATATATAAAATTTGAATACTGTTACTAAGACCAGAGCTTCAGATTAAATAGATAGATATGTCAGTTTGTCATAAACTCGGTTGTGACATTTCTATCTTTTCCGTTTTCATTTCCTTGTGATTGTTGTTGATGTTTATAACGCATTCTTCTATTGATTTTTCTAAATAAGACTCCAGATGAGGATAATCCCTTCGTAGATCTATGAATTTATGAAAGAAAGAAGCTACAAAACTGAGGATGAAATTGTCAATAATGAAAACCATGTGAAAGAAGAGAATAGTAATAATGAAAGCATGTATTTTCCATTGAGGATTAATCAAAACATTTTAAAACAAACGAATTCTATTGGTAATAGGGTTCCTTTGGCTTGTTCTGAAAAGAGGTGCTACTGTTGTGGTGGCAGAAATGCTTCTTGTTAGTTGTTACATCTTGTTAATTTTGCAGGTTTTTATGATCTTTGGGTAACTCCCGAGTTAGGTAAAACAGGGGGAGGAGTGGAATGAATGTGTAACATTTTTTTGAGTGGCAGTGAAAGACTTGCTCTTGGCTATGACAACGATGAAATTTTTCACCTTATCTGTCTTCGTTTTACCATTTTCATCATAATGTTTAGCATCCTAACATGCTTTATTCCATTAAATAGTTTTTTACAACACTCTTGGTCAACATCTTCTCATATATTTGATTATGTGCTGCTAAAAGTCATTTCGGATATCAATGCCATGTACTCCAGACTAGGTTAACACAAATAATGGGGGTCAAAATCAAAATAAACTTGTAATATTAGTTCAATTCCTTTTTGTCTAAGCTCCTTTTGTACGTACTTAGTATTCAACCTGCACTTCAGATTTTCTGTTGGTCGGTAGGTTGGGTAAGGTATGAAGAGAAAAACAATGAACAAAACAAGACAAAAGCTAAACGTTACAAAAATCCTACCCTTAATTTGTCCTGCTCAATAGCCATCTCCATCCCAGCAAGATCATCGTTCATTTGCAAAAATTTTCTTCAAGTGATGAGGTGTATTCATATCATTATTGACTCTCATTTAACCAACTGATATAAATTTTTGTTATCCAAAATGATTATCTAATTATATTACACAAAGTATAAACACAAACATTAAGCAATGGATAAACAATAATTTGAAAGTAAACATATAAACTCACAGTAAGAATAATTGCAGAATATATGATTGAGGCAAGTGTTGGACACTTTGTTCTTAAAGAAGAAATTTGTCCCGCATTGGTGCTCAACGGATTCAACGACAATTGTCTTCTAGGATACAATAATCTGACTTGTAATAGTAGCACTTCAAAATGCAAATCTCTTTTGAACAAGAACTCTCAAATTTATATGGACTGAATGGACTGATCAGAAGACATATTTTATGTCTGTCTAAAAAATGTGATAAATGATTGACCCAAACCACTTATTTATACTAATTAAGTGACAGTTAAAAAATGGTTGAAAAAATTTCAACAGTTGTTGGGTGTTGGGATAAAACTGAATTTTGACAGTAAATAATTAAAAGAAAACAAAAAATAGAACAATAAAATGGCCGAAAATAAATAAAATTATTCCACAAAGATTAATAAAAAGCCCATTAAAATTGATCCAAAAAGTTCAAGTTAAATTCCAAGGCCCACGAGCACTAGCCGCACTGGACAGGGTCGGGCGGGCAACGACAGTGTGCACACGTGTGTGGGTATAGAAGTCAATCCAAACCCATATAAGACCTCCCTCCTTCAAAGAGTTGAGATATCCCAAGGTCTCAAAGTCTTTAAGCCAAAGTGGGTTATATTATACTACACTTATTTTCACATTCATCCTATGTGGGATGAGAGCTTTAACATAACACTTCAACTAAGTTTCATATTCCAAGTGGGTATTTTGAGCTATAATTTCTCATTAATTATTTGATGATTTTATGTATGTGAGTATACCACGGTATACTCCTCATGGAGGAGAATATGTTATCACTTTGAATCATCTCAAAAGACGTGTGGCCCTGAATAACTCCTAGTTTCATGAGTGCTTTATAGAATTTTAGCCTTTCGAATCGCTCATAGACGCGGCCTGTTCAAACTCGTATAGGTGCATTCCCATTAAGAGTATCATACTATAACCCATCTGAATTTTCAAATATAGGAGTCATTAAAGCTAAGCTTATACTGAATTACTTTGTAGGTCGCATGATGTTTCATCATAGGAATATGTATGAGTTTGAAACTCATTAGTGCTCTCTTCAACGAGTGAGCCAAGATTTGGTTATCCCTTTGAACTTAGATCTTGGAATCTCCAGTCAACTAGGTAGGGTTGCCATTAAGATAACTCTTTATTTTGTAGGCTTCAATCCCATTTCCCTTGATAAATTATACACTTGCTCTCTATTCAACACTTTGGTTAATAGATCCCCTATATTATCCTTATAATTAATATAATTAATTGAAATTATGCCACTAGGGAGAAGTTGTTTAACGGTATTATATCTTCGACGTATATGTCAAAACTTGCTATTATACATATGACTCTCTACTCTGCTAATTGCCGATTGACTATCACAATGTATGAAAATTGCAGACACAGATTTTGGCCACATTAGAATATCATTTAAAACATTTATGTAAGGACAAAATTTCTAATTAAATTCATTTGTTGTTTTGACTTATTTCGTGAATAAAACTGTGTTTGTAATTGTCATAGATAGATTTTATTTATCCCGATCCCACGCAGTCTATGACATGAAGATTTGAATTGAAGACGTTGCGACAAAGCTTCAAAGATTAATCATGCCGATTTATAGTGCATTTTATGTCTTCAATTTAATTTGCATTTCGATATGGCACATGTATGAATGTTTATGGTTAATGAGACTTGAAATATTTTTTATAAAAAGATAAGGATGTATTTTTATTAAAGAAAGTGTTTTAATAGTGTTTGAAAACGTTTATACTTCGTTTTATTCTAATAAGGTCGAAACAGAGTTTGTTTTAATTTAGCCTTTTTGAATTAAGTTGGATTTAAATTAAAACGTTTTTCGCGTGACGTTCAAACGACATCAGTGCGTCGTTCAAACGACAAGGCTATGTTGCACAAAGTCTTCTTTCGAGATGTCTACTCGTTCGAGTGACTTGTGTTTCGAGGCGCCAACTTAAAATTCTTATTTAAGTCGTGTTTGCATCAGAATTTCGTAAGTGTGCATTCTGGAAAACAGTTTACAATCCAGAACGAGTTTTGCACATGTTTTTCTAAGGTTTCAAAGATTAAAACATCCTTAGAGTTTACAAAGATCTGAGTTATCATTACCATATGTTTATTTGATCTTTGTTGCACCAATTTTGGTTTATTCTACACTTGAACATTGTTGGGTTTTGTAGTGAAGAAGCAAAGAAGGTTACTTTCGTGTTCAACATTGTAGACAACATCAAAGCCATATCGATGGAGACCGAGGCATACTTGGAGGTGACTGCTGTGGACAGGTATTGTAGAAGAAGGTTACTTTCTGCGTGGGCACTGTGAGAGGAGTAGTTGAAGATCAGAAGAGCATTAAGACCTGTGGGGATGGAGTCGTTGTGTAAGGCTGTGTCTGTTCATTGTAATTCCACATTCATAGTGATTGTCTAGCTTGGGGCCGTCTGAGGTTTTCTCCCGTTTTGGGTTTCCTCGTACATCCTGCGCTGTGAGTATCATTTACTTTATTTTATTTGAATTAATCACTAGATGAATGTTTAGGATTAATTAAAATAAAATTTTGTTAAGCTAGTTTGATTCACAACTTGGTTTTGTTTAATAAAATTGAAAAAGATTTTTTCAAAAAGAGAAATTGGAGTGTCATCCTCAAAAGACAATTTGAATTAAAATTGGGACTACAAATTGGTATCAGAGCTAAAAACATTATTTTGTTGTGTTTGATGCTTTGTGTTTTTCAAGATGAATTTTGGTGTATATGAAAGTTTTCGTGCTCCTATTTTTGATGGTACAAATTGCACCTATTGGAAGATGAGTATAAAAAGTGCCTTAAAGTTGATAGATGAGCGTGTTTGGTTAGCGGTTGAAAAAGGTTGGTTACCCACGGTCACGAGAGAAGGAGAGGTCACTAGTTTAAAGCCCGTTGAGTCGTGGACCAAAACTGACCAAAGACTTGCACAATATAATTTTAAAGGCCTTAATGTTATCTCCTTACATGTCACACAGGAAGAATATAATTGAATAGTGACTTGTGAAACCTTGAAAGATGCTTGGGATATTTTATCAGTTGCTCACGAGGGCACTAACACGATTAGAGCATCGAAACTTCAAAATCTCACCACACAGTTTGAGACGATTAGGATGTTAAAGAGTGATATGTTTGATGAGTTTTATGATAGGTTGTCCAATATTATAAACTCGTCGTACAATTTGGGAGAGAAAATACCCGACAACCATGTCATTAAGAAAATCCTTAGGTCGTTGCCAAGAAGGTTTGATGCTAAAGTGACTATTTTAAACTCCTTGGGTAATTTAGAATCGACGAAACTTGAAGAGATTGTAGGTGACTCACAAACCTATTAAATTGACATGATTACCTCCAAGCAAGTCCCTAAAAAATAAAAGGGTATTGCCTTGAAAACATGGAAGGAGGTAACTAATGTTTCGAATGGCGATTCCGATTCTGACTTTGATTTCGAGAATGTTGCTTTGTTGGCAAAGAAATTTAAAAAATTTACTAAGTTTCAAAATCAATCAAAAGATACCAAGAAATTTGAAAAATTCAAGAACAACAAAGTAAATTCCAACTCTAAGGATAATTTTGAGAAGCCTAAGAGAGATGAGTCCGAGAAGTGTTTTGGGTGTGAGGGGTATGGTCACAAAGTTAAGGAGTGTCCCACTAGACTTAAGAAAGAGGGGAGGAAACCAATTGCATATAATGCCTCCTTATGTAATAGTGAGACGGAAGAGGGAGAGAGTTCCCCCATTGAGTGTAACTTCGTTGCGTTAATGGCATGTCATGTGAGTGACGATGATAAATCTTCCCACGAAGATTCTCATATGAATGACACTTTCGAGGACGTTGTGAGTAAATCCCAAGTGAGTGAGGGTGAAGTTAGTGAGGCAGAAATGAGTGACGAAGAGGAGGTAGATGTGAAAGAGTTGCAAAATGCATTTAATGAGTTGTATGCCGATACGGTGAAAGCGCAAAAGGCTAACTCAAAATTACAAGCTAGGTTCAATGAGCGTGCCATAGAAAATAATGATGCGTTGATTAAGGATCTTAGGGAACGAGAGAAGAAGTTTAGGGATAAACTAGAGTTTGTGGAGAAAAAGAGAGATAGCCTTAAGGGATTGATGGAGACGATGAAAAATAAGATTTTAGAGTTTGAGGAGTCTAGGCGTCTACTTGAGTCTAGGATTAATGAGTTAAAGGAGAGTTTGAGAGACTCGTATAGAGTTAAGTTTGATTTGGAGTCTAGGTAGGAGAAGTTAGATAAGATCTTAGGAACCATCCAAATTAAGAAAGATAGGGGTGGAATAAATTTTGATGAGCGTGTTGTTCCCTTTCCCTCCGCGCGTGTGAGAGGACCCACTAGGAACGTGAGGAGAGGTCTTCACTTTGGTAATCATTCCCGCCACATTTACTCGTTCACTCATTGTGGTAGGAAATGTCACCTTAGACATTTTTGCTATGACCTTAGGAATGATCCTAAGAAGTTAAGGAATAAAGTCGTGTCGGTTCCCACAACTCCCATACGTAATTTCACACCTACTTGGGTTAGGAAATCGGATTTATAGGCTTTAGGACTTAAACATCATGGTTCTCATTTGGTTTCACTTGATTCTCCTCATGCTAAATCTAAAGGATGATTGTGTTACCATGTATCTTTTGCATTATAGTTTTTCAATTATTGAGTCTTATTTGAAAAATAAAAAAAGATTTTATTTTTGAAAATTTTTCTGAACATCCACAAAGATTTTGCTTTTATTTGAGTCAAAATATGTTTGAAAAACCTAAAAAGATTTTTGAGTTTTTTATTTTTGAGTTTACATGTTTGATGTGGCTTATTGGTGTGTTTGGACCCCCTTCATTTCATATCCATGTGGCTAGGACATTTGGTCATTATTATCCATGCTTAGAATTATCTTAACCATTTTATTATGGGGTTGTTTCTAAGTTGATATGAATTTTGACTTGAGTTTGTATATATGCCATCATTGCACACATGCACGGGTTTATATAGATGGTTGACTTCTCTTACATATTTAAATTCTGCGAGGTGTTCTTATCTCCATTTTGTCATCTATGCTTAAGTAGACTTTTGGAGGTGTGTGTATATAAGAACCATTTACCGTGAGGATTGAAATTTAAAATATGATGAGTGTTCATGAGAAAGGGTTGCGAGAGTGTAAAATTGACTCGTCGTGAAAGCCACCGTTTAAAAGAGCCCAAAAGAAAACGCAAATGCCAAAAATTTGGGCCAATAGGATTTTTTCTAAGTCGAGATTGCTAGAAACGTCAAAAGACCTTCAAAAAGAATATTGATATATAAGGGTGTTTATTTGGACAAAATTTAAACGGGTTTGCACAATGAATCCTATGTTGAAACATTGCATCATGACGCCATTGCTTGTAGAATCGTCAAAAATCTGGATTTGTGTGCATGTAGTATGTTTAGTTCATTTAGCTCACACTTTTATTATCATTTGGATATGATAAAGTTTGAGGATCTATTGCTATTGATTAGATCTTCTTGATCGTTTCAATGTGTTGGAATTGTGACTCATTTGTTGTAGTTCACGCCCATTCAATTCCATGTCCATATTTGAGCACATTGATACTATGTTAACATGTTACTCGCATTCTTTGTTTTTGCATTTTCTATTTTAGCTATTGCATTGATACTGTTTTGTAGTTTTGAGCCCCTTACACTATGTTTTGTGTGAATTTTTTTTGCTCGGTAAAACTTCATGATTTTTTGGGCAAACTGTGAAAGTTTCATCATCTCGTTGGAGCGAGATCTGGCTCTCATGCGAAGTCTTCTCGCGAGATGCCCTTGTCATTCGAGCGATAGGGCTTACTCGTTCGAGCGACGTCTGGATTTTTGTAATTCCTTCTGTTTGAAGTACACTGGTTATATTGATATATTTTTCTGTTACGGCTGGGTTGCTTCTGGACGATTTAACCTGCAGTTTTTATTGGTATTCATGATTATTTCATAACATTGCATTGGTTTGTTTATCACATCTGCGTGGATTGATCTAGTCTTTGTGCGATTCATTGTTTGCTAGCGACGATATTGCTATGTTTGATCATTATTCGCTGGTTATTTCTTATGTTATCTAGCTATTCCAAATTGATATATCTGACGCTAGATTGGTTTATCTTTTCACTGGGTTATCTATTTGAAACAAAAAGGGGGAGAGATGTATGTGATGTAGGGGGATATTTGAGACGTGTTGAGCACATTTGCATTGTTATTCATATATTGGTATTATTTTTGTTGATTAGTTTATCTGATTTGGTATCATGATATCTTTGCTCACATTTGTATTAAAATTGGTATCAGATCTATTTGTAGGATTTATACAAATTGATATCATAATTGTTTATATCATTCGTTCCTCCATACTTCACTGGGTATTTGTTTGTCTGTTTCATGTGTGTAAGTGTGCTTCAACCATTCGATATTTGTGCTACATCACATTCAGACAATTCATGCTTACCAGTCCAACACATACTACTCCATGTCTTGTAATTTTTGGTTTTGGGTTTATGGGATGGGATTTAGGTGCCATATGGTTTGACGGCCTGGCTTAGGCATTTCACTTGTTTAGTTTTGTTCCGGAATAGTCAAAGGGGGAGATTTGTAAGGGCAAAATTTCCAATTGAGTCCATTTGTAGTTTTGACTTATTCCGTGAACAAAACTGTGTTTGTAATTGTCATAGATAGATTTTATTTGTCATGATCCCACACGTTCTATGACATGAAGATTTGAATTAAAGACGTTGTGACAAAGCTTCAGAGATTTATCATGTTGGTTTATGGTGCATTTTGTGTCTTCAATTTAATTTGCATTCCGAGATCGCACAGGTATGAATGCACATGGTTAATGAGACTCGAAATATTTTTTATAAAAAGATAAGGATGTATTTTTATTAAAGAAAATGTTGTAATAGCGTTTGAAAAGGTTTACACTTCGTTTTATTTTGATAAGGTCGAAACAAAGTTTGTTTTAATTTAATCTCTTTTAATTAAGTTGGATTTAAATTAAAAACGTTTTTCGCGCGCCGTTCAAACGACATCAGCACGCACTCAAACGACAAGGTTGTGTCGCGGGAAGTCTTATCACGGGATGGCTATCTCGTTCGAGCAACACATGTTTCGAGGCACCGACTTAAAATTCTTATTTAAGGCGCGTTTGCATCAGAATTTCATAAGTGTGCATTCTGGAAAATAGTTTACAATCGAGTACGAGTTTTTCACATGTTTTTCTAAGGTTTCAAAGATTAAAACATCCTTAGATTTTACAAAGATTTAAGTTATCATTACCATATGTTTATGTGATCTTTGTTGCACCACGTTTGGTTTGTTCCACACTTAAACATTGTTGGGTTTTGCGGTGAAGAAACGAAGAAGGTTACTTTCGTGTTCAACATCATAAACGACATCAAAGCCACATCATTGGACACTAAGGCATTCTTAGAGGCGACTGCTGTGGACAGGTATCGTAGAAGAAGGTTACTTTCTGCATGGGCACTGTGAGAGGAGTGGTTGAAGATCAGAAGAGCGTCAAGAGCCATGGGGATCGAGTCGTTGTGTAAGGTTGTGTCTGTTTATTGTAATTCAACCTTTATAGTGATTATCTGGATTGGGGTAGTCCGAGGTTTTCTCCCGTTTTTGGTTTCCTCGTACATCTTGCACTGTGAGTATTTTTTTACTTTATTTTATTTGAATTAATCGCTAGATGCATGTTTAGGATTAATCAAGATAAAATTTGATTAAGTTAGTTGGATTCACAACTTGGTTTGGTTTAATAAAATTGAAAAAGAGTTTTTCAAAAAGGGAAATTGGTGTGTCATCCTTAAAACACAATTTGAATTAAAATTGGTACTACAGTTTCGAAGCTATTTTTCTTCTTATCTAGCTTTATCTAAAGCTAAAAATTCAGACTCCATAATGAACCTGACAATACAAGTCTGTTTTGAGGATTTCCATGACACAACAATACTAAGAAGTGTAAATACATATCCACTTGTGGATTTGGAGTCCTTTGAACAAGATATACAATTAACATCACTTTATCTTTGAGCTTTACTCCATAATGGTTCCCATCAAGAATCTCTCCATGAGACCCTTTACCCCATTGAAAACCATAAATGTTAGGACATTAATCGACTTCTAAACTCATTTTGACATCGATTTTCCTCGAGTCATCAAGTTCTCCTACCAGAAAGATTATATCTCTACAAAGTACCTTTCGAACGATCTAATTTATGTGTGGAGTGGATTTGCATCCTGATTTTTATTAGTAAAAATCTAGTTTTATAGATGACGCGACTAAGAACGTGTCTCAGAAGTGCGTTCTCTCTAGGCCCAAGTGCAAGCCTGTCGCTCAAGTAATAATCCAATAAGTCGGGTATCGATCCTCAGGGAAATGGGACAATAGAATTGTAACGACGTTGGATAGACGAAGAAATCCTAACTTTGACTCTAAAAAGAAAAGATGATTGGTATTGGTAATTGACTACAACTAAATGAAAATTTGAAAATATTTATCTAGTGTACTAAAGTATGAATGAAACGCAACTATTCTAAATTACTTAAATTAATGATAATGATTGAACTAAAACAAGAACTATATGATGAAGAAAACAGGTTGGGAATACAATCCCTCAACCCTAGTGTATTGTTGGTATAAAACTAATCGTAAATTTAAATGATGAATTAGACCCATAATTTAGTACTCCCAAGCATTACATATATGAGGTTCAAGCCGGCACCATACTTAATCAGAGGACGAGTAAATCGATATTGCGATAGTTACACTCACATTGCATTCTAAAGCATCCCGGTTACCTGGAAGCAAACGAGATCCAAAGATCTACAATGGTTGTGTTACTACACAATACGGTCATAATAAATCATTAAATTTAGAGGATTAATTTTATACACATGCAACTAGCACATCAGGTTGAGTTCATGTATCCCGACATTTTAAAATCTAGCCTAACATGATGAAATTAATGAAAACGAGTGTTGAATTGCAGGAAATCATGATTAATCTAAAGGAGAATTGAAGAATGATGTAGAAGGAAGATTAGACAGAAGAAAGTAATCAACTAACTTTCCAAAGCACTAAAAGCATCAAATATAATTACTTGTAATCACAGAAATCTAAACAAACTTCAATCTTGGAATTAAAATTGCAATAAATTTTCAAACTAGGGTTTTTACTGAAAATGGAAAAATTAGATGATTTTTCTGTCCCTTAAAGTGATAATAAATCGGGTTTAAATACCCTACAAGACTCTAAGAGTTTTAGCTTAACCAGGACTCTCCATTAGAAGAAGAGTGAAAAACCAAAATTTTGACATTCGGACCGGTCCGGTCCTCCTTCGGTTCGATCCGGCTTGGGTCCGGATCGGTTCTTTTTATTCCTAGCCGGATCAGTTTGGTACGGATCGGTTCATTTATATTTCATCAGCTTCGATTTGTCTTCAGTCTGGGGTTCACTGGAACTTTGCATTTCGGATCGGTCCGATCCGGATCGGTCCGATTTCTCTTCGACTTTTTCTTCTATCTTTGACTGGTCATAACTTTCACACCGGGACTCCGATTGAGGTTCCTTTTCTTCCTATGTACTTGTAAACTCGATACCTTCAACTTTTCTTTAGATGCCTCATCCGAATTCTGGGTAAAAATTACAACTTTTCCCTTTTGACTTTCCTTCTTTTCTTTCTCTATTCTTCCGGTTTCTTTCTTTCTTTATTGACATCAAATACCTGTAAAATTAGTACGAAATACCAGAAACTCGGGGTACTCCTTAGAATAACTCAGTAGCAAGATTATGAGATAAAATCAAATCGATTATGTTGTTCGAGGTGCTAAAAGTAACTAAATTAAAGGGATAAATTAGGAAGAATTTATGCCTTATCAAATCCCCCTAACTTAGAACTTTGCGCGTCCCGAGCAATGTAAAAGAATCCTAGCAAGGCCCAACTCTTGAAAATCATTTTGTTGGGATAGAATACCTTTTTTGTGGGAAAGCGATTGCATTTAGCGTATGCAACAAGCCTTTAACCCTCTAGGTTACCCTAGTAGGACGAGTGGTGTCTTGTGAGGGTTTGCAGTGAATATACCCACAAAATTCGACTCAAAGAAATTTCAAAATACGTAAAAATTGTAGAATTCAAACTTTTCAAGAAAATAGTCATCATCAATTCATGTTCAAGAGTCTCAAATCGTAGTGCGAAGTCGAAAATTTTAATCGCGAATTTCTACCGATTGACCATTACGTTACTTATCCAAAAATTTGTTTTGATTTCAAAATCTCACGGAATGCTCTCTCAAACGAATCACTCGAAATGTGGCTATTCTCTTGGTATGCATGATTTATAAGAGTAAATGTAATGGACACAAAGTCACGCACACAAGTAGACAGGGGAAAATATATGGTGAATAGATCTCATCATCGGAATACGGTTATTAGGAAATGGGAACATCGCCTCTTTTTTCACGCATTTAATCTCTTTTATTATCTTTTGGTGTTTTAACTCCCCACGCGGTAACCAATTTCAGAATTTGGACTCGGGTAGGACTTTTTCGGGTTTTAAGGTGTAATGGGTAAAATTGGAAAAGGTTAAGAATTTCGGAATTGGAAAATTTTGCTTATGATGTCCGTTAGTGCTTTACCGAGCTTTTGCTCATTTTCTTCTTCTTTTTCTATTTTTTTCTATTTTTCACTTCTTTTCTTTTCTTGCTATTTTTGTTGAGCATTTTTCTATTTTTTCTTGCCCCTTTTTGTTGCACTTTTCGGACTTAAATTATGAATTTTTCCATTTTTCACAATTTCGGGCTATTTGGATTTTTCGGGTTACCAAACGAAAAGGATACATTTTTATTCGGGTCAATTAGGTTACAAAGGGGATGATTTTTTATGACTTTTTATGGCTAATCTTTTTGGGTAACAAACGATGGCCTACTTCATTGTCCGAATTACTTATTAATTTACTATAAGCGTATCGAGATTGATTTAACTTAGAGATTTATAGCGCGCATTTTAAGACAACATTCCATTCCCATAACCGATCAAAACAAAGAATTGAGATCATCAACGACTTGTTTAAAACGCTGAATTAGAACTATGAGTTAACCATTAACTCAGATTGATTTATAAATTTCACAAATATGAAAGGCTCAAAATCTCACCGGGTTTTGTTAATCTCCACACTTATTCGTTAAGTCGTCAATTTTCTCACAATTTCCATCTTTGGCCAATTTCGGCTTTGTGCATTTTGAATTTTACAACTTGAGACTTTAAACCGACTTTTAATGATATTTTTGAAAAATTTGAATTCCTATTTTTATTTATTTTGAAGAAAAATATTTTCGGATTTTTCAAGATTTTATGATTTTTCTGAAATTTCTGGCATTTTTGAAAATTTGCGAAGTTTTAGAAATACGCACTTGTGACCCCCCTAACTTAGACTTTTGCATTGTCCTCAAGCAAAAAGTACTAAAATCTAACTCAAAGCGAATGAAAAGTGCGGAAAAATAAAATAAATAAATATTTAAAATCCAGACTTTAATATAAAAGGACTGTGGTACAATAACATGAAAGATCATACAACCATGTGACTTGGCCAAACAACTTACAAACTGACACATAAACCAAAAAAGCTTCACTGGGGCGGTGGGTGGGAAGAGCTGGGCGCGTCGGGGCCATAAGGGTCATAAAAGTAGGATGGCAATGACTCGTTTGGATCCCCTAGCGTCTATACAAGTCTATTTGGAAACGAAACATCATACTAGTATCGCGTCGGTAGTCGATCATAAAGTTGCTAAATTTTATCTCGAGGGTCGACATTCTATTAGTGAGCTCGCCACCCGCCTATTCGAAATCAGGGTCGTCTTCTTCGTCGGCCGACTCTTCATCAACACCCACTTCTTCCATCTCTACATCGGCACCTGCCTCTTCCTCTTCCTCACTCGAGGCATCATCGGCCTCGTCATTACTTCCACGCCTTGCCCGAAGGTTGGCCAGCTGTTTGGCGCTTCGAGTGCAGGTTACTTGTTCAAAGGGATCGGGGAGGCGAGTACGATCTAGCGTAGCAGCAATGCCAGCGTCTTTGAGAATGGAGGTAATCAAACGTGCATATGGAAGTGGTGATGTACCTTTCTTATCCATGGCTTCAATGATGATGTCAGCGTTTAGGGTGCGAGCTAGGTGAATGGAAGTTTTGGGATCGAAGAGATAGTATGTTAATATGGCTTGACGGGGACACATTGCAGAATCGTTGGAAGTTTGCAAAATGTTAGCACACACAATTTGGAATGTGAGGCATGCTTTCTCGTTAAGTCGACCAACAGGGACAGTCTCCCCCCTCCACACAATGCCGGGGGCAATTCGCTCCATAATCAGGTCCTTAGTTACCGGGGGGACATTCCTTGGGTATGTGTAGTCTTGAAGATCTGGAACGTCATATTTGGCCAACTTGGCAGTGAGAATGGCCAAAGAGAAGGGAATGACGGTACCATCGACAAAGGCTTGAGACTCGAATTGGCCCATTCGAACAAGAGATCCATAGAAAGAGCGTACCTCGTTAGACCAAACCGTCTCGTAGGGTTCATTAAGGAAACGACACCAACCTGATTAGGCACATATTCTTCACATTTATCCCCTTAATTTCGGTATTTTTATGATCCCGTGGAGTGTAAATAGCTTAGATTTGTCTCGTATTTATGTTACTAACCCCTTTTGTCAAGTATTTCGTGTTGTTTTCATTTCTCATGTGCTTTATAGGTATTTCATGCAAGTTAGTGCGAAAAAGAACTCAAAACAGTGAAAGAAAGCAAGAAATGTGAAGTTCAAGGGAATTTTAGTAATTTTTCTGCCTTAGTCTGGAGGTGGGTCCAATTGGAATGTTGAAGATATTCCAATTACAAGAACACTGGAAGAAACGGCACCTCAATCCGAGCTACGGTGAAGAAGTTATGAGGTTTTGAAGTTGTGAGATAATGAAGAGAAATTGACCAGAAAAACAGGACCAGTCCGGATAGAACCAAATCGGTCCAATGGAACCAAGTCGATCCGGCCAGAATAAAAAGAATCGATTTGGTTACCAAACCGATTCGGATCGGGCTGTGCAAATTCCTGGCATTAATTATGAAGCTCAAGAGGTGCATATCTTGGAAAATCTTGTACAACTCATCAATTTTAGCTGTCAATACGTGCTAGTTGGTGCTATAAAAGGCCAAGCCCTACATCCTTCCAAGGAGAGTCGAATTTGAGAAAGTATTTTTAGTTTTTCTTTAAAGTAGATAATTTCATCTTCTTAGAGAAAACCTTAGTTTGTAAGTTTGAAGAAGAAGAATTTTTCTGGATTCAAGTTCATCTCTTTTCCCTATTGCTGAATACAAGTATCAATTTTTCACTCTCTTATTTATTCTTTACTTTATTTCCAATTCAATTCTCAATTGTTTTGTAATTTTTTAACAATGTTTGTTAGATCCATAATTCCATATATTGTTATGAATTTTTTTTCTAATAAAACCATGTCTAGCTAAATGTTCACGGGTTGGGATGCATGAACCCAACCCGATGTGGTATGCATAGATATAAAATTTTTCCTCTAAATTAAATAAATGATTAGATCCTGTTGTATAGTTTCACAACCATCGTAGACCTTTTGACCTCGCTTGCCTTAGGTAACTGGGGTGCTTAAGGATGCAATGCGCGTGAACTATTGCGACACTGCTTTACTCATTCTTTGATTATGTATGATGCGGGCTTGAACCTCATATATGTAATGCTTTGGAGTACTAAAGACTGGGTCTGATCAATTATCTAATTTATGACTAATTTTGTACTGGCATACAAACTAGGGTTTGGGGGAGTGTATTCTTAACCCATTTCTTCATTCATATTAATTCCTTCTTAGTTAGTTAATTTGCATGCATAGGTTAATTTAATTAAATTTAGTTAATTCATAAATAAAATCCAAAAATTAATCATCTTTTTATTTTCTTTTCTTTTAACATCAACTTTAGGATTAAACTACCTTACCTTTGTCGTCACGTTCACACATCCTAACTCCCTATGGATTCGATACCCAGACTCGCCACTCAGAAAAATGTGTCACGTTTTTTAATTGCCCATTTGAAATGTCTTATTTTAACTCTTTTGGTGGCTGTAATTGTTATGCTAATAGTGAGGAGGAGAATGAGCTCACGATTTATGAACATTGGATCAATATCACTAAAGATGAGTCTCATAAATACAAGCCCAGTGCTAAGGCCATCCAAATTTATGAAAATGAAAGGGTTGAAGAAGAAAGGCGTGAAAAAGAATATAGGGAAAAAAATCATTTTTGGGAGCAAGAGTTGGATGCATTATTCAAATCCAATGACGATTTTTCTTCCGATATTTTTGAGACTAAAGAATGTTTTCAACCAAATGAGGAATCTAATGAAGAATCACTTGATCTTGAATTTATGTCCTCACCATTCTCATTCACTGTTATCGAACCATTAAATCCATCACAAGAACTGGATGAATGTCTTGAGGATGTTGATCCGATTCATGTATGAGAATGTTTTTTTGAGATTCATCATCTTACGGGCCATACACCTAGACGTGTCACTCCACCAGATCTAACTGAAAATTTTGGGGGAGAAGATTTTGAGGACAAGGACTCAATGCTTAAATTATTTTCCAAGATGGACTATTTCTATTTGTGTGATCCTCTTCCCATACTACTTGAAAAATCTTTGGGACGTGATTCTATTTTTCTTAGATCCCAATGGTACTTGTCCCCCTGTGCACTCAAATCCCTCATCATCCCCCTAAAAATTTTAATTTGTGATGGTTCATTTTTTTCACCTTACAAATGCCTTCCGTTATTCAAACGGAATTCTTATTTTTCGGGCGGCATGCTTTCTAGTGAGGGCACACCATTAATCCCTCAAAATCATATTGTATTTTGGGTGGACCCTTAAATTTTTCGACTTCTAGTGTATAACTTATCAGAATTTCAAATCGTAGGTTGTACATAATTAACTTTTTCTTTTTCCTTTTCTTTTTTTTATAGTTTAGAGTAATTAGTTATAGTTTTTGTTATTCTTTTTGTTATTCTTGGTTCTAACATGTTTTGTAGATTCAATGGACTTGCACTCATCGGGGATCGCTCCATTTGGGTAATATCTTTCTTTTCCTCTCTTTATGTTGTGTTCTTGATTCACATTAAGGACAATGCAACATTTAAGTTAGGGGGTGTGGGATATTCTTCCCGTTTATTGTTTAGATTCATTGATTCGATCACATGTTCTTTCCAAGTGTGTTTTTTTTTAGAAAATTTCACAAATTTCAAAAAAGTTGAAAAAACCAAAAATATTTTTCTTCAAAATAAATAAAAATTGGAATTTGAAATTTTCAAAAATATCACCTTTATTCTATTTAAAGTCTCAAATTGTTAACAATCAAAATGCACTAAGCCAAAATTGACCGAAGATGGAAATTGAAAGAAAATTGACGACTTAACGAATAAGTGTGGAGATTGATCAAACCCGGTGAGATTTCGAGCCTTTCAATTTTTTATGAGTTTTTAAATCAATCCGAGTTTATGATTAACTCAAAGTTCTTTTCAACGTTTTAATAAGTCATTGATGATCTCAATCCTTTGTTTTGATCGGTTATGGGAAATGTGTTAAATGTTGTCTCGAAATTCATGCTAAATATATCTCTAAACTTAATTAATCTCGAGATGCATATGGTAATGTGATTAGCAATTTGGACAATGAAGTAGACCCTCTTTTGTTTGACCCAAAAATATTAGCCATAATAAAGTTGTGAAAAATTATCCCTTTCCAACCCACTTTGAGCCTAATATAATATTTCCCTTTCGTTTGATAACCCAAAAAATCCAGTTGGCTCGAAATTGTGAAAAATTAGAAATTTATCGAGTAAGTCCAAATTGTGCAATAAAAAGGGGCAAGAGAAAAACAGAAAAAAATGCTCAACAAAAAATAGCAAAAAAAAAAAGAAAATAGAAAAAGAAAGAGAAAAATGAGCAAATGCAAATGGACGTCATCAGGACATTTTCCAATTCTGAACATTCTGTGCATTCCCATTTTTTCCTTTTACACCTTATAACCCGATAAAGTCCTATCTGAGTCCGAATGGCGAAATTAATTACTGCATAGAGAGATAAGATATGAAAAGATAGTAAAAGAGATTAAAATGGTGTGATTAAGAGATGATGTTTCCCGTTTCCTAATAACTGTATTCTGATGATGAGATCTTTTCACCATATATTTCCTTCTTTTCAATTTTGTATGCGTGAATTTGTGTCCATTATATTTACTCTTTATATCATGCATACCGAGAGAAAATAGCCACAATCCGAGTGATTCGTTTGTGAGTGCATCCGTAAGAATTTGAATCAAAACGAATTTTCGGAAAGTAACGTAATGCTCAATCGGTGGAAATTTGAGGTTTAATTTCTGGCTTTGCACACACACACACACACACACTATGGTTTGAGACATTTGAATATGAATTTATGGTGATTATTTTTTGAAAAGTTTAAATTGTACAATTTTTAAGTATTTTGATATTTATTTGAGTCAATAAAGAATTTTGTGGGTGTATTCACTACAAACCCTCACGAGACAAAACTCGTCCTACTAGGGTAACCTAAGGGTTTAAAGGCTTGTTGCATATGCTCAACGCAATCGCCTGCCTGCGAAAGTGGAATTTTATTTTAATAAAGGAATTTTCAAGAGTGGAAACATTGCTCGGGACACGCAAATTTCCAAGTTAGGGGGTGTGATTAGGCACATGTTCTTCATATTTATCCCCTTAATTTCGGTATTTTTATGATCCCATGAAGTGTAAATAGCTTGGATTTGTCTCGTATTTATGATACTAACCCCTTTTGGCAAGTATTTCATGTTTTGTGTATTTCTCATGTGCTTTATAGGTATTTCATGCAAGTTAGTGCGAAGGAGAACTCAAAACAGTGAAAGAAAGCAAGAAATGTGAAGTTCAAGGGCATTTTCGTAATTTTTATTGCCTTAGTCCGGAGGTGGGTCCAATTGGAAAGTTGAATATATTCGAATTACAAGAACACTAGAAAAACGACACCTAAATCCGAGCTACGGTGAAGAAGTTACGAGGTTTTGAAGATGCGAGATAATGAAGAGTCATTTTCAGAAATGAAGAGTCATTTTCAGAACTGAAGAGTCAAAACTCTTGAAATTTCTTGTTTAATTCATTTTTATTAGTTGTAAAACATGGAGAGGCAAGGAAAGAGTCAAATTTAGGTATTATAAAAGGGCAAACCCTATTAGGAAGTGGGAGGAGTTGTTTTTATCAAGTTGTAGGAGGCTAGTAGTTAGTTTTTAAAGGATTCTTGTATCCAAGAACCCTAGTTTTGAAGTTTGGCTACTATTTAAGATTTTAAGATCTATTCAAGATTCATCATTCATCCATTGCAAGTAATTTTAATTTATTGCTATTACTGCTTTCATAGTTAGTTTAATTAATTGTTTCTTTCTAGTTTTTCAATCCCAATTCAAGTCATGTTCTCAAATTTCTAGATTTAGTTATGAATTCCTGCACTTTTAGTTTTAAGTTTTCTTTTATTTTAATCATGGTAGGCTAGATTTTCGAAGGTCGGGATACATGAAATCAACCTGATGTGGTAGTTGCATGTGTATAAAATTAATCCTCTAAATTTAATGGATTATTACGACCGTATTGTGTAGGAATGCGACAATTGTAGATCTTTGGATCTCGTTTGCTTCAGGGTAACCGGGATGCTTCAGAATGCAATTCGAGTGTAACTATCACAAAACCGATTTACTTGTCCTCTGATTAAGTATGGTGCGAGCTTGAACCTCATATACGTAATGCTTGGGAGTACTAAATTCGGGGTCTAATTAATCACTTAAATTTACGATTAGTTTTATACCATCAATACACTAGGGTTGAGGGATTGTATTCTCGTCCTGTTCTCTCATCATATAGTTTATGTTTTAATTCAATCATCATCATTATTTTAGGGAATTTTAAATAGTTTCATTCCATTCATATTTTAGTTCATTAGTTAACCATTTTCAATATTTCATATAGTATAGCTATTCCACCAATCAAATCATCTTTTTATTTCTTTGTAGAGTCAAGTTAGGGTTAACAGTCTTACCTATGTCGTCACGTTCACTCATCCTAGTTCCCTGTGGATTCGATACCCAGACTTTTCCACCATACTCCGCAAGAGTGTAGTTAAAGTTTAGATTTTTATATTATGGTCGGAAGCCAATAATAATGATTAGCATATTTACACGGACGCTCGGTTTTTCCACTCGATCACAACCCCTAGGCATGAAGAGGGCGGTGATAGAATTGGGCAACCCTGCCCATTGGACAGCTCACTCCATGTGGAGTTTGCGATTCGATCCAAAGAAACGGTTGCACTAACGCTCCTCTTGGCGGGAGCAAAACTCACCATGGCCGGAGGGCAAAATTTCAGTGGAGTCGTATTTAACAGGGGCAGCTATTTGGGCCATTATGACAAGGAGAGGGTGCTGGAAAATTAGGTAGAGAGAAGAGAGAAGTGATGCGGTTGAAGGTGTGGAGGAAAATGGAGGATTTAGGTGTGAATTTATACGTGAAGGGTGTGGGTAGGGTGTGGAAATGGAGGGAAATGGTTTGGAGGGAAAAGGGGATGGATTTGGGAGGGAAAATGAAGGGGAGGAGGTGGTTGGACGAATTGGGGGGGGGGGGGGGGGGAAGGGAATGGATTGGGGGGGAGGGGGTGTACCTAGGGAAAGATGAAAGACTACAGAAATCGAACCGGTCCGGTTGTTCCAGGACCGGACCGATCCGGTCCTTTTATATTTTGAATTCTTTAATCACCGGACCGATCCGGCTGTAAAAGAAATGAACCGATCCGGGGCGGACCGATTTGGCTAAAAAATAAAAGAATCGATCCGGTTCTTGCACTGAGCAGGATTTATCCCTTAACTTAAATGCGATCTCTCTCTACGAAGTTTTTTGACACTCAACAATACTTCCTATCAAGTTTGGATTCACCACCCTCTCGATACCTATGGCAATGCAACTAGACTCAATCTCCCGAAACATGTGCACGCTCCAACCTTATTGTATCCTAATCCTAGGGACTCTCACTACTCACGCGACTCTCATCTACTATACACAATAATTCACCCCATACGCATCGGGGGTACGACGACCTTACAGTAGCAGCTCACTCAGCCCCGTAAATGGGGTCTGATAACCAAACGATGTCGACTTCTTCCATGAACTCCTCTAGATAGGCTTTAGGCATTGTCCATTTACCTTGAACGTATTTCCCCCTTTTAAATCATCTAATTCCACAGCTCCGTGAGGGAAAATATTCCTTATAACAAATGGGCCACTCCATCGCGACAGCAACTTGCCTGGAAATAGATGAAGCCGAGAGTTATAAAGTAGAACTTTTTGTCCAGGAAGAAACTCTTTGTGTCGAATGATGTTATCATGAGCTAGTTTCATCCTTTCTTTGGAAATTTTTGCGTTCTCATACGCATAATTGCGTATTTCTTCTAACTTATTTAATTGAAGCTTGCGAGCTTCATCGGCTTTGTCCATGTCATAGTTCATCTTTTTAATTGCCCAATACGCCTTGTGCACTAATTCCACGGGAAGATGGAAAGGTTTTCCACACACAAAGCGGAATGGGGACATTCCGAGCGGATTTTTATATGCGGTGCGATAGGCCCATAGTGAATCGTTTAAGCGAAGGGACCAATCTTTTCGATTAGGATCGACGGTTTTCTCTAGGATGTGCTTGATTTCTTGATTTACTAGCTCGACCCGCCCGTTCGTTTGTGGGTGATAAGTTGTTCCATCCTTGTAAACGACGCCATACTTTCTCATGGGCTTCTCAAATGGCCTATTGCAAAAGTGCATGCCATTATCACTAATTATCGCTTTCGGAGCACCGAAGTGGGAAAGTATGTGTTCTTGTAAGAACTTAATCACCACTTTGTTGTCACTTATCTTGGTAGCTATAGCTTCCACCCATTTAGAAATGTAGTCTACCACGACAAGGATGTATAGGAAACCAAAAAATAGGGGAAAAGGGCCCATGAAGTCAATACCCCAGCAGTCGAAGATCTCAATAATGAGTATTGGGGTCAATGGCATCATGTCTCGTCGGGTGATCGCTCCCATCCTTTGACACCTATCGCATGATTTGCAATTATTATTTACATCCCGAAAGATTGTGGGCCTATAGAGGCCGCATTAAAGAATCTTAGAGGCCGTCTTTTTCGTTGAAAAGTGGCCTCCACATGCTTCCGAATGACATAATTGGATGATTTTGGGGATCTCGTCATCCAGTACACAACGTCGGATGATTTGGTCAGCGCAATATTTAAATAGGAAAGGATCATCATAGAAAAACATGCGCGACCAAGTAATAAACCTCTTCTTATCTTGCGGTGTCCAATCGGGAGGGATGGCTCCCGTGACAAGATAGTTCACGATATTCGCAAACCAGGGCAAAGAAGAGATAGCAAAGAGTTGCTCATCCAGGAAGTATTCGTCTATGGGTATTGGATCACTAGGCACATTGTACGAAAGTCGTGATAAGTGGTCGGCAACGAAGTTTTCTACTCCTTTCTTATCTTTAATGGAGATATTAAACTCTTGTAGGAGTAGGATCCACCTTATGAGGCGCAACTTTACATCTTTCTTCGCAAGTAGGTATTTCAATGCTGCGTGGTCAGTAAAGCAAGTAATGGGAGAACCGATAAGGTAGGACCAAAATTTGTCAAGGACAAAGACTACCGCTAACAACTCCTTCTCTGTGGTGGAGTAATTGAGTTGTGGTCCGGTAAGAGTCCAGCTAGCGTAGTAGATGACATGAGCCTTATTGTCTTTTCTTTGGCCCAAAACAGCCCCTATCGCATAATCGCTAGCATCACACATAAGCTCCAATGGTAAGGACCAATCTGAAACTTGCATGATGGGAGCGGACAAAAGCATGGTTTTCAGTTTTTCAAAAGCGCTATGGCATGCTTTCATCTACTCAAATGGGGTGTCCTTCATTGGTAGGTTTTTTAAGGGCCTAGCAATGGCACTAAAGTCCTTAATGAACCTTCGATAAAACCCCGCGCGGCCCAAAAAGGAGCGCACGTCTTTGAGCGATTTTGGTGGGGGTAGATCGGCTATGACATCTCTCTTAGCTCTATCAACTTCTCCCTTTGGATGAAACTAGGTGGCCAAGAAGTATTCCCTCAGTGACCATAAAATGAAATTTCTCCCAATTTAGCACTAAGTTCTTTTCCACACACCGGGCAAGTACCTTTTCCAATTTTTCTAGACAAAGATCTAAAGAGGTGCCAAAAATGCTAAAATCGTCCATGAACACTTCAAGTCCTCTCTCGACCATGTCGCTAAATAGGCTCAACATGCACCTTTGAAAGGTCGCGGGTGCATTACACAAGCCGAATGCCATAAGTTTGTTGGCAAACTTACCAAAAGGTCAAGTGAAGGTCGTTTTCTCCTGGTTAAGTACATCTACCTCAATAGGGTTATATCCGGAATAACCATCAAGGAAACAATAGTAAGGGTGGCCCTCTACTCTCTCAAGCATCTGATCAATAAATGGTAAGGGGAAATGGTCTTTCCTAGTTCTCGCATTGAGTTTCCGGTAATCAATGCAAATGCGCCACCCGGTGGTAGTACGTTGGGCAACTAGCGCTCCCTTAACATTCTCAATCACAGTCATACCCGACTTCTTCGGGACAACTTGAATAGGGCTCACCCACTTGCTATCCGAGATTGGGTAGATAATCCCGACATCCAATAGCTTAATGATTTCGGTTCTCACTACTTCTTTCATATTAGGGTTTAGCCTTCTTTGCATTTCTCTCGAGGGCTTGACATCCTCTTCGAGATGGATCTTGTGGGTGCAAATCAAAGGACTTATCCCTTTCAAATCAGCAATGCACCAACCAAAAGCACCTTGGTTCTTCTTCAGAATCTTTAGCAATTTACCCTCGCGCTCTTCGTCTAGGCTAGAGGAGACAACAACAGGAAATGTCTCGTTCGCTCCTAGGTATGCATATTTAACATGGGAGGGTAGTTTCTTCAATTCAAGGGTCAGAAATTTGTCGCTGGAGGGAACCATGCGTGTCTCCCTCGGTGGTATCTCCTCGAATTGAGAATCCCAACTTATATCTCTCGTGTCCTCATCCGACTCTCTCTCATCAAGTAACTCTCTCAACTCCTCAACTTCCCTCTCGAATTCGGTGTACGTTCCTGTGACACCCCGCCTAATTAAATACCGGGCGATCACTCCTTTATTAAATTAATTCAAGGTGAACAGTTGGTTCATTCTCAGCATCACTGACGAAAAATAAATTTTCCAATTTAACACCCTAATTAATTAAGCTAAGTGTCAAAACCATTTATAACATTTCTTTCCAAATTTTATTTAAAGAAAAATTATTTATTTATTTATTAACAACATTCAATAAGTAATAATCACACCACAATAATTCTGCAACAGAATCCAATTAATTTAAAACATTCGACAATCGAATCCCAACATATAAAATTTAAGATAAAACATCCATACTGAATAAATCCCATAGTAACAGTGCTAGAAATAACTGAAATACAAATGTCCCAATAAAATAGGTAAATAGTAAATAGGGCGACACATGCCCCAATATCTTAGAATGATAGGAATGGAATCAAGTAAATGAAATCTCCTAGTCAAGTGGCTTGCAACTCTCACTTAAGCTGCAGCACGTTTCTTCCAAGGGATCCTAAGCAAGACGCCCCTGTGGCTGGGCACCTGTAATATATACATAAATATACAAAAGAGAAAATAGAAATAGAAACGGGTCAGAGCCCCATAGTGTATATGATTTAAAATTCGTTTAGCATGTATTTAAATTGATACAGGCCAATGCAACAACATATTAGTGCGACACTCTTTTGAGAAATTCTCACCTCTCTTCTAATGTGCACTCCTATCATACTAACCTTCCCAACGGATTATCTATCATATATCGCACTAATCTCCCCCAACGATTTATCTTATCTTAGGTTATTGTCGAGATTTAAAATTTAACAACACAATTGTTTACAAAGTAAGATTTCAATTTGAAATCAAAGTTCTCATTTTAACTTTGTTAATCAATAAAGTTTTCCAGTATCATATTATACTTTCTCAAAAGAAGTATTTACAATTTGAGCCATCAATCATGTCCTACTTATCAAATCACAGTAGGCAGTTCCAAATTTCAGAATTTCATAAATATATATATTAACTACTCGTATAATATATATATTACAACAACACCCCAAATAAACTATGGTGCGGGCATACTCTACTATCCAAACCCCATATCACTCATATTAAGGGGAATAGAAATTCGGAATCACTCACGAATTGTATTAACACATACACAACAATATTGAGGCGAAGCATAGATTCCAAGTCTCTAAGAGGATGGCACATACCCGCGTCTCTTAGGACCGTCTGAACTATCATTCTGATAGCCTACACCAAGGATATCTATCTCCTAGGGTACGAATCAATATCCCCCCGAAGGCAGCACATGATAAGATCGTCCCATCGCGGTAACCTCAGGGATAACAAGTAGCATGGGTATGTTTTTCACACATAAATAGTATATGCATACACAATCATATAACTATACTAATATTACCATATCAATACTGGGTATATCTCCAATCCCATAGTTACGACATTCATCCTTGTTTTTCACATTTATTAATATCGCGTATAAGGGTTCGTCTCTAACCTTAATTCGAAGGACTTTTCCAACTTATTACGTAACTCTCATGGACTCTATCCTCCCAAGTATAAAATTCAATATGTGTCCTTTTGATATTCCATCGTAACTCTCTTACTCATCTCTCTCTTTAAAACATAAATTCATCGACCCTTATGTAATTATCCCAAAAATACAATTCTCGTCTCATATTAAAAGTCCCAAACTTATTCATATGTCCTACTGATCTTCCATATCTCCCAAAATATTTTATTAAGGATGTCCAAGAATTATTTCACGATAAATTGAATTTAACTCATTTAAAAAGGGAAATAGGGGTCTGCCAGGAGGGGTCGATCGGTCTGGGGCTCGATCGATCGAGCATTCGATCGATCGAAGCTCTAGGCTCGATCGATCGATCAAGCAGGTCTGCGAAATCTGCAGAATGGCAGTTATGGGTTTCATCTTATAACCTTCACCAAATCCATATTTTTCAATCCCAAACATCTCAAAAATTATACTACTAACATTATATCATCCTACTAGGTATTTCCAACGTGAAGCATGAGGATTTCTATCATGATACATGGATTAACAACCCAAAAATTATTATAATTATCAAGAACCTTAGAATTCTCTTAAACATGGTTCTAACAAGTATTTCCAGAAATTTCTTCTCATAATCATCATAATTTCGTGGGTAATTCCTGTACATGGCAAGGGTTTCCAGAATTATCGTTTAAACCATAACTACATGGAATTTCCTATCTCAAATCGGGTTTTCTTCCATAAAAACTCATTCTAATTACTCCTAAACTAATATGAAAGATGCATCAACGAAATAAGCAAGATAAACACTTGCCTGGGATTTTCATAAGTCTGGTTTGGTGCCAAATTCGGTATGGTTGCGTTCCCCGTCTCGCGATCTACACGTTGGTGGTGGCGGCGATGCAAACGGGTGAGTTTTGAGCCTTGGAATGCCTTGAGAGCTCTCTCCTCTCTTCTCCAATGGTTGTTCTAGGGTTTTGAGTATTCTAACCCTAAATGACTAACCTAAACGGCTGATATAGGTTATTAATTTTCGTGGGTTTAATTACCCAAAAATACAAAATGACTAAAATGCCCTCCCGGGTTACTAATTAGGCCTAAAAACGCCCCGAGACCCAAATCAAACCCCCGGGTACCCTTTTTTGACTATCTCGACCCTTCCGAACGTGTTGGCATACTCAAAATGATCATACGAACAACTTATAAAATATTCACTTTAATTTATTAATATTTAGTCCCTACGCGACACGAGCACGTCCCGACTTATATTTCCGAAATTGTCATTTTATTCACTCGTGACATTCAACATAATCAATATTTTATATTACTTGCTCATTAGCAATATTCAACAAATTTCCCATAATTACTAACTCTCATCGCGTTAATAATTATAACATAATTAATTTCCAGATTTATATTAAATAATTAATTCTCATTAAATTATATAAATCCCCAAATTAATATAGCATAAAAATACGGGGTATTACAAATCCCTCACTCTCGTGGCTCGATACCAAATAGGACCCTAGGGCATCTCCACAATAATTTTCCTCAAAATATTCCTCTACGATCTCGTCTATTAAGCTCACCGTGTGAAGATCATCTTCTTCCCCCGCATGTTGGGATATATGGAAGATGTTGGTCTCTAAGGTCTTGTTCCCAAAAGAGAGTTGCATTTTCCCATTTCGAGTATTGATAATAGCATTAGCCGTAGCTAAGAATGGGCGCCCAAGAATGATGGGAACATGATTGCTCGAGGCGAAGGAGGGCTCCGTGTCCCAAATGACAAAGTCTACCGGGAAGTAGAAAGTGTCAACTTGGACGATCATGTCCTCCACTATACTTCTTAGGATCTTCATGATTCGATCCACTAATTGGAGGGTGATATTTGTGGGCTTGAGGTTGCCCAGATCAAGTTGCCTATAGATGGCGTAAGGGAGGATATTGACACTGGCTCCCAAGTCAAGTAAGGCTTTTTCAATTTTATTTTCTCCAATGATGCAGGAAATGGTAGATGCACTGGGATCTTTGAATTTGGGTGGGAGATCATTGAGTAGGATGGAACTCACGTTCTGTGCTAGAAAGACGTTTTTCTTTACCTTCATCCTCCTATTCACTGTTAACAAGTCCTTGAGGACTTTCTCATAAGCTGGAATTTGCTTAATGGCATCGAGGAATGGTAAATTTAAGTTTAATTGCTTAAGCACGTCTAGCACTTCATCACCGGGATTTCCTTTGTTGGAAGGAACCAACCTTTGAGGAAATGGTGCCGCGGTTGGTGGTTTCACTACTACCTCGGGCTCACTAGTGTCGTATTTATCACTCTCGTTCATGGGGACATCTTTGGCCTCTTTTGTGCCGGGCGAAATCTCCTTGTCTTTGGTTGCGTCGTGTGGGAGAGGTGATAAATCAACGACTCTCCCACTACGAAGAGTGGTCACAACTTGACATTTCTCCTGATGTTCTGTTGAGGTGGAGATAACACTAGTTTGAACTTGGGGCGGTCATTGGCCCTAGACAGGAAACTTGCCCTTCTCTTGGATACTCCAAGCTAATTGCATTTTTAAAATATTTGCATTTATGTCACTGATGATGAGATCATATCTAGCATTGGCTGCATTCTGGGTATTGATAAATTGGTTTATCGTATCCTCGAGACTTCTCCACGGTGGAGGGATATATGCTCCTTGAGGTGGTGGTGCTTGCACATGTCCCTGCATGTGTGGAGCTTGTTGAAAGTGTTGTGGTGGAGGAGGGGCAACATGTGAATTAGGATTCATCGCAACATGTTGTTGCCTATAGCTAAAGTCGAGATGGTTTTTCCATGAAGGGTTATAAGAATTCCCGTGCGGTGCACCAAAATTACCCTTAAATCCTCCTATACCACTGACTTGCTCTTAAAGCATCACTTTGTAGGCGGGTATAGTCGGGACTTCCTCAGTTGAATGACCCGCCTCACAAATCATACACACCTTCTCGACGGGATTTGGGATGAATCCAGTTGGTCCTCTTTCATATACCGCACGTAGGTCTCGCAGTCCCTTCTCAAGTACATCGAGTTGAATGTCCGTCATAGAAGTCTTTTCTACATGAAATAGGCCGGACGCCAATGGAGTGGTGGTCACTTGATGATTTCGATTTTAAGCATTAGGGTCAGATGTATCCCAGGATTGGGTAGTCTCGGCGACATACCTCGGGTGAAGGTCAGCATCGTGGGCGTCTAAGTCGACAAACGGACCACTACCCATGGTTTCAATGAGTTGCTTGGAATTAATGTTCTTCCCATTATGGATAAAAGAAATGATTTGCCATTTATCAAGTCCATGATGGGGGCATGAAGTAATTAACTCATTGAAACGCTCGTAGCATCGATCGAATGGCTCTTTTTCTAATTATCAAAAAGTTTAAATTTGAGCTTTGATGGAGTTCGTTCGATGTGGAGGAAAGAATTTCTTGAGAAATTTAGATTGCAACTCATTTCAGAATCCATCCCATGGTAGTGGGGAGCATCTGGATCATCCCATTTTTAAAACAAAATTTGCCCTGCATTATATGGGAGTATGATGCATCCCGGAGTGATAGTGAGCTCGGTATATAAGATTTATCTCAAAGGGCGGTATGGGGCCTCTTCCTCACCGACGGCTGTACTACCGTGTTACGGCATGTCTCTCTCTCTTAACGACTCAGTGTCTTCACTTGGTATACTCAGAGTGCGCTTTGAAGTGTGTCTTAAGAGGGAAAACTGAGTGTTATTTGCAATTGAGTGTGATGGTGTGGGAGGTGGAACCCAGAATTATGGAGCGTTAAGAGTGTGAGGGCTATCAGGGTCGTACTAAACTACTGGATTTTCGTGAATGTGGGTTGGAGTATTATGGGGAGTTGGAGTGAGTTCATAATTTTGCATTAACGGGCTTATTAGAGATGATGATGAATTTTTTTGTGCTTTTTCAAATTTTTATATGTTTTTGGCTTTTTGGAAATTTTTGGTCAAAGTTTGAGATTGACTTGATCTAATCCTAAGTCTACCTAGTTTCCCCGGCAACGACGCCAAAAACTTGACGCGACTAAGAATGTGTCTCAGAAGTGCGTTCTATCTAGGCTCAAGTGCAAGCCTGTCGCTCAAGTAATAATCCGATAAGTCGGGTATCGATCCTCAGGGAAATAGGATAATGGAATTATAACGACGTTGGATAGACGAAGAAATCCTAACTCTAACTCTAAAAAGAAAAGATGATTGGTTTTGGGAATTGACTATAACTAAATGCAATTTTGAAAATATTTATCTAATGTACTAAAGTATGAATGAAATGCAACTATTCTAAATTACCTAAATTACTGATAATGATTGAACTAAAACTTGTACTATATGATGAAGAAAACAGGTCGGGAATACAATCCCTCAACCCTAGTGTATTACTGGTATAAAAATAATCATAAATTTAAATGATGAATTAGACCCATAATTTAGTACTCCTAAGCATTACGTATATGAGGTTCAAGCCCGCACCATACTTAATCAGAGGACGAGTAAATCATTATTGCGATAGTTACACTCACATTGTATTCTAAAGCATCCCGGTTACCCAGAAGCAAACGAGATCCAAAAATCTACAATGGTTGTGTTACTACACAATACAACCATAATAAATCACTAAATTTAGAGGATTAATTTTATACACATGTAACTAGCACATCAGGTTGAGTTCATGTATCCGGACCTTTAAAAACCTAGCCTAACATGATGAAATTAATGAAAACGATTGTTGAATTGTAGGAAATCATGATTAATCTGATGGATAATTGAAGAATGATGTAGAAGGAAGATTAGACAGAAGAAAGTAATCAACTAACTTGCCAAATAACTAAAAGCATCAAATAGAATTACTTGTAATCACAGAAATCTGAACAAACTTCAATCTTGGAATTAAAATTGCAATAAATCTTCAAACTAGGGTTTTTACTGAAAAGGGAAAAATTAGATGATTTTTCCGTCCCTTAAAATGATAATAAATCAGATTTAAATATCCTACAAGACTCCAAGAGTTTTAGCTTAACTAGGACTCTCCATTAGAAGAAGAGTGAAAAACCAAAATTGCGACATTCTAACTGGTCCGGTCCTACTTATGTTCGGTCCAGCTTGGATCCGAATAGGTTCTTTTTATTTCTGGACGGATCAGTCTGGTATGGATTGGTTCATTTATTTTTCATCAGCTTCGATTCGTCTTCAATTCGGGGTTCATTGGAACTTTGCATTTCGGATAGGTCCGATTTCTCTTTCACCTTTTCTTTTATCTTTGACTACTCATAACTTTCACACCGGGACTCCGATTGAGGTACCGTTTCTTCCTATGTACTTGTAAACTCGATATCTTCAACTTTTCTTTAGATGCCTCATCGGAATTCTAGGTAAAAATTACAACTTTTCCCTTTTGACTTTCCTTCTGTTATTTCTCTATTCTTTCGGTTTCTTTCTTTCTTTATTGACATCAAATACCTGTAAAATTAGTACGAAACACCAAAAACTCGGGGTACTCGTTAGAATAAGTTAGTATCAAGATTATGAGATAAAATCAAATCAATTATGTTGTTCGAGGTGCTAAAAGTAACTAAATTAAAGGGATAAATTAGGAAGAATTTATGCCTTATCAACAGAGTCTTTGATGATCGATTGACATGGGACCTTGTCGATCGATTGATCCTCGAGACATAATCATATTTTTTACCCCGTTCGGGTTTTCCAATAAAATTTAAGCCTAACCACAATTTTAGGGGGCTAAAAAACATGCAATAACAACCCCTTTTTTGAAAAGCATAATTCCTTCCACTTTCATTTCATTTTATTACTGAAATTCCTTCTTAACCACATTGTTCTCATTAACAACATCATCATCACAACACTATTTTCCGTCACCAAGAATCTTGAAGGCAATATAATAATAAATGTACAAAAGTTCCAAAAAAGGTTCAAAAGTATCTTTATCCTTCATCTTACATATTATTCTCCTATATTAATATAATTGCTCTTCCTAATATATATCTATTTTCTCATACACTTAGTATTATTGTTTTCATAATCCTTGTTAATACTATTAATCATTCCATTTTTAATCTTAATATATATTCATTGAATTTACTTTTATAAATTAAATACCAAAACAAGATTTTTTTGAAATTTAACAAATTAGATGTTTGTTTTCGATAATTTTCTCTACAAAGTGTTTCATAAACAATTCCATTTAAATAATCATGTTAATTCTTGTAAGTTTTCGATATCATGTATATCCTCTCCTTTGAAGCTTGTGTACGAAATACATGGGATTTGAATCCCGCTTATGAGGGTATGTAGGTATCTCAGCTTATATCGAAATTTAAGTCTACTTTTTCGTATTTCGTATTTTTTATTTTCTTATTTTTGTATCTTTACATATTTCATTTGGTTTTATATGTATCCTCTTATCCTATTTCGTTTATGACATATCTCTTGTAGTTAATTATTTTTCATCTTCCTTTCTCTCTCTATGGATAGTCATGTTCACCCTCTCTATGGTGATGTTGTGACGGAGAAGTTTTTTACCCTCCACGGACATACTTTTCACAAACTTCTCCTCACATTTATTCATATGTTTTATACTCCTTACCTAGTTTATTATTTTCTTATATGTTCATGTTCTGTGTACTTTTTATACACACAAGAATATGAGAAAATATGTTTATTTTGACCCATAAGAGACTGAAAGGTTAGAGGGGTACCTAAAATCTTCCCTCTCCGTAACCTAGTATCCTGTCCCGTTAATCTTTGGTTTCATCTCGATATGTTTATCTTGTAGCCCCTTTTGAGGTTACTTATATGATTTGGTCTGTTTTTGGTAAAATAAGTTGGCTACTTTGACTCTTACTTTATCACACTTCCTTCACCATTATCATCTGGATATCCCTATTTTCCCTCACCCTCAAAGATGGAGATATCTTTATCACCCATGCACCCATTTTATTTAAGAGGCGCATCCATGGTCCGGGATATCCATAGTGATGATTTCGCAAGGGAATTTTATACGACTAAACTCCATTTTATATGGTATTTATTTTCTCTCTTATCACATGTTTCTTGTATATATGTCATCTTCATATGTTAGCTATATATATATATATATATATCCCTTATCACATGTTTGTTCTTATATATTCTTCATATGCTCCCCGTTTATTCATCTTCACATGGTATCACTTATCACGTGCCATATATAACTCTCCGTTATTCATCATATGCCATATATATCATGTTCTCCTTACCTTGTACATCGATTTTTTTTACCTTTAGTATTGTATATTTCCCCTCTTACATATATTACGAATACAATTTACTAATACGATTCATGTTTTTCGCACACTATATTCACTTCCATTGAGTATATACTATATTTTGACCCATATTGGAAGGTCTCTTTGTAATGGGTTTCTAGTCCTGCATAGTGTCATGGACCTAAGTGATAGGCATCCACTCTGCGTTTGTCAAGTACCCTTGACGTATATCGAAAGGTTCCATTGCATTATACTGCTTGGCTGAACTCATGATGCGAGGTATATTGGAGTTACTCTTTCACATTTATCGAGTATATAAAATTCTTTCTCACACATAACATCACCATGAGGTATATAATGAGATGGTTCACATACATTCGAATATATATATAATGAATGATTTCCCTTATTGGTAAGAATTATATAGTGGAGTCATGCTGAAGGAGAGAACCAATACCTAAACCTGCATAAACACTCATACAAGCGTCTGCCCTAGGGTAATCATATCTAGATTGTCGATTTTGATGTGAAACTCTATCTAAATTATGGGTCATCGTACTGCCTATTTTTCTCCTTGGAGTCATTATCCTTTTTTAAAAACAAAACCCAGTTTGCGAAACTAAAACCATGTCTAACCTTGTTTTTTCATTATGCTTACCCCTTTATCCCAAACTCAGGTCTTGTCTTGAATTTCTCTTACACCTTAGGTGAAACACAAATAGAAGTGAAAACAAATAGTAATAACTACTGTTAGGATTTTTTTTTTCCTGTGCCATGTCTCTTTTACCTTATCCTTCAAACTGTTAAGGAGTTACACCACCTTTTTTGAAGATTTCTTCTATTTTATGATTGTATTGCTTTCTCTAATTTTGGGTTGACGTCTTACTAGTTATGAATTTTTAGTTGTCTATCTCGGGGTTAAGTTATAAGGATCTTGTTATCACCTTTGTTAGAAGATACAAAAAGCTCGTTCCACAGCTATCTTATGGAAAATAAAAAACCAAACCTCAATATGTAGCCATATCTCATTCACCAGAAGAATAAAGTCTTTACAACGGCTAAAAAGTGTCATAAAAATCTATTTACATCACTTTAATTATAATCAAAAGCGTCTTAAAGACCTCTGTCATAAAAAGACTGAAAAAAACATCTTAAAAAATAGAGCTTTTTAAGACGCGTTATTTACAAGGGTTGCAAAAAATTAAAAAAAAATGTCTTAAAAATAGAGTTTTTTAAGACGCGTTATTTACAAGGGTTGTAAAAAATTCCCCTGCTAACTACCTACCACTGGCCAAAAGCGTCCTAAATATGTTTTTTTATAGAATGCTTCACATGAATGCATTGTGAACATATCCAAATATTACATTCAAAAGTTGTCCTACGAAATAAAATCAACACAAATATTTACAAAATCAATTCAAACTAGTCATATTCATGTATACATTCAAAAGTTGTCCACCCAATATGTACATCCAAAAGCTATCCAACAAATATATACATTCAAAAATTGTCCTATCAAAGTAATATATACATTCAAAAAAGTATTTTGCCCAATCATATTCCATCCAAAATTAGTTAAAACTAAAAATTATCATCTAAAATAGTGAAAAACGTAACTATTACAAACCAAATATGTCCTCGACATTCCACCACAAACGTCCGCTCCATTCTTTTTTTACAAAACCACTTTACATTAACCTGCAAAGAATAATGAAAATATAATAATGATCACTTGCAACAAGAAACAAATTTATGAAAATCCGTATAACCAAAATAACTACATAATAACAATTTGATTTAGCATAAGGAATAATAACAATAAAATTCTTAAACATTTAATTTTTATGTCAAAATAAATGGTGAGAATTTTAGACACGATATTAAATTTAGTCAAACTTCACAAAATATGTTGTGTTAGTTTTAGGACTCTTTTATGATCATATCGTGTCATGTATGTGTCAAAATTGAAAACATCTTCTTTACGAGAATCATCTTAACAACCCCAACCATAAAAAAAATAGCAGCCCCACCCCCCAAAACCCAGCAGCCTCCTCCCCAACACCCCCACCCCAACCATAAAAAAAGGCAGCCCCTCGCCCCCCCACACCAAAACCCAACATCAACCTCCATAGTGTACCCCCCGCCCCCAATGTTTAGTCCGACATGTTAAACATTTAATTTTTATGTCAGGCTAAAGGGTGTGAATTTTAGACAAAATATTAAATTTAGTCAAACTTCACACGATACGATGTGTTCGTGCTGAGACTCTTATAACTATGTTGTGTCGTAATTAAGAACATCTTTTTAATGAAAATCATCTTAACAAACCCCAACCGCCAAAAAAATATTATCCCCCCACCCCCAAAAACCCAGCAGCCTCCTCCCCAGCACCCCCACCCCAACAACAAAAAATCGGCAGGTCCCCCCCCCCCCAAAAAAAAAAAACCCTGACATAACAAAAACTCAACCACCACCTCTCCCCCCCCACCCCACACACATACAACAACAAAAACAGCCACCCCACACACCTTTCCAACTCACACTCCCACTCTCACCGACCTCCATTACATGGCCATCGTATCACTATTTGAATTTTAATAAACCAAGGAAAAAAATCTTGTATCATACTGTAGAAGGGTGTCCTCAACAGAAAAAGAAAACGAAATAAAAAATACTTTCTCTTATTAGTGGCACCCGAGAGGTACCCGCGAGGGTCACCAAGAAACCCAAAAGCCATTATGAAGTATCCTCAGGCGCCAGCGCCACTTCAGGCGTCAGCGCCACTTCGAGCGTCGGCGCCACTTCGAGCGATGGCGCCACTCCGAGCATCGGTGCCACGATAAGGGTTGGCGCTGATTCGAGCGTCGGCGCCACTTCGAGGGTCGGCGCCGCAACAAGAGTGGCACCGCCTCACATGTCAGCGCCGGTTCAAGCATCAGCGCTACCTCAGGCGTCAGCGCCACTTCGAGCGTCGACGCCACTTCGAGCGTCGAGGACCGCAACAAGGGTCGGCGCCGCCTCACATGTCAGCGCCGGTTCAAGCATCAGTGCTACCTCAGGCGTCAGTGCCACTTCGAGTGTCGGCGCCACTTCGAGCGTTGGCGCCGTAACAAGGGTCGGCGCCGCCTCACACGTCAGCGCCGATTCAAGCATCAGCGCTACCTCAGGCGTCAGCGCCACTTCAAGCGTCAACGCTACTTCGAGCATCGGCGCCACAACAAGGGTCGGCGCCGCCTCACATGTCAGCGCCGGTTCAAGCATCAGAGCCACTTCAAGCGTCAGCGCCACTTCAAGCGTCAGCGCCACTTCAAGCGTCAACGCCACTTCGAGCGTCGGCGCCGCAACAAGGGTCGGCGCCGCCTCACATGTCAGCGTCGGTTCAAGCATCAGCGCCATTTCAAGCGTCAGTGCCACTTCAAGCGTCGACGCCACTCCGAGCGCCGGCGCCAGGACAAGGGTCGGCCCCGCCTCACATGGCAGCCCCGATTCAAGCATCAGTGCTACCTCAGGCGTCAGTACCACTTCAAGCGTCAACGCCACTTCGAGCGTCGGCGCCACTCCGAGCGTCGGCACCGCGACAAGGGTCGGCGCCGCCTCACATGCCAGCACCGCTTCAAGCGTCGGTGTCACGACAAAGGTCGGCGCCGCCTCACAGGTCAGCGCCAATTCAAGTATCAGCGCTACTTCGAGCATCGTCGCCACTTTAAGTATCGACGCCGCTGCAAGCGTCGGAATCACGTCACGTATCGACACCACTGCAAGTGTCGGCGCCACTCCAAATACTAGCACCGATGCAGGGGTCGGCGCCGCCGCAAGGGTCGGCGCCGTTTCAAGCGCCAGCGCCGCTTCAAGGGCCACTGCAGTAAGGACAGTTGAGAGAGTCGGCGTCACCACAAGAGTCAGCGCCACTGCAAGGGTCACTGCAGAAATGCACTTCGAGAAGTGCTGCTACAGGAGTTTTCATCATGAAACAACAGTCTCTAAATGAGCAACAGCACTAACACTTTGCTTTCTTGTACAGGTAGCCTAGTCTAGCAAGCAGGGCTCGAACAGGCGTGTTGGGACCTCCTGGGAGTTTTGGCTTGGCGGCTGAGGGACAAGGTATGTTGAGCAAGCTCAACCACTTAGCACTATAGGATTGAGAGAATACTAGTAGGAAGACCCAGAAGTCACTCGAGACTACGCACACTGCACACTTGGTCACAAGTGAAGTGAGCAGCCAAAGAGCTGGCTACTCACAATAAAAATAAACTCTTTACAAGACAATGACTTTTCCATAAGAGGGGGTCCTCGAGGTCCCTCTCAAGAAAAATAACACTTTTAGAGAGGAGGAGGCCTTAAGGTCTCCTCTCTCAAAGATTTGCAAAATTGCACCACAAGTTACCGTTTCAAAAGATAACTACCAAAATCTGCTATTTTGTCTCCATTAGGGGACATATGTGCTTTTTGAGTTTTGGTCGGCGCTAGGTGGCGCCTGCGGAGGGGACAGGCAGGCTGCCTATAGGTAGGGACAAATGGTACACTTCAGACATTGTTCCCCACCAACTCTCTCAATTTTGGCGCCCAAAATCGCCAGCTCACCCCTAACGCCCATGTATAAATAGACCTCTGGGCAAGGTCAAAGGATAGACAAGAGAAATTGCACTATTACTCTGCTAAAATATCACCAGACCTACCTAGTATTCTCTCCCTGCTCATTCTCATAGTGCTGAGTGCTTTGTTCCTTCACTCCCCACTGACAGCCATCACTCTCAGGTGTTTCCCTTGAGAAAATTGCTATTTTTGTTGTGAAATTTCATCTTCTTGCAGAGAGTGAGTTGAAGCTTGAGTTCCATTGTTACCAGAAGGAGAAGTTTTCTTCAGAAGTTGCACCAGGAGACCTTGAAGACTTACAGACAGCGTCCATTGGAGTGGGTCATGCCTCACCCTTTCCAGTTATTCATAGACCCCAGTCTCACTACCCTCTTACATTTGGCGACTCTGCTGGGGAGGTATTCTCATTTCCATGGACAAAGAAGGTTTCAATGTCTCTAAGCAGTTGGTTTTTGAGGACATTCCATCCGGTAATGGAGCTCACAGTGACCAGACTACTCAGGAAGAAGTGGTGGTGATCGGAGCCAAGGCGCCAGCGCCTCAGGGAGGTCAGACCAGTTCGCCGACAGCGGCTCCAATGGCAGGTATGAACCTTATGGCAATGTTTTTTGACTTTTTAAAGCAAAACAACGTGGATCTATCAAACTTGGGTCAAGGTTGTGTGACACCTGCTGCTGCCCTGGCAGAGGCGGTTCCGTCTCGGAAGGCGGCGCCGGAGCAGGTCCTAGAGCCAACAGGTTCTCCAGTTCCTAAAAGCACATGTTTGGAGGAATCACCCTCTAAGGCTGTTACTATGGAAGAAGTGAGGAAGCTCCTTTATTCCACTCAAAGAGAGGGTTCCCACCTGTACGAGGAGTTACAAGACCCCTATCCACAGGAAGTAAGTGAGAAGCCATACCCTGAGGGGTATATTCCACCAAAATTTATCAAGTTTGGCGGTAGGGGGGAGAACCCTAGAGAGCACGTGAAGAGGTTCGTCGAGTACCTGGGCGTACACGCTGGCGACAAGAACCTGAGATTGAGGGAGTTCTCTAAAACTCTCACTGGGAAAGCTTATACATGGTATTCCCGCTTGGCGCCTAATAGCGTCCCTACTTGGGAAGAGATGCACAGGCAGTTCCTTCAGAAGTTTTTTTGTAGCGGAGGATGAATTTACACTGAGGCACCTGGCGTAAGAGGTCCAGAAGCCAGGAGAAGAGTTGATGCACTACATCAAGCGATTTCGCGAGAGGGCCTTAGATGTTCACGAGGACGTGGCGGAGGCCAGGTTACCGCAGATATGTGTGGAAGGACTCCTGGAAGAGTACAAGCTGCATTTGATCAACGAAACTAGAGACGAAACTTTCAGAGAATTCACCAGGGCCGCCAGCAACATAGCTACGATAATCAAACCGAGAGTCCCGGATTGGAGGACACAAGTTCCACTGACTCCCGGGAGGTTTCAAGTTGCGAGAAGGCAAGCGGTTAACTATGTGGACGGGAGTAACAAAGGGAAGAAGGGAGGCCCCGGGGCCAAGACTGACAGTCCCGGCAACAAGAGAAAATTTGGGGAGGATGTCCCGCCGCCACTACCGTGCAGCGTAGCGGAGGCCATGGATTGTTACCGCACCTTGGTACGAGAAGGCGTAGCAGGACCTCCCAACCTAAAAGGAGAGACCCCCACTGCAGCTGACAAGGCCAATCCGAAGTACTGCGAATTGCACCAACGAGTGCAGCACTCTACCAAGGATTGTTACTACTTGAGAAGGATCATTGGTGAGCAGATGGCTAGCGGTACCTTGCAGATACCCCCGTGGACGTTAACGAGAACCCACTCCCTACGCATCATTTTGGAACTGCCAACATGGTAGTTACCTATGACAAAGAAGCTACGAGAAGTCTTGTGAAGCGGGAGAATGGCGAGCAGTTATGCGAGGAGTTAGAAAATCTGTCACTAAGCAGACTTCAGCTAGAAAGAAAGCAAGAGGAGTGGTTCTTCACTCCGGAGTATGAAAGTGGGAGTGGGGAAGCTGAGGAAGTCGCTCTCTCAGAAGGCAAGGTAGACATCATCCTCGCTCTAGACGAGGGAGGGACCTCTGAAGCGGAGTATGTTTCTAGTTCCCAGACGTACGAGGTAGACTTAGATTCTGAATGTGAGGCCATAGCGAGGAGGCCCAAGTTCAAGTGATTTTTCGACCAGATAGGGGTGAAGTACGACACGAGGGTGTCCATCACGAGGAAAGTCTTGGAGGCGGTGCAGTAGCAGGGAGACCCTTCGCTAAATTGGCAGGGGCCAATGGGAAGGATGATTAAGAAGTATACCTCTGAAGTGGTGTTTTCAGAAGCGGATAGGGCAGTGTCCTACTTCCAGAACCCCCTGTTGTACGTCACAGCCATAATTAATGGAGTCTCATTTCCTAGGGCGTTGATGGATGAAGGAGCATCCATTAACATCATGCCCATCAGCACATTATATGAAACGGGAATTGACCAAGAGAAGTTTATTCCGGTACCGCTAGTAATTTCCGGATTCGACAACGCTGGAATGCAGTCAATCGGATACGTGAATGTGGGAATTAAATTGGGAAATTTCACCTCCCACATCAAATTTCACGTTATTAACGCTGACACCAGCTACCAATTACTCATTGGAAGGGTATGGATGCACACTCATGGTGTAGTGCCTTCCACCTACCATCAGTGCGCGAAGGCAAATATTAGAGGTACAGAGATAGTGATCAAGGCCACGCAGAGACCCTTCGCCGTTGAGGAGGCCCACCTGGTAGATGCTGCCTTTTACACCGAGTTGGACGAGGAAAGAAAGGTCTCTACAAGAAAGCTAGCAGGAAGCAAGATAGCTGAGGGAAGAGTCCCGCAGAAAAAATCTGTTCATGATCGTCTAGGAGAAAGGATAATTCACCACATAGAAAAAGGCAAGAGGAAGGTAGAGGAGGTAGCTAGACCTCCTCGAACTTGCAAGAAAGTGGTTTTGCCCAATGGAAAAGTCATCTACCGTTTATAACGGTCTGCGCGGGCGATGTTCTGGGACGAGAGCATCGACCCGGCGCCCGAGTGTTTTATTGTTGATGAATCCCATATGGTTGAGCATGTTGAAGAACCAGAAGAGGCGCCGGAATGCATACAAGATGGACCCAGGGAGCAGCTGCAGGAGTTAGAGGAAATCAAGTTGGGGTCAGAAGAGGGCGAGAGTAGACCCATCCTAATTTCCAAGTGCCTGGAACCGAAGCAGAAGGAAGAGCTCATTGAGCTACTTAAGGAGTTCACTGATGTATTTGCTTGGAAGTACACGGAGATGCCAGGAATAGACACAGAAGTGAGCTCTCATAGATTGAACATCCTTCCCAACGCCCTTCCGTTAAGGCAAGCCACACGCACATATAAAGCAGACCTTGATTTAAAAATAAAGGCCGAGGTGGAGAAGTTGTTAGCGGCAGGGTTCATCAAGCCTATTCAACACCCCATATGGCTGTCCAGCATAGTGCCAATGGCAAAGAAAGACAAGACCCAAATCAGAATCTATGTAGACTTTCGCGACTTGAACAGGGCTTGTCCTAGGGATGAATTCACACTACCCAGCATAGACATCTTAGTGGATTTCACCGCGGGACATGAGATGTATAGCTTCATGGACGGGTATGTTGGATATAACCAGATTAAAATGGACCTCGCCGACGCAGAGAAGACTGCCTTCCACACACCGTTAGGGAACTTTCACTATACAGTCATGCCCTTCGGATTGAAGAACGCTGGGGCCACATACCAGCGGACCATGATGGCAATTTTTCACGACTTATTTCATGATATACTAGAATTCTATGTGGATGATTTGGTGGTGAAGTCTAGAAAAGAAAACAAGCACATTAAGGATCTCAGGAGAGTATTCGAGAGGTGTCGTCGGTATAAGATGAGAATGAACCCCTCAAAGTGTGCCTTTGGGGTTACTACAGGGAAATTCTTAGGTTTTGTGGTGAATAGACAAGGAGTGCAAGTGGATACAGAGAAGATGAAAGCCATTGTGATGATGCCACCGCCCAAGAGTCAGAGACAACTTAAGAGCTTCCTGGGAAAGGTATCCTACCTGAGAAGGTTTATACCTGCGTTGGCAAAAGTAACTCATCCGTTCGCACCTCTACTAAAAGATAAAGCCAAGTGGGTTTGGGGAGAGAGGAAAGAGAGTGCGTTCAAGAAGATTAAAGAAATCCTAGCCTCTCCATCCACGATGATTCCCCCCGAAGCTGGAGCTCCACTGCTGCTCTACCTCACTTCTACAGAGAGGTCGATAGGGGCCCTCTTGGCGCAAGAGAAGGAAGGAATGGAAAGGCCGGTTTTACCTATCAAGAGTAATATCGGGGACAGAATCGAGATACACCAGCGTTGAGAGGCACTACCTGGCGCTGGTATTTGTAGCCCAGAAGTTGAGACACTACCTGGCGCTGGTATTTGTAGCCCAGAAGTTGAGACACTACCTTCTAGCCTTCACCATTCACATAATCACCAAGTGTGATCCCATCAAGTACCTCCTCGCGCGGACTATACTCGTGGGACGAGCAGCAAGGTGGTTTTTGATCTTGTCAGAATATGATCTAAAGTGCGTAGTGCCTAAAGCCATTAAGAGCCAGGCGGTAGCAGATTTGCTGGCCCACTTCCTGAGTGGGGTTTTCGAACCACCTAATGAAGAGCTACCCGAAGAAAGTTTCCAAGCATGCATGACGGAGGAGGTGAAGAAGTGGTTTATGGAGTTTGATGGTTCTAGTGCCCAAGGAACAGGTGGGGCTGGCATCATACTGTCATATGGGAAGGAGAAGATTACCCTCTCTTTCAAGTTAGATTTTAAATGCTCAAATAATGAAGCTGAGTACGAAGCCCTCATTCTAGGGATGTTGGAAGCGCTCAGAAGAGGGATCAGGGTACTGTGTATACGAGGAGACTCCAATCTGGTAGTAAGGCAGGTCAATGGAGAGTTTTCCCTTAAACATGCCAACTTAGCGCCATACAGACACATCATCCAACGACTGCTGAGACAGTTCTTGGAAGTAACTGTGGAGAGGCAGGTGCGAACGATGAACAGGCACCCTGACGCACTCGCCACCATAGCACAAAAGTTGGACATGGAGGAGTCAGAAGCAACCATCACAGTTAGGCGGAGAACGGTGCCTACTACCGTAAAGTCCTTATTCCCAAGTGACGAGCCGGAAGACTGGAGGCGTCTGGTGGAGAGGCAACTTGAAACCAGGGAAGGGCCAATGAAAATATTGGATTTAGCCAACTATCATGTGCTGCAGGGAGCTCTCTATTTCAAGAGTCCCGGAGGGTTTCTGGCACGGTGCGTAGGGGAGCAAGAAGCCAAGGAGAGGTTAATAGAAATGCACAAGAGGCACTGTGGAGATACGGATATCCCCCTTTACAGAAGACTGCAGCGAAGCGGGTATTTTTGGCCCTCCATGAGCGTAGAAGCGGCCCGCTTTCAACAAAGTTGTTTAAAGTTCCAAGATAATTTTGACCAGCCGATGGAGGCTAACTTCGTGGAAGCCTTCGAAGATTGGAGACAGCCGTACCTAGTATATCTGAAAAATGGGGAGCTGCCCGCCGAGAGAGCGGATGAAATTTACCTTAGAAAAAGGGTAGCACGTTTCTACTTGGTCAAAGGCGTGTTGTATAGGAAAGGGTACAATGAGAAGGCGCTAAGGTGCGTAGACAAAGAGGAAGTGGAAAGGGTGCTGAAAAAAGCTCATGAGCCCTCCCACATGGGAGGCGCCAAGCTGTATGATCAACTGATGACGTTGGGATACTACTGGCCGACCAGGGAGGATAACTCCATTGGATACGTGAAAAAGTGTAGAGCATGCCAGGTGCACGGAAACATGGTGCACGCTCCCTCTGTCAGCCTACAAAGCTTGGCAACCCCCTATCCCTTCCACACATGGGCGTTCGACCTGGTGGGTAAGATCGCCCCAGCATCTCACGGCAAGGCTTTTATCATTGTGGCTACAGAATTGTATACCAAATGGGCGGAGGCCATTCCTTTAAGGAGAGTCACTGCCCAAGTGGTAACCCAGTTTATAAATGAGTATATCATATGTAGGTTTGGTATACCCAAAGTGATCCTAACGGATAATGGGAAGCAATTTGTATGCAAAGAGATGGCCCTCCTCACTGACAAGTATAAGATTGTGCATAATAGCTCAACCATATCCTACCCCAAGGACAATGGCCAAGCGGAAGCTACTAATAAGACCCTGATAAATATTCTGAAAAAGAAGCTAGAAGACATGCCGGGAGCATGGGATGAGAAGTTGCCTATGGTGTTATGGGCCTACCGTACTTCGAAAAGAAAGCCAACGGGGTTCACTCCCTTCTCTCTAGTATATGGGACCGAAGCTGTCCTACCAGTGGAACTGGTGGTACCTTCAGCCAGAATTTCTCTTAGCAATGGGCTCATCCCAGACCCAAGGCATGTTCAACTGGAGGCGCTAGATGAGCACAGGGACAAGGCGAGAGAGAATTTCAAAGTCTACACTCAGCAACTGTCCAGGGCCTATGAAAATTTGGTTAAGTCTAGGGAATTCCAGGTGGGAGATCTAGTCCTGCGAGCATCAACCCACCACCTCCGTAGCATGTCGGTGTCAAAATTCAAACCTAACTGGGAAGGCCCTTTCGTTGTCAGAGGAGTGGGGAAGTCGGGCTACTGCCAGATATCAGAACCAGAGAGTGATTGCCTCCAGTCCATCAACTGCTAGTGGCTGAAGAAGTACTATGCTTAGTAACAACTAACAAGTTTTGTTTGTGTTTTGCATGTCGGCAATGGATGTCAAGGATTGCTTCTATACCAGAATTTTTTTTTTGTATTTTTTTTTGAAGCAATACTACACTGTAAACAGCAGGCAAAGGTAAAAGAAATGAAATAGAAACACTTTTGATCATTTTGACGTTCACTTTTCTTGCTCATTTATACATACATATACGCTCCCTATTAAGTTAGAAGAGAGTAAAAAAAAAGATCGGGAACTTTGCTCACTACACTTGGGAGGTAAGTCCATCCTAAGAGAAAGTATACTGAGCAAAGTCCCCCCAGACATAAATTAATACAGTTTTATAATAAAATCAGGCTTCCGGAAAGGGGCGGGGGTCACCCTCCTCTCCAGCCCAGCCTCTACGACTATAAGCAGTAATATGTAGGAATACCCCCGCAGACAGGAGGGGTAACCCAAGAAAGTCACATGCCAACACCTCACAGCTACAAGAGGTGCATTTTCAAAAAATGTGTACAATATAATAATACATAACTTTTCATATCAATGCAAATACCCCGCAGTATATGGGGTAGCCACCAGTAGACTAAAGGCTCACAGAAATTAGAGCAAGTCATGTAAAACAAACACCCACAGCATAAAGGGAGAACAAAAGAAAAAGAAAGTGCAGAAGAAATAAAGTGTCTCATACAGGAATGATAAGTGATGTACACATAGAATTCTGAGCACTACAAAGAAAGAAGTAGCCTATCGGCTAGAAACCACAAAAAATAAATCATCGCGCGCGATGGCGCCAGCATATGACGGACCAGCCTCCTGTAGAAACTCTTCCTCCAACCTGACGGATTTAGAATCATCCTCCTCATCGCCAGACTCGAGTCTGGCAACCTTCACCTGCAGTAGGGCGATCTGATTCCGGATCCTCGTAGCCTCAGCGTGTCGTTGCTCAACCCTGGACTTCCAGGACGTGTGAAACCTCACTATCTTTTGAAAAGGAACACTCAGGAAGGGGCGAACCCCTGCGTCAAGCCAATCCAAACGAAAATGATAGAACTGCTGTAAGTCGCGGAGAGCATCCAAGAATAGCAAGATAGAAGAGCTAGTCAGCTTAGCAGGGGAGGTAGCCAAGAACCCATGAACATGGCTGGCAAGAGCCCTCAGGTTGAAGGCCGTAAGACTGTCAACCTAAAGTATACTCTGAGAAGTGAACGTCTCGGGATGGTGCTCCAAGATGAGATCCAAGAGCTGACGCTCATGTACCCTGAAGCGGCCTGGTAACTCCTCACGCCATAGCCTACTAGAAATAGTCGCAGTGTCCTCTGCTTCATCATCGCCCTCGGAGTGGCGAGACCCCGCCTCAGAGGGAAGAAAATAAGACTCCCCACCAGAATCAACATCACCGACTAAAGGAGTGAACTCAGAACTGTGATCTCCCTCCGCAGTTGCCCCACTACCAGTCTCCACAGTTATCGGAGTATCCTCATACACCTAGAAATAATGAGACAAGGATAAAATGAGAATGCTTGCATAGTATATGCAAGAAGAAAGTAGGGGAATAGTAAAAAAAGGGGGGTATGCCAGTCTAATACCTCTCTCGCAGTTGCCCCACTGCCAGTCGCCACAGTTATCGGAGTATCCTCATACACATAGAAACAATGAGACAAGGGTATTGTTGAGAATGCTTGCACAGTATACGCAAGAAGAAAGTAAGGGAATAGTAAAAAAAGGGGGGTATGCCAGTCTAATACCTCTCTCGCTGTTGCCCCACTGCCAGTCTCCACAGTTATCGGAGTATCCTCTTACACCTAGAAACAATGAGACAAGGGTAAGATGAGAATGCTTGCACAGTATACGCAAGAAGAAAGTAGGGGAATAGTAAAAAAGGGGGGTATGCCAGTCTAATACCTCTCTCGCAGTTGCCCCACTGCCAGGCTCCACAGTCACCAGAGTACTCTCGTGCACCTGGAAACAATGAGACAAGGGTGAAATGGGAATGCTTGCACAGTATACGCAAGAAGAAAAAAAAGGGAAATAGTAAAAAGAGGGGGTATGCCAGTCTAAAACCTCTCCCGCAGTTGCCCCACTGCCAGTCTCCACAGTTATCGGAGTATCCTCATACACCTAGAAACAATGAGACAAGGGTAAGATGAGAATGCTTGCACAGTATACGCAAGAAGAAAGTAGGGGAATAGTAAAAAAAGGGGGGTATGCCAGTCTAATACCTCTCTCGCAGTTGCCCCACTGCCAGTCTCCACAGTTATCGGAGTATCCTCGTACACCTAGAAACAATGAGCCAAGGGTAAGAATGCTTGCACAGTATACGCAAGAAGAAAGTAGGGGAATAGTAAAAAAGGGGGGTATGCCAGTCTAATACCTCTCTCGCAGTTGCCCCACTACCAGGCTCCACAGTCACCGGAGTACTCTCGTGCACCTGGAAACAATGAGACAAGGGTGAAATGGGAATGCTTGCACAGTATACGCAAGAAGAAAAAAAAAGGGGCATAGTAAAAAGAGGGGGTATGCCAGTCTAATACCTCTCTCACAGTTGCCCCACTGTCGGACTCCACAGTCACCGGAGTACTCTCATGCACCTGGAAACAATGAGACGAGGGTGAAATGGGAATGCTTGCACAGTATACGCAAGAAGAAAAAGGGGAATAGTAAAAAGAGGGGGTATGCCAGTCTAATACCTCTCTCACAACGGCCCCACTGCCAGACTCCATAGTTATCGAAGTACTCTGGTGCACCTGGAAATAATGAGACAAAGGTGAAATGAGAATGCTTGCACAGTATACGCAAGAAGGAGGAAAGTAGATACTCTTATACACGGTACCTGAACAACACCCTCCGTAACGTTCATAGAAGGAGGAGCAGGGGCCCCCGTAGGGGCAACAACACTGATCGATGCTCCAGAAGGGGTTGCCTCAGTGACCAATACTTTCGAAGAAGCTACCTCAACCTCAGGCACCGTAGGGATAGCTACTTGAAGAGGCGCAACGACAGGACAAACCAGCCCGTGTATAGGGGCTGCTGAAACGGCAATGGCAGGAGCCGCACTCGAAACAACGCCAAGGGATAACTGCGACAAAGTAAAAGAGGGCTACGATAAGCACAGGCTGGACAGATAAGAAAATAGAACTAAGAAAATAAAAGAATACCCGAACCCCATCTAAGGGGGAAGCGCGAAAAAAGACGGTCAGCGCAGTAGGGGCTGTACTGATAGCCTGCAAAGAATGAAAATACGTTGTTTATTGCATGTTTGAGGAAAAGGAGATCCCATTGCTTCAACAGAAAGGACTGAACTGAAGTGTGGGTTCACTGGTTGAGGCCACGGTAAATATTGGGCCACGAGAAATCGCCTGAACGAAAGATCTACCGTCCATAGATTCGCGGACCCTAGGGATTGAAATTCTCCCCGAAGAGGATAAACCCGGGGCAATAACGCCAGCTAAGGGAGGAGCCCCTTCCTGAGAAGAAAGTCCAAGAGCCATTAAGACTCCTGTTAAGAGGAAATAAATATTCGAAAAAATAAATACTACCTCAGATGGAGAGGCCTCCAGGGGCTCAACTGCAGAAGTACCCACCGCCGAGACAAGAGAAGACGATGTGGCAACGCCCGAAGACACAACTCTCTACGCATGATAAACGGGTAAATAAAATGAAGGAGTAAAAAAGGAAATGACGCAATGAAAGTTTTGAAAATAGCGAGGCATACCTGAGGAGAAGGGGAAGCCACAGGGGTGGTCCGGGTGACAGTAAAATGCACGGACGAAAGCTGCGAAGAAATGACAGTATACGCAACCAAAAGGAAGTTAGAAGACGAATAAATTACAACAGAGGTTAAATGAATTAAGGAGACAGCAACCCTCTCTAAACAGGCCTTGGGAGGAAATGAGCATGGAGTTCCTCTCCCGCTGAAAGGGCGTCGGTCGTAGTGGGGGGAGAGGAGAACTACCTGCCTCGACGGAAATGGCCTGCACAAATATAACAGAATGCTTTGAATGAAATATATATATATATATATATATATATATATATATATATATGATGATGATGATGATGATGAGGGGAAGAAAGAAAATCATATGCAAAAAAAATATAGAGAAGTAAAGGGAGAACGCTTATAGTAACAGGGCGCGTAGTCTGGCTATAAGGAAGATGGGTGGGGCTGACCCCCCCAGGAGAACGGGAGGTCTCATCATCGCTAGAAGACTTTATGGAGACTGATAACAAAGCATAAGTGTCAGTAGTGCTTTCGCTATGGAAACCCAGGCCGCCCATATCACCCGAAGAAGAACTGTGGTCGTCATAGGAAGGGGTGCTTCCATAATCAACTAGTTCCTCTTCCAATGAAGGGGAGGGAGATGAAGGAACTTCGCGAGAACTGGTTCCACTAAGTAAAGGATGTTGTGATATAGTACCTTCTGCAATAGGAATGGATGCGACCCGCGTCTCCTGGGAAGTAAGGCTCGGTGAGGAGTAACCTTGATCCACCGTAGAGGAAGCAGCTAGGCCAACGCCATCTCCTTTCTTTTTCTTCGCAGCCCGGGTCCTCACAGGAGAAGAAGGAGGAGAAGCAGTAGTAGTAGGAACAAAATTGGAGACATCGGCGTCAGGATGTTTCCTTTTGCTGGTAGTAGAGGTGCCCTCCTTCCCTTTGCTTTTTGGTTGGCTTTTAGACTTCACAGGGGGAAGCTCAGTCGACGGAGGCAGAAGTGACTCGTCAATGAGAGGTTTCACTAAAATAGGGGTGGCCTGCTCCAAGGGTGGCGTAGAGGTGGTGCTGAGGAACCAAGGATCTTTCTGCGTCCGCTTGACCAAAAACTGAGCTCTGGTATATTTAATGGGGTTAGTCTCATGAGGAGGGCCAACTACACATTCTCGAATAAGGCAAACCTGCTGCTGCCAAAGAAGGAACCAGGATGAAGTGAATGAAGGGTGATAATCGCTGGGAGGCACATAGAGACCACCCAAACCACTGACTCTACGGAATAACCCCTGAAGAGTAAAGCTAGCACACGCCTCGGAGAATGCCTCAGAATGACTGTCGTCTTGCCCTCTCGGAATGATAAAATTCAGCACGGGGACCTAACTCGGTCCAAGAAGGAAGGTGACACGGTAAGAGCATCGTCACCACATTAATATGAGGACATGTGGAAACTGACCCCACTACTGAAGGGCAATAGAAGGTCCCGCCGTCGCCAGGGAAAGAAAGCCAGCTGAAAGTACCCCCAGGGCGCCTGGTGTAAGGCCGAAACTGAAATTCCTTGATATCATCAATCAACATTCCCAGAGACTGCTTGGGAGTTTTCTTATGCCACCGAAGAAGTCTCGCAGCGTCGCTATGACAAGTGTGGGCCCCTGAAGTAAAGTGGGGGAAATGCTCAAACAAAAAGGCCATCAAGAGAGAGCCGTTGACATGATTAGCAACGTCATACCGACCGCAAGACCTCTCTATGTCTATGTGTGCTCGGTCTATCCAGGTGTAAAGAGAACCCAAGGTCAGGGCAGCCATGGGTACCGGCCTAGCGCGAGACAATCGTACAACCAATCTAAAAAGAAGTTCGCGAGGATAATCTTCAGGCTTACCTGGAAGAAGGAACCGAGTCAGGAACGTAACGAGGAAAGAGGATAAATGTGCAGAAGAGTGAAGCTTAGGACCATCCTGGGATCTGGGGGCTGCACGAGAAGTCTCCCCCTTTTGCAACTGCTCAAAGTCTCTGAACCAGTATCTTTGCCATTTGGCAACGGAATGCTTGGAATGACCCGTTACGTTTATGGCCACATACCTCGAGCACTCTCCGAGAGCTGACCGTAACTCCCCCACCAACTCCTGCTCTAGGGAGTCCTCGCAGTCATCGGAAAAGACATGTTGCCCAAAGAAAGGAAGGGCGTACAACTCACATATATCTTCTAGGGTAATAGTAAATTCCCCCCAGCCCGTGACAAAGGTGTGAGACTCCATACTCCACCGAGATAATAAGAGATTGAGCGAAGAACCGTGTTTAAATATGGTGCAGGACTTCAGGCTGCTAACGGCGGTGAAGAGTCCCACCTCCCTAAGAATAGCCACATAATCAGGAATGCTCAGAACGTAATCAACCCAACTGGCCCACTCCTCTGTGGGTCCACCTGGGGTTTTAACTTCAACATTGGAATAAGGGAAGTCACCACGGTCAACTCGGACTCGGAGGATGGAATTCGGAGAAATAGTAGGAAGATCAGCAGACTCAGTTAACCCCACATGAGACCGATCGAGAACAGCACCCGAAATTTTTTCCCCAAAATCAGAAAGTGAAACCATGAAACTGTCAGCAGGACCAAAAAAGGGAGCACGACGATAAATACCAAAGTCCCGCCCTTGACGAATGCGCATATAGTCCTTCCATGCCTGAGAGGAAGTTAGCGTAGCTGATGAACCACCCAGAGCCATTGGCTCAAGAAAAGAACTCACCCTAGTAGGGACTCCGAGCGAGAGACCCCCGGGGTCCCCTGTCGCAAAAAAAAAAGTAGAGGCAGAAACCCCAGCAATATTAGGCGAAGAGCCCCTGGTCAGTAGCATGCCCTCCGTAACACCAACAGTCAACGAGACACCCGGGGTCACGGAACCCCCGAGGTGACGAAATGTCGAGACACCCCCTTCCACGAATGAGAGACCCGTAGACGTGAGGCCAGGTCACGAGACCCCCAACTGCTGACAAGAGGTCACTATACCATCATGGGGCGAGACCCCTTCTTCAGAAAAAAATACAGGCGTCGAGACCTCCAAGGCCGAGATACCCCCACTGACAGAATTGACGTGTGCCGAGACCCCCAAGGTCAAGACGCCACCGACGCCAACGACGGAATGCGCGAAGAGACGCTGCCAACGTTGTGATGCGTCGAGATAACCATAGAAGGCACATCATCACGCGAGGAACCTACACAAAAACTCGTCAAAGGTGAGAGACCTTCATAAGAAGAAATAGCAGGCGAGGAGGTCTGAGGAGCGGACTTTGAACACGCAAGGCCTTGAACGGTGCGAGACGTGTCTCGCCGAAGGACATTAATGCCGCGAGGTGTTGAACGGGGCGAGAGACCCCCGGATGAGGGAGCTACTAGCGAGGAACCATTGTTCATATCCGCGCCCAGATTGGGCGAGACCCTCTGTCCCTCGCGCAGATCGGACGAGACCCCTTGCTCAACGAAGAAATTCAAACCCGCGCCCAAATTGGGCGAGACCCTCTGTTCCTCACTCAGATCGGACGAGACCCCTTGTTCAACCAAGAAATTCAGACCCGCGCCCAAATTGGGCGAGACCCTTTGTTCCTCGCGTAGATCGGATGAAACCCTTTGTTCCTCGCGCAGATCGGACGAGACCCCTTGTTCAACTAAGAAATTCAGACCCGCGCCCAAATCGGGCGAGCCCCCTTGTTCCTCGCGCATACCGCAAACAGGCGAGACACTCTCCGCCGTCAGCAAAGCGTTGGTCGAGACGCCCCTCATCACGGAGGAACCCAGACGAAAAGAGGCATATGCCGATTGAGAGGGCCAGGAACCCGCGAGGGTTCTTGGCTCAAAACTCGAGGAAGCAGGTATGGCGGATGACAAATCGACGCCACCGATCGGATGGGACCTAGTGTCGCCGGCGCCAGCAGTTTCGGGCATAGGGGTGCTTGAAACGAACGATGAAGCAGGCGTAGAGCCTAAAACCATGGGTGATCTGGAAGTACCTACATTTGAAGGAGTATTGTTTGGGCTAGAATCCATGAATGAGAGGCTACGATTCTTTTAAACTAAAAAAAAAGGCTTAAGCAAAAGAGGATGGGAAGCTATGGTGTTTTAAAAATATCCCTCTCTCACTTTCTCTCACTACAAACCCAAATATGCTTAGGTTTTTGTTGAAGAAGATGAAGGACCCCAAGATAAGGGGCTTATGACTTTTGCACCAAAATGGGAAAACGTGCAGGAAGGCAAAAAGGTGATGACCTTTTTTTCCCAAATGATGAGATGACAGTTCCCACACTGACGCGTGGGTTTTCAATTTTTTTTTTTTTTGAAAATCTCGGATAAAGGAATACAGAAGTTAATAATCCTAGGATCCCTCAAAAAAAAAATATATATATATATATAATTGTTGAAACCAGATTTATAGCGTACAAAGTTTTTTTAGTCTACCCAACCAAAAATCTTTGCATGAGGGGATAATGTAGAAGGGTGTCCTCAACAGAAAAAGCAAACGAAATAAAAAATACTTTCTCTTATTAGTGGCACCCGAGAGGTACCCGCGAGGGTCACCAAGAAACCCAAAAGCCATTATGAAGTATCCTCAGGCGCCAGCGCCACTTCAGGCGTCAGCGCCACTTCGAGCGTCGGCGCCACTTCGAGCGATGGCGCCACTCCGAGCGTCGACGCCACGATAAGGGTTGGCACCGATTCGAGCGTCGGCGTCACTTCGAGCGTCGACGCCACTTCGAGCGTCGGCGCCGCAACAAGAGTGGCACCGCCTCACATGTCAGCGCCGGTTCAAGCATCAGCGCTACCTCAGGCGTCAGCGCCACTTCGAGCGTCGACGCCACTTCGAGCTTCGGTGCCGCAACAAGGGTCGGCGCCGCCTCACATGTCAGCGCCGGTTCAAGCATCAGCGATACCTCAGGCGTCAGCGCCACTTCGAGCGTCGGCGCCACTTCGAGCGTTGGTGCCGCAACAAGGGTCGGCGCCGCCTCACACGTCAGCGCCGATTCAAGCATCAGCGCTACCTCAGGCGTCAGCGCCACTTCAATCGTCAACGCCACTTCGAGCATCGGCGCCACAACAAGGGTCGGCTCCGCCTCACATGTCAGTGCCGGTTCAAGCATCAGAGCCACTTCAAGCGTCAACGCCACTTCAAGCGTCAACGCCACTTCGAGCGTCGGTGCCACAACAAGGGTCGGCGCCACCTCACATGTCAGCGCCGGTTCAAGCACCAGCGCCACTTCAAGCGTCAGCGCCACTTTAAGCGTCGGTGCCACTCCGAGCGCCGGCGCCATGACAAGGGTCGGCGCCGCCTCACATGTCAACGCCGATTCAAGCATCAGCGCTACCTCAGGCGTCAGTACCACTTCAAGCGTCAGCGCCACTTCGAGCGTCGGCGCCACTCCGAGCGTCGGCACCGCGACAAGGGTCGGCGCCACCTCACATGCCAGCACCACTTCAAGCGTCGGTGCCATGACAAAGGTCGGCGCCGCTTCTAGGGTCGGAGCCACGACAAAGGTCGACGCCGCCTCACAGGTCAGCGTCAATTCAAGTATCAGCGCTACTTCGAGCATCGTCGCCACTTCAAGTGTCGACGCCGCTGCAAGCGTCGAATTCACGTCACGTATCGACACCACTACAAGTGTCGGCGCCACTCCAAATACTAGCACCGATGCAGGGGTCGGTGCCGCCGCAAGGGTCGGCGCCGTTTCAAGCGCCAGCGCCGCTTCACGGGCCACTGCAGTAAGGACAGTTGAGAGAGTAGGCGTCACCGCAAGAGTCTGCAGAAATGCACTTCGAGAAGTGCTGCTACAGGAGTTTTCATCATGAAACAACAGTCTCTAAATGAGCAACAACACTAACACTATGCTTTCTTGTACAGGTAGCCTAGTCGAGCAAGCAGGGCTCGAACAGGCGTGTTGGGACCTCCTGGGAGTTTTGGCTTGGCGGCTGAGGGATAAGGTATGTTGAGCAAGCTCAACCACTTAGCACTATAGGATTGAGAGAATACTAGTATGAAGACCCAGAAGTCACTCGAGACTACGCACACTGCACACTTGGTCACAAGTGAAGTGAGCAGCCAAAGAGCTGGCTACTCACAATAAAAATAAACTCTTTACAAGAAAATGACTTTTCCAAAAGAGAGGGTCCTCGAGGTCCCTCTCAAGAAAAATAACACTTTTAGAGAGGAGGAGGCCTTAAGGTCTCCTCTCTCAAAGATTAGCAAAATTGCACCACAAGTTACCGTTTCAAAAGATAACTACCAAAATCTGCTATTTTGTCTCCATTAGGGGACATATGTGCTTTTTGAGTTTTGGTCGGCGCCAGGTGGCGCCTGCGGAGGGGACAGGCAGGCTGCCTACAGGTAGGGACAAATTGTACACTTCAGACATTGTTCCCCACCAACTCTCTCAATTTTGGCGCCCAAAATCGCCAGCTCACCCCTAACGCCCATGTATAAATAGACCTCTGGGCAAGGTCAAAGGATAGACAAGAGAAATTGCACTGTTACTCTGCTAAAATATCACCAGACCTACCTAGTATTCTCTCCCTGCTCATTCTCATAGTGCTGAGTTCTTTGTTCCTTCACTCCCCACTGACAGCCATCACTCTCAGGTGTTTCCCTTGAGAAAATTGCTATTTTTGCTGTGAAATTTCATCTTCTTGCAGAGAGTGAGTTGAAGCTTGAGTTCCATTGTTACCAGAAGGAGAAGTTTTCTTCAGAAGTTGCACCAGGAGACCTTGAAGACTTACAGACAGCGTCTATTGGAGTGGGTCACGCCTCACCCTTTCCAGTTATTCATAGACCCCAGTCTCACTACCCTCTTACACATACAAACATTCGTACATTATATTGTTTAATAATATGCATCACATATGAATGGTGTGCGTCCCATTATCTAGTTCATATAAGTATCCGCGTATGAGTGAGAGAGGGACACTTACTATGCTTTGAGGTGCCTCAAAATGAACTGAATGAAATCAATTCGTACATTGTCAATCTCATCCTTTGTGTATGTCTCTTTCTTAGATAGCATACTCATCTTAAACAATCTCAATCATTGATGGCTTCTCTAATTTTCTATAGGAGAAAAAAATATACATTGGATTGATAGATATAAAGATATATAGAGAGAGATTATTTCCTCGTAATCAAGAGAGAAATGGAGAATTTATCGTTAAAAAACTATAATTGTGAGTTTGAGTGTCACTATGTGTGGATAGAAATTTAAGTCGAACTGTTTAAAAATTCAACTCCTAAAAACTACATAATACTCAAAAACCTATGACAACTTATTAGTAGCAAGTCTAACCACCACCACGTGCAATGTAAGCACAGGAGAAAGTAGTTTACATATGAATAAATATAAACAAAACGGAGATCAAGAGAAATCGACGTTATTTACTTTACTAGTCTTTACCTTCATTGCACATAGTGATTTAAGTTTAAGTTAGTCTTTATAACTGTCCATTGTTAAGAGTTTCTGCAAAAAAACTACAGATAAGTAGAACAAAGCATTGCTATACTCTAGTTAAAGTTGTAAACATAACATCAAAGCATAAATCGCTTCAATTTCACATCCCAGTTAAGAAACATAAACTTTTAATATGACCCCAAAGCAGAGTGATGAAAAAATGTTAAATTTAGTGTTTCTACAATAAGTAATGCCATTGATATTAGATGTATTTCCATTTATTGTAATAATGATCAAATAAAAAATACCTTTTTTCTAATATCAATATACAGCTCTAAGTTGGCTTGTTCTTATAGAATTAGAGATAAAATGACAACAATAGAGTATGAGTTTTCTAGATACTTGCCATGATTCCAGGAACTGCAGCGGGAACTCTCCTATGGAGGAGGTTGAGGGTGTATTAAACAACTTTTTCAGTGTGGACCTTTTCTTGCAAACATTCATTGGCAAATAAAAAATAAAGAAATTATAGAGAAAAAACAAGCATTAGATAAGTCAAAAGATTAAACAAAGCTTACTAGTGCTTTCATTCATTATATAAGGTAAATCGGGGAGTTACCTAAACTTACTAGGATTAACAATAAAAATTGAATTGAATCTAAGATTGGTGAAGTAAATAAAAAAAAAATATATATAATCTTCCTAATAAAAAATGTTGTATTAATTATTGGTAAGAGATTTTCATACCATTAGTATCCAAATGGATCATTTAGATGTTTGTTAAAAAAATAAAACAAACGTACCCGAGAAGACGAACAATTGGGTTTTCTGAGCAATCTGCAAAGGTCAAACCTAAGAGTTAAAAAAAGGAAAACAATTAAGTGAAGAGGAAATCAAAGCATTACATTAAATATAAGATGACTCCAATTGTCAACCTTACAGACTACTTAATGTATGAATCATTAAATACATGGAGAGAATTTATAAAAGTGATGTGTTTAAATAAAATTTATGTTGCACATGATCCCATTTACTTTGTAATGTAATAAGGTTTTTAACAAATGCAAAATTCATTCTAAAAACAGATCGATTTTAAAGTAATAGCTTCTAAATTTCAATTGTAGTATATTTTGCTCATGTCACATTTCTAGTGAGAAAACATGTAATTGAAACGGTTTCAAAGATCAGGTTAGTTGCAGTTCCAAAATTAAAGACAATGCAATTATTTCTGTTACGCAACCGAGCACCAACATGTCCTAAATAGCATTGGTTAGGTTATGAAACTAATCTCAGTTAACCAACAGAGTTAAATGCAGATTGTAAAGCATTTAGTAAGTTATCAGAATGTCAAATTCAGTAAATTTATTTACTTTTCAAATGATGTATTCGTCGCACACTTGGTCTTAAGCTAATATACTACAATAAGTAAATGGTATAATCCAATGTGACTATTAAAAATTTGAAGACAAACTGGCGAATTCAAATAGAAATAGCTAATATTCATATACAAAAATAAGAACGAATGTGAGCTTCAAAATTTACAAAACAGAGTTGCCAGAGGAGGGAAGCAGGGTAATGATGAAGAAAAATGTTCCTTCTCTGGTTGATCTTGAGAATTTAACCGAGGTACGAATTTTTTCAATTTAGTTAAAAAAAATTATTACAATAAATCTGCTCTAGTTTCTAGGAACTCCGGACTCTTGATCAGAATAAAACTTGGGAGCTTTTCATTTTACTTTTCTTTGATCTAAATTTAGTTTTGGTTTGATTTATATTAGAAGTATGTTAAATTTCTTGAGAACTTAGAGGGTTGGGGTGGGTGGGGGGTGGGGGTGGGGTGTTCTCTATTTGAGTTAGAGAAGTATGTTAATTTTTTGTTGAGAACTTATAGGTATTTTCAATGTGCGTTAAAGATGCAGTTGAGTGGAAGTGTGCTTAGTTATGTAATTTTAGGGTGTTTTGATCCAAATATTACATAAGGAGCATATCTAATTACCATATAAGTATTTTTAATGGGAAGTGAAAAGTGTGAAATCTGGGGATGTGATAAAAGGGATTAGCAAATGGGGTAGTATTACATCTGATTGCAAAATCTGAGCGTTACATAAGGCAAATCTCTATTAAGCACACTGTAATCTATTAAATGTAGGAGCCTAGGACTATATATAAGCTTAGAAAGCCTATAAAACATTGCTATTATGATTAGACAATGTAATACTAATACTAATCGGGTTTGATACTTAACAAACCTTTATCAAACATGCGTTGTAGCCACCAGTACATTAGGAGTTTATTAAGGGAAATGTAACTGAAATTGTACAAAATTGCAAATGGGAAATTTGTGTCGGATGCCTCTTCCCCTGCTTGAAACCAAAATATGAACTGCAGGTATATAAACTACAAATGTCATGTTAAATTCTGCAGTAACCTCCAGTTAGAGGAGATAAGATAACCAATCTTGGAAGGACCTTCGAGAAAAATAACAAAACCAACGAACACTTGATAGAGATGACATCTAAAGAAGAAAAAAAATAAAAAGGACCATGTATGAACTCATAAGAGAAACATAATCAAATTATAAGACAAATGAGATTCGAAGTATCAGGTATGGAAGACGTTAATAGGAAAGTTGCCAGAGAGAGGGAATTTCCAATGACAAACAACGAATAAGATAAAGAAGTATAGTTGAAGATGCATTATGATATTGACATAAGGTTGCCTAATCTTGTGATACTGCAAATAGGAAGATTTTGCAATTTAAAGAAGCTGCACAAAGCACAAAGAGTAACTCTTGCAATACTAAGAGCATTCCCAGTGCGTAAGGTTTATGTGTGAGTTGGTAGGGTAAATATGAGGTACCAAAACAAAGAATTCCAGCGCCTATATGGTTCTATGGAATAACATGAGGCGACATTTGTTGGTAGATGATGTACTTAACATTTGGTATCAAGTAATAACTTTAATAATGTTGCCTGACATAATGAATTTATATAGATATTGTATGCACTTTGACAATGGATAGCATATTCTTATTTTTTTAATGTACACTACCTATTATAGATAGGCTCACAGCTTATAGTAGTATAGATAAGTCACCTTTTCTGTTTGGGTTGAGCTTTTTTCGGACATTGAGTCGTTCCAAAAAAAATATTTTAGAGGTTTTAAATTGTAGAGAGCAGTCGAGGTTTTGAAGAGAAACGCAAATTTAAGGTTTAGAGGAAGGGTTGCGGCTATTTGGGGGATAATGGCTACAAAGAGAAAAGTAAATAAAGATGCGCAGTCCATTACTTTGAAAAAATTAGATAATTTCATCGTTTGAATCCTTCAAGTAAGTCACATAACTGAGAGAAGCTTTACCAACAATACTCGAATCAACTCCAGCATCCAAAAGCTTAAAGATAAAGCCACCAACTAATAAATCATAGACAATACCCGTTGTGATAGTTTTTGCTGTACCTGTTGAAAAATGAAAGGGCTACCTGACTACATAAATTCAAGAAGGAAGCGATGATCGCCCTAGCCCTCTGATCGTAAACTACCATCCTATATAGAGGGATGTTATTTCAGTTCTGATGAAAGAGAGGTAGGAATTGAATTGATGACAAATTACGGATATATGCTTCTCGTGAGAATAGAAATTGAAAAGAAAGATTGCTCATAAAATTTTGGGGACATCAGATCACAAACTGACTTTTTCAAAATGATATACACATTATGAAATAATTGGTACTTTAAATGGAATTCCAGGCAAAATATTTCAAGGTTAAAGTCCTAGATAATAGAAAAGCTATGTTGCTAACTCATCATGCCTTTTCTATTATTGTGTTTTTTTAATTTATATCTATTCCCATATTGCATACAGGTTCAGTTTTAAAGTACTAATTGTTATGGTTACAAGTAATTTTTGACCGAGTCAATTGGCTAATAGTGCGGTGATATGAACAATATGAATTTAAGGATGAGAAAGATACAATTAAGGAGTCTTAATTTCTTTTTCAGGAGAAATATGGAGACCTTTCATATTAGAGAATCAATTTTTCTAAAAGCAACTTCGTATTGGGAAAGCATGCAGTCAACGGATCTAATTCTCTTCTTCAGCTCTCAATGTATGGAAGGATTCAACTTGTTAAAACTATAATTTTGGAGAACTTAGGCATTCTTTTCCAGTTTATAAATGGCCTTCTAAGTTAGTGAAGTTCTTGGAGCAAAATATTAAAAAATTCATTCGGACTGGTTCTCCTTCTGATAAGAAGCTCATTACTCTATCTTGCGCTTCCACATGTCCACCTATTTCCGAGGGGGATTTTATTTAAGAGGCCCTAAATCTCTGAATAGACTTTGTCTTGATAAACTCGTTGCTTCAATTATATTTAAGAAAGACATCGTTTTCTTCTTTTCTCATATGAAGATTGAAGATACATCGCACTTAACAGACATCTGATATGTGAAATGTGAAAGGGCTACCCTGACTATATTAATTCATGAAGGAAGGGATTATCGCCCTAGACCTCCGGTCGTAGACCACCATCCTAGCTAGAGGGATGTTCTTTCAGTTCCGAGGAAAGAGATATAGGAATTGGATCGAGGACAAAGTGGACCTCGACTGCTCTGTCATTCTATATCCTGCAGACCACATCCGCTTGAAGTTCCAATATAGAGATATTAATTAGGCCTACTGCATCTTTAATTATACCTTGCTCAACAAAATAATTTAAGATTAAAGTCGTAGATAATAGAAATGTTATTCTGGTAACTGATCATATTTTATATTTTATAATTTATATGTATTCCCATTTTGCATACATGCTCAGTTTTAAAGTAGTAATTTTTATGGTTGTAAGTAATTTTTTACCGAGTTAGTTGTTTAGTAGTACGATGATATGAACAGTGTCTCTGAAAATGGCTTCCGCAAAACCCTTGGCGAGCGCTGCAGGCACGCTTCGGAGGCAACTAAGCGGCACTCTCCGCCTGAGAGGCAGCGGAGGAAACGGTCCGAGCAGGTGGATAAGCCCAGGGCACCAGGATCGGCCCAACCGTTACTTCCTGAATCGAACTCCACCTCCAGCGGGCTAGCCCATGAAATGGGAAGACTAGGAACTCCCCTGCTACATCACCAGCTTCCTCACTATCGTCATCCTGGGCGTGGGCCACAACGCCAAGCCCAATCTCACTATCGATACTTGGGCCCACCAGAAAGCCCTTGAACGCTTGTCCCTTTCTTCACCACCCTCCGATGAATCCGAATGATCATCTCTCATCTGGGTATGCTCCATTTGTGAAAAAGAAGTTATGTTGATATTGTTTTTATTTTTTCATTCAATAATGCTACAATTGAGCTCTTAATTTGAATGCTTTCATATGATACTGCTTTCAGAGGTTCGCAAGTTTCATAGTTTAATTAGAGTTGCATGTTTTCAAGCACTACCTGACTCCTAACTCTGTTTCTTATGAATTTTGCCGTGTTGGTTGGTATGATTACAGTTTGGGAAATTATTACCAAAAAAGAAAAGAAAAAGGAACAGTAGCGGCCGTATAAACTACTTGTGCACATTATTTTACAGTAACAATCATACGAAACAGGATTTCCACATGAATGATACGGTCATTATCATAAATTCAGTGCATTGGGATCAGGGGAGTTCATATTCAATATTTTTTCAACTTATAAAAAAGTATTATTAATATATTAAAATCAACAAATAAATGATACTATCTTACACCTAAAATCTATGTATCATGATAAGAGATGTTGAAGAAGTCCACACATAATCAAAATCAAACAAATATAACAACGGTTACCAGAGAAAGGAAGGATGTGATTCACCGCAGAAGATAAAACGTTAATGTACTGCCTCTTATTAAAAAAAAATCAACGACAACATAAATAAAATATGAAATCGAATCAATAAAAAATAAATTTTCAATGACAGTTTTCGAAATTACTATAGCGATTGAACGGGAACGAAAAAATGAGAAAATTAAGTTTTCATATCCAGTTATATTTAAAGCAATAACAAAGTTATAAAATAAATAAATGAACTTAATCTGACGATAAAATGAGAACATAAAAGAAAAAGAATTAGTAGAATATACATTTTGGATATCAGTTATTGTTGAAGAACATAACTTTGGAAAAAAATATTGAATAAACTTACTATAGAATTTTAACAATACCAAAAAACGAACATTAAACATTTCATCCAATAACTCCACCTTATGATAGTTTCTTTATTGAAGAGACTATTAAGTATTAAAATATTCAATCACATTTTCAAAGTAAAAAATAAAACGAATGAATGTTTTACTCCAAAGATCATGTAATCATGCAGTAAAATTACTAAAAAAATTCTCCAAACTAAAAATTGTAGAACGTATGATTTCACATACCTCCTAAAAAAATGTATAATTGCTTCAGTCATCTCTGATTCAGAACCCAAGCTTGTACAACCAATAATAATAATAATCCATAAGATTTCAATTAACACTTCATTTTTAAAATTAAGAGATTTTCAAAATTTGTAATATGTAGTAAGAATTAATTTTATGTGAATAGGCATATTGTAAAAAAAGTTTTGCAATTGGGGTTGTTTCTGGTCTAACAAGGAATAACCAAGGTTCAATAGAAAATCGACAATGTAAAGTGTGATTTTTGGTTTATGGATTTTAGTTTGTATTTTTTTACTCCAAAATCGAAGACTGATCGACACTAATGGCAACCAAAATGGATGATCCTAAGTTCATACTCAAACTAGAAAAATGATAGTCAATCCAATCCAAAAAATACACCAACAGTGGATTGGGACGCTCCATGAACCCCTAATATAAATAGCATGTTGATAGTTGGTAATATCAAGAGATGGAAAGGAAACCATAAGCACCATTAATACAAGGTACCTAATATCAATTAATACATATAAAGAAGGAAAAAAAGAAACAGCTGATATACATATGGGGAAAACTACTTAATGCTGCAAGCATCACATATATGTTACACAGTAATATTTAAGCCACATAGGAATAAGACATTAACCAAATATTTCATTGCAAGAATCATGGTTTAAATGAAGTACCATAGGCACGAGAATTTTTTTGTTAGTATCCGAACAATATAGGGTAGAGAAGATAGAAAGTTAATACCCTCACAAAGAACATCAGTCATTGTAGTCTCTGATGGTGTAACTCAGAACTTTAATAAACGAGACTTGTGAAAGGACTACATTAAAAAAATGAAAGAAATTATACTGAGTATTGAAATCTATTAAGACATTCTATTACGAAAAAAAAACTGCATAATAGAGAGCGCTATCTTAATCACAAAATGTTTTCTATCAGCACGTTCTACTCGCTTAACATACAAATATTTGACACAAACTGTCTGCATAAATGTTTGTCAGTATAATATTTACTTACTGATCAACTAGATATCAAATCATATGCCCATCTCCCACCTAAATTATGTTGGATTACTAAGCAACAATATGAGACTAAATAGGTAGCTCTTGGACAACCATTTTGCATAAGAAATATGTCGAAATGGGAATAAGTTACTAGATGCTTGAATATCAAGGACAAAACAGTGCAAGGACTAGGCTTTAGCAAGCTAACTAGTAATTTTTCAATAAATAAACAATAAAATCTAATTTTTGTTCCACCTGTTACCTCTGAGAGAACGACTTTGTGGGTTTCTTTAATAGGAAACTCCCTACAAATCAATCCATTTTGAGTTATTTTCATCGTTATCTCTTCTGATAATTTTGTAGGGACTTGTAACTCACCATCATCACCATTTCTAGTGCCAGTTACATCAATATCATAAAAATGGGTAATCCTGTGAAATTCGATTTCCCATAGGCATATTGGACTTCAATATCTTTTTGGGCTTTTTTGAAAATGAGAATCCAAAACAACTGAAGCAAACCATTTTTTTCATCTTCTTTATAGGCATGATAAATATATAATATACAAATAAAAAAATTCTAAAGTTTTCTCGCCAAATGCCAACCTAAATAACAAACGTCCATGTTAATGTCGACCCTTGATTCAATATCACCTATTATATGAAACATAAATTCAAATCAATTTATAAATATGGTAAAATAGGATGTGAAGGTAATTGAATGCGACAACTCATTTTTATTGATAGTGACCTCTATTAGGTCAAAATTGACCTCGATCTTGGATCGTCACCTTATTAGGTCAGAATTAACCTAGATCCTCGATCGTCACCTCTCTTAGGTCAGAATTAACCTCGATCCTCGGTCGTCACCTCTCTTAGGTCATAATTGACCTCGGTCTTGGATAGTCACCTCTCTTAGGTCAGAATTGACCTCGGTCCTTGGTCGTCACCTCTCTTAGGTCAGAATTGACCTCAGTCTTGGATCGTTACCTTAGTTAGGTCAGAATTGACATCAGTCCTCGGTCGTCACCTCTTTTAGGTCAGAATTGAGCTCGATCCTGGATCATCACCTTAGTTAGGTCAGAATTGACCTCGGTCCTCGGTCGTCACCTCTCTTAGGTCTGCCCGATATGTTTAAAGCGATTATGCAAATTCGCCACTTTATTAAAGAACTTATTGTTCTTATCCCCCCTAACCAGAACGCTCGGGACTTCTACCTCCAACTGATCTCTTCTTGGATAAGCCTTCTCCTAATTTCTCCCTTCCTATCCTCCCTCACATTCTTCTCCTCCCCTAAAAGCCCCTCTCTGCAAGCCCCTTTTTTCTTTCCATCTCATTTAAGCGCCTCACCTCCTACAGAAACCTATCGGTGGTCTCCCTCATATTTTTGAACACCTCTCTATTCCAAAGTTTGATATCATCTTTGAGCAACCCTAATTTAGTAAATAACTTGTAACTAGAATTACCTTCCACTATATCACTCGACCACCGCTCCTTAACTCTCTCCATGAGTTCCACCTCCTTGAGTCACATATTTTCGAATCTGAAAGGAGTTCTACCCATATCCTATCCCCCCCACTGTAACAGAATCAAGCTATGGTCCGATGTAACCCTTGGTAAACAAGATTGGGTGGCCCCTGGGAAATGATCTTCACACCCCTGAGAAATGAGAGAGTGATCTAGGCGAGATAAGGAAGGAATGTCTCTCTTATTACCAAGTATACAAGCCCGCTCTAATGGAAGTTCGTTCGGCTCACCAACTCCCATCCCGCAACTCCTCCTCGATGATCATATTGTCTAATATGACACAGGTCTTCATTATTACACGTAAGTCTTTATATTCCCAAATTTTTTTTGGGTTCCTAATAAAATGGAACTGTTGTTACAAAATACCGAACGCCCTTTCCTCATCCTTTCGGGATCCTTTCTGCGCTCGTGTGAACACGCTTTGTTTTTGAGTGGTTGGCCTCTTGAAAATTTTTACAATAGTTTCGAGGGGTGGATAAATACCATCTACGAGGTAGTACCCTGTGTCGTATGTGTTTCTGTTGATTCCAAAGTGCATTGGGTCCGATTTCCTTCCAGAAGATCTTCAAACACTTGATATGCGACAAGAACATTCAAATCATTGCATGCACTTGGCATCCCAAAGAACGCATGCCAAATCCATGTATCATAACATGCCACGGCCTTTAAAATAATAGTGGTTTCATGTAAATTCCCTTGATATTGTCCATTCCAGGCATGTGGATAGTTATTCCATTCCAAGTGCATGTAGTTGATGCTACCGATCATCCCGAGGAAACCTCGTCGCTCATTCTCAGGCTGGGGGTGGGAAATATTTTCGGCCATAGGCATGCGACAATACTCTAGGCTAAGCACCTTCACTACATCCTTACATAAACATTTTAAAGTCTCTATCGCCGTTGTCTCGACAATTTTATAGTATTCGTCCTGTAAGTCACCGCATCCACCGTACGCTAATATACGAAGTGCACATACAATCTTCTGGTGCGATCTTAATCCAAGTCGACTCACGCAGTTGGGTATTTGGATGAAATATGGATATTTTTTTCAAACGGATTCTAAAATGCGATTGAATCTCGCCTTGTTCATCCTGAAGCGATTCTTAAACATTTCTCCAGTATACGTTGGATTCTCTTGAAAATAGTCTCTCCATAAATTTTGGTGAGCCATATATAAATCGCGGTTAATCGTTCTTCGCTCATGAATTTCTCTACTACTCTGCAACGAACCGGATTAATAGGTTCTCCTTAACATTCTGTTATGAATCGTTGCGGCTTCATCATCAGAGTCGTCATTATAAGCTGCGATAATCTACACTAGTATCATTTCGTCCATATCACTGTAAGACATAATTTGTATATAGTTGAGAAATATATTTTTCCCGGTAGGTGTAGATGGGAGGTGTAAGGACATATTTTTATCATTCCGTTATCAATATGTTATGTCTTATACCGCTATACCGTTGAAGAGCATTCAAAAGCAATCTATATAAAGACGGATCAAAATTAATCAAGTTCTTCATCAAAAATACTCCGCAGAGTTTACTTTGGTAAGGTTATGTTTTAATTACCTTAGCTTTCCACTTATAGCTTTTGGGATATTTTTACAAAATATTTTCTAAGTGTTGGAGCGGACTTTTTCGTCAAAATTTGAGAATGAGTATTTTTTTCTAAGTATTGAAGCAGACATTAAAATATTAATTTTTTGACGCAATAGTCGTACAAACGACATCTATACATCGTTCGAACGACATCCACATATCGCGCGATGTCATTCAAACGACATCTGTCCTTCGTTCGCGCGAGATTGCTATCTCTTTCGAATGGACACGATTTTCGAGGTGGCACAGTTTTATTACAAATACTCATTAAATGGTGACATTTTTCTTAAGAATCCCAGCATTTTACAGAACATAAAAACTGCGAAAGAAGAATCCTTTTTGACTTCTTCTTTTAGGGTTTCATCAATTTTTATTTACAATTCACAAAACTCCCAATATGCTTTAGTGAATTGTTTTGGTGTTGACGGACACACTTTGTTGTCGTTTAATCTTTATGGGGAGAACTCTACAACCGGAGAGCTGCGTGCTATTGTAGAGGGATCCCTTATAAAGTTCACTTTTGTGGAGAAGTTGTTTCTTCTTCATTGGTGACCACCTGGAGTTCTTGCGGGAGATTCCAGTCGATGTTTTTTCTAGCCGTTGCTTTGGAGGTTTGACGAAAACATCGTGCGTTACACTTGTGGGTGATTATCAGGTTGTATGTAAGTCGATGGTCTTGTGAATTCTTCAAAGTTCTAGAAATAAAAAGTTTTACCCTTCGGGGATTTTTCCTTAATATTTTTGTCACATGCTTTATCTATTTATGGGTTACAACACTCACACACGTAGATGCATATTTATGGGCTTGTTTAAGTGGGTTTATATTGACTCCAATTATACAAGTGTGCCAAATTTGAAAGTTGCGAATTTAATCAATTATCACACACTCACGTTTTTTAAAATTGGTATTAGAGCGGGTTACACTAATTTATTGCGTAACCCTGATTTTTCAAGGATTTATTTTTTGATACAAATTGACTTCTCACGTTGTCAAATTGGTATCAAAGCGGGTTGCGATAATTTATCGCGTATTCCTATTTTCCGCAATATTGTGTGATATTGATTTTTTTGAAAAATCAGTTTTGTGAAAAATCGCATTTTTTCCTATGGAGCACTTATATAATCAGATGCCTATTTTTGACGGGTCTAATTATGCCTACTGGAAAGTTCGTATGAAATCTATTGATGATCGTGTTTGGTTTCTTTGTGAAAATGGGTGGAATCCACCTACGGTCACCGTTGATAATATCACCTCACTAAAACCCGTGTCAGCCTGGACTGAAAATGATTACAAAATGTCTAATTTCAATTCCTGTGCTTTGAGTGCTATTTATGGAGCCGTCACTCTGGACGAGCTCCGCTGAATTATGACCTGCACCACGTCTAAAGAGGCACGGGATGTTTTGAAATTGACACATGAGGGTCCGAACGCGGTTAAAGAATCAAAATTACAAAATTTGGCCACCCAATTTGAGACTATCACCATGTCTGAGTCTGAATGCTTTGATGATTTTTGTACACGTTTGTCGGACATTGCTAACACCATTTTTAATTTGGGTGAGGTGATTGATAATACACGTGTCGTTAAAAACATTTTGAGATCTCTTCCAAAACATTTTATTCCTAAAGTCACTATTTTGAACTCTTTGGGAAATTTGAAATCACTTAAGTTAGAAGAACTTGTAGGAGATCTTCAAACCTATGACATTGATATGTTTCCCAAAACCATTAAGGCTAAAGATAATGGCATTTCTTTAAAGACTCATTTTAAGAAAAATAAAGAAAAAGTTTGTGAGTCCGATTGTAAGGGTGAGTTTGATTTTGATGATGTGGCCATGCTTGTGAATTTTTTTAAAAAGTTTCTCAAAATGAAAAAGGAAAATTCTTTCAATAAAAATATATCTTCTAATTCAAATAAAAACAAAGTGGAGGCCAAAGATAGTGATAAGGAGGATAAGATCAGGTGCTTTGAGTGTGAGGGCAAAGGGCGCATAGCTAAAGAGTGTCCTTGTGACAACCCAGATATAATTATGATAAATTATATTTAAATCATGATTACCTTATGTGATATGAATTATGTGTTATTAGTATATCTAATGTTAAGTAATGATGTTTATTATAATCCTACTTTCATAAATCATGAAAGGTCGAATTATTTAGAAACACAAAATTTTGTTGTTTTTGATAGAAATGTTCCTGTTAGAGACTAGTTTTGACCCTTATAACCTTACAATTGACTTGAGGTAAACACTATACAGTTGTAGACATGTGACTTAGGGTTGTAATACAGCAAACGGTGCATCAAAAGGATACCCGAGTAAAGAGTTATACCGAATTTACGAACAAGGGGCAAATCTGTCAATTCCCTTTAAGTGGTAAATTGTCTTTTATTAAACCAAAGGGTTAATTTGATTGGTCGGCTTGGGAGGCAGCCTTGGACGAATTAAAAATCTCCCTCTATCATATTTCTTCATCAAATTAATCCCTAGGTTCAGTTTCAAGTGTTGTTAGATTCAGGAAAGATAAGGTAGAAGTTTAGGAAGAAAAGTGAGGAGAAAAAGTGTAGAAAAATCTGTAGAAATTACGTAAAAGTCCTGAAGGTAATCCTAATTGAAAATCTTATTATTTTTCATATATTTATGATTTATATGTTATAAATCCTTGATTTCTTTATTGAACTTTCATGATTGGGTGCATATGTATGGATATATGCAAGTTTAAGTTAAGTTGAAAATTGCTTTGTATTGAAACCCCTTTATATTAAAACTTTCATATCTCTTTGTGTGATTACTGGAATTTAGAAATTCCAATTGGATATGAAATTAGACTCATATATTCATATCATATCCAAAAATTATAATTTATCTCCTTGTGGTTAGGCCGTAATGATGATTTCAAGTTGGTATATAGTTTCTGTTTGTATACTTCATTTCGGTATGCCCTAAGTTTAGTCAAGATTTTGAGATATCAAATGAAGTAAAAAAATTATGAAACTTTAATTATATACTATTAATTATGTTTACTTGAAATGGTTTGAAAATCATGGAAATTTGTACTGTAGAAAAATTATGAGAATTCTAACAAGTTGAAGGAATAATAGAGGAGCTTGTATGGAAGGTTTCTTGTGTTGTAAATAAATGGTCGTAACTTGCTCTAGGAAGCTTGAAAAATTACACCGTCACTTGTATTAGAAAGTATATTCATATATGTGTTCATATTGATAAGGTTGGACCCCTGTATTTACACAATTTAGGAATATAGGATGGTTGAGTATATAGGGAAATAATCTGAGGCCATATTGGATACCCCATGAAAGGATATTGTTATCTCCTCTTTCCAAAGAGTATTTTGAATACATGTTTCATTTGTATATACATTTATAAGTATACTTTCATGTTACTTGGTTTTGGTAATAAATTCCTTATGAGGTATTTCTTACGATTGAATGTTCATAACTTTATTAACATGGATAGCATTGTTTTGTCTTTACTCATGGTTTATGAAATGTGACTTAAGTGGAATTATGTTGTTGGTGCATAGTCATGAAAAATTACATAATTATGTTAGGATAATACTTATAATTGAGATTCAGTACTGATTTAGTTGGATTGACAGGTGTAAGGTCTAATCAACCCAGTTCAGCTCAACTCGAAGGAAATATAAATACATAGTTGACAACTCAAGGTGAGTGTACTAACTGGAATGGTGTATTTGTATACTGTTACGAATATGATCACAATGTTATGAATGTGAAATTGTTCATTTAAGTTTATCAAAATTGGAGGTAACTCCCCGACCCGGAATGGGGGAGATTTGTTTATTAATGACAAGGGGTTACTCCTCGACCAGGAATGGGGGAGAATTGTCTATTTAGACAGGATATGTGAATCATGATTCTAAAAAGTTGGACATTCATTATGAATGAGCCGAATAAGTTAATACATAATTATATGGACATGATTTACTACATTTAAATTCATGCAGTAGTATAGTAGTGATGCATTCACTGGGCTATTTTTCTCACGATTCCTATGTTCACATTTTTTTCAGGTAACACGATGTCACTGCCAAATCTAGGAAGTCGGGTTGGGTTAGCCAGGATTGGGAGAAACAAAGATTTTGTTGAAATGTAAATGATGTAATTAAGATAAATTATCCTTCAAGCAAGTTTGTATAAGTATGACTACTCTGATGTTGTAAAAGGTTTTCAGTTATATGGATTTATAATGATGATTCTGAAATTAAAACTCATGTTTATGGTTTGGTTTGATTAATCATGGTTTGACTCACTTTGAATTTAAAACTTAATTATAAGTAACTGAGTTGGGGTGTGTCAGTCCTACTAGGACAAGGAGAAAGGAAAAAGAGACTGCTATGCCCGCCACACTTAGTGATAGTGAGGGTGATGAGTCTGATAAAGGTTTAGCTCATGGGATGTGTGTAGCTTTTTCGAGTCATGTGAGCACACCCACTTTGTCTCACATTGATAGTGGTCATGAGAGCACCGGTGATGACTTGAGTGTTTCTAGTGGAGATGAGAGAGAGTTTGAGAGTGGAGATGAAAGTGAGCTCCAAAAAGCCTTTAGAGATTTGTACACTGGGACCTTGAAAACAAAGAAGTATAATAGAGATTTAGGTCATCGGTTTTTAGATTTGGAGAGAGAGAAGGAGGTTTTAAGAAAGGAGAAGTGTGATTTGACCAACACATTATCTAGTCTGACGACACGTGTATCCCAACTCGAGAGTGATCTCGAACGTGCCAGGGAGGTCAAAGTAAATTTTGAGAACGCACCCAAGAAGTTTGAAAAGGTGGCTCTTAAGGGCAAAGGTGAGACGTTAGGAATAAGTCATGACGGTGCTTCTACTTCCCAATTAGTACCCGAGCCGGTTCCCACTTTAGTGTTAGATTCATATAAGTCTCACCCTAACCCACCTACGCGTCCCATTCCTATTAGGAGAGCGTGTCCTAGAGTTTTTAAGAAAGGTGTTACTAGGCCTATATATATTTGTTCCCATTGCAAAAGGAGAGGACACCTTAGAGAATTTTGCTTAAAGTTGGGTTATGTGTCATGTTTTGCTACTACATGTGTTTCTTCCACACATGCACCCACACATGATACTTTATATGCTCCCAGAGACTACATGAGAGAGTTCGCACATTTAGGGGAGCAAGTTAAGTTTTTGGTCAAAACTTCACAAGATTTGATGGAGGATTTTCATAAGTTGGCACCACCTTTGAAAAACCCCTCTGCACCTAACGATTGAGTTTTGACTTGTTTACTAGCATAGGATGATTTTCATGATGTCGTTATTTGCCTATTGCTAGTATGTATCATTTTTGTATAAATTTTTACTTTTGAAATTTTTTGAAAAATACAAAAATATTTTATTTTGATAAAATTTTTGATTGCACCGTTTATGGATGGACACTAAGGATGACCGAGTCACAACATCATCCCATTTTTCATGTGACTATTTGATAGTTTTTTGAGGCAATAGGTCAATTCATCCATGTGCTTTATAATGTTTGGAGTCATTGAGATGTAATTAAGTGTTACTTCCTATATGTTAGACTCATGATTTCCTTTATTGCACACATGCATGGATTTGTTTGATTATTGTGCTTGTATTATCACATGTTGGTTGGGTGTTTTCACTTCAATCATGTCCTTAAAATGAACCAAGCGCGATAAAACTTGATAAGAAAGTTATGCATGTAAGAGCCGTTGGTGAGGTTGTGTGTTTTGTTTGAAAACGGTGAAGGGCTACGAAAGATTATCATTTATCCTTTGCAATTAAGCCGCCGTTTAAATTGGACCTAAAAAATTGAGAAATTTTATTATCCGGGGTCCAAAGAGGTTTAAAAGAGCCCGAAAAAATTTAAAGGCAATAAAAAGAAATTCATGCCAATTATGGGCCATTTAGGTTTTTGCACCAATTCTCCAAAGTTTGAGAATTTTGTTTAACACCTCTAAAAAAATATATATGAGGGAGTTTGGTTGGAGATTTTATAACGGGTTTGTACGTCCTTGAAAATCTAGAAAAAGCGCTAAATAGTTTTTGACGTTATTGGTGTCAAAATCACTTTGACTGTGATTTGTTGATTTGTATAAGACGATGTCATCTAAATTCAACAAATTTTTACACCTAAGGATACTTTTGATGCTTATTCCTTAGGAGTATACATATGCATCGTGCACATATGATTGATTGAGTTTATTTACCTATCGAATGTGTTCACACCTATACATTCCGTTTCCATGACTTGGTTGCTTTACTTTAAATCAATGGTGTAATTTTTAGTATCTTATTTTTCTATGAAAAATTGAAAAATCCAAAAATCGTTTGTGAAATTTTTGAGATACTCCTTTGCATGCACGTAGCTTGATCCACGTTTGCTATGCATTTTATCGTGACACTCCATGTTTTGATTTTTTCTTCTTATCTGTCTATTTGGGGACATCATAAAAAGGGGGAGAAAGAATTATCATGTTATGGGAGAGTTTTTTACATTATGGGGGAGATTTGATTTATTAATTATTTATTCTTATATCATTTCAAACTCGATGCATCACGAAGGTTTTTGCTTTATGTCATGTGTGTAGGTACCAAGACTGAAGATCATTATGTTACACACCCTGATGAGAAAACCTTTGAGAGTTGACGAAGATTTTTGAAGAATAGCTTGAGAACTTGCAAATTTATTCATGGGAGGGTAGATTTGTATAGGCATTTTGGTTTTTGATAATTTGGATTTTTTATGTATGTACCAGTATAGACATAGGGGGAGATTTTTAAGGACATATTTTTACGAGTCCATTATCAATTTGTAATGTCTTATACCGCTACACCATCGAAGAGCATTCAAGAGCCATCTACATCAAGACGGATCCGAATTAATCAAGTTCTTCATCAAAAATACTCCGCGAAGTTTACTTTGGTAGGGTTATGTTTTAAATACCTTAACTTTCCACTTAGAGCTTTTGAGATATTTTTACAAAATATTTTCTAAGTGTTGGAGCGGACGTTTTCGTCAAAATTTAAGAATGATTATTTTTCTAAGTATTGAAGCGAATATTAAAATATTAATTTTTTGACGCAACAGTCGTTCAAACGACATCTGTACGTCGTTCGAACAACATGCACATTTCGCCCGATGTCGTTCAAATGACATTTGTCCTTCGTTCACACGAGATTTCTATCTCATTCGAACGAGCACGGTTTTCAAGGCAGTGCAGTTTTATTATAAATACTCATTAAATGGTAATATTTTTCTTAAGAATTCCTAGCATTTTATAGAACAGAAAAACTACGAGAGCAGAATCCTTTTTGACTTCTTCTTTTAGGGTTTAATCCCTTTTTGTTTACAATTCACAAAACTCCCAATATGCTTTAGTGAATTGTTTTGGTGTTGGAGAACACACTTTGCTGTAGTTTAATCTTTGTGGGGAGAAGTCTACAATCGGAGAGCTGCGTGCTATTATGGAGGGAGTCCTTATAAAGTTTAATTTTGTGGAGAAGTCGTTTTCTTCTTCATTGCTGACCACCTGGAGTTCTTGCTAGAGATTCCAGCCGACGTTATTTGTAGCCGTTGCTTTGGAGGTTTGACGAAGACACCTTGCATTACACTTGTGGGTGATTAACAGGTTGTATGTAAGTTAATGGTCTTGTGAATTCTTCAAAGTTCTAAACATAAAAGGTTTCGCCCTTCGGGGATTTTTCCTTATATTTTTGTCACATGCTTTATATATTTATGGGTTGACACACTCATACACGTAAATGTATGTTTAGGGGCTGATTTAATTTGGTTTATATTGACTCCAATTATATAAGTGTGCCAAATTTGAAGGTTGCGAATTTAATCAATTATCACACAGTCACGTTTTTCAGGGGGTGAATATGTATCATTTCCTCCACATCACACTACTCTTATAGTATGGGATGTGAAAAAAAAATAATTACTACAGATTGGACAACACAAACCCACCAACCCACTTATTACTGATGTGACAACACGATCCAACCTATTTATTTATTACCGATTGGACAACACAAACCAACCTACTCATTTGTTACCGATTGTACAACACAAACCAACCTACTCATTTGTTACCGATTGTACAACACTGACTGATTAGCACACAAAAATGTTCATTTTATACCCTAAATAAACGTATATTACTTGCTAATTCTCAACAATTTGGATCTTATGCACCTAAATGTTTATTGTGCAGGATTGATTGCTTTTGTAGGTTCAAAAAGCATTATTTCGAGGCAAATGTGAATTAAATGGAGCTAATTTCTCTTTCCTGTAACCTTACCCGAGCCTAAACCGAGCCTAAACATACTCTGTACACCATGTATATTTAATCTGCGACTTTTAGGTTTTTCTTAGATTTTTAGTTTGAGTCGTTTTATGTTTATGATTTATTTTAGATTTATTTAGAATTTTCTAGGTTTTATTTTCTATTTTCTATTTCTTCTTAATTAGTGTGATTTTATTTTGATTTTGGCTAGTCTCTAGTTTTTAGTCTTATTTTATTAGGATTCTTTTTTTAGGAATTCATTTATTTTTAGTTTTATTAGATTTTATATTTTCTTTTTAGGATTTTAGTTTTAGTTTTAATAAAATTTTATTTTTATTTTCATTTCTTTTTAGTTTCATTTTTAATCGAGTGTTTATTTTATTTTTAGAGTAGGATTTTATTTTTAGATTTTTAGTTTTATTAGTTTTTTTTAGTTAATTAGTTTTTATTCTAAGGTGCAAACTAAACTTACCCACACACACCACTCACACAAAACCTCTCCTACACTAAACTACACACCATAACTCACTCTATCTCACCCTCACCCTAACTCTCCTACACACTCACACATCATCCCCCACTCAACTACTATTCATCTTCTTCCCTACATCTCTTTTCCTCTCCTCTGTTACCTCCATTAACAAACACCCAAACCACCCACTCTCTCTCTCTCCCATTCCCCCAAAGAACAAAAATCCTCCAAAACCAAAATCCCCATGCTGCCCGAACCACCACCTCCTAACCCGTGACAACAAACCTGGATACCCACCTACCTGCCCAACCCGCGACCCAAACCAAAACCCATCTGTCAATACCCCCTTCGATCGTACCCCAATAAAGTCGGGGCTTCTAACCCCTCAACCCGATCCCATAGCGATAACCCCTGCCTCCCTACTCGAGACCTCATCCTAAGCCACTCGAGATCACCTTTGTCCCATCCTACCAGCACCATCTATGAACCCGACGGCCATAACCACCAACTCCATAACCCAAGCTCGCCTAAACCCTATACCCAAGTGCCATGTCTAAAACCAACAATCCATTGTCCAAATAGATTTTGTCATCTGCCAAATAAACCAAACTCATTAAAAACCACATGGCATATAACCCATTTAACCCCCTTTTCCCAAAATACCCCCAAACAACCACTTCCTATATGCACCTTCTTTTATCCCAAAATTTCCCTCACCCAAATCAGATTTTTGTAACCTCACACCTCTCAAACCTCATGTGCACATACCCCATGATCACCCACATTTTATCCTTACCCAATTTACCCTTAGCTCCATGCCTACTATTTAAAGAAGATGAAGACCATTTAAGGAGGATATTGTTAGAGAGAAAATTTTAGAAAGAGAAACACCATTTTAGTTTTTTTTAGGTTAGAATAAATTAGGTAGAATTATCTTATAAATAATTTTATTTTATTTTTTTATTAGAAATTAGTGAGTGATAAATTTGTTAGAAATTCAATTGAGTATGTTTTTATTATTAAAAAAAATCACTTGGATACTCAAAGTGAATGGATGATTTGCAAAATCAAGGATTGGAGTTCAATTTCACTCAAAGAGATTTGGTTTGATTGTTCTCTTCTTTACTTTGATTTTAATTGCCTAGTTTATTTGATTATCATGTTTAATATGATGTTAGACTAAATCCCTTTCAAGGGGTGGGGTGAACACTTATTTGATGTTATTTTGATTTCATTAGTTTGATTAATTGAAAATTCCCTTTGAATGTTAATTTTGATCCCTCACCCTTAAATTTACACCTCGAGAGAGGGTAAATGATTTTCGAGAGAAAATCGAAATTCTAGTTATAATACCCATTTTAGATTCGAATTAGAGATAGGGGTTTCTTAAGTGTGGTATTATTCCTTAAATTTCAACTCTAATTTCATTTTCTATATTTATACAAATTTTAATTGATCGATCTTAGTGGGTGATTAATTAAAAGGAGTATAGATCTATTTTCTAGAGTTGTGGTGGGTTAAACTTAATTTTCTAAAAGATTACTATTAAAATTACACTTGCAATGGTAGTTGATTTGTAATTTTGATATTAATTTGGGAGAATTCAAATCATTAAATTAATTAATTAGAATATCTAGAATTTGTGGTGTAGTCCCACTCCTTGATGTTCTCAAATTTATTTATCTCACTTTATCTCTTATTTTAATGTTACACTTTGTTCATCATTATTTTTACTCACTTTTTAGTTAGTTCCTTAAACCTTTCATATTAGTTTAGTTTTATTTCACCATTTCTCACCAAATTGTTTTAATATTGAAAAAGCATAAAAAAAGTAAAAATCCCAAAAAGAAAATAAAATTGAATTACAATTGAATTTGTCTCTAGTTTCACCCCCTTGATGTGGATTGATACCCTTGCTTACCTCTGCACTTGAGTTTGTTATATTTTTGTCGGTAATTGAGGTTTTGATTAACTTGTCTTTGAAGACAATGAAAAATGACTACACGCCAACTCATTTATTACCTATTAGACAACACAAACCAACCTACTCATTTATTACCGATTGTACAACACTGACCCACCAACTCATTTGTTACCGATTGGACAACACAAACAAACCCACCAACCAACAGTGATATGGACAACACAAACAAAACCACCAACTCATTTAATACCGATTGGACAACACAAACCAACCTACTCATTTATTACTGATTATACAATACTGACCCACCAACTCACTTATTACCGATTGGACAACATAAAAAAACCCACCAACCTACATTAATATGGACAACACAAACAAACTCAGCAACTCATTTATTAAATGAACAATAAATGGAGCAAGAATTTTATTATAACAACATCCATTAAAAAATGAACAAGATTTTATTATAACAACATCCATTAAAAATGAACAAGAATTCAGATGATATTTTATATCACCCAAAAAATGTGTTCAAAATTCCAAAAGCATCATCGGCAAGAGATACTTGTGTAACCAATCCTCCAGGATCTTGTGAGGGTGGATGGGAAATATTAGGAGAACCAAGAGGATATTCATATTTGTATATGTAAGGCGGTGTGTGTTGGTGAATGGGTAGTCTCCCAAAGCCGAGATAGGTCCTGCGCCTCGCAGATGAGCATTCTCGTCATCTTTTTCTCACAACATCCTCATTAATATAAGCTCACGTTCTAACATTATGGATTTAATTTTTTGTATGTAGTCATCTTTTAAAAATACCATTTCACGCCATTGTGATCGTGAGTAGAACTCACTAGGCGGTAAAAGATTTGGCATACTGGCTGGATCTACTTGAACAACTGTTGTGCCATTCCCACTTAAATCGAAAACTCCGACATCACGTGATAAGTGTAGCAAATTTGAAGAGGTAGATTATCCATGTGTGTTGTACATATGTGGAGCCTCCCATCTTTCTGATGGTGCGATGGGTACAATCGAGGTAAACCTAAACCCGTCATGGTTTTTCTATAACTACATAAATATATTATTCTACATTATTTTACTTTTCAGAACCAATACTAATTTTACTTTATTTTATTTCAGGGGAGAGGGAGTGGCCCTAGGGGTAGGCCACATAGGCTCGATACTTATGTGGATCTTCGGACGAAGAAGGGGAAGGACAAGGAGGTGTCCCCGAGTGTCGCGACCACGATTGTAAGTAATCCGACAGTTTACTTTTTGTTAATTACGTTATAATTTTTTAATTTACTTATTTTACTTATCATGTGCTTTTTGTCATTTCAGGTAAAGCTTAAGCAAGTGCATGAGTCGCAGTCTGATGTCGACAAGGCATCTTTGTCCACAGACGCACTCAGCCAAGTGCTTGGCTCTGATCGCAAGGGGAGGACAAAGGGGTGAGCTCGCGGGTGGTCAAATGTAGGATCATCAAATTGTAGACGAGTGACACTGGGGGAGGAGGTGTGGGAGGACGAGGTGAAGGATGACGAGGATGTGGACCTCACTGCTTCATCTCCGACACGTGCGGACTTTGATGATCGACTTCCCTATTTGTCTCCCTTCGACCGATCGATCTCGACACTTGGTTGGCCGAGCGTGTTTATACTGGACATATTTGATGGCTAGCGGATAGGGCGGGGGTTGAGGGACCCGAATATCTTTCAGGGTGGACTAGTTCATGGGCGTGAGCTTCAAGATATCGAGTCCAAGGTGCTCGTCATGCATGTGATACTCGGGAAGGAGAACTCCCAGTTGTGGTTGTGCGAATAATGCGGAACGATGTATATCAGTGGGTGTGTCAAATCGTATATCGTGTGGCCTACTCACCTCCTCGGATTTAACCTTACCCAATACATGTAGTGACATTATTTGAATTGAATTATATTATTTTTAAGTTGGTACATTTGAATTGTTTTTAAGTTGGTACATTTGAATTATATTTGGATTATATCATGATGCATATTGTCTCTATTTTGAATGTATATTTGCACTATCTCTATTTTATTTGGATATATAATGTTTGAACAGGTAGAACATTGCTATAACAGGTACATATATACTTCTGGGCAGTGGCAGTGGCCATACTGCCCAACATATTTTTTTTCAATTCTTCCCAGAATTATCACGGTCATTTACCGTGATAATTTTTATTAAATGTCACGGGCTTGTAATGGTCCTTGATCGTGACAAAACTTGTCACGGTCAAGGCCCATGACACGACCGTGACAATTCTAACGAACTTGTCATGGTCAATGACAGTGACAAGTCCGTGACAATAAAAGTTGTCTCGCCTAGAATTATCACGGTCATTGACCTTGACAAGTCCAACTTGTCAAGGTCAATGACCGTGATAATTTGGCAGATTTGGTGTAGTGATTACACCCTTACCCGTAATCTTTCATTATGTGAGTCATTCCTCCAACGATGACATTGTCAAATGAGCAATTGCAGGTTCCCAGTTTTTAATGTGTTGCATATATATGTTTCTTGGAATGAATGACATTGGATAAGGTAGGTTATCGGGAATATCAATATGGCTTGTCATTTTATGGTAGCAGTGATCTCCGAGGTACCAAGTTCCACCTAACTCATGATCGAAAAGCATATACCGTCTTTGAGCCAAATCATGTGCAAATCCAGGGCCTTGTAAGTGGTGTTCGAGTAATCCCATAAATGGTTTTTATATAATTGACTCGGGAGAACGCATTTCTAGTTTCTCCTATATGGTCCCATAGTTAAATAACAGTTGGCCGATTAGAGCGCCATGTTGATTTGTCACCCATCGTAACATTCTTGTCCACCTTTCCAATGTGTGGTCGAGCAAGAGTGGAGCCATCGTACGGAGATACTCGTACCCTAGGTATTGTAAAATTAAATAACAACTCATTAATAATTGGTTACGCAGAAATCAAGTACCTTTATAAATTATCGAGAAAATTGAAATGTGGGTGATATAGACTTTACCTCTACAATTTTTCGGAACAATTAACTATTTTCTGCTCATTTGTGGTGCATGCATCGAGGGCGTAGTAACTCATGCAAAAATGACAGAACCCCAATCCCTATCAGCCATGTCATTTAGGTTGTGTAAAAAGGGTGCCGAATCCAAACTTACTGAATTAACTGCAGTGGGAAAAAATAGGGAACTCATAACGAAAACAATAAAAGAATGGGCGATTTGGTTCGGGCTCTCTAATCTGTCCTCTGGAGCTTGGGCACTCCATTGAAACATGTACAATTTTAGGGTCCTACAGGATACGTTTCGTCCTTTGCGTTCTGGATTGCCTATTCCGGGAAAATATAATTCGAATATTTCATCCACGCTATACGGACTACTTGTAGGAAAGGGTGGCAAAATTGGATGGATACCAATTTGAATTCCTATAAAATTAATAAAATTTAATGATTACTAATTACCAAAAAATTCTTAAATAATATAGGTGAATAAAATAAATTGCGTAGAATTATTTTCAAATATTACAAGAGAAATGCACAAAATCGAAAGGGGTAATCCCCAACTCCACACAATGTAGGTGAAATGTATGCGTTATCTCCGACCACCAACAAATTAGCATTGCAGTCATTTGATTGTCCGAGTTAGGAAAAGTTTCCCTAAACAAATGAATGAATCCAAATTTTTTGATGATATCTCGAACTTTCGGAACATCGGCTAAACGGGCGTATACTTCTATTGGACCTTGTAGACTCCCGTGCATATGAAATTGACTCTCGTTTGCATGTGCATTAGGATCAACTATTGCGTCTGTCACATGTGGTCTACTATCGTCATGCACCCGAACCAAATTTCTATACACGATTGGCAAGATTGGTTGGGAGGGATTCTCGTTTGGTTTAGCGGTTTTGCCACACCATTTCCTTTTAATAGCATGCATTTTGGATAATAAAATTGATTAATAATATAAATAAATATGAGTGTTTAAAATTGGACTGAAAATATGGAATTTGGTATGGTAGGTGCTAATATTCGTATGAAAATAAATAAGGTATTTGGAATTGACATGCAATGAGAATGAGATAATTTTGAATGGTATTTATAGGGGTTGGTTTTTAATTATATATATTTTAATGGATATATTTATAACGGATGGATTGATAACGACTGAATTTTGGACCGTTGGGTGGTGGGGCCTGGACGACTGCCAGTTGTCCCTCCAGGCTTGGACCGCCGACTCTTCTCCGTCCAGAACTTTCCATGTCTACTTATACATCTTCAGTTAGCCTCTCCATTGTGTAAACTCACCCGACAATTAAACTCCAATGATGTAAATTTACATCTTTTTTAGCCTATGCATTGGAGATGGCCTAATGAGTTTTCGGTGAATTAATTTCTTGTCACAACTGTTAGTTGTCTTGTACTACGTGTTTGCTTGGAGTGAAATAATGAAATTACTATTTGATGTTTAAAAAAACTGGAGTTAAAATGTGAGTATTTACTTGTTAATTTATTTATAATTTGATTTTAAACTTTTCCTTTTGTTTGATAGCTTACCATAGCGTACAGGTACCAAATTGAGGATTTGGAAAGATACATTTCTTATATGAAAAAATGAAATTAAAGACGACATGTTTCTCATTGCAAGATCAAGCATCCAAGCACCGCAAATTGACAGACTCGATCAAGATAAAAATTTACTTACTTGCAAGAAATTATTTTTTATGATTTGTTAGTGAGGCTAATGATTTTATGATATTTGAAGTCCTTACGTCGGATATTTGGTTAGTTTGTTTATACCATTTTCCTATACAATAAGGAAAGGTAGGTTTGATTTAGTTCTTTGGGTCCACGAATTCTTATAAACACTTTTAGTTTCCCCACCGGGTTTTACCCCACCCAAACGAAGAAGTTATATTTTCCTTATTTATAAATCAATTTTTTTTTCTTTAGAATTGTGTAAATGCTTATGTTTTGTCATATTCTTATCAAATAGGTCTGTGATTTTTTAACTTTTTTCACCCTTAGTCATTGGTCATCGATGTGAAATGAAGTTTTATGTGTGTAGTCAAGAGTACATTGAGTACAGTTTATTTTTGAATCTTAAGTTTAAATCTGAACCATTCTTATTAAGAGGTATAAAATAGTGTTTTTTTAAACGATTAAGAGACTAATCATACATTCATTCAAAAGTTCATTCAGGCATAAAAATAAATATATTTCTCAGGTTCAAATGTTAGAGATCAGATTCAAACATTAGATTCAAATGATAAAACAAACGCAGTCTAATTGAATCTCCTGAAGTCTTATTTAAATTCAAAACACCAACTTCTATAGTGGCATTTGGGAAAAGATTCCGTAAATTATTCTTTTTTTTCCTTGTTATGTGTATAATTTCACTACCTCACCTTTGTATCACTTTAATTGTACCTAGTGATTCTTTCAAAAATAAGAAAACAACAACTGTGGTTAAATGGACATGTTTGGCTAAATCATTGATTATAGTTTTTTTTACCTTACCTTGTGGTTTCTTGCACATCAAACATACTACTCCTTATGGCTTATGATGATCAATTGGAAATTGGATATGGACTTCACACCCTATAACTAAGTGTTTCAACCTCACTTTTAAATATCTTGGCATTTGTCGTAAAAACACACTTAAGAACAATGCAAATAACTAAACATATGATTTGTTCTTAACAATAGGATCTTGATCTTCAAACATTCACGAGTTGTACCTACACTATGATGGAAGAAGAACATATACCTTTCTCCATTTATTTGAACTTGACTAAATCATAATTTCATCTCTTTACTTGTTGATTAATTGCTCCACCAAATCCTTCTTATTTGACAACAAATTGCAATTATTTGTAATTTTGTAATTTTATCTCTTCATCCCAATATATTATGTGTTGTTATGCAGATTATTTACAATATAATCTACTATATATAAGGGGAGAGGTTACCCGAATTCCTTACTTAAATTATAATTATATATCCATCACATTTCGACTTGAATTAGGAAACTATCTCACTCTTTATCTTGAAAACCATGATGAATTATCTAAAGGAATCCTAATCAAATATGAGTTCTTATTTGGACCACACTAAGTAGGACACTTACATTTATATAATTAAGTAATTCTAAATTTATTTAATTTTGAAATTAAATTATCCTAACAGCCTTCCACCTGGTGCTAATAAGAATTTCACCTCATAATTTGATTAAAGGAGCAAAATCATGCAATAATCTTTAGAATGGTGTGTAATAATTAGCCACCTTAATTAAATAATACACCAATGTAAGTCATGGAGGTTCCATACGAATTAAAGAGCATGTGTCCTTTCATACACTACACCATCAATGTCATATTCAATTACGCATATAATGTGGATTGTCGAAATGACACATTAAGTCTTTAACCATTTATGTCATAATAATTCATTCAAATGCATGTATATAATAAAGACAGAAATATCGAATTTAGAAACACTTTATTGATATATGTGTCCATCCCTCTCCCGGTCAGTGCGCGAGGGGGGTGAAGAGTGCCCAATATGTGTGTTTTAAACAAAACCAATTTTTCTTCGAAAAAGATCCAACTTTTAATTAAGCACCAAACTAAGTTGTGAAAACCCAATTCTTACTTTAAACCAGTTTTATCTTGATTAATCCTAAACATGCATCTAGTGATTAAAGCAAGTAAACTAAAGTAAAGAATACTCACAACGCCGGATGTACGAGGAAAAAACCCAAAAACGAGAAAACAACCTCGGACGGCCTAAGCCAGACAATCACTATGAACAATGGTTTTACAAAGACATATTAGCCTTACACTAAGACTCGATCCCCGCGAGTTTTGATGCTTCTTCTGATCTTCAACCATTCTTTAATAGTGCCCACGCATAAATTCCGTCTTCCACGATACCTATCCACAACACACGCATCCACGTATGTCTCGGTGTCCATCGAATGGCTTTGATTCGTCTATGATGTCGAACACGATGTCCATCACTTCTTCACCGCAAAACCCTTTGATGTTCAATGTGTAGAACAAACAACTTTAGTGCATCAAGATCACTTAAACATATAAGAATGATAACTCGGATCTTTGCATATTTCTAAGGATGTGTTTATGCTTTGTAAACCTTAGAAAACATGTGCAAACAAGGTTCTGGTTCGTAAAACTGTTTTCCAAAAAGCACACTTATAAAATTATGATGCACACACTGTTTAAATAGGATTTAAATGCCGCCTTGAAAAATGTGTCATTCGAACGACTTGAGGAACTCGTTCGAGCGACATCCCATCTCGTTCGAACGAGATTGGATGTCGTTTGAACGACAACGCGAAAGGTTGACTTTTCGACTTTTGATTTAAAACGTCTCTTCGAATGTGAGATCCAAAAATATCAAACTCTTTTATGAGCTTATCATCATAAAACGTAGTGTAAACCTTTAAAACACTTTTAAAAAAATTTGTTTATAAACATTACATCCTTATCTTTTATAAAATAATTCCGAGCCCCATTAATTATACGCATTCATACCTGAGTGATCTCGGAATGAAATTAACTTTGAAGACGATTAAACTTGCACCAATTAAACTTCAGCATGATTAATTCTTTGAAGCTTTGCGGTAACGTCTTCAATTTCTTCAATACGTCATAGACCGAGTGAGATCATGACAAAATAAAAATCTCCCTATGACATATTACAAACACAGTTTTGTTCACGGAATTAAGTCAAAACAATACAGGGACTCAATTGGAAATTTATGTCCTTACAAATCTCCCCCTTTGACTATTCCAGGACAAAACTAAAACAGTGAAATGCCTAACCGAGCCGTCAAGCTGTATGACACCTAAATCCCATCCCATAAACCCAAAATAAAAAATGTCAGGACATGGACTAGAATATGTAGCAGCGTCAAACATGAACTGTCTGAAATGTGATGTAGACTTGAAATCTCAAATCGCTGAAGCATACCTACACACATGAAACAGGCAAACAAATACCTAGTGAAGTATGGAGGAACAAATGATACCAATTTATATTTCTAATAAGAACAAATCATTTGAAACATGTGAGCAATTATTTGATACCAATTTGAAACAAATATAATCAAACAATATGTAACTCCAGATATCAATAGTAGCACTCAACAAATCTCCCCCTATATCAAACACACCTCTCCCCCTTTTTGTCTCGAATAGACAATCCGGTGAAAAGATAAACCAATTTGAAATATCTAGCATGTGAATATGATACCAAATTGAATCAAGTTGATACCAAATTTAAAAAACAAAAAATGCTAGATAAACATGAAACAACGAGCTAAATAAGATCATGTTATGACAAATCAGTAGCTAGTAAACCAAGGAATCACATAAAGAATATCGCAAATTAATCAGGTGTGATAAATGGACTCATATGCAAAATACCAATTTGGAACCTAAAAGAACCTGCATATAAACCAAACAGTCCAGAAATGCTTCCCGCAGTACCAAAAATATATCAAATTAAACCAGTGGACTAAAAACCAATCAGAAGCTCCAAAAAAAATATCGTTCGAACGAGCCAGGGACTTCGCTCAAGCCAGATGAGAAAGTCGCTCGAATGAAGTACATATGTCGTTCGCGTGAGAAGAGATGTCGTTGAACGACTTCGCGCGACCTGCCAAAATTTCCCAGATTCCAAGAAATAATAAACAGTATTGCTTAGTGAAAAAATTTCCACAAAAAAATTCGAGGAAGGGCTTGAAAGATGCAAAACAGTGTTAAAACAGTAGGATTTTCGCACAAAATGCAAAAACTCATAAAAACTAAAAATGCAAGTTACATGCAAACATAGTATAGATGTGCTCAAACATGGACATGGAATGAATGGACGTGAAACTACAACAAATGAGTCACAATTCCAACACATTGAAACGATCAAGAAGCTCTAATTGATAGCGAGAAATCATCAAACTTTATCATAGCCTTATGACAATTAAAGAGTGAGCTTAATGAACTAAACATACTACATTCACACAAATCCAGAATTTTGACGATTCTACAAACAATAGCGTTAAATTGCAATGTTTCAACATTAGAATTAGTTGTGCAAACCCGTTTAAAATTTTTTAAATCCATCCAAACTCCCTCAATAATATCATATTTTATTTGGAACAAGCTAAACAAATTTGGCCCTCTACATAGCATATTGCATTTTCTTTTTGGTCTCTTTTAAATGGTGGCTTTCACGACGAGTTAATTTTGAACTCTCGCAGCCCTTTTCCGTGAATCACTCATCATTTTTTCAATTCAAATCCTCACGGTAAATGGTTATTACATGCACACTTCTCCTTAAGTTTACTTACGCATAGATGACAAGATTGAGATAAGAACGCCTCACCAAATTCAAATATGCAAGAGAAGTCAAACATCCATATAAACTCGTGCATGTGTGCGATGTTGGCATATATACAAAGTCGAATCAAAATGCATATCAACTTCGAAACAATCCCAAATAAACAATGATTAAGATCATTCTAATCATTGATAATAATGACCAAATGTCCTATCCACATGTATATGAAACGATGGGGGGGGGGGGGGGGGGGGAATTCAAGCACACCAATATGCCACATCAAACATGTAAACTCAAAAACAAAAACTGAAAATCTTTTTGGCTTTTCAAACTTATTTTGACTCAAAGAAAAGAAAAATATTTTTGGCTTTTCAAAAGTTTTCTAAAAAACAAAATCTTTTTGTATTTTTCAAATAGGACTCAAACAAATGAAAACTATAATTCAAAATGATACACATGTCATAATACTAGCAATGAATATATCATGAAGCAAACTAGCATATGACAAACATGGCAAAACTATCATCCTTTAGATTTATCATGGGAAGGATCAAGTGCACCCAAACGAGAATCATGAAGTTTAATTCCTAAAGCCACTAAATCCAATTTCCTAACCCCAAGTAGGTGTAAAATGACGCATGGGGGTTTTGGTAACCGGGGAAACTTTATTCTTAAACTTCCTAGGAGCTTGTCTAAGGTCGTAACAATAATGCCTAAGGTGACATTTCCTACCACAAAACGTGCAAGAGTAGCGGTGGTGGGAATGATTACCTTTATGTGGACCTTTTCTAACCATCCTAGTGTTTCTCACACGTGCCGGGGGGGATGGGAAGAACTCTCTCACCAAAACCTATACCTCCCATATCTTCCTTAATTTGGACGGTGCCTAAGATCTTATCTAACTTCTCCAACCTAGCCTCCAAATCAAATTTGACTCTAGAGGAGTCTATCAATATCTCCTCCAACTCGTGAATCCTAGACTTGAGCAAACGCTTAGACTCCTCAAACACTAAAATCTCCTTTTTTAAGGACTCCATCAAACCACAGAGATTATCTCTCTCTTTCTCCACAAACTCTAATTTCTCCCTAAACTTATTCTATCGTGCCCTAAGATCCTCAATCAAACTATCATTATTTTCTATGGCACGCTCATTCAACTTAGATTGTAATTTTATGTTAGCCTTTTTCACCTTCACCGTTTCGGCATACAGCTCATTAAACCCATTTTGCAACTCTTTCACATCGAACTCCTCCTCGTCACTCTCTTCACCCTCACTAACATGGGATTCACTCAAAACCTCCTCGGAAGTGTCATTCACATGAGTATTGTCATCGTCACTCACATGACTGTCACACCCCGCCTAATTCTGGCGTCGGCCGCCACCAAAACTAAGTCCGGCGTGAACTAAATAAATACCATTCTTAGCATGAGACAGATATGAGACATAAATAAATCAGTCCATAAGATAAATAATTGGTCAATCTAAAATGATCACAAATAACTAAGCGATAAAAGATCCATCACATGCTAACTCCAAAAATCCAATCTCCAATAATGATTAAATAAAATCTGAAATAATCCCAAAATAAATCCTCTAAAAAACTTTGAAACCGAATGGCCCAATAAAACTCAAATGAAGTCTCATAATACGACTGTAAAAGAAAGTCTAACTAAACTATGCCATAAAGTAAATAACTCCAGCTGCACCTCCAATGATAACTCCGATAAACTTATACAGCTTCTCCAAATTCTAATCCTGAAAAATATTAGTCAACGCATGGGTCAGAGCCAAAGCCCCGAACAAGAATACACACTACTCCCCTCAAATAGGATCCTTGAATCCAGACAGTAGCATTATATGCAATAAATATCACAATAGAATATTTTAAATTAAACGGGATAATTAAACGCGATAGATATAAATCACTAACTACCCGCATAAATCCCCATTTATAAAGGCACACCAATATGATTTTAATTTCTCAAGTCCCACGATGTTAATTTCATTAAATTAACCAGCTTTTATTATATCCTCATTTTATTATGGCGGTCCTCCCGCCTCGGGTGATTTCTCCACCAAAAATACACATCCCCTCGTCAAAATGTCGGCTGCCCGTTTAAACTGTCGGCCCTCGCTGATTGACGAGGTTCCACACACGACACGACATAAAACGTCGGCTGGCCCGTTTAAAATGTCGGCCCTCGCTGATTATGTCGCCAATATATTTTAATACCCGTCTTATTATCTTAGGTATTAGTTCTCAATTTCTCAATTCACAATTTATAATCTACCCCACCCTTTTATCAATGTGAGATCCTCAAAATACCCCTTAGTCCCACACCTAAGGGTTCCCAAGTCATCAATACGTCCTAACTTATGTATAGAAGGATTTTCTAACATAAATCATAACATAGTCTCATACTTAGACAAGTGTAACGACGATAAAGTAATAAAAATCAGCCCACCCTCAAGGTGATAAAAACGCAATAATCTTCCCTCACTAGTCCCATTCTTAGAAGGCATTCTAAAATATAGGGGGAGCAAAAAATACCCAACAACCCATCGTCACAAGGAAATATAATAATACCAAAAAGTTACACAACCGCGCATGATTAATCAACGTATAAAACTACGCATGATAGTCCAATTCAATTAAATCTTTAATTTAATTATCACAACGTCAACAATACCCAAATAATCTCATTTAATTATTTTAAATTACATATACCAAATTTTCATCATATATACATCAAAAACCAAATTTCATTATCTCTACATTTATTACAAGAGTTATACGCACCCAAAAATTATTTATTTTAAAACTAGGGTTTTTCTATATGCAACCTACACCAATAAAACCCAAAATCACTCATCAATCCTACGTACCCAAAGGGTTATGAATATTATTCAGATTAAAAGATTTAATAAAAACAGCCCCATAATTAGTATCCACTTTTTCTAATTAAGTTACTAATTATTTTTTAAGAAAACATGTAATTAAGTGTTTAGGCGACACTTACAACGCATAATACTAAAGGAAAAGAATAGAGTATTCATGCCTGAATAAAAGTTGGTTTAGAAATCTGATCTTGAATGTGTATTCCGCTCAAAAATTTGACAAAGATTCATTCTTGACGCGTCTTGAGAAAATTCGGTTAATCTTGACAAAACTTGAGTTGAAAGTTATGTAGAATGGGTCTAGGGTTTTAAGGTTGAAGAAGATGAAGAAGATGAGAGGATTCTGATTTTTGAGAAGGCTAAAATGTGTTTTAAAAGATCTAAACTCGTCACTTTATGTTTATATACCAAAAAGAATTAGAGTCCTAATCAAATACAAATACTTGAAAAAAATCATTACGGACGATCGGACCGTTAGAATCGCTTGAAATTTTAATATTTTGTAGCGAACGGCGAGACAGGACTGCTGACAAAAATTCAGCTTGATCGGACGGTCGGATTTCTAAAAATATTATTTTTACAAGAAAATTTTTATGCTTTGAGGACTCTTAGAGAGTTTTATATTTTGAGGACTCTTATAAATAATAAAAATTCAATTAAAACTCCATTTTAATTCCGATTCCAATTCCGTTTGAAAATTTATTTTTCAAATATAAAAACGAACACTTTAAATTATAAAATTTATAAAATCCAAAATTTTATTTTTCTCCGATTTCCAAAATTAATTTAAAAATTCCCATTTAAAAAATCCGGGTTGTTACATACTTCCCCACTAGTAAAGAATTTCGCCCTCAAAATTAAACGAAGCATACACATAAACACTTAAATCTCGCAAAAAAGAAAAAGAAAATAAGGCTCACATATGCCTACCCGTAGAATGCCATAATTGGGCGCCCATACACCCAATTCTATGCGCACCTACCCCACGAGCAACAAAATAATATATTTTGTCTATATACATACACATAACTATGAAAATAATGGCGTACCACATGCTCTCAAAATCCCCCACTCGATTCTATATCCGAAAGTCATTAAAATTCTAACTGCCTCAAATGAAATCTCAACATCAAAAATCGATACATACGGTACCTACCATCTGTACTAAAATCTCCAAAATAATTATCGTCTCCAAAATCCATTCTAAGGGTCCCCACATCAAGCTTACTAATTCTAAACTCAATGTCTACAACGTCCTTTACTCAAAACTTCACATCTCCAAGAAACACATCTAACATGTATGCTAGACCCTCTACTTTAAGAAGTACGAATCATCAAAGGGAATAAAAGATCGGCAACGCGGAAGCTAAACGGACTCATAACCTACGAGACCTAAGACCATGCTCTGATACCATCTGTCACACCCCGCCTAATTCTGGCGTCGGCCGCCACCAAAACTAAGTCGGGTGTGAACTAAATAAATACCATTCTTAGCATGAGACAGATATGAGACATAAATAAATCAGTCCATGAGATAAATAATTGGTCAATCTCAAATGATCACAAATAACTAAGCGATAAAAGATCCATCACATGCTAACTCCAAAAATCCAATCTCCAATAATGATTAAATAAAATCAGAAATAATCCCAAAATAAATCCACTAAACAACTTTGGAACCGAATGGCCCAATAAAACTCAAATGAAGTCTCATAATACAACTGGAAAAGAAAGTCTAACTAAACTATGCCATAAAGTAAATAACTCCAGCTGCACCTCCAATGATAACTCCGATAAACTTATACAGCTTCTCCAAATTCTAATCCTGAAAAAGATTAGTCAACGCATGGGTCAGAGCCAAAGCCCCGAGCAAGAATACACACTACTCCCCTCAAATAGGATCCTTGATTCCAGATAGTAGCATTATACGCAATAAATATCACAATAGAATATTTTAAATTAAACGGGATAATTAAACGCGATAGATATAAATCACTAACTACCCGCATAAATCCCCATTTATAAAGGCACACCAATATGATTTTAATTTCTCAAGTCCCACGATGTTAATTTCATTAAATTAACCAGCTTTTATTATATCCTCATTTTATTATGGCGGTCCTCCCGCCTCGGGTGATTTCTCCACCAAAAATACACATCCCCTCGTCAAAACGCCGGCTGGCCCGTTTAAACTGTCGGCCCTCGCTGATTGACGAGGTTCCACACACGACACGACATAAAACGCCGGCTGGCCCGTTTAAACCGTCGGCCCTCGCTGATTATGTCGCCAATATATTTTAATACCCGTCTTATTATCTTAGGTATTAGTTCTCAATTTCTCAATTCACAATTTATAATCTATCCCACCCTTTTATCGATGCGAGATCCTCAAAATACCCCTTAGTCCCATACCTAAGGGTTCCCAAGTCATCAATACGTCCTAACTTATGTATAGAAGGATTTTCTAACATAAATCATAACCTAGTCTCATACTTAGACAAGTGTAACGACGATAAAGTAATAAAAATCAGCCCACCCTCAAGGTGATAAAAACGCAATAATCTTCCCTCACTAGTCCCGTTCTTAGAAGGCATTCTAAAATATAGGGGGAGCAGAAAATACCCAACAACCCATCGTCACAAGGAAATATAATAATACCAAAAAGTTACACAACCACGCATGATTAATCAACGTATAAAACTACGCATGATAGTCCAATTCAATTAAATCTTTAATTTAATTATCACAACGTCAACAATACCCAAATAATCTCATTTAATTATTTTAGATTACATATACCAATTTTTCATCATATATACATCAAAAACCAAATTTCATTATCTCTACATTTATTACATGAGTTATACGCACCCAAAAATTATTTATTTTAAAACTAGGGTTTTTCTATATGCAACCTACACCAATAAAACCCAAAATCACTCATCAATCCTACGTACCCAAAGGGTTATGAATATTATTCAGATTAAAAGATTTTATAAAAACAGCTCCATAATTAGTATCCACTTTTTCTAATTAAGTTACTAATTATTTTTTAAGAAAACATGTAATTAAGTGTTTAGGCGACACTTACAACGCATAATACTAAAGGAAAAGAATAGAGTATTCATGCCTGAATAAAAGTTGGTTTAGAAATCTGATCTTGAATGTGTATTCCTCTCAAAAATTTGACAAAGATTCGTTCTTGACGCGTCTTGAGAAAATTCGGTTAATCTTGACAAAACTTGAGTTGAAAGTTATGTAGAATGGGTCTAGGGTTTTAAGGTTGAAGAAGATGAAGAAGATGAGAGGATTCTGATTTGTGAGAAGGCTAAAATGTGTTTTAAAAGATCTAAACTCGTCACTTTATGTTTATATACCAAAAAGAATTAGAGTCCTAATCAAATACAAATACTTGAAAAAAATCATTACGGGCGATCGGACCGTTAGAATCGCTTGAAATTTTAATATTTTGTAGCGAACGACGAGACAGGACTGCTGAAAAAAATTCAGCTTGATCGGACGGTCGGATTTCTAAAAATATTATTTTTACAAGAAAGTTTTTATGCTTTGAGGACTCTTAGAGAGTTTTATATTTGAGGACTCTTATAAATAATAAAAATTCAATTAAAACTCCATTTTAATTTCGATTCCAATTCCGTTTGAAAATTTATTTTTCAAATATAAAAACCAACACTTTAAATTATAAAATTTATAAAATCCAAAATTTTATTTTTCTCCGATTTCCAAAATTAATTTAAAAATTCCCATTTAAAAAATCCGGGTTGTTACAATGACATGCCATAAACGTAACAAAGTTACGCTCAATGGGGTAACTCTCTCCTTCATCCGGTTCACTATCACTTAAGGAGGTATTATAGACAATGGGTTGCTTGCCCTCTTTCTTAAGTCTAGTGGGACACTCCTTAACTTTGTGAACATACCCCTCACACCTAAAACACTTATCCGAATCATCTCTCTTAGGCTTCTCAAACTTATCCTTAGAGGTGGGATCTACTTTGTTGTTCTTGAATTTTTTAAATTTCTTGGCATCTTTCGATTGCTTTTGAAACTTAATAAATTTTTTAAATTTCTTTGCCAACAAAGCAACATCCTCAAAATGGGTATCGAAATATGAAACTTTAATTTCCTCCTTCCGGGTTTTCAAAGCAATACCCTTTTCTTTCTTAGGCACTTGCTTAGAGGTAATCATATCGGTTTCATAGGTTTGTAAGTCATCTACAATCTCTTCTAGTTTCATTGACTCTAACCTACCCAAGGAGTTTAAAATGGTGACTTTTGCATCAAACCTACTAGGCAACGACCTAAGGATTTTCTTAATGACACGGTTGTCGGGAATTTTCTCACCTAGGTTAAACGACGAGTTGACAATATTGGACAACCTAGCATAAAAGTCATCAAAAGTCTCACTCTCTAACATCCTAATGGTCTCAAACTGTGTAGTCAGATTTTAACGTTTTGACGCCCTAACCGTGCTAGTGCCCTCGTGAGTGAGTGCCAAAATATCCCAAGCCTCTTTTGATGTTTCACAAGTCATAATTCTATTATATTCTTCTTGCGTGACATGTGAAGCAATAACATGCAGACCCTTAGAATTATATTGTGAAAGTATTTATTCAGTTTCGATTCTTGACTCAATAGGCTTTAAACAAGTGACCTCACCTACAATAGTGACAGGGGGTGTCCAACCTTTCCCAACTGCAAGCCAAACATGATCATCAATAGATTTTAAAACACATCTCATTCTCATCTTCCAATAACTGTAATTAGTGCCATAAAAAATAGGAGTTCAAGAAAATTCATTATATCCAGAATTCATCTTTGAAAACACACGGGATCACAAAACAAATAAAAATGTTTTCTAGCTCTGATACCAATTTGAAGAGTGCCCAATATGTGTGTTTTAAACAAAACCATTTTTTCTTCGAAAAAGATCCAACTTTTAATTAAGCACCAAACTAAGTTGTGAAAACCCAATTCTTACTTTAAACCAGTTTTATCTTGATTAATCCTAAACATGCATCTAGTGATTAAAGAAAGTAAACTAAAGTAAAGAATACTCATAATGCCGGATGTATGAGGAAAAAACCCAAAAATGGGAAAACAACCTCGGACGGCCCAAGCCAGACAATCACTATGAACAATGGTTTTACAAAGACATATTAGCCTTACACTAAGACTCGATCCCCAAGGGTCTTGACGCTCCTTCCGATCTTCAACCGTTCTTTATTAGTGCCCACGCAGAAATTTCGTCTTCTACGATACCTGTCCACAACACAAGCATCCACGTATGTCTCGGTGTCCACCGAATGGCTTTGATTCGTCTACGATGTCGAACACAATGTCCATCGCTTCTTCACCGCAAAACCCTTTGATGTTCAATGTGTAGAACAAACAACTTTGGTGTAGCTAGATCACTTAAACATATAAGATAGATAACTCTAATCTTTGAAAAATTCTAAGGATGTGTTTATGCTTTGTAAACCTTAGAAAACATGTGCAAATAAGGTTCTGGTTCGTAAAACTATTTTCTAGAAAGCACACTTACGAAATTATGATGCACACACTGTTTAAATAGGATTTAAACGCTGCCTTGAAAAATGTGTATTTCGAACGACTTCAGGAACTCGTTTGAGCGACATCCCATCTCGTTTGAACGAGATTGGATGTCGTTTGAACGACAGCGCGAAAGTTTGACTTTTTTGTTTAAAACATCTCTTCCAATGAGAGATCCAAAAATGTCAAACTCTTTTATGAGCTTATCATCATAAAACGTAGTGTAAACCTTTAAAACACTTTTAAAACATTTAAAAACATTTTTCTTTATAAAAATTACATCCTTATCTTTTATAAAATAATTCCTAGCACCATTAATTATACGCATTCATACCTAAGTGATCTCGGAATGAAATTAACTTTGAAGACGATTAAACTTGCACTAATTAAACGTTGGGATAATTAATTCTTTAAACCTTTGCGACAACGTCTTCAATTTATTCAATACATCATAGACCGAGTGAGATCATGACAAAATAAAAATCTCCCTATGACATATTACAAACACAGTTTTGTTCACGGAATTAAGTCAAAATAATACAGGGACTCAATTGGAAATTTATGTCCTTACAGGGGGTGGCGCCCTTCCTCGGGGCTCTTCGATCGTCGTCAATTGGGGTGATGTGTATAGAGATCGAGTCGCCAGCCTATTTTGCACAAAACAAGCAAAAGAATTATTGTCGCCTCGAGAGAATGGCATTAAAGACATATTCATGCTTACGAAACCAAATAGTTCAAGGTTCGGGAACTAAGTTACAGAATGAAAAGGTGTTAGGCACCCATCCCACCCTTTCGATCTCTCATGGGAATGTGTTATTCTTATCCATAATAACTACGTGAAATGTGTGCATGTATATTGATAAGTAGATTTTAGCGTGCAGCCGTTGTCTTCAAAAGCCAATCTCAAAATTCCTTGAATTACCTACAAAATTTGTCTAAAACAACTTGTATTGTGGTAAGTACGGGTATCAATCCAACTTCAAAGGTGAAACAATTATTATGAACACTTGCAATTCAATTTTTTTATTAAAATATTATGTATTTATTTATTTATAATTTTTTCTTTTAAAACAATTTCAATGGAAAATTAACTAATGAATGCTGAAATTATGAAATGACTAAATAACGAAAGATAAAGTGCAACCGAGTGTGATAGATGTGAGAATGTCAAGAGATGGAATTACACTACATTATCAATTATTTTAATTTCTCAATTTATTAATTTGAAATATTTTGAGATAATATTAAATCGATAATCTAACTCTGGTTACAATTATAAATTTAATAATATCTTTTTCAGAAAACTAATTTAAAAATGTCACGCTATGAAAAATTAAGAACTATCCTATTTTCAACAAAATTACCCGCTAGGATTAATTTAATAAAAACAATATGAATTCTCAAATTTCAACACAGAAAAAATATTCAAATTTCGGAAAAACATATCTCTAGTACGATTCCTAAATTCAAACATTAATTTGTACAATTAATTTACTAACTCTCGTTACATAAATTAATTGGTGACAGTTAAAAATTAATTTTCTTAGAATTATAAAAATAAATGAATTTAATTAATTAATTAACCACAGTCACAAACATGGTGACTAGCCAAGCATAATGAAATAATTAACCACAGTCACAAACATGGAACAACAAATTAAAGATAGAGCAAGAAATACAATACACAAAAGTCTCCCTTTGAATTGATTCCTTGAATCGCGTTCGTGCATGTGTGTCCCAATGGTCTCAGAAATTCAGTACTTGATTACACAAAAAATTGAAAAACAGAATCTAAAAAGCTATTCTAACACTAAACTAATATTTTTGGATTTTTCTAAATTTTTTATGCTCCTAGTATGTACATAATATACATTGTGTCTCTTTCTTTTGCAGTCTCCTATTGTGTGTGTCCTCTAAAAACTGAGTTGTTTCCCTTTATTATAACCCACAATTCTTATTGTTGAGAGATATTTGGGATTGAAAAATAATAAGTCAAAATATGAATTTTCTCTTTGCACGTGATTTAGTTGGATAGAGGTTGAAAATGAATTTGTTTGCTCCTGATTTTGTGGGATGGAGGTTGAAATGGGTTTGGTTCACTCTGATTTGGCAGGTGGATTTTTGGGTTTTGAAATGGTGTGGGTGTAACTGTGTTTAAACCGGGTCAGGGAGTATCAAGTTTAAGGGTCGGCATCTATGGGTTTCGAGTTGTGGTCGCGGGTTGAGTTGACCGGATATGGGTCGGTTTGGAGCTGTCCGGCATGGAGGCAGGTAGGTGCTCGCGGGTTGTGGGTTTTTGTGGGAGCTCGCCGATTATGGCAGCTCTAGGTTTGCTGCAGATTAATAGAGTGAGGTGGGTTTGGGTCTAGGTAGGTCGTGGGTTTGAATATGGGTGTGGGAGATTGAGGTGAGCTTTTGTGGAGGTATAAGGTAATGTTAATGGAGGAGAGATATGAGGAGATCTTAGCGAGGAAGATGAAGTGGATGTTTTGGTGTGTGAGGGTGTATGGTAGGATGTGTGTGTGTGTTAATAGTGGATGAGGAGAGATAAATGGGTGGTGGGTGATAAGGGAAGAAGATGAAGTTGGGTAGTGTTGTGTGTGTGAAGGTGTAGGATAGTGTGTGAGGGTGAGAGTGTTAATTTGGTGTATATGGTGTGTATGTGTAAGTTTGTACCTAAAAAAAGTAAAATATCCTAACTAACTAAAAATAACTAACAAACTAAAATATAAAATCCTAATCTCTTAAAAAAAATCAAATAAATAAAATAGAAGAAATAAAAACTAAAAATCTAATAAAAATAAAATTTAAAATCCTAAAAAAATGTAAAATCTAATAAAATTAAAATTAACTTCCTAAAAAATAAAATCCTAATCCTAATTAAAAAAATTAAGAACTAATAAAAACTCAAAATAAAGAAATAGAAAAATAAAAAATAAATCGTAGAAAATTCTAAATAAATCTAAACTAAATCCTAAAAATAAAACGAACTCAAATAAAAATCTAAAACAATAATAAAGGTACAAACTCAACACACACAGGCTCACGTGATGGACTGGGCTCGGTTTAGGCTTAGGTTTGATTCAGGGAGAGGGTTTGAGGCATCGAAAGACATTGAAGAAAGCTCAACGGGACTACATCATTCACGATCGCTTTGATTTCTTCAATGCACGCTTTTAACCGCTATTGTGTCACAATTAACTTGATTTAGCGCACTTGATACTGCGATTGTGTAGTGACCTGAGAAATAATAAAATACAAACATAAGGCCATTTTTAACTAAAATGAGAGACTAAAATGCTTCTATTCCAAGTATAAAATAGACACTATTGGATGCTTATCATATATATAAATGGAGAGTGGAATTACTCGACTCGCAGCATGGATAGAGGAGGAGTGAGGTCATCCTTAGGACTGTTACCAAAATAGTAATTAAAAATATGATATGTGCATTAGTCGTGTCACCGATCGTTTATAAAAGGACGATGGTACATGTTAATGTTAAAAAATGGATTTGATCCAAATTTATAATCACAAATAAAATATAGAATTACAACAATATAATAAAAGACAGACACATGATTTTAAAGTGGTTCGTCTATGTAAGAAATACTACGTCCACTATTATGGTATTGATTTCAGACATTATTGAAAGCTAGGTACTCTTGTAAAGAAGAATAACCTAGAATCCGTTATATCTTGCCTTTGATAAAAAGGATACGATATATTTATAGTGATCCGGAGATCAAGGGTTTGAATGTCATGGGATGGAATGCCTTTATACATTTAAGAATTTACACCCATACATAATGAATGTGATGGTTAGTTGTGTGAAGCATGTGTGGTAAGACCCTTGGTATGATGGAGCTTTATTGGCATTGATGGTTTGCATCCTTTATGTTGTCAGCATGCCTACCGAGCTACTATCTGCTAACTAGGATTTTGGACACATAAGAGGACATTTGTTCACTTTTTATTGGTCCATATAGGTGGATAAATTCTGGTATCAACAGAAGCCCCCAATACTTCATTATTGATGCTTTTGCTAAAAGGATTGAGTATATTGTTGGTCAGCTTTTGCCGATGTGTGGGACTTGTACACAATTTCCATGCTTTGATTTTATAATGGCATTTTTTGTAAATAATTTGAAAATTAGCGAACCACCAAAGGGTAAATAGGTATTTTACACCTTTCGTATTATGAAGTCGTCGGAATGTCAATCGTCGATATAGAGTAATCATTTCTTGCTCGATTTCCCAAGTATGCTATAAAAGGTGAGATTTTGCCAAATTTTCTTTACCAAACCCTTTTCAAGCTTTCGAAGTCTAATTCTTCCCAAAGTTCTCTATTCTTAAGATTTTCTTTGCATCCTTCCTTTACTTCAGTCTTCATTTTCTTATAAGTTTTCTTCTCCTCTTTTATTTTGCTTTCCAAGTTTCTTTAATATAGTTATGGTTTACACCGTACATGGGGATTCCTTAGAGGAATTTAGAAGGGAACAAAATATCCCTAACTGGGTTAACTTAGAAATGCCCCTGCCATTTGTAGATGTGTTTTCACTACTTGAGGGTCACCGGATTCCCTCTCTCTTCATTGCTGAGTGTGGCTTCCCATGTGCCTTTTATTAGGTTTTGATTTGAGTTTTTCCAGTACTTTGACGTTGTCCTAGCTAGGATAGTCCCTAATACTTTGAGAGTGGTAAATGGGATTCATAGGCTAAATCAAATTCATGGGACCCATATTGGCATCCCTGAACTGATATTCTATTATAAATGGGTCACCAGTGACAATACATATTATTTGAAGACTATGTTTGTCAATAGGGCCTTAGTTGTCAATCTTCCAGACTCTAATAAGGATTACTTTGATTATGGCGTTATTGACAAAAATTGGCAACATGCTCCTTTACAATTAAGACAAGCTGCATTTGCTTATTTTTTTCTTGACAACTGTGGTGCAGGGGGTTGATGAGGAAAGACCCAATCCCCCTAGTCCTACCTGAGCCTTTTTGTGGGGGGCATTTCGGTTTTTCTCGAACCGACGTGACTCCTCCCCGTTCCCTCATGACGGGGCTTACTTATTCTCGCCGTTCGGCCTCCCAACGTGCGAGAGGAGTTGCTATGGGTGATGCTGTTGAATATGTGGGCGTCTCTTCTCAATCAGAGACAACTCTCCCTATCCCTTCTAGTTTATCCCCTCCATCCGAGCTTCTTCTGCCCATTATTCTGGCTGAAGAAAATGAGCCCGAGGTATGATTTCCTCTATAATTTATTTGGTATAACGTCCTTTCAGTCTCACCCCTTTATTTATTTATCATGCTGAACCTTGAGGTTTTGGGTGCCCTAGGTTGAAGTGTCCTCGTTGTTAGCTAACATTCTTCTTCCAACGATGTTTTCGAGACCTTTGGACGCAATTACCCTTTTCAGTGCCATAACTGAGGTAAGTAACACCTAAAGATACTTCTCCCTTTTTTTAGTACTTATTCCTCTTTTCTAACACTTGTCTTCATGTGGCAGATTTCTCCCGATCTTGTACCACCTACTTCTCTTGGTGGTCTTCATGCACACAAGGCCAAGGTTGGTGCTTCTGCCCAGCATAGTGGCTCTTCTGCACCCCTACGTGTTGGGGTTTCATTTGGGAGTCCATTATCTTCTCCCGATGAAACTCCTATGCTGGCCTTGGTGCCTTATATTGGTGAGAGAGTTTTGCCTACTGTTGAGGCTTCTGCGACCAGGGACCCCGCTGTGGCTTCTGAGGTAATGAGCTCGCCCCCAACGGCCCCTGTCCCTGCGGCTGCCACGATAACTCCCGTTATTGCCTTTCCCGTGACTGAGGTATTTTTGTTACTTCTCATAAACTCAACCTTATAACGGCGACTTAACAACGAAAATGCTTGTTAAGATTTTCCATAAACTCCACCTTTAACGGTGACTTAACAACGAAAATGCTTGTTAAGATTTTCCATAAACTCCACCTATAACGGTGACTTAACAACGAAAACGCTTGTTGAGATTTTTCATAAACTCCACCTTATAACGGTGACTTAACAACGAAAACGCTTGTTAAGATTTTTCATAAACTCCACCTTATAACGGTGACTTAACAACGAAAACGCTTCTTAAGATTTTCCATAAACTCCACCTATAACAGTGACTTAACAACGAAAAGGCTTGTTAAGATTTTTCATAAACTCCACCTTGTAACGGTGACTTAACAACGAAAACGCTTGTTAATATTTTTTCATAAACTTATTATTCCCTTTATCTCTTATCAGGTTGCTCAGGAAAATTATCCCCCGATTCTTTCGCCTATGGGCTCACCCCATCGGGAACCTGCTGTTTCGAAAAACTCTGGCCATGATGACCATGGTTCCACGACTGGTGCTGCGGCAGAGAGCGAATCTGGGTGCGAGCTTCCTCTTCCTGACTTGGCTCCTCACACTTTCTGCTTGATGGTGCTTCAACATTCTCCTCAAATGCCTGTCAACCATCACTTGGTGATTGAACAATTGGTGAATCATCACCCTGAGACCTTCACAGTGGATTGCCTACGTTCCAATATTCACGTGATGAGTCACAGACTTCAAGACATGGCTATCATTGTTGCTAAAATTACTAGTACTCCTACTACAAATGTTACCAGATCCCTCCTTAACCAATTTCTGGGTTTTCTGAGGGATTTGGGTCGTGATTCTTTCCGTTTTGACTGGATTATGACACAATTAAAGACTTTGAAGAACCAGTAACTGATCAACCAGAGGGAAGTATTGCGAAAGCATCAGGAGGACCAGCAGGCTGAGGAAGCTAAATTGGACGCATTAGCACCCCTTTTAGAAGTAGTGGATAAAGACGTAAAGGATGCCGAAAAAGCTTTGCGTCTGGTGAATTTGAAACGAGAGAGACTCCTCATCGAACGTACACAAGTGCAAACGATGCTGAAGGTTTCTATCAACGCCAAATGATCTTTCACAACAGCTTCTTTGGGACTTCTTGGAGATTTTTTCTCTTCTTTGGATCTATGGTTTCTCTTAGGCTAATGGCTTTTTGTATATATCCTCCATCTTCTTCTATCTATGTAATTCTTGGGTGATAGCTCCTAATTTTGTAATGCTCCATTGTTTATGAATGAAGAATGTATATTTTCCAATTCTTCCGTGTGTTGTGATTGCTTTTGTATGTTATAAATTTCTACATTTCTACAATTATTTCATTGTGTTCAAGTCATAACTAAAACTTGTATATTCATAACAACAACCAGTTACAACAATGGTTCAAACTTGATTGTTTACTCATGATAAACCTTCAGCCATTTATTGTTAATCTTAAATGGCTTATCTTCCTCCAACTTCGAAATTAAACAATAACCTGAATCATGAGCTTCCTTTACAACGAAAGGTCCCTCCCAGTTGGCTGTAAACTTTGGTAAAGGAAACCCCCTGATGTGCTTCACTACTTCTTTCAAAACGAGGTCTCCCTCCACGAACTTCCTTGGTCTCACTAAGTTATCGTATGCCCTGAAGAGTTATTTCGTATACATTTAAAAGTGTTGCATCACATTATCTCTGTGTTCATCCAACACTTTCAAATGCACATGTCTATTCTGAGGGAGCATGCTACTTTGCAAGGCATATTGAGTAGAGGGAACTTTCAACTCCACTGGAAGGATTGCCTCAGCCCCATAAATAAGAGAGAACGGAGTGTATCCTGTGGGTTTTCGCTTGGTTGTTCGATAGGCCCACAATACAGCTGGTATCTTGTCATCCCACGACCCTAGAAATTCCTCCATAATCTTTACCAAAATATTAACCAAGGTTTTATTAGTCTCTTTGGCTTGACCATTTGGGTACGCCACCGTTGAAGTGTGATGAATAATGGAATACTTGTCTGTGAGCATTGTTACTTCTGAATTGACGAAGGGAGTTCCATTATCTGAAAGAATAACCTTTGGGATCCCAAAACGGCAAATGATGTATTCTCTGATGAAGTTGCTCACCACCACAGCCGTTGCTCGTCTGAGTGGTATCATTTCGGCCCATTTTGTAAAACACTCCATTGCTACCAGTATCCATATCTTGCCCCTCGATGAAGGATGTACTGCCCCTATTAGGTCGAACGCCCAAGTGTGAAACGGTTAGGGTGTTGCCAGAGAGTGTAAGTCTATCGATGGGGTATGGATTATATTCCCATTAAGTTGGCATGCTTTGCATTTTCGGACGAACTAAGCAGAGTCTTTCTCTATTATTAGCCAATAATACCTCAACATCATCAGCTGATCATACAACTTGGCCCCTCCTATGTGTGCTGGATCGTGCGCTTATTTTAGGACCTCAGCTATGTCTTCCTTCATGATGCAACACAATGGCATGTTGAAGTACCCCCTTCGATAAAGTTGCCCCTCCTGAACATAGAACCTTGGGGCCCTTCGCCTCAGGCCCATCGCATCTATTTTCTCCATTGGGATAACTCCATCCTGAAGGAAGTTGATGTAGGGATGCCTCCAGTCCATTTGAGTTTCAATGAAATGGCACTCAGCTGCTTCGAAGAATTGCTGACACTTATCTCACTTCCATTGCAGCTCTACCGCATCTTGCTTCATTCTAGGCCAGAAATACCCCTCTTTTTGAATTCTCCTATATAGAGGTATCTCAGTCGTTACACAGTGCTCCTCATGTGTTTTCTTCAACCTTCGCTCTGCTTCCTCTAGGATAATACATCTTAACAACCATCCCCCAACATTTCTGTAGCAAATATTTCCCTAGTTCGTAAAGTATTGGGCTAACTCTCTTAGTCCCATAGATCCTTCGTCAGACTCCAGTTGCTTCCTAATCTCTCCCCTCCAGTCTGCGTCCTCCTCTATAGATAGTATTGACTGTACCACCGAAGGAGATATCTTTCGTTGGATCACAACGATAGTCTTATCATTCCTCTTGCCATTTTTGGACGATAGTGGCATAGGCGTCTAGATGGCAGTTCATCATTCTGGGATGTCTTCTAATCTTGGTCCGATGGAACTGGTTGAGAAGCCTCTGAATGATTATTTTGTATGGCGCTAGGCTCATGTGTTTCAATGCATATTCTCCATTTACTTGCTGAATCACTAAGTTCGAGTCACCCTTAATGTAGAGTGAACGAATTCCCCTTCAAAGAGCCTCCAGCAGCCCCAGTACCAATGCCTCGTACTCTGCTTCGTTATTGGAACAAAGAAAATCTAGCTTGTAGGAAAGGAAAATCTCCTCCATCCCTTTTGAAAGAATAACCTCTTCTCCTCCATTATTTTCCGCCGAAGATCCATCGAACTGCATCATCCATTCCACATCAGTTGTATCCAGATAATTAGCCTGTAAGTTATCTCCTGGAATGTCTTCTTTAAGAGGTTCAAACGTTTCTGATGGAAAGATTGCCAATAGATCGGCATACTCCTGGCTCTTGATCGCACGAGGAACCACACACTTCAAGTCATATTCTAAGAGGATGAGGAACCATCTGGCTGCCCTGCCATCAATATAGTCCTTGCTAATAAATACTTAATATGATCACATCTAGTTACAATATGAATTATAAAAGACAGCATATAATGTCTAAGTTTTTATGCTACAAAGACTAAGGCTAAACAATGCCTTTCTAAGCTACTATATCTAATCTTTGGCCCATGTATGATTCTGCTAAGGTAGTAAACCATCCGTTCTTGCCCGTCCACTTCTTGTGCCAGGAGAGCTCCAACGGACCTCGTGGTAGACGTAAGGTATAGCTACAACGGTACTCCTGCCTGGGGAGGAACCATGATTTGTGGTGAAACGAGCAGTTTCTTCAACCCAATAAGAGACTACTGGTGAACCTCCTCCCACCTGAATTTCATGTTCTTTTGCAACAGCTGCATCAGTGGGTGTGTTATTTCGGCCAATCCAGGCACAAATCTCCTAGGGTAGGAGACTTTACCGAGAAAACTCTTCATCTCCTTCGCTGTTCTTGGATATGACATCTCCAAGATCGCCCTCTGTTTATACTGGTCCATCTGCACCCCTTGTCGATCAACCACGAAGCCTAAAAACTTCCCGCTCGTTACTCCGAAGACACACTTTAACGGGTTCATCCTCAATTTATACCTCCGGCACCGAACAAACACCTTCCTTAAATCATTCAGATGGGACTCCTCCTTCTTCGATTTGATGACCAAGTAGTCCACGTAAAACTCTACAAATTTGTGGAAGAAGTTATGAAAAATGGCCATCATTGTCCTCTGGTAACCTCTGGTAAGTAGCCCCAGCGTTCTTGAGTCCAAACAGCATCACTTTGTATATGAAGTTGCTCAACGGAGTTCTGAATGTCATTTTCTCTGCATTTGTGGGGTTCATCTTGATCTGGTTGTACCCTACGTACCCATCCATGAAGCTATACATCTCATGACTAGCCGTGGCATCTATCAAACCATCGATGGAGGGTAGGGGAAACTCATCCTTAGGGCAAGTCCTATTTAAATCTCCGAAGTCCACACAGATCCTTATTTGGTTTTTGTCTTTCTTCCCCACTAGCACAATGCTAGATAGACAAAGGGGATGTTGTATTGGCTTGATGAATCCTGCTGCTAACAAACGTTGGACCTCTTCCTTAATCTTTAAGTCTAGTTCAGGTTTGTAAGTCCTCGTTGCCTGCTTAACCGGAATAGCTGAAGGCATCACGTTCAGTTTGTGGCAGCTCACTTCCTCATCCAGCCCTTCCATTTCAGTGTATATCCATGCAAAAACGTCTATGAATTCCCAAATCAGCTCAACCAAGGCTTCTCGTTTCTCCTTACCGAGATCTTTTGAGATAAAGATAGGCCTTGGATCTTCCCCTTCTCTTGCTAGGTTCAGCTGCTCCAACTCTTGTGCCTGGGGCTTCGATTGATCTGCCATGTAGTCTGGTTCTTCGGCAACATCTTCTACGAACTCCTGTATGTTGGAGTTGTCTATCACCATACACTGCCCCTATTGATCCACCAAGAAACACTCATATATCGGGTCAACCTCATCTTTAGTCTCTTCGGACGCCCGTTCACACCATTCTAAGCGGTACACCACTTTTCCCTCTTCAGTGATAATTTTCTTGCATTGCCTGCTGGTAGCTGTTTCCACGACCTTCCTCTTCTTCTCTCTGGAAGCCTCATCGATTCTTTCCTCTGAAAAGTGACTCAACACGCTTTGCCATTGGACCTTATGCTCCACCGGGTCTGCTCTAGGCCTCATCCTGTCTTTGAGTTGCTTCGAGATATTTTGGGGTTAAGGGATCACCTGATGGGCTTCTTCGGCCCTCACCCCTTCGCTACTTACACCCTCTTTACTTTGCTCATTCAAGGGCCCCATTCTCTTTCTAATCGAGGGAACCCATGCTCCCTCCATTCTCCTTGTCAGGACCCTCACATCCTCCTCCATCTCTGTATAAAATGCCGCATCCACCAAGTGTGCTTCTTCGATAGAAAAAGGCCTCTTCGTAGCCCTAATGGTCACTTCTGTTCCCTTGATATTTTCCTTGGTGCATTGATGATAGGTTGAAGGGACTAACCCTTGGTTGTGCATCCACACTCTCCCTATTAGTAAATGAAAGGAAGTTGCACTTTCTATTACATGGAACTTGATGTGGGAACTCAGATTTCCCATCACAATCCCAACATTCACATACCCGATGGACTTGGAAGATTGGTTGTCATACCCCGAAATTACCAAAGGCATGGGAACCAACCTTTCTTCCAGAATATTAGCCACGTGGAAGGAGTTGATCGGCATAATATTGATGGAAGCACCCCCATCCATAAGAGTCCTTGCAAAGCTTACCCCGTTGACGCTAGCGGTTACATGCAGAGGCCTGTTATGAGGGAACCTTACAGCTCTATCTGCATCGCTGAAGGTTACTTATGACAAAAACTTCTTCACTAGCCTATCCATGGGTCCCCTCCACTTTAGTGAGGGGACTGCGTTCCTCCTTGCAATGTCCAAAATCGCCTGAGTTATCTCCATTCTGCTCTCCTTCGGGATCCCCACTTGATCGAAGAACCAAGTGAACTTTGGAGATTTTGAAACTACACTATACTCTATGACCGGGTCTGTTTCCTCACCTTCAACGCTGTATACGTCTTCCATGTCTTTAGTGCTTGCTTCATCATAGGCTAAAACTATGCTAGCCATTCCCGTGGTGCAATGTTCCAGAGCTTCTTCAATATCCTTCTGCTTCATTGTTAACCCTCCTCCTTCTCTTTCTGCCTCCTCATCATAGGCCATCACCAGATTGGCCCTGTGCACTGGAAGTGGGTTGTTATTAATATTCTGCAGGGGGATTTGTAATGTCGTCGCCTTCATGTACTTGTCAATGATTCTTTCCAGTGTGAAGCAGCTCTCTGTTGGATGCTGGATCTTTCGATGAACATAGCAGTATTTGGGATTTGCCCTCATCGCAGCATCGGGTTCTTCCGCTGGAACGCCCTTTGGTTCATAAATCGTTCCACCTTGGACCATTGCGTTATAACAACTCACATCCTCTTCTATCGTACAAGGCAACGGTGGTGGGTCTTCTCTCTCCCTTCTAAACTTTATCTTGTTGTCCTTCTTCAGCGCCTTGCCCCCATCCGTTCCTTCGGTGTACCCCACCCATGGAAGTTGAGGCCTTCCTCCCCCAGGTTGCATCGACTGCCTGAACATCATAGGTACCACCACCGGGTTTAGTCGTACAACCAGTGAGATGTTCCTTGCAGATTTTAGGAACGCTAAAAAAGTTCCCTCACGCATCTCGTTGATCAGGTGGCATATGTACTCAGGGACAAGCCCTTTTGCACAGATCTGTAATAGTTTAGACTCCTTGGCCTCCTCTCTTACATCGAGGGACCTTTCCCTGAACCTTCGAATGTACGCCACCACGTCTTCTCCCAGCCGTTGTCTCTCTCTCCCTAATTGGGTCAGAGTAAACTCATCCTCTGCCAGAAAGAACTTCTGGACGAACAACACATCCATCTCTTCCCACGAAGAAACACTCTTGGGGGGGAAAGTGGGAGTACTAAGTATATGATTTATTGGTTAGGGATTTGGAGAACTCCCTCAACCAAAGCTTCTTATTATCGCAATGCACCCCCAAGTGTTTGATAAAACGTTTAATATGCTCCTTCGGATTTCCTCCCTGTCCTGTGTATTTTTCGAAGATAGGAGGAAAATAATCCTTTGGATAAGGCTCGTTGTTGTATTCCCGAGGTTAAGGTGTTCGGAAGTCATCGTAGACCGAAGCTACCTCGCCCACATATTGCGAGGAAGTTTGCATGAACTTCAGCATCTCCTTTTGCATCTCCCTTCTCATTTCTTTCATGGGGAATGGGGCAACGACCAATGGAGTCACAGGCAGAATGCCCATTACAGCTGGAGACATCGTTACTACTGGTGCCGTTGATACTCCAGAGGTTCCCACCGCCGGATTCACGATGGAGGGTACGCTTGTTGGGGTTGTTCATGTTGTACCTGCACCTGGTGGAGTCGTTGGGGATGCTCCTGGTGTAACGAAGGAATTGGCTTCGAATCCTCCCAGCACCGTTGAAGCTACGGGGGTCTGAAAAACTCATAAAACTTACTCATGAGGAGGGCCACCTGAGAAGGTCCCAGCCTAGCACTCGTGGAAGCTTGCGTTACCCCTGGAGCGCCTGTGGCTGTCTGAAATGGAGGCACTTCTATTCGAGGAGCCACGTCCCTTAGGGACTCCAGTTCTCTTATTGCTTGCTCTTCACTATGTTGAATGTCATCAAAGTTGAGCCTTAGATTAACGTTATCTTGCGACATACTCCTTGCTTAGAAGAATGCCTCCCCAGCAGAGTCGCCAAATGTAAGAGGGTACTTTAGATTATAGATGGAGGCGTAACCCCTTTTGAGTATGGTAATGATAAGTTAATTAGCCCAAGACCTTGGATTAATGATAGAATATACGAACGCGAACCCAATGAAGACGAACTTAGTTTAAACTCACAAGTCTCTCATGTATAACTCAGGATATAGTAATTAACTTTTAGAAGTAACTTAGGTAGAAGGAGAGAGAAGTAAGCACCCAAGATACACCTTGATAGGCAGGTAGAAACACACCATACACCCTCAAGAATCTCTGTCAAGTATTAAAATCTTCGCAATAAATAACAATGGTGAGTGGATAAACCCTCTAGTTTGCAATAACTCTCTCTCTGATGTATATCTCTAGTAATAACTCCAGAGTTATCCTAAAAGATCATATCTCTCCTCAGGGGTGGTTGGGGTCCTTAAATAGCCCCCACACCATCCCCGAGGAAACTCAGTCATTAAAACTATGAAAGACATCCCTCATACTTTATGTCACAACATTAAATGCCTGATGCACTAGATGGCTTCACGTCATAAACATTAAATGCCAAGACATGCCTTTTGCCTGACCACTCTGTGTCAGGGGAGGGGGCTGTTGTCGCAGAGGTGGCTCACCAACTGCCTGACAGCCCCAAATACCACAGTGGTTTACTTAAGTGCATGTCTGACATTGTTTAGCTGGCTAGTGACATCACCTACAGTAGATGTGACATTAAGTAGAGGATTGTTTGGTTCATAGCCTAACGTCCGATGGAACTCCAAGCTGCTCTGCCCGAGGTTCCACGGTTAAGGTCCTTTAGTGTTTTAGGAGGTGTATCTAAGATGGTCAGGACAAGCCCCAACGGTGCCTCACTTCTCAATCATCCAAACTAAGTCCCTCTAAAGTTCCCACGGTGAGGTCATTCGATAGAGCATGAATGCTCTCCCAGGCCCTGCCAAGCCTGGTCTCTGGCAAGTAGCGTTTGACCTCACACAAACTCATTTATTATTATCGTTACATCACTACAACCGTTATAGCTTACAGTCAACAAAAATAAAAATACAATATGACTAATATAACAAGATAAAATATGAGATGCCGCGCCAAGCTGCCTCGTTGAGTTGCCATGCTTGAGCTGTCACGCCTGAGCTGCCTTGGTTGCCTAATCTCAAACACTGTTGCCAATTAGGGATTTATCCCTAATCTCAAGATTACCTTCAAGCCCCCTCTACAATGTCTACTAAGTTTGGGTCCCTTTGAATTTCCTCATTACACCCTCAGAGAGCTGGTCTTGATTAATTATTGATGGTGCAATTAAGGTATGGAATGGGGGTTTTTGATGTAATTTGAACTGAATCCGAACAAAATAAATTACACGTGAATGTGTGATGCTGCAGATCTAAGGTATAGTTTGGGGGGTTGTAGGCAATAGGATGATGCCAATCATGAAGTGAGATAAACAAATTTGAATGTCTAAATTAAAATTTTAATGTTCAAGATTCTTAATTTTGGAATAGGGGAAGAAGATGAAATGGAGAAGAAGAGGGTATTTTCATCCAAAAATAATATGAATTAAATTGAAAGTAATATTAGTGAGCCTGTGGGGAGTTTGTCTAATTATGATATTAATATAGGGGGTTAAGTCTAGTTGTCCATCTTTGAGGGGGTTAAGTTTAAATGCAGCATTATCACAGGGGGTTACGTAATAAAAGACCTAAAAATAAAGAAGATATGAAATGAGAAGGTAAAAAAAACTAAATTAAAAAGTATTTTTTGTTTAATCCAAATCATAGACAGCCGATTCTTAGTTATAAGAGCATCCACAATGGTGGAGCTATTAGATAAAAGAATTGTTAAAGTTACAAAGTGAGACTTCTATAATGGTGGGCGAGAGTGAGAAAATTCAGTAGGATAAATGTTATTGGATTGCTAGTTTTGCTGAACGGATACTGGATTTGTAAAGTTTCCAACCAACTTCATTTGTTCGTAGGAATTCCTACGAACTTTTGAAGTTCGTAACAAATATAAATAATCATTTTTATTATATTTGTGGGTTCCTATGAACAACATTTGTTCGTAACATTTCCTATGAACAAATATTGATTGTTAGAAATGTATTTTTCCTTCCTATGAACAAAAGTAGTCCGCATGAAATATTTACCTCCAAACCTTTGCCCTTCTTTACTTATCACCTCTGTTCAAACATTGACTCACGGAAGGTAAGCTTTACTTTTTGATCGATAACTTTTCCTACTGAGAGCATCTACTATTGTGGATGCTCTAAGGATACAACTTCAAGCTAAGCATGGACCTTATTTACCCTCGCACGTAATTCTTATTTTTACTTTTTTATTTTTCTACATTTTTTTTTCTAGTTTTTGAATTAATTGAACTAATATTGATGCAAACAAGGGTACAAAAGAAGAAGTTATCTACACAACAACAACAATAACTTTGAAAATAGGAGAGGTTTTCTTATTTCTTCTCTTAACTCTCAATCTCAAAATCTCACAAAGTGTTACAAAAGAAGGAGCTTGGGCTATTTATATTAAACAAGCAAAAGGCTAGAAAAAAAAAGAGAATGTTAAAAAGGATGCCTATGTCCCTATGCTCCTGCATCACTCTCCCCCTTGAGAAGACTCCATATACTCTGTATATTGACAAAAGAAATTGGGGTCGATGTACTGGAGGGTGGCCTCAGTGATCCATCAATATTTCACCTCAGGACGGCCAACCCAACGAACTAAGTAATGTGTATAAGCACCCGAAGAAGAAGATACGAACTAAGAGGTGAGAATCCCCTCAATGCGATCTACATGAGAATGGAATGAATGGCCTGTTGTTGAAGGAATGGGAATCGGTGGAGCGTGCATGCCTCAAAACAGAGAAAGGTATGCCACATTAAACGTGCAGTGCATGCTAAACTCATCAGGGAGATCGAACTCATAGACATTCATTCGACAAGCTCGAACAATCGAAAAAGTGTCAAAGTGGCACATAAGAAGTTTGGTACCCTTGTCCTGTCGGTGCGCCTTATGAAGGTATACCATGACAAGGTCACTCGGATGGAAGGAGAAAAATTGGCGGTGCTCATCAGTAGCCTATTTATAAGAGTCATACATGGCCTGTAGACGGGCGTGAACATCGACCTGAATGAAAGTCAAGTGAGTAGTAAACTCCTTAACTGAAAGGCAAGTAGGCACCGTCGAGGGAAACTCGGCTAGATCAATGGGCATCATGGGAGACTATCCCAACACAATTTGAAAAGGAGATAAACCTGTATAATGGTTGACGACATTGTTGAAGGCAAACTCAGCATGTGCAATCACTAGATCCCACCTACAAGGATGCTTCGATGTCAAACACCGAAAAAGGTCACCGACACTCCTATTGACCACATTCGTCTGGCCGTTTGGCTGGGGTGAAAGGAAGTCAAAAATAGAATCTCAGTCCGTAACAAATGCCATAGTGTCCTTAAAAAATGTCACATAAATTTCACATCACGGTCAGACGTAATGTTACGAGGCACTCCACGTAAGCGGACAATCTCATAAAAATATAAAGAGGCGACATGTGAAGCATCAATTATCCAAGTACATGGAATGAAGTGAGACATCTTATAGAACCAATCTATAATAACGAGGATGGATTTGTGGCCGCTAGAAGTATATGGGAGGGAAATAATGAAATCCATCGAGACATCCTGCCACAGGCGCTCGGGAACTGGAAGTGGAGTGTATAAGTCAGCATTAGTGTGCTACCCCATGTCCGTATGACAACTATAGCATCGTCTAATGAAGGAGTTGGTATCATGTCTCATAGTCGGCTGATAAAAATGATCTCACAACATCACATGAGTGCGTGCCTACCCCAGATGCCCTGCAAGGCCTCCTCCGTGAACCTTGAAAATGATCTTATCCCGTAAAGAAGAAAAAGTAATACACAAAGTTATACCTCTATGTAAAATGCCATCCTGTAGTAGGTACTCACTGGGCGCCCCATTGCCCTGCTGGCATGCAATATAAAAAGGAATCAAATCCACATTGTTCGGGTACAGGTCTTGAATCTCATCAAACCAAAAAACAGACTCCGCAAAGTCACCAAAGTATGAGCTCTCTAGCTAAGTGCATACCCTACTAGATTTTCTTTACCGGGCTTGTACTAGAGGCAAAAAGTGTAACGCTGAAGGTATGTAGTCCACTTGGCGTGTCTGTCGCTAACACGCTACTGGTTATGAAGGAGTCATGAGGCCTTATGGTCAGATTTGATCACAAACTCCTCGTGTAGGAGATACGGTGACCAAAAATTCATGACCTCCATAACCTCATAAAACTCCAAGTCATATGTAGAATAGTGTAATGTCGCTCCTCTGAATTTTTGGACAAAAAAGGCAATGAGATTTCCATTTTGGCACAAGATAGCCCCCACCCTGATCTTGTAAGCATTGCAAGAAAACTTAAAACTGATCAAAATCCGATAAAGAGAGTCACCGAAGTAGGAGTAGGCCAATCCACTATCGCCTGGATCTTGGCGTCATCCACCCGGACACCATCTCCTGATACTATGTAACCCAAAAAAGTCACCGATGAAACCATGGAAGCACACTTTTTCAACATAAGAAAAAAGAATTGGGCTCGTAAAACTTCCAAAACTCGAGTCACATGCTTAAGATGCTCCTCCTCAGACAAAATATAAATCAAAATATCATCAAAGTAGACCACGAAGAACTTGCCCAAGAAAGGACGCAAAATCTGAGTTATCACCCGCATGAATGTGGATGGAGCATTGGAGAGGCTAAAAGGCCTCACCGTACACTCATAAAGCCCATATTTTGTCTTAAATGATATTTTCCATTTATCTCCCGGTCATATATGTTTTTGGTGATAGACATTCTTCAAGTGTAGCTTGGAAAAATCGTCGCTCCATGGAGCAGATCCAACATATCCTTGAGCGTGGGAATTGGCATCTATATTTCACCGTGATTTTATTAATGGTGCGAATATCTACACACATATGCCAACTTTCATCCTTCTTAAGATATAATAACTCCAATACCGCACAAGGAGACATACTCTCCCTAATATATTCCTTGTCACATAACTCGGTGACTTATCTCTGTAACTCTGCGTGCTCCGTGGGCAACATGCGATAGTGGGGAAGGTTGGGGAGTTACGCTCCGAGGATAAAATTATTGGCATGTTGTATATCCCAGAGAGGAGGAAGATCATCTGGTGGTGTACACACGTCGATAAAAGAGTCCAACAAACTTTGAACACGTGGTGGCACAAACTTCTTCAGAGTGGTAATAGGGATAATAAGAGCATAACACAATCATATCTCTACGATCTCAGTGGTTAACTCCTCATGTTAAACTACAAGGGTGGAAGGGCGAGACATCGGGAATGGTCACAAGGGACGGAGGAGAAAATCACTTCCCTCATGTGCGAATGAATAAGTGTTGGCTCGGCCACCATGTATGCTCCGATGATCAAATTGCCATGGACTTCCCCAAAGAAGGTGACATAGTCGCATATCCACCACTTTACATACCACCTTATTATGATAGTTTATACTAGGGTCAAGTGTGGATCCACTTTCCAACCCCCCAATACGACACGGACTGGGGAATGATTCCGTGGGCAGTTTTAACTTGTCAACCATCTCGTGTGCTATCAAATTATCACTCGGTACCCCATGAATAATCACTGTGCATAGACTTCCCTTTACAGTGTAGTGAGTAAAGAAAATACACTATCAGATCCACGTATCATCACTAGGTGGGGATGTTTGTGGATCAATGGGCATGGTTACCATCACAGTGTGCATATAAGCGGTGGAAACTTCCATAAGTCTTGTTTGATCGTGAAAAAATGAGTCTCTTCGCTGACAAATAGATTGAATGGATGATAATGGAACATGGGGTAGAATAGGATGGATTACTAAGAAGGGACATCCTTTGTATATGGGGTCGGGTTGATTATTTGGCTCTTTGGTGTTTGGTTTAGGGTTTATAGGGTTACGATGGAAAATTGAGGTTGAATCAGGTGTTTTAGGGGCCATGATGGGTTGTTGGTTTGAACTGAAGGTGGTTAAGGGATTGTTGGGGTGGCTCGGAGGTTCAACGAGGTGGAGGGGCTATCGATGACATCTCTGGATGGGTTTCTTAGAGTTTCGGTGGATGGCGGCTGGGTGTCAGTTAGATTTGTCCTTGGTCAGCACCCATTAGGGCTGTCCGACCTAGGTTTTTTGGGTTAGGGTGGTCCGATTGGTTTAGGGGTAGGTGTAGGGATACTTTAGGGATAAAATTTGTAGGTTTGGGTGATGAAGAGTTAGGGTTTCTTGCATTTTTATTTCTAGGGTTAGGGTTTCATGAGCAAGCATTGGATTGTTTTGTGAATCATCCGGATGAATCCAATTTGACTCCCAACCTTCAATAATCATGATTAATCCAAGAACAAATCTCTCTCTGATACCAATTTGATATAAATAAGGGTGCGAAAGTGTAAAAAAAATGAAAATGTTATCAACAACGACAACAACAACAACAACAACAACAACAACTTGGAAAATGGAAGAGGGTTTCTTATTTCTCTCTCTAGGCTCTCAATCTCAGAATGTCAAAAGTGTTACAAAAGAAGGACCTTGGGCTATTTATACTAAACATGCAGAAGGGTAAAAAAGAACAAAATAAAATAATATTAAAAAGGACGCCCATTCCCATATTCTCCTACATTAAATATATTTTAACAAGCAAAGCATTTCAAACAAATTAGAAAGGAAGAATCTAATTATACTCATTTTCTTGCTTTTATGTTGTGCCTTATCTAACTTTTTAGGTTATATGACAAAAGCTACCAACCCACGACACAAATTCCGACATTATTATATAAATCAATTCGCGAAGTTCATAATGTTATAGCACTTGTCACTATCATCCAATTTATTTTATTTTAGTTATAATTTAATTTTGTTGCCAGTACTTTCACACTTCTTTAGTATCATTTTTCATGGTACTAAATAGTCAGTGTATATATATAAAGGCATTGTCTTTCATTTTTTAAATACTATGAAGGGTATATCCCAATGGTGATTTAAGGGTTGATAGTTAATTGATTGTGGTTTCTTAATGAATTTCTATAAGATGTAACGTTTTAAAAAAGACCCATTTATGGGACTTGATATGCTTTGTTTTTCTCCTCTCTAAATTAAAAACTCTATGGATTTCCTTGAAGATATGCCTTCAAATAATTGGTTCTTTTGACTTCACCCTTAAATTTTAATTCATAATTTGACTTAACCCCCCATTTTAATAATCCTTTGACTTAGCCCCCAACATAGGGGGTTAAGTCTAATTTCACATTATAAAAAGAAGCCAAAGTCAAACAATTTTTTAGACTTAACCTCCTATTTTTATTCGATATATTGAGATAAGACTCTCGTGTAGGGGTATATTAAAGAGATTAGCAAAGTGAGGGTTAAGTCAAATATCACATTAAAAAGTAGGGGTTAAGTAAAAAAATCCTTAAAATAACTTATATAAGATATATATAAATGATCATTTTTATTTTATAGAAATTACGAGGCATGTTTTCAAGGAAAGATTTAAATATTAAATAGAAGATGTATCCTTCAACCAAGGCCTAATGGTTATCAAACACCGCTCAAGTGTAAGCGCTTGTGGACCAAACCGTAGTTGTGCAAATCATTTTCTTTAATCAATAAAAGCATAACTATAATTCTATACGATGATAATAATATTAAAACAATACATAACACAGACTTTTAAGAAAAGGTCTTGACTTGGAGTCATTCTAGCCTAAATTATCCATCTTGTTTTCTTCTTATGTTTGAAATGGTTGGGGGGAGGAGAGAAAGGGATGGATATAAATTTCAAACTCTTTGTATGTGATGTTAAGGGGAGAAAATGGAGAGAAACATAAGGAGATATAAATGATATGGGAAAGTATAAAGTTACAATAATCTACAAACAGATATGAAGTAGCCATACTGAGAGCGAAATAAAAACAACCCCGAGGAGTAAGTTCAGTCGTAGGACGACCAAGTGATAAGCACCACATGTAGCGTTAGTCACGAGTTTGAATCCCCATAAATGTGTAAACTAGTGGGGACATCTGCCTTAGTAGTGTGCCAACCATTCGTGTTGAGATGTGCTCACGAGATTAGTCGGGTCGAAAATTCGAATTCCCGAGTTATTAGAGAGGGAAAGAGTAAAACATAAGCTATATCTAAACGAGACACACACAACTCAACTAAAATAAGGAATTAAGCTGGTGGTCTCAGTCATCATGACTAAAATGATGTAGAAAGAGAACTATACTGCCACTATAACAGTATGCAATCAACCCCCCCCCCCCCTCTCCCCCCCCAAAAAAGGAACTCTTGAATCCAAGCTTGGAACTTGATATGTTTAATTTAAGAACCTGATGAAGCTACGATTAATATTCATGTTATCGGATTGCTTTGTTTTTATTTTTCTAACAATTCCCGAAATCAAAAGAAACTAAAAATATGATACAAAGCATAGATAAGGGAAAAGAAAACAAATTACCTTTATAAACTTCAGCTGCTTGTTTTTGTTGAACTAGTAGAACAAAAGAAGTGATATTGGAAAATATATTGTTAGGCTTAAATTCGTTCTCTGAGAGCCTCTGACTTCCTTTCCTCAGGATAGTTTTACTTGACAACTTTGGTTTACTGGAGCTATAACAAAGTGATTCACTGGTCTTCTTTATACCACTTGTGCCCACTGATAAGGTAGGTTGTTCTTTTGCCTTATGCGTGCATATCTTATTGCTATAGTCAAATCTAAGCTTCTTCTTGGCCTTTGTACGAGTCCCGAGAAAGTTGGCTTCTCTATTTGATGAATCCAAACTACCTTTAGCAGGAAATTTCCCAGCTGCACATACTAATGCAGGACAATTTAAGCATACCTCTGTTATCTTAGCTAGCGGTTCTCTTTATGCACAGCTATTAATCACAACTGAACCAATGCCTTCTTTGAATTTTTTATCATACACCTTATTTGCATTATCATATTATATCAATAATTAATTTCAATTTTTATTAATAATATCCAACGAAAACTGATAATTAGTGGATATCCAACAATTCACACGATAAAATTGTATTCAAGGTTCAGCGAACAAAAAATCATGCAACTTACATAATTGAATATTGTTCCGCGCATTTAGGTGACTATTTTGGAAAACATACAACTTCTCCCCATTTTATTATATGAAAGAAACATCTATTAATCAAGGGAAGTGATCACATAACATAAGGTTGAAGGCAAAGCTACTCACCCACATTTAAATCACAAAAAATCATCACATAACTTTTTATTTTCATTCAATGTGATACGAGATACATGTCCATAACGTGGATGACATCATTTCTTGAAACATGAAAAGATTTGCCTCTTCAATATAAAGTCCCGGTGAAGACTTTATCTGCCAAATGACACTTCATCTTCGGATACGATTCCAAATCAAAGATCTTATTGGTATTTGTTAGAGAGACATCCCCCTCGTGATAAAGAGGGCGCTCTTGAGATTTTAAGACAGTATCGGATTTTTTTTACACTCCCCAAATAACTAGTTGTTGGGTTTCCATGAATGCCACAAAGCTTTTCTGGTCGAAAGATGGGGAAACAGAGTAGCATTTAGTTAGCTAGTCCTCAACTTTTCTCCACTTGAATTGTGGCCATGAATGGCAGAGACGAATCTTCTTTCAGATAATAAGGAGTTGTTCACAAGTTGAAGTTACTTTAATTTTAAATAAGCACGACCACCATCCCCCCCATGCGATTCGTCAACTAAACCATATTTAGGTAAATCATCGTCTCTTGGATCAAAATTGCTTTCCAATTGCGATTTATCAGTACAAACCAAATCACTTGTACTTCCGTAATGAAATTTATTTTCAAGAACCAACAAATTTTTGTTACCTTCCAAATATCACCGGCTTTATGCATCACGGATGATGTCAGTTATACCTTTCACTCCACCTTCCTTATCCATGCAATCCTGGAAATTAAGGCTGATTTCAAAAAAGATTTTGTACTAGTAAAAAGTAATCAAAGTAAATTCTGAGTGCTTGTAAACATTCTGAAAGAATGATCACTAACTTGAAACACATCTTACAAAATTCAATGAGAATAATTTAAGATTAATTTAAATAACTTTTCCTACAACCTCCTAAAAATAAGTGCATAATCACTTTATATATAAAATGTATAACTCACTTTTTAATCATTGACAAGATACCCGTTTAAACCACCATCCAGGGCCAAATCTCGATTATTTATCGTAGAAAGCTAGCAAGAAGGAGAGTTGAAATCCAATATTCTATAGCATCCAGCATCCTCAAATGAGTTGAACTGACTTCCCAAAATATCAATACTCATGATTGAATAACAGAGTTGCGCAAGCAAAGAGTGCACTCTTTACCTCGCATTGAAATCACAGATAATTATATAAAACTTGATATAGGTTGGCATGAAAAGCTAGAAAGATAAAATACTATTGGCTTAATAATTATTCTATAATGAGGAATAAACACTTAAAAGGAATCAAATGTAGTGCTCAAGAAATGGTACCTCTGGCCATTGGTGCTGCACAAGTTAAGATGTTGTTTTCTCTTTTTTTTGGCACTTCCAAACTCTGATCACTCTAATTATATGGTGTAAGACTGAAAGGAATTGAGTGATTGAGTTTGGGGACCAAACCGTAGTATTTATAGCCAAGCTTCCATCAAACTTTCGGTGGCTACGTGTTAAGTATTCCACTGCTTCAGATTTTCATGGGAAACATTCTAACTGCTCTATGAACATGATGAATACTCTGTGGGAAAGTTGTGGAACACTTTTAGAAGCTCCTAAAATGAATGGAAGCTTGAGCATATTTCTATGAATGGTATCCGTGAGAAACAAATAACATTCTCCCACTTGGTCCACACTTGTAATCTAATGTATCGTCTTAAACCCATCGATAATCAGTATTTAAGTAATAAATACGTGATGTAACACCTCATATTTTTGGACATTTATTATTTAATTAATTCGATTAATTTTAAATTACTTGTTTGCCATAATTTAATTGAATTAATTACTATTTATATTTATTAAATATTAAGCTGGTGAGTAAATGATAAATATTTGTGGTATTTAAATTTACTAAGTGAATAGTAATAATTTAATTACGTCATAACGAGCGATAGTGATGTTGAATTTATATATCTCAACCGGGGGTCGGGCATAGACTATTTGGGGTCGAGATAAGAACTTTTAGTAAAATAATACGGATGGTAATTCTGAGTGTACAGTTGAGTCCGGATGAGTTGAAATAGTCGAAAAAGAGTACTCAGGGATAGTAAATGGATATCGGGGCACTTTTAGCCTTAACCAAGCCCACATAAGAGTGCTTGGGACCTTTTAATAAAGCCCACAAGCCTTAAAACGGGATTGAGTTAATAAACCCTAAAAGTGAGAGGGTGTTGGAGCCATAACTCATTTTAGAAAATCTAAGTAAATATAGGAGAAAAGAGGGAATAAATGGAGAAACCTTAGGAGCCAAAATCAAGAACAAGAATGGACAATCTTCATCAAATCATCATCATCCACACCAAAGGATTCCCTACGAACCCTAAGAAACATGGTTAAACTTGCTTTTAAATTAACTGCAGATTTCTATTCATATCAATAGTGGGTGTGATATGAATATATGGTTTTTGGGTTAGGTTGATATCTAAGTTGGGTTTCAATAAATTTAGATTTATAATCTGTAGAGGATTTGAAAATTCGATTATTTAACCTTCAATTTGTGTGGATTTTTTTAATTAAGATTAGGGGATCTTGAAATCTTAGGTTTTATGTAAGGTTGTATTAGTTGCTGTATAAAAAAATTCTGGGCAAAAGGTTTTTCAAAGGTTGTTAATGGCGTAAGAGGCTTGGATGAAGAAGGTTAACAAGGGAATCTAGGGTCGTTCGAACGACCTGGGTTTGGTTCGAACGACATCCAAAGTCATTTGAATGACATAGGTTTGGTTCGAGCGACGTCCAAAGTCATTCGAAGGATGGGCGGAGTGGTTTGAATGACGTGTGTAATTCCGACAGATTCAGTTTCTGTTACTGTTTCGGCTTACAGTTTGGGGATTTAGTTCTTGTGGTTACAACTATGGCTTAGTTTTGTGTGGAATTTTATTGGGATAATTAGGGTAATAATCCATAAGGGAGTTAAGGTTGAAATTGGGCAAATTGAAAACCTTAGATTAATAAGTGTGTAGAATACTAAATAATAAATTCTGAATATTGTGTTTTTGGGCCAAGTGAGTGAGTCCAGGTTTATTGGTTGAGTGGCGCCAAGGTAATAAATTAATTAATGCGTGATTAATTAAATTTGAGTCAGATATAGGCTCGGGTATAATTTGGGCGAGTGCTACGGATTTTATTCACGATACAGCTAGGATTAAATTTAATGTGTATATAGACAGTAGCGTGATAGTGTGTGTGTGTGTATACATACATATATATATTATGTGTGTGTGTGTGTTCATAAATATCGGTGACTAGATATTTTGTAAAATCATACCCCTCTAGTGCTATCATAGGAGGTTGCACGATGTGGGTGAATCCACTGGCTCTAGGAGCAGGGCAAGTATAGTCCCCAGGTCATAGCATCTGTAGTTAGGGGTGAGACGTCTTGGGTATGATTCGGTCTCATTTCTGGAGGTAACTATAACCGCCTCCGTTGCGTTTATTCTGTTTCACTGATTCAGGGAGCTAACCAGGTCAGGGTGTCCAGGTGGATGAGTATACCGAGATTGATAACATTGAAGAGAACATCCGATGAGTGTCTACTCAGGATGATGGTTATATATTTACGACATGTGTGTGAATGTTGTGATATGATGATATGTATATATATGGTGTAAATCATTAAATACGGGTAAAATACATGATGTGAATGTATGGATTATATATATAACTCGTGAGAATCTTATATGGTCCCAAATGAGAAATGATTTATTAAGTTAATATGATGAAAAACTTATAAATCATATATTAAATATACTCGGGCTACAGTAATGTGTCAGGAAGGATATTATCGAGAACTAGTCACGAGGTAGAGGACAAGGTAGGTTATGTAGTGAAACATTAGATGTGCACAATAGTTGAGGGGTGAGCCAGTCCTCAAGAGAGTACGACACTAACTTAAATATGAAGAGCATTTATGCATTTTAATTTACTGCAATTTAATTCACTTGCTAAATATTTTCAAAATGTCTTGGGTTCTAACCCTTGTAATAAAACCTTTTAGGTATCCGACTACAGGGATGCCAGAATTATTTCTAATCCAGGTTTATGCAGATGTGGCATATGTGGGTGTTGCTTGAGTTTGGATTAGATGCCTCTTTCATTCATTCCTAGTTTAAGAATTTTGTTCTCCGTTGTATATTCGAGCATGTTGCTCACTATAGTTGTTCAGTTCATTTCAATTAAGATTGTATGGGATCTATTTTCTACCTATCGGATTTATTTTAGTTTGGATGTTTTTAGTCGATGTTTATTCGGCTAGTATTTTGATTAAGATGTTTGTGAAATGATTAGACTCTATTATATTGTGATGGTTCTAATTAATCTCTTATTGCACTTAGTGACTTGGTGTTTTATAAGATAAAATTTTGATACCAGTCTAATTAATTATTAGGTGGTTAGTAATTAATAAGTTTTCGACAGTGATGCTAAGAATGAACCAGATGGAAATTCAATTTAATTTGATAAAGGTCTGATCACCTGATATTTAATTAGGTGGGTTGTCACAGCTGCTATCAGAGTCTGGTTCTAGTGTCCTTAGGATCTATGCAGCTTTTCACGTTTCAGCTTAGCGTTCTTTGATATAGAGCCTTATGATAGGATTATTGTATTCCTTTACGTATGCAACTTACGTTATCCTTATATTATGTATCATTAAAGTGATTCATATACTGTTTCGATTGAGCGTGGCAGATCGAACATTCACTACACCAAAAATACCAAATTATCACATTTGAGCTGGCCACCATTGTCACGATCAATGACTGTGACAAGCCCGTGACAAAGTCTTGGGGGTTGGGTTGGGTTTGTGTGTGTGTGTGTATGTGTGTGGTGGGGCAGGGGGTGGTCGTGGGGAGGGGGTAGGGGTGGGGCAGGGGGTGTGGGGTGTGTATGCGTGTGTATATGTGTGTGTTGAAATTAATTGGTGTTATGTTTAGGACTTAATTAATTTTTAATGTTGATTTAGGATTTGAAATGAATGTTTAGTTTTGTAAGGACACAAATTTCAAATTGAGTCCTTTGTAGTTTTGGCTCAATTCCGGACAAAAACGTTTGAGTCATAGGATAGAGTTATTGATCATCCTTCAAGCCTATGACGTACTAAAGTTGAAGACGTAGCGTCCAAGTTTAAAGCTTCATCAAAATGTCGTGTTTTAAAGTGCCTCGTTTCTACGTCATCAATAATGTTCCGTTTACACCTAAGGTATGAATGCATTTTAATATATATAGGAGCTTGGAATAATTTATATTAGGTGTTTATTTATTTAAAACTGTTGTTTAATTTCAGAAAGATTTTATTAAAACTTTAATATAAAGTATATAAAGTTTCTGGGCTAAAAATAAAAAATTTCAAACTTTCTGGAAGTTCGTTCGAAGTGTCATTCGAACGATTTTGTCATTCGAACAACAATGTCGTTCGAACGAGTTTGCCAACGAGTTTACATATTGGTCACTGTAACTTCGTTTGATATGTCGTTCGAACAAGATGGCTATTCGAACGAGATTTCCAACGAGATTTCTAACGAGTTCACACTGGAACTTCTTTAGAAGGCTTGTTCGAACGAGACTTCGTTCGAACGAAAATCTCGTTCGAACGAGTTTTAATGGGAACAGTTAAATGGCTATTTTGAGCAGTTTTTCCCACTTTTCCACTACCTTACCCCACTAAATTTTGACAGAACTTAATAGTGCGAGAACCAACCTCTTTGGTTTAACTTTTTCACATCTTTCCATCTTCAAGAGAGAGTTTGAGAGCAATATTCAAAGGGATAAAGTTCATTGTTTTTGAGTGTTCAATTCTTCAAGAAAAATTCTTTATACACTCTAGTTTTCACCCAAAGTTTGTTTAATCCAAGTTCCATATATATATATATATATATATATATCCTTTGCTTGGAGTGTTCGGCACCGGTTTATCTCTACATCCATTTGAAGAGAAGTTTGGGTTTGCTACTAAAGCCCACAAAGAAGAAGAGCTTGTTTTACTGCGGCATTCTCATGTGGTGAAAGGCACTATGTGTAGTTGACGGTGTACCTATGTCTCATTGGTGAAGGCCAATATTTCGGTGCAGCTCCGGGTGTCTATTAGGGGGAGGTGTTTATAAGAAGAAGCGTCGAGGCTTGAGAGGGATCGAGTCGAGTGTTGTAAGTCTTTCTGTCTTGTAATTTGTAAACCCATACGTAGTGGACTTAAGGCTAGGGTCGTCCGAGGTTGTTTCTCGTTGTGGGTTTTTCCTCGTACATTGCGGCGTAGTGATTTATTGTTTATTTTATCTTACTATACTCACCCAGAATGCATGCTTATGTAATTCAAGATAAAATTTGGTTTTAATCACTACATGTTTAATTTGGTGCTAAATTAAATAATGGGTAATGTTTAGTTAATTTAATTCAAGTCATTTAATTTAATTTGATAAAATTGGTTTGGCCTAACTTGTTAAAACTAAGAAATATGACTTAGGCAAATTTCTAGGACTTGGGTTGATTGTGTTTAAGTGAAATTTAAGTTGTGTGTGTGTTTAATTTAATTTCACTTGGTTTAATTTTAATTTTAAAAGATAAATTAAATTTTTTTTTATTTGAACCATCATCTCGCTTCCGCATCTCATAGAAGGAAATTATATTTTTGGTAAGATTTTGAAAATTGGGGCCTACACGTTTTCAAAGTGGTATCAGAGCCAAAAATAATAATTTACTTCGTTAAAGATCTTTTAACTATTTTTGGCTAAAATGGAATTTTCCCCATTTTCTAAATTTCCTATTTTCGATAGTTCTAACTACGCGTATGGGAAAACGCGAATGAAATCGGCACTTAAATCTATCGATGAGAGGGTTTGGATGTCTGTAGTTAACGGGTGGTCTCCACCAACTCATTTAGTAGATAATGAATGTGTTCCCAAACCGGCTGATAGATGGAGTGAGAATGAGTTTAAACTTTCAAATTTTAATTCCCGAGGTTTAAACGCCTTGTTTAGCGCTGTAACACCGGATGAAATCTGACGCATTATGACGTGTGAGGCTGCTAAAAAAGCGTGGGATATTTTACAACTCACTCACGAAGGTACAAGTGTCGTTAAGGCTTCGAAACTCCAAAACCTCACCACTCAATTTGAAACCATCAAAATAAACGATAAAGAAACATTTGATGAATTTTATGCTAGAATTTCTGATATTGTTAATTCATCTTTTAATTTGGGAGAGAAAATACCTGACAACCGAGTAGTAAAGAAAATTTTAAGGTCTCTTCCCGATAGATTTATTCTAAAAGTGACCGTTTTAAATTCTTTACCAACTTTAGCCTCTATGAAATTAAAAGAGCTCGTAGGTGATTTACAAACATATGAACTAGACATGTTTCCCTCTAAACTCGAAAATAAAATTGAAAAGGGCATTGCTTTAAAAGCCCAAAAAGAGGAAAAACAAATAGTAGAGAGCGAGAGTGATAGTGACTCGGAAGATATGACCTTATTTGCTAGGAAATTTCGAAAGTTTCTTAAAATTAACAAAGATAAATTTTAAAATGACTTTAAGAAATTTGAAACTTCTAAGCATGACAAAGCCGAGAGGATCCCTAAAACTATTAATGAAAATTTAAATAGGGACGAGTCAAATAGGTGTTTTGGTTGTGAGGGTTATGGCCATAGGGCTTGTGAGTGCCCCACTAAACTAAGGAGAGAGGGTAAGCGACCCATTTCATATAATACGACCCTTAGTGATAGTGATAAGGAAGAGGGACCCGATTCCCCCACTAAGCACAATTTTGTGACTTTTATGACTAGTCATGTGAGCACCGATAATGAATCTTCCCATGAAGATATTCAAACACATGACACTTTTGTGGCCAAAGTTACTAATTCCCTTATTTTTGATGGTAGTGAGAGTGAAAGAGAGGGAGAGAGAGTGAAAATGATGAGGTTGATGTGAGTGAACTTCAAAATGCTTTTCAAGAACTTTATGAAGAATCTATCAAATTGAAAAGAGCTAATTTGAAGTTAGAAGCTTGTTTAAAAGAGCGTCAAGGACATTGATGATAGTGCGTTAGTGGAAGACCTTAGGACACGAGAGAGATCTCTTCGAGAGAAGCTAGAATATATATAAGGCGAGAGAGATAGCCTTAGAGGTTTAATGGAATCCTTGAAAAATGAGCTTCTCGAGTTTGAAGAGAGAAATGTTTTATTAGAGTCTAGAATTTTAGAATTAGAAAAACAATTAAAAGACTCTAGTAATGTCAAATTTGATTTGGAGTGTCGTTCGGAAAAACCAGATAAGATCTTAGGAATGGTCCAACTCAAAAATGACTTGTGTGGTTTAGGCTTCGATACTTGTAGTGAATATACACATAAAGCCAAAACCAATATTTTAGGAGAATCCACTAGGAAAGTTTTTAGAGATCACTCCTTAGGTAAACCTTTTCGCCATGAGTTTAAATGTTCACATTGTGGTCGAAAAGGTCATCTTAGGAAATTCTGTTTTGATCTTAAATAGAAAATCCTTTCGTAAGGCAACCAAGGTAGCCAAGATTCCTACACCCCGAGTTAGTCACTCGTCGTTAGTTTGGGTTAGGAGATACGATTTGGTAGCTTTACAAAATAGGACTTTTGATTCTCATTTACTTTCACATGCTTCCTCCCTTGCTAAATCTAAAGGTTGAATGTGTTAGTGTTTGTATACTTTAGCATTTGTTCTTCATGCTATATTTTTGTGCTAAATGTATGCTTGTTTAATCATTTTCTAGTCTATGCTTCATTTTCAATCACATGCTAGAATTATGATTTTTGTTTATCTTTTGTATTATATTTATTTCTCTGTTTACTTTAAATGAAAATTACAAAAAGATTTTTGTTTATCATTTGTGTTTTATTGGTTTAGTAATTTAGGCTTAATGAAAAATACAAATGATTTTTGTTTGTCTTTTGAGTAAATATTTGTATTTTTGATTAAAAATTGGAAAAACTCAAAAAGTTTTTTTTTGTGTATATTTTAGTTTGACACACCTTATGTGGCATATATTTGTGTTTGAATCCCATCTTTTATGCTCCCATGTGGCTAGAACTTTTGGTTTAGATTGTAATCCTTATTATGTTCTTCATCATGCCTACATGGAGTAGTTGGATTTAGTATTGTTTAAATGGAATCTATTTTTATATGCCTCTTTTCACACATGCACTAGCTCTTTTGAAATTTAACTTCATACGTATATTTGAGCTTTGTGAGGTGTTCTCCTACCAATTTAGTTATATACATATTTGTGACATAGGAGGACTAAGTGCATGTCAAAATCCGTTGCACGTGAGATTTGTGAGAAATAAAAAAAAATGATAAATAAATGTGCACGAGGAAGGGCTTCGAAAGGATTTATTATCCTTTGCGATTGTAAGCCACCGTTTGTATGGACCTAAAAGAAATACGTGGTCCAAAGGCCTAAAAATAGAAAAATGGCATTAAAAAGAAAAATAAATGCCAAGGCCTATGTTTCATTGATATTATCATTCAAAAGAATAATATATGCTTATTGAGGGAGATTGGATGGTATATCAACGGTTTGCACAATGTTCGTTTATCCTAGTTGCATTTTAAATGTCATGACTTTATTGGTTTGTAGAATCGTCAACATGCTAGGCTTGTATGCATTGTGTATGTTTGTTCATTGAGTTCAATCTATATTGTCACATGAGGTTATATTCAAATGTGATGAAGTTTGCAATCAATTGAGAACTCTGTGAACATGTTTTAAGTGATCGGGTCTAAATTTAATTGTTACTAGTTCACACCCCAACACTTCCGTTTCCATATGACACATTTTTGCCATACGAGTGTGAAAAACTTATCTTATTTTGTGTCATTTGTGTGTTTATATCTATATATGTGTACTCGAGTCTATAAGGTATCTATTATGTATACATATATTTGATATTTTTATTGGTCTTTGCCTTGCTTACTAGTCCATCTATGCTTTAATTCATAATTGGTATCTATCTAGTTGCATTCTTTGTTGATATCGCATGCTTAATACTTCATGTATCATATTGGTATCATTTTCTTGCTTCCTAGTTGGTATCCATTATTATTTATTGGCTTAATTGTGAATTTATTGCCCATGTGCTTTAATGTTCTCATCACTTTATGCACAATTACATGTTTTTAGCTTGTTATCCCATTTTATTTATCCCTTGCTTAGTTTAGAGGGTGTATAAGATTTTATTGGGGAAGATAATGTTGTGATTCTTTAGCCTTTGACTATTCCTGAACAAAAAGGGGGAGAATGATAGGGGGAGAAATGGTATCTAAACCTATTATAATCGTATCTTAGTTTGGGGGAATTTTCTAAGTTGATCATAGTTGATAATGGGAGAGAATTATTTTAGGGGGAGTACTTACTTTACTTGCATTAAATATTTTTATATTCCCTATGCGTGTAATGTGTTTGCTTAAGTGTGCAAGAATTATATTCTAAGTGGAAACTTTCTTCGACAAAGATTTTGATCCTTGGGTTGTTTGAGTCAAGCTATGTATATTTATTTTGGGTGGGACATTTTTGTCAGTCAAGTAGAGCTTGACGGCCCTTTAGGATTTTTGTTTGTTTTTGTCCTAGAATAGCCAAAGGGGGAGATTGTAAGGACACAAATTTCAAATTGAGTCCTTTGTAGTTTTGGCTCAATTCCAGACAAAAACGTTTGAGTCATAGGATAGAATTATTGATCATCCTTCAAGCCTATGACGTACTAAAGTTGAAGACGTAGCGCAAGTTTAACGATTCATAAAAATGTTGTGTTTTAAAGTGCCTTTTTCCTACGTCATCAAAAATGTTCCGTTTACTCCTAAGGTATGAATGCATTTTAATATATATAGGAGCTTGGAACAATTTATATTGGGTCTTCATTTATTTAAAACTGTTGTTTAATTTCAGAAAAATTTTATTAAAACTTTAATATAAAGTATATAAAGTTTCTGGGCTAAAAATAAAAAATTTCAAACTTTCTGGAAGTTCGTTCGAAGTGTTGTTCGAACGAGTTTGTCGTTCAAACAACAATGTCGTTCGAACACGTTTGTCAATGAGTTCCTAGATTGGCCACTGTAACTTCGTTCGATATGTCATTCGAACGAGATGGCTATTCGAACAAGATTTCCAACGATATTTCTAACGAGTTCACACTGAAACTTCGTTAGAAGGCTCGTTCGAACGAGACTTCATTCGAACGAAAATCTCGTTCGAACGAGTTTTGGCGGGAACAGTTAAATGGCAGTTTTTCCTACTTTTTCCACTACCTTGCCCCACTAAATTTTGATAGAACTTAATAGTGCGGGAACCAACCTCTTTGGTTTAACTTTATCACATCTTACCATCTCCAAGAGAGAGTTTGAGAGCAATATTCAAATGGAAAAAGTTCATTGTTTTGGAGTGTTCAATTTTTCAAGAAAAATTCTTTAAACACCTAGTTTTCACCCAAATTTTGTTTAATCCAAGTTCCATATATATATATATATATATATATATATATATATATATATATATATATATCCTTTGCTTGGAGTGTTCAGCACCGGTTTATCTCTACATCCATTTGAAGAGAATTTTGGATTTGCTTCTAAATCCCATAAAGAAGAAGAGCTTGTTTTGCTGCGGCATTCTCATGTGGTGAAAGGCATGATGTGTGGTTGACGGTGTACCTATGTCTCATTGGTGAAGGCCAAGATTCCGATGGAGCTCCGGGGTTATCTATTAGGCGGAGGTGTTTACAAGAAGAAGCGTCGGGGCTTGAGAGGGATCGAGTCGAGTGTTGTAAGTCTTTCTGTCTTGTAATTTGTAAACTCATACTTAGTGGACTTAAGGCTAGGGATGTTCGAGGTTGTTTCCCATTGTGGGTTTTTCCTCGTACATCGCGGCGTAGTGATTTATTGTTTATTTTATCTTGCTATACTCACCTAGAACGCATGCTTAGGTAATTCAAGATAAAATTTGGTTTTAATCACTACATGTTTAATTTGGTGCTAAATTAAATAATGGGTAATGTTTAGTTAATTTAATTCAAGTCATTTAATTTGATAAAATTGGTTTGGCCTAACTTGTTAAAATTGAGAAATATGACTTAGGCAAATTTCTAGGACTTGGTTTGATTGTGTTTAAGTGAAATTTAAGTTGTTGTGTGTGTTTAATTTAATTTCACATGGTTTAATTTTAATTTTAAAAGAGAAATTAATTTTTTTTTATTTGAACCATCATCTCGCTTTCGCATCTCATAAAAGGAAATTATATTTTTGGTAAGATTTTAAAAATTGGGGTCCTACACGTTTTCAAGTTTACGAGTTGAAATTAATTGTTAATGTTGACTGGACATTATAAATATTGTTTATTTATTTTATTTAGGTTTGAAATTGTTATTGTTGAATTAATTGAGTAGATGAATTAGATGGAGTACGGGATGCACATTTGTTGTTTTGTTGTTGCAGTTGGATTATATTGGACGGATGCGGTTGGATATGGAAGTTGGTTGTTAAATTTTTTTAAAATACTTAATTTAATTCACACTAATAAGTCCGTAGATAATTATATTGTCTTAATTTGTTGAGTTGGTTAATTTTGGAAGTGGCACGGCCACTGGATTATTGTCAAAATGGGGGGGAGGGGGAGTTTTCGACTTTTTTTCTAAAATTACTTTGTGTCATGACCCGTTTGAGAGTGGAACGACCACGGACTTATCATAACTAAATGAAACATACCTACAATTACACATAGTGCGCATAAATACTACCATTGTAGTTCTTATGCGTACGCATTCAATAGCCCTTAGACCCGTTCGAGAGTTATTACCCCTGTAATGAGATCTTTCAAATTGTCCCGTTTGGATAGTTTGGCACTGCATAATTTTTGTGTAATAATATTTTTAGTGGCTTAAAGTTGTTACTTTTGGAGGAAGTTCTGTAGTCGTATCCTAATGTTCTCTGAGTACATACTAGTTTGGCAAGTGTAAGTGTTATTTCAATTGATCAATTGAAATAACACTCACACTTGCCAATCTACGTCGTGTACTTGGAGAACTATGGGGATATGCTATTGTATTTTTCTCAAATCGTAACCATGTGCATGAGCTGTTAAATATATTACATAAATATGCGGTCTTGAATGGGATAGGACCACTCACCCTTTAGAGGAGATGGAGGAAATAAGAATTACTATTATAAATTGAAATTTAAAAATCGAATATAACTAAGACATAATTAATTGAAACATACGATAAATCTAAGTTTTGTTTATACTAATCCACGAATATACGCTTCTTACCTTTAATAGATGATTGTTTGTAGTAGCTGTGATGGGATATCCTAAATACACAGAGTGGATGGGAGAGACAAATAGATTGAGGGATTTGTTTCATATGGGTGCTAATGAATTTGTGAAATGAGCAAAGTAACGTTATAATGATGAATAGTTTTTGGATCCGTGTCATAGGTGTAAGAATGGTAAGGTGTTTGAGTGGAAAACAGTTGAACTACATTTGTTAAGATTGAGTATGCAAGATAATTATCGATTTTGGAGTTTCATGGTGAATTAAAAGTTACTTTCGTCCCCGAACAACATTCACAACAACCTTTAACAAGTAGGATAGATGTATAAGGGGACAACGTAGATCATAATCTGTTAGAGGATTTAGTTGATGATGCGTACAGAGTTCATGAAGTGGAGGAGAATGAGGTCACTGACGATGTACAAGGTTCAGGTGCTCATGAAGATATCACGACAAGCCTTAACGATGATTACCAAAGTTTAAAATTTAAGGCGGCCCAACCATTATACTCTGGCTGTGAGAAAGATCAAACAACTTTATATCCCATGGTTGGTTTGCACAGTTTGAAGACGCAATACGGTTCGTCTAGCAATAACGTAACAGGAATTCTTAATTGGGTGAAGGGCTTACTACCCAAGGAGAATACGCTTCCAAATAACTATCATGTTACTACAAGAAAACGTGTTTTCCACGACATATGTTTTACGACACTTTATAAAAATGTGTCATGGAAAGTCGATAAAGACGACACTTTATAAAAATGTGTTGTGGAAAGTAGATAAACATGACATAATTTCGAAACGTGTCGTAAACATTTCAATTATAATAAATATCACGACATATAAAATAAGGGGGTTTTGGGAAAAGGTCCTCATAATGCCTAAAGTGTATAAAAATAGGACACTTCATATAATTTTATAAATTTAGTCCCTGTACTAAAAACACAATAAAAAATGGTGAAAAATGGTGCCGCTGGCACGGACCAAAAAAATAAAGGCAATTGTATCACAGGGACTAGGTTTATAAATGCTATTGTACCACATGGATTAGATTTATAAACTTGAAAAACATTGTCCTAAAAATTCAAATATAGGAAGGAACACGACCTTTACCTTAATTCTCTAATAAAATAAATATGTCCTAATTTTTTTAAAGATGACACGTTATTAGGTGTCGTAAATTAGAAAAAAAAAATAGGCGCCAGGTTTAGCGCTGGAATTTTCAGTTGTGCGTAAAAAAAATGTTGGATATTATTATAGCAACCTCTCATCCACGATCCCATAAAAAACTCACATATCTGTCACTGAAGGAGAGCCGTATGGAACTGCAACTTCAACGGAGGTTTAGAAGAAGAGACCTATATAAATCTCCCTTGAAGCAGAGTCTCCATTGAAGCGGAGCAGTATAGAAATCTAGGTATACATAAATCTCCATTGAAACAGAGCGGAATCAGAGTCTCAATTGAAGCAGAGCGGTATAGAAATCTAGTTATATAAATCTTCGTACATAAATCCCCATTGAAACAGAGCGGGGAAATCTCCATTGTAGCAGACCCACAGACCTTCACCTCCATTAATGTAAGGTATTTTTTCTTTTTCTCGATCCAACTAGTATAGAAAACAACCAAATTATTTAAATTTTCCATTATGTTCTTGTTTAGCTTATGTCAGTTCCAAATATATTGTGTTTAGAAAACACTGTGTTTCTATATTATGCGAACTTTTTAAAACGGCGTTGGAAAGTACAAGAACGGAAAAATGTAGACATGATAAAGAATTTGACGCATACCTGTAAATGGAGATAATTAGCCCACCCTGGATCTTGGGATATGAGTATTGGTTTTCTGAGCTCATTTTTTTATTCACCGCCCATTTTCTCTCTTTGTCAATCTAGGGATTTACCACAAAGACATTGACAAAGAGGACAAATATTACAGTTCACCCACTGACGAAATTTGATCACGCTGTCTAATGTGTTATACAAATGCCATTTGATCATCACACTAAATTTCCTTATTTTCAATCTAGTGAGATACACTCTTTCAACCTCTAGTTGACCAACAAAAATAAATGTTCTGATTTTTAGCTTTGAAGAAGGGGTAATGTATGTTTAGATGTTGTGTTAAAAAAATATATCTGAGATGCTTATGTCAGACCCCAAAGTCCATAGTATTGTTGGATGATTAAAATTGGTATGGCCTTTCTTTTTATAATGACAACCACATTAAGCTATGATGATATAAATTGTAATCTATTCATATATTATTTCTATTTAGTCAAGTTTTGGCCTACGACTTTGTTACTTTTTTGCTACAGACACGTAATCATGCACCGAATGATATTTCGATGCTATTTTTTTAGATGTGAAAGTTTGTTGCTCTTAGTTCCTGAAAATCAAATTTTGTGGATCCTAAACAACTTTTTCACTCTTTGACATTGGATATATAGTGTGAAATATGACAACTTGTGTGTTATTCTTCTTTTCTTTCTTAATTGCATTATGTGAGTTTTATTTATTTTATCGACATTTGGGTTAATTCTTTTTTTTTCCCGGGCAAACTCATTAATACTAAATCTGATGTTTTCATTTGCAATATTTAATTATTCTATTTTGCAGGTGATTGTCTTAGGCAGTATTCAGATACTACAAATCAGATCCAATATAGGTATTTTTATCTTGCTTCATTTGTGTATAATTAAGTGTATATACCCACATTGATATTTCTGAACATATGTGTATACAACAGGTCAACTTGATTTAAGTGTATGAATCTGTATTGTTGAGTGTGGGTGATTATATTACTTCTATGCTTAAGAAAATCATGAATAAGACAAAAATGGCTATAGTTTGTAGCCCCGATGATCTAACTATATATTTATTTCAATCTACCACTATAGATAGTGAATAATCTAATAAGATTTAGTAAAATGTAACTAATGTAATGAGATCTTGTAGAATGACTATATTTGAAAAGAATATGACATTTTATCCGTTTATTGTTGATATTTTACCTCTTTTTTAATATTAATGTTTGCTGGTGTAAATAGACTAGAAACTAGCAAGTGGGAAACTCAAGATGGAAAAAAATTGGTTGAGATTTCCAAGTTTTTTTTTATTATTACACGCATTCATATACATTTACGTATATAACAAAAACCTAAAATATTTTTCTGAATGAACACTGTTGTAAAATTGAGAAGTGATTATGATTTCATGCCTTTTTTTATTATCTGTAGACATAACGAGGAGTACCAAGATGGCGTGTACAAATTTATTGAATCTGCCAAGAAAACTGCTAGAAATTCTGATATGATAATATGTCCCTATAGAAAATGTAAAAACCTTTGTCAACAAGATCATGAAGAACTATTTGAACACCTAGTCATTCATGGCTTTGATCCTACGTACAAGAAGTGGGTATTTTACGGAGAACATTCGACTTCTTCATACTGTAATGATATTGATATTGAATTGTCAGATTTACATAGGACTTATAAAGATGCTTATGTTCAAGATACAATTTTTGCTGAAGATAGTTTTGAAAGCGACGATGAAAGTTTTAAACAAAAGTTAAAAGATGCCGAGACTCCTTTATAACCCGGGTGTACAAAGTATACAAAGATGTCGGCAATTACAACTTTATACAAGCATAAAGCTACACGCGGACTATCTAAAAAGGATTTAATGAACTTCTTGAGTCTCTATATGAAATGTTCCCGGGAATAACGTTCTTCCTATGTCCTTGTATGCAACGAAGAAGTTTCTAAAGGAATTTGTTCTTGGCTATGAGAAGATAGATGTATGCATTAATGATTGTTGTTTATTTAGAAAAGAGTTTGAACATTTGGAGAAATGCCCTAAATGTAGCTCCTCACGGTGGAAAGTTGACGAACGCACAAAGAAAGTTAAGAAGGGAGTATCTGCAAATGTATTACGGTACTTTCCAATAATCCTAAGATTTCGAAGGATGTTTTTATCATCAGATAGAGTAGAGCAGTTACAGTGGCACTCAACTCACATAAGCAAAGATGGAAAGATGCGACATCCAGTTGATTCATTAGCATGGGACACAATAAATAAAAAGTGGCCTCATTTCGCATTCGATCCAAGAAATCTTAGGCTTGGACTTTCAGCAGATGGATTTAATCCCTTTAATAATCTTAGCTCGAGCTATAGTTGTTGGCCCGTAATTTTAACTGTGTACAATCTTCCCCCATGGTTATGCATGTTACAGGAAAATTTGATGTTGACTTTGCTTATACCGGGGCCAAAGCAATCGGGAAATGACATAGATATATATCTGCAACCACTTATAGATGACTTAATCAAGTTGTGGAATAATGGGGTGGAGATGTACGATGCATCTAGCCAATCTACGTTTAATTTGAAAGTTATTTTGATGTGGACAACAAATGACTTTCCCGCATATGGTAATTTATCCGGATGTACCACAAAAGGGAAATTTTCATGTCCAATTTGTTGTCCTAACACATCCTCACTACGGTTATCAAAGAGTATGAAGTCGGTGTATATGTGCCATTTGCGTTTTCTCCCAATGAACTATCTGTGGAGGGTTACCAAAAAGAGTTGGTTTGACAGATTTGAAGAATTGAGGAGGCCACCAAAACCTTTGAATGCAGAGGAAATTTTAGATGCTTTGAAGGGTGTTGAAAATGATTTCGGTAAAGGGAAGAAGCGTAAGAGGAATAAACTGTTCTTGAAAAAGAAGTCAATATTTTTTGATTTACCGTATTGGCATGTACGTATATTTTAACTCATAATATAAGCCACTAACTTAATGCAATTCTATTAAAAGTTTTAGGACAATTATTTTACATATTAATCCTCCCTCATTTTTTTCTCTCTAGGCATTAGATTTACGTCACAATTTGGACGTGATGCACATCGAGAAGAATATAAGTGATAGCCTCATTTCCACATTGTTAGATGTAAAGGGAAAATCAAAAGATGACCTCGAGTCTCGTAAAGATTTGCAAGAATTGGGCATTAGAAAGGAATTACATCCACAACCAAAAGGGAATAAATTTTACCTGTCGACAGCACCTTACACACTCTCAAAGAAAGAAAAGAAGGTTTTTTGTCAAAGACTATATGATTTGAAGTTACCTGATGGTTATAGCTCCAACATTAGTCGTTGTGTTTTAGTGAAAGAATGTAAGTTATTGGGATTGAAATCCCATGATTATCTTGTTTCAATAAAACAATTGTTGTCAGTTGCTATATGGGGACTACTACCAAAGGGGCCATGACAAGTGATTTTTCGCTTATCTTCATTTTTTTAATGAGTTATGTCAAAGAGTGATCGATAAAAGGAGAATGGAAAAATTAGAGGAAGATATAGTAGAGATTACATGCATGTTGGAGAGGTACTTCCTTCCCTCTTTTTTTGACATTATGGTTCACTTGCCAATTCACTTAGCTCGAGAAGCTCGATTATGTGGGCCCGTACAATTTCGATGGATGTACCCATTTGAGAGGTAATTTAGAATGTATTTAACTTTTATCTTATTAACAAGTTAGATATGTAGTAAATAGATGTTATATTCGTATTCTTTTTCTATGGTTTTTCATTAGGTTTATGAAGGTACTCAAGGGTTATGTTAGGAACCGTGCACGACCTGAAGGATGCATAGCAGAAAATTATTTGGCTGATGAGTGTGTAAGGTTTTGTAGCATGTATCTAAACAAATAGTAGAAATAGGTGTTCCACAATCTCGAAATGAAGAGTTCGAAGATGAGACACTACTAGGAGGACGACCTATCTTAAAGGGGAAGCCAATAACATTGTCCGATGACTTATTAAAAATTGCCCATCATTCTGTGCTTTTTAATAATTTAGAAGTTGATCCATATATAGAGTGAGTAAAATGTTGCTCGTTATATATATTTATAACTTATGTTATCATTAATATTGTTATTAAAATTCCTCTACGTTCATATTAGAATACATTTGAGTGATCTAAAGCATTCCAATTGAAGTTTATCCCAAGATGAGACTATGCTACAAAAAAGACATATCGAGACATTCGCTTCGTGGTTTATGAACAAGGTAGATCAATTTTTACATTGTGCATTGTAAGAGTCTAATGTTGTTATGTATATAAAAATTCATATAATTTCATTTATGATCTTTTAAACAGATTAAGGTCCAAGCAAAGACAACTGAAGTATCAATAATCCTAAAGTGGCTAGCGATTGAGCCACGACGTTATGCTATGTCATATTTAGGCTACATAATAAATGGCAAACGATTTCATACATCAATGGTTGAAAAGTCCACCCAAGATAGTGGAGTTTTTTTTTAGGCAGAGATTATTTGTAGATCTAGTGCAAGGGATACCACACACGTTGTTGCTAATGTTTCATATTATGGGATTATACGGGATATAATTTTGTTGGACTTTCACAAATTTTGAATGCCTATCTTTCAATGTGATTGGGCCAGCATTTCGAATGGTGTTAAATTTGACAATGGATTCACTTTGGTTAACCTCCACCAAGGACAAAATCAACTAAAAAAAGATCCTTTTGTTCTAGCATCACAAGCAAGACAAGTATTTTATTCGAGAGAAAGTGGAACATCAAATTGGTATGTGGTTCTCAAGGCACCGCCACGAGGTTTTCATGAGTTGGAGACGTATGATGAAAGTGCTTACACATCATATTCGCCGACTGATGTTTCAAAACTTGTCAATAATGAGAGAAATGACGATGAGCCTCATGTGAGGATAGATTGTGAGGGATTGTTATTTATTTTTTCATGTAAACATTAAGTTTGTTTGATGAATATAAGTGTTGGTATGTTTATGGTAAATTTAACAATAGATAATTAACAGAGAATGTTTCTTTGTGCTCCATATATATTTCCTTTTCTATGCTAGTTTGCGTGTTTAACCTTATTCGCATCACATATAGTTTGTTCATTTATAGCTCTATGAATACACTCAAAATAGAGAGCTAACAAAAATCGGGCAATAGTCAAAATGATATCACATTCCAATATCATCAATAAAGAAGTGTTAAATAAGTGAAAGAACTGTCAAAATTGATATCCATGCAAAAGAACTGTAAAAAATGATCTAGATGTTGAGTTGTAGATCCCGATTTATGTTACCACTTTGCAGGACCTATTTTAGGCCGAGCCCTCATCAATGTGTTGAGAAGTCCTTTATACACTTAAATTTCTATTATATTTAAGTGAATTACATTTATGTTCCCTAAATTTCATAAAATTCGGTGCATTTCGTAGACATAAGTTGACACTCTACTAAACCATGTAAAATTTAAAATTCCTCGAGACGTGGAAAACAATGCTGTAAAAGGAACAAGGCGTGGCTTTTACACGTGTTGTAGCTGCTAGTTTTGACATGGATCACATGACATCGTTGGTGTCATTTGCGAAATGTTGATACTCCATATAAGTTCTATGTCGCATGTTATAATTTATTTCAGAATTATTTGAGCATGGTTCTCTATCTCCGTTTGTGGTCCTCTTATTAAATGTAGTCCCACATAACATGAGATGTCCATCTTTTTGGATAAGTGATAACTCACTGAAACAAGCCCTATTAACTCCTATCAATAGCTGATGAGAAAAAATACAGAGCTCTACTATGTGGCCCCTGTGAGAAATCATGTGGCACATTACCTTCGATAATTTTGTATAGGGTCTATGTGAAATTTTGCGTGAATCGTTCAAGAAATACAGGGCTAAATGATTACTGATTGACAACCTCTGTTTTGTTTTTCTTTCAGGAGTGTTATTGACGTAACATGGGAAATGGCACACAAGAGCGCCAAATAAAAAAGTTTCGTTCTCTCACTAAAATATAAACTGCAGGTACATAGATGATTAACTCATTGTCTTGTTTCTCAGTGTCCGTATATTACTACACTTAATGGTACATTGTTATGTTTTTAAACTCTTTATGCTGCTACTACACTTAATGGTAACTGCTTTTATTGTCGATCAATATCCCTACAATATATATTCTCTATATTTTAAACATGTCTAGATGGGAATGTATATCATCTAATAATTAGTTTAACAGTTAGGGGAACAGCTGCTCGAATCAACTCTACATTATTTGTTCCAAATTTGTACAAAGAACACACTTCTTCATAATCCCATTTGTCTAATAATTTGTATACCTTTTGGCATGGATCAATCACGAGGACTTCAGGTCCAACTATTGTCAATAAGATACTTGAGGACATAAAGTTCGTGTGGATAACTGTCAATGAGATACTTGAGGGTTCCACGCGTCCAGGAACTGGAGAAATCCATCCAGCTACCTAAAGAGAATTCTATTATTTGTCCTTCCTCTCATATAGGAGATTTATCCTTAAAAGAGGCTTGTGTATGTTTTGTAGATTATGATTAAACGATGCCCTGGTTTACTCATATTTGGCACAGATATGTCCTTCCTAAGTTAATAATAATGTTTAGTAGATTATGATTAAATGATGCCCTGGTTTACTTATAATTGGCACATACTGCCCATAATATCTAATCTCTAAAAGGTTCGTTTCGAATTTATTTCTAAATGTGAGTCGTGTCTGGTTATTATGAAGAATTATCTGCACTTATTTTTTTTTATGTAACTTTCCTTAAAAAATTTATAATTGGTTGTATTGTACATATGAGGTGAACTTTGTTAAACATAGTAAGATGGGATGTTGTAAGGAAGACATTAAGATTAAATTCAATTTTTAATTGAAAGACATTTGGATTAAAGCTATTATGATATGTTTCCAACTGAAATGGACGACTATAAACCTACTCGATTTACTTACATCCTGAAGTGAACTTAATTTGATGGCAGGAAGTTAAGAAATTTACTAGGCCATATATTGATCAGGTTGCCACCGCAACTAAACCTCATTATGATAAATTACAGGGTACTTTGAATTCCTACACAAAGGAGGTAGTACGTTTTTATGGAAAGTTTCTTGAATCTGCAACTCTGTACCATCATCAAGTATGATATCTACTATCTTGTTTTCTTACCCCAGTGTTTTTCTGTGATATTAGTTTTGCTGTCATTTTTTAGATTCCACGTTCCTCTTCACATGATGACGATCATTTATTCATATTTTTTTGGAATAAGCAAATGAGCTTAGTCTTTCATTGATATTGTTCAATGAGAATTGATTGTTATCTCATTATTCTACATGCAATATACAATTTTGTTTCATGGTTACTCTGAAACTATAAAATGAAGTTAACATTCCAGCTGTTCTTTGTGAGATGGTTACTTTCAAAGCACAATTAGATTCTTCATGCCTAACATATAACATTCGAGTTTCAGCCACTCTTTCTAACTTGTTGATATCAAGATTCACACCCTAAGATATATACATAAATTAGATCAAGCCATACTTGGAACTTTTGAGTTATGATTTTCTATAGCCAAGCAGGATTTGTTTCTTGTTTCTCTAAAGTTATAATTCTAGCGCAGAACTTTTGGCTCTTTTATCCAAAAATATGTAGGATGGAATCGGAGCAACAAATCTAAGGCCGCCCTACATCACATAGCACTGCATTGGGATTATTGTGTTTTAAGATTGATGATTAAAGAGATAAATTGGGTTTTAGAATAGATACAAGGTTGAATAACTTGACTTTTGGATCTTATTTTGATAGGAAGAAGTGAAAGGAGACTAGTTGCAGGAAATTTTAGATAGGAAAGGAGGATGTGGGATTTTATGGCCAAAATGTTGGAATAAAATTGGCAGGTTTTGGGATCAAAGTTTTGGGTTGAATGTTCATTGAAAATGAAGTGTCGCATGATAAAAATTGCACACAACCTCCGTGTACTCTCTCGTGAACTATTCTATACAATTAGACTATGGTCTATTGGTCTGATATGATTTGGTCATTATATACTATATGTGCACCTTGTCTTTCTCATCATTGTGTTTGGTAACATTTATATCTTTAAAGCTGGGGAAAAAATATTAGTAGAAGAATGTTGTGCTCCATTGGCATCAAACCCACCCCAAAATAAGGAAATATATATTGCAAGATTGATGAACATATAAACAATTGACACAATTGAGATGAACAGGAGATTTATCGTGGTTCGGCTAACCTACCTTGCCTACATACACGAGAGGGAGAACAATATGAGAAAAATAGGTTATAATGGTAGGATCATACAAAGCTATGAACTCTCAACCCAAGCCCTAAATACGCCTAAATCTCACATTGGAATCAAGTTTAGAAACCCTAAACTTCCCACTATTTCTAGCATCTTTATGAATAGCTCTCTCAATGTCAGTATAACCAATGTCAATAAAATGCTAATTATAAACCCATATCATCATTCTAATTATACCCCACCCCCATAATACTCATTTAAAACCCATTTTCGGCACTCTACGTCGTTTTCGTGGCCTGTTCGCTGCAGTAAAGCACTCTTCGCTGTCCACCATTTTGGGCAGATTCGTGGGTTGGGATTTTTTAAGCCAAATTTCATTAAGGTGTTAGATTTCATCATTTCAGGGTTTCGATATGTCGAATGACATGGCATCTGTGTCTTATGTTGGTTATATATTCTAAAAAAAGCAGATGTGAAGTGATAACTTTCTGTTTTCAGTAGATTGTGTAGTATTCGAATTATTTTGTTATAGCCGTCCATTTCAGTTGTGAAGGTAGTTGATGGGAGAAGTTAATGCGAAAAACAATCATCAATGCTAGTGGGAGTGAGTAGTGGTTGTAGGTAGAACATTAATTGTCCTTTCTACCCGCCCACCAGAGAAGCTACGGGAGGTTAGCTAAATGTATAAGGGGTATGGAATTAGTATTGGTTCCTCATTACATTGTCTAATAGTGGGTTGCAATAATATCTCCCCGGTAGATGGTTCATTGGACCTTCAGCTCGTAATCCACTAAAAAACTACACCCCTCTAATAAGTCGAGATCGATTTCTTCAACTGATTTATCAATCGCAATACTAATCCACTGATCAACGTGGGAACTAAAATCTTGGCCCAAGTGAATTCCCCATATACCTCTCTCCCTTTATTTATTTTTAACACGAAACACGTACATAAAACTAGAACAAAATTATTGGTAATTGTATAAATCAAACCGATATACATTATAGCACAACACATAATCTTCTTAAATGTGTAATCTGCTTAAAATGTGTAATCTGCTTAATCAAATACACATTCTTTCATGATCTTGGTTTCCTACTGGAAACTGAAAATATAAATGAATATAAGGGACACTAAGAAAATGCATGTATTTCATATATTATGCTCTGTATCAATCATGTATCGAATTTCGATAACTTGATTTATTTTGTGTTTGTGTTTTAGTCCCAAATAAATAACATTGAAAGTTGATTTTGTGTTTAGTGAGAAAGAACATTTAAAAACAATTATTGTTGTAATTTTTATTAATTAGGGACTCTTTGATCCCATTCATGAATAATATTTTTTCGCATTCCTGGTACATTTGTAACTTGAAGTTATGCTTTTAAGTGCAGATGTATAATACAAAATTTATTCCTCCCATTTATATTGCATCCTGGACCTTCACTTAAACTACTCTGCTTGGACCAAGTTATAGTAATTTTTCTAATTTTTTGCTTGTCAAATAGAGTGAATAGAAAAAAACATCTACCTTTTGAGAATATGGCGGATATGTTTAAAGAGGTGAGTTATGAGTCCATTATCTCTTTAATTTATACTTTGTAATAAATGTTATTGAAATCCATATAATTTACACTACATTCCATGCATATTATGTGTATCCAAAATAGGTTGCTAGGGGTAAGAGATCAAAACGAACTACATGCAATGAGAATGAGGATGCAAGAATATCATGCGAAGTCTCTAACTCACATGCGGCGGAAGAATTTATGCGGATGAAGTACCCAACATTGATTATATTGATAAGGGGAAAAAAAGAAGCGGAGGCCATCAAAATTGAATGTAATTGCAACTGGGATAAAAGACCGTAAAGAGGTAGAATTCAATGAGTTTGGGCAACCAATTGGACTCGATTCCATCCAGCTTAGTTCTATGATTGGAATTTTAGCACGAGAATGCGTACCAGTAACACATAAAGGTTGGGATAAGGTGACAAGTGACATCTAGGATCAAATATGGGAGTTTGTTACTGCGAGTATTTTATTTCTGTACCCTTTGCACAATTATGTAATATTTTGAATGTAACTTTGTACATATTTAATTGTAACTAATTTAGTGTATTTTTTCTGTATGATACAGCAAAAATATAACCTTGAAGAATGTCGAAAGGCCATTGTTTTAGGTCAGACGGACAGAGCTTGGAAAGAATATAAGTCAAAATTATCAACACAAATACGAGAAGAAGCTAAATGACCAAATTTCACTCGCCATCTTACATTACTCAAGCCCCCTGGAATGAAGTCAAATGAATGGGATGAGTTTGTTAAATCTCGTTTGTCACCTGAATTTGATGCAAGTGAATTTGACTATTTATTTTTTATTTTTATTAATAGACTAAAGTCCAATTTTAGTATTCTTGTATTTCTTGCAATTATATATGATTTCTTTTATTTTTATAGGAAACAAGTGAAAAGCATAAGGAGGCTAGAGCAAAGCAAATCCATCCACACACAACTAGTCATAGAGGCTATGCAAGACTTAAGGAAAACATGGTATGTTTCCCCTTTGAAGTTGTATACTTCAGAAATAACTTACATTATTTCGTAATCCTATCTTTCAAAATTTTGTAGAAAGCCGAAGACCCAAATAAAACTATACACCGTGTTGATGTTTGGATAAGGGGACATAGGAGAGAAAATGGCGATCCGGTTAATCAAGTTGTTGGTGAAGCAATAGTTACGACTTAAACACTTACACAACACTTTACAATTGTTTTAAAAGCTACAATGTGTTTATTATAATTTTTTAATATGTTAAATTATTGTATTTATTTTAGGAAAAGATGGAAAAAATTCCATCTCATGACTCAACATCGTTGAGAGATGATGCAGTGGTAAAGGTGCATGGTCCTGAACGTCCGGGTCATGTCCGAGGTCTTAGATTTGGGGTGACGCCTATGAAGGTAGATGTGTCGTTACATAGTAATGCAAGGGTAACGACTCTTGAAAATCAAATTCAACAACTTTTGGAATGGAAGATGCACATGGAAAGTCGAATGACGCAAGAAAATGAACGAAATGTGGTATATTTTTAAAATTAAACATGATTCAATGCATATATTTTTTCCCTTATTTTGTTTTTATATACTTCACTTGCAATTTTTATAGGGTCAACATGAGGGTGGTGGGGACGCCATGCATAATCACGCACATACTCTACAGGTTATTGTTAATGAATTATCTAAGTCTAAATTATTTTACTATTTGCTTTAATAATTATTTTTTAATTGTTTTCTTTGTACTATTTATTAGTGCAATCGAGAAAGTTCATGTGTACAAAGTGCTCCACAAAGAAATTCTCCCTGCAAATTGTTACATTGGTTGGGGACTGGAGAAGAAGTGGCAAGCACAGAACTTGGTTCTACAGACCCGAAGTCACTAGTGCACCACCAAATCCTTCGGCTTGATTGTTATAAAGTATGGATTGTTGAAATTTTAGTGTCCAAAGTTCCAGTTTTTCAATACTCGAATGTGTTTTCCATACTTGATGAGGCAAAAGGAAGTACCATAGCATGGCCACATCGATACATTCATTTTGACTAGTTATGTGAGTGGAATAGTTATAGTTCTTGAATTTTATTCTAAGAATTTTTCTTTGACATTCTCTCGTATCGATTTCAGATAAACATAAGGAATCAAGTGGGTATGGTGATTCTTCATTACTTTTTGGATTGAAGGTATACTTTGATTTTTTATTTTATTATTACAAGTGTTTTGTTGATTTACGAGAGTATTTTACTAAAATTGTTTTTTGAACAGGGACTTATTTTTTGAAGATGTTGAAGACATTATGGGAGGAATGTTTTTGAAGAATGATATTAGTTATTTTTTAAGGAAAATTGCATTTTAACTTGTTAGGCTATGCTCCTTTCATTATAATCCCATGCTTTTATATGACTTATAACACCCAAGTATATATTCCTTCTACTGTTTTGCGCACGACTTTGATATTATGATTATGAGTACATATTATAAGTTACTCTTAATTATATAAGTTTGTTTTAAATTTCAAGAATTGTGGAATGTCTAATTGTGATACAATCATATATGTGGATATGTTAACGTTAGTATAAGCAACATGCATTTGAGAAGCTAATTTTTATAAAAAAAAATTATACACTTTTAACGACATATTTTATACATCGTAAAATGATAATAACGACGCTTATATTTAGTTATGTACAATATTAATGACACCTACATTCAGTCGTAAAATAACATTGACGATACATAATAAGTAGTCGTGGAAGGTTTTTTTGGGTAATGACTTTTACGACTAGTAACTAGATGTCGTGGATATTTGTTTCAACGACACTTAACACGTGTCATGAAATAGTTTTACGACACCACAAATGTGTCATGGATATTTATGAGTAGTAACTAGGTGTCGTGGATATTTGTTTCAACGACACTTAGCAGGTGTCGTGAAATAGTTTTACGACACCATAAATGTGTCGTGGATATTTACGACTTGTAACTAAGTGTCGTGGATAGTTGTTTCAACAACACTTGACAGGTGTCGTAAATATTTTTACGACACCACAAATGTGTCGATATAGAAGGTAATTTTCTACGACACCCCCCTTTAACGACTACATAAAATGTGTCGTGGAAACAGTTTCACAACACATATCAGGTGTCATGGAAGATACTTTTTCTTGTAGTGAGTATAAATTGATTCATGCTTGTAATACGTTCGTCACATTAATTTTATGCAGAAAATATGAAGCCTGTGAGAACAATAAAAGACGAAAAACAATGGCACAATCAGACAATGAATTTTGGCTGTGGTTGTCACATGAGTTAATTATAATGAAAACGGTTGTTATATAATGTTACATTACAATAAAAATTTACAACTAACCTAATTAATTTATCTATATTCTCAGCTCTTAAAGACAAGTGATGCGACATCAAGGCTTCTCATCTAGCCACTAGACCCTTGTTCATGGCACAAGAGTACAAAAAGTATTGATTGAACGGTTACGTATTCGGTGTAAGGGTGTACGAGGAAAAAATAAATGTACACAACTCGGGCATTTCATACAAGGCTCTTACTTTCTTTCGAGCGCGCGCAAAAGATAAAAACCTCATTGAAGCTGAAATGACTTACTATGGTTTAATTCAAAATATATTTGAATTGGACTATGTAAGCTTCAAAGAGGTTGTATTTTACTGTGATTGGGTAAGAGTTGAGGATAAAAATGCGTGTAATGTTGATCCTGACACCAATTTGATCATGGTTGACTTGTCCAAGTTGAAGAGCAACGAACACGTGAGCGATAAGCCGTTTGTTTGTGCATTTCAAAAGGCCAGCCAAGTGTTTTACTCAGAGTATATCAACAACGAACCGTGTTCGATCGTCCTACATGCGCCAAAGTGTCTAAACAGTAGTGTGGATGACTTGGCTTCTCCTACCGAATATCAATCCATTTTTTATGATAACCCGAATTTGGAATATTTTTTTAATTTGTAATAAGTATTCCAATTTAGCGCATGTAGTAGTGTTTTATTATTATCAGACATCGGTTTAATGCTTTTAATTCATTTCTACTTGATCATTTTCACTTTTTTTATCTTTCTCTCTTTCCTTTGTATATGTGTGTGTGTTAAACAATAATAAGTATTCCAATTTTTGGACTAATGCTTTTTATTCATTTGATCTTGATTACATTGGCGCATGTACTATTTAGACTTAATGTTTTCATGTCCTCTTCTAATTCATTTGGAATTTGTACTAATAACAACATTTTTTTACAGAAAATGTCTCCTTCAGGGATTAAGGTAAGGATGATGATGATGATAATGATGATGTCTTTTGGGCTCGGCGGAAGCGGAGGCGACGAGGCCTCCTCAGCCCATAGGCTCCCCAAATGGGGAAAATTAGGAATGATCATTAAGAACAAGACGGGGATATTAGCTAGATCCCTCGAGCTGGTAAAGATAATTATCGGCCTGGAGTACACTAGTTGGAGGGAGGTGCCAAATGATCTCAAGTTAGCTATTTGGGTGGCACTACAGGTAATGTATTTATATTTATATTTCAATTTCAATTTATATTTATTCGCAACTAACATTGTATTTGTTTGACAGAAAAAATTCAGCCTGGCCCCAGAACTTCACGATTTTGTCTTAGAGCAGTTGAGGGAGCAACACAAGACATGGAAGAAACATTTGCGAGGCCGATACTTTGGAAAGACCCGAAAATCCATTATCAGAATGCGTGAGGCCATCATGTCAAAAGAGCTGATCTCATTGGCACAATGGAAAATTTTCATTGATAATGAGATCGATGAGAGACAATTGGCATCTCGCCAATCGGGGAGAGAAAATCGGGCGAAAAAGATGGATGTGCACTACTCCGGCCGGACGTCTTACGCCGAGGTGGAGCATATGATGATGGTAAGTGTTTATTTTTCTATAATTACAAAAATATGTTATTTTGCAGTATTTTACTTTGCGTGTCCGATACTGATTTTGCATTATTTTATTTCAGGGGACGGGGAGTGGCCCCGAGGGGTAGGCCACAGAGGCTCGATGTCTATATGGAAATTCAGACGAAGAAGGGGAAGAATAAGGAGGTGTCCTCGAGCGTCGCATCCACGATTGCAAGTAATCCTACAGTTTACTTTTTGTTAATTACATTATAATTTTTTTATTTACTTATTTAACTAATCATGTGCTTTTTGTCATTTCAGGCAAAGTTTAAGAAAGTGCATGAGTCGTAGTCTGATGACGGCAAGACATCTTTGTCCTTGGACGCACTCAACCAAGTGCTTGGCACTGATCGCAAGGGGAGGACAAGGGGGGTGAGCTCACGGGTGGCCAAATCTAGGGTCATCGGATTGGAGATGAGCAACACCAGATTGGCTCGTCAGGTGGACTCGCATGATACGAAGCTATTAAGGTTGGAGGCGACGGTCGAAGATATGTTCTCATTCGTGAAGCGTTCGTTGGGCGGAAAGGGCAAGGGTAAGGGGAAGTGGAAGGGTAAGGAGAAGGTGGTGGAAGATGGGGACGAGGATGCGGATGTCGCTGCATCATCGCCGGCACATGCAGACTCACCGATTGATGATCCAGTCCCCTACTTGGTTCCCGTCGAGTGGCCTACGACAATAATTGGTTGGACGAGCGTGTTTACACTCGACGTAATTGATGGCACACGGATAGGGAGGGGGTTTAGGGATTCGAATACCGTCTAGGGTATGTTGGTTCATGGACATGCACTTCAAGACATCGAGGCCAAGGTAGTCATCACGCATATCATAATCGGGAAAGAGAACTCCTCATTGTGGTTGTGCGATGAGGCTTGATGCATATTCAGGTGTGTCTCAATGCGTATGTCGTGTGGCCTTACTTCCTCCTCAAACCTACCACATGACATTATTTATATCTATTTCATTTGGACACTTTGGATTATATTTTTATTTTTGATTTATTACATTTTGGTTTGGATATGGAATTATATATGCAATGATTTGGTGCATTCTTTCTATTTTATTTGGATATATGTTGTTTGAAGAGGTACATTTTTACTATAACATGTATAAATATACTGCTAGGCAGTGGCAGTGGCCAAACTACCCAGCAATTTTTTTAAATTTTGCCCAGATTTGTCACGGTTAATGACCGAGATAATTTTTTAAAGGTTGCACTAGGTTTGTCACGGTCTTTGACCATGACAAATATTGTCAAGGTCAAAGACCGTGACAAGACCATGACAAGCTTAATGAACTTATCACGGTCAATGACCATGACAAGCCCGTGATAACAAAAGTTATCACCCCCAGAATTGTCATGGTCATTGACCTTGACAAGTTGGTCTTGTCATGGTCAATGACCGTGACAATCCGACAGATTTAGTGTAGTGATTATAGAATTACAAATGTGGGACGTTAGAAGGATTGAAGGATGGAGGACTTAGCAGAAGACATGGAGTGTTATGGGGACAGTGATGTGATAGGATTCACCATGATTATTGTTCGAACAATTGAAATTGGAGTAACCATTGGGGCGCTGTAGTTTCCCCACGAAACAACGGAATGGACGATGGCCCAATGTTATACCCCAAGTGTAAACGATAAGGGGAGAGGGTTGGAGAAGATTTTTTTTCCAGAAGAACACTCTGTTATAATTCGAGGAAGGTGAGAAAAGATCATTTACCAATGGATGGAGAACATCCAATTGGGATCAGATGTGGGGGAGTGTAGTGACACTCAAGTCAAAATTCCGAGCAAAGATGTTGGCTCATAGGCGCATCGTAGGGTGACAGGAGTCAGTCACTATATCCATGGGAAAATTACCATAAATAATGAGGAATTTGGGGTACGGATTATTACGAATCCTTTCATCAAAGGTTAATTAGACAGGCGAGGGAGATTTCAGTAATTTTCCAAAAGGGCCGGATAGTGTTCGGATGCGAAGGAAAGTTGACGGAATTCGCAAACTTTGTATCTGATGAGAGGGATACAAAGAATTTAAAAGGGTTTGTAAGTTGATAACAGACCCGTGGGTTGAAAATACAAGCATAGATAGGAGATTCGATTAGGATGACTGGTGTCATTATTGTCAAGATGGTACATTTATAATTTATATCAATGCTCTCGTGATAAGGGAGCTAAGGGAGTTACAGAATATAACCGTAGGATAAGATTGAAATTCTCAGTGCTAGAGAGGAAATAAGGGAAGGGATACATAATAAATGACCCAAATTAATGAACAAGATCAATAGAATTTCTACCAAGTGATGGTGAGTTCAGTTAGGGCCGTCAAAGCCATCAACAAGTTCCATAAGGTCGGCGTAGCCAAAGGGACAATAGGGGTAGCAATTCAGGTCAAGACTCCCCGGTCCGCAAGAAAGACATCCCTAACATGATCGACGGGGACACAGCAAGGGTAAGGGCACAACAAGGTGTCTTATGGTTAAAAAGTATAAGAACATGTGTGAATCTTTACCGCAACAAGTCAGGGGATAGGAGTGGGATGCCTCGCAGGGGCGACAGTTATAGAAGTTTTGGTTCGATAAGACTAGAGTGTTATGTCCAGGTACCGTTTGAGCCGCTAATGTAATGGGCTATTAAAACTAAGAATTTTATCCCAAAGTGATTGGGGACTATCTTTTGTGACACAAGAGAGTCATGGTCGTTTATGAGTACTAAATTCGCGTATGAAACGGGTTTGGTAGAGGTATCATTAAAAGTACTATAGTTTATATATATTTATCGTGGAGTAGTGGGGCTCATTTTAGTTCCACTTGCATGGGAGAGAATGTAGACACTGAGAGGGTATATTTTTCAAGGTAATCCCATGTTGAGAGATGATTATGCGATTGTGATGTTATCCTAAGTATGGACGGGTTAACGATGGTGGGCTGTTATCGTAAGACTATCGTGCTCGTTGTTCCAGGGCATGGTGTATATTCTTTTTAGGATGTTTCACCTGAAATAGGGGTGAGCTTGCAACGGTATTTTGTGAAGTAGACTTTAGGGAGTACAATTGTTTATTCATATTGAATCCTGGTGCATAGGAACTCTTACTGATGAGATTCAGGGTATGTCGGGTTATCGTGGAGTGGAGAGATTTATCTCGTTATTAATTTAGCTCTGAGAACTTAGTGATATTGCGAGCGCATTAGTATATGACTCCTTTAGAGATGCGAGAGTCCATGATTAGACTTGTGAGTATAGGGACAGGGTTTGAGTGTCTCGGGTGTATGCTTTGGCTTCTACGAAAATCAAGGACTGACAATGCTGTGGAATAATGCATTGGGAAAAGCTCTTTTGGGCTTTGCTATGAGATGTTATACATAGAATCCTTACTAAATGCCGGGAGTGGAGAAATGTCGTTGGATGCTAGGACATCGGATTTAATGACAATTATTGAACGTGTGGAGAAAACACTTTGAGTGGAGAGATATTAAGAAATAGTTCTGGTGGAGTCGGGAAGTGCTGTGAAAGAAACACTAGGAAGAATTTTGGCACCACAAGTTAATGGGTGGGGAAATATCAGGAAGAATGAAATAGAAATTAGTAAGGTGATAAAAAATACTCGAATGATTTAGCCATGATGAGGACGCGGGGTCCAAACTTGAGGTAAGTATGTTATGTGCATGATGTTGTGAGGTTTGTGCAAATATGCATGGGTTATAGGGTGTATGGGCGCCCTGGACGGAATAGATCCCCTCTTAGTCAGATGCCGAGCAGTTCTGGGAGCAAACGCAAGGGTAATAATTTTAGGTATAACACAGAAAATGGGAGTAAGATGTCCCTTGTAATGTGAAACGTTGAGCGTGGGGACCGATTGTGAGTAATACATAGTGGATTTGCCTCCATGTTACATCATTTAGGGAAGAAAAAGGTTGATCCGAGGTTTTCAACTTGACTTTTGTAATTTGATTTTTCCCAGTGACGGGATTGATGAGTATGAGTGGTGAAATTCATATTGGGGATACCCAAAATCGCGGAGAGGTCAAGGTTTCCATCAGGTTTGCGGAATGGATTGACCAAAGTGGAATATTTTTTATTTTGGTGTGGAATATAATATCGATAAGTATATCCAACTCTTTGTTTGAAGAAAGAAGTGAAACGGAACGAAATGCTGCCCAAAATTGTTATGAATTAGAATAAGACCTTTTAGTCCCACCTCTGATCGGAAGTGTCAGGAGGCGATGGGGATGGAATCGCATAACCTCAAGTCAATAGCAGACGAAGTGACTAGGTTAGTGGAAGAATTGAGAAATGCGTAATTGCAGATTGTTGGGTAATTGGGAATATTAATTACCGCTAGTAGAGTTACGTGTGATACTTCGTAATAGTTTCGTATCTGCATGAGACCTTTTGATACATTATCAGGTAAATTTTTGTCATCCACTCTTTGGTTGGGAAGGGTAGGTAGAATAACAAGCTTCTGGGACCTAAAGTGATTTATGGTCCGTCATCAGGAATGGAGCAAATAGTGTCTTTTTCGGATAGCTCAAAAACATAAGGAGAATTACGTCACCCTGAGTTAAGGGTTTGAATTCTGACATGAGTAGTCAGGGATTGTTGTGGGTATTTAACCTGAGGGAGTTACGGGTTGGCAATAAGAAATTTTCACCCATATAAGGTGGGGAGCCTTTTTGTAGTGCTGACGGAGCATATGCTCATCTTTTAAGTCACTATATGGTCGGATACCATTGAGGTAGAAATTGATGACCAGGTGTTGGTTAGAGTGTCTCCCATAAAAGGGGTCATGAGTTTCAGCATGATAGGGAAGCTAGCACCGATATTTGTAGTGGTACATCCCTATCACTGAGAGTGTGGAATCGGTAGCTTATAGATTGGGTTTACCATAGCATTTACAGTGGATACACGACATGTTTCACGTGGCATCGCTGAAGAATTATCAGAGGAGCGTGAGAGCTTGTGGCATGTTCCACTCGAGGAGTTTGATTTGTAGCCAGATGTCTCATATGAGGAGAGATGAGTAGCTATTCTGGATTGTAGTGAGTGCAAGCTATGGTCTAAAATGATACCACTTATTTGAGTACAGTGGGGTCATCACAACGTTGACGAGCCTATTTGGGAGCGGGAGGATGACATGTGAGAACAGTATCCTGAGGTATTCACCGAAGTTACAACCTAATTTCGGGGATGAAATTCCCTTGTGAGGGGGAAGTATGTAACACCTCGTATTTTTAAGCATTTATTATTTAATTAATTCGATTAGTTTTAAATTACTTGTGTGTCGTAATTTAATTGAATTAATTATTATTTATATTTATTAAATATTAAGCTAGTGAGTAAATGATTAATATTTATGAGATTCAAATTTACTAAGTGAATAATAATAATTTAATTATTGCATAATGAGCGATAGTGACGTGGCATTTATTTATCTTAATCGAGAGTCGAGCATAGACTATTTGGGGTCGAGATAAGAGTTTTTAGTAAAATAATTCGGATGGCAATTCTAAGTGTATGGTTGAGTCCGGATGGATCGAAATAGTCAGAAAATATTACCCATGGGTTGTATGTCTCTACGAACTTTTAGACTTAACCAAGCCCACATAAAAGTGTTTGGGCCATTTTAATAAAGCCCACAAGCCTAAAAATGGGATTGACTTAATAAACCCTAAAAGTGAGTGGGTGTGGGAGCCATAACTCATTTAAGAAAACCTAAGTAAGTAGACGAGAAAAGATGGAATAATTAGAGAAACCATGGGAGCCAAAATAAAGAAAAAGTATGGGCAATCTTCATTAAATCATCATCATCTACACGAAAGGATTCAGACCCTACGAACCCTAAGGCAAGTGATTAAAGTTTCTTTTAAACTAATTGTAGATTTATATTCATATCGTAGTGGGTGTGATATGAATATATGGTTTTTGGGTTAGGTTGATATATAAGTTGGGTTTCAAAAATTTTAGATTTATAATATGTCGAGGATTTGAAAATTCGATTATTTAACCTTCAATCTGTGTGGATGTTTTAATTAAGATTTGGCAATCTTGAAATCTTAGGTTTGATGTAAGGTTGTAATGGTTGTTGTATAAAAAAAATATCGGCAAAAGATTTTTCAAAGGTTGTTAATGGCGTAAGAGACTTGGATGACGAAGGTGAACAGGGGAATCCAGGGTCATTCGAATGATCTGGGTTTGGTTCGAATGATGTCCAGAGTGGTTCGAATGACATAGGTTTGGATCAAATGACGTCCAAAGTCATTCGAACGATGGGCAGAGTGGTTCGAACGTTCTGTGTAATTTTGGTAGATTTGGTTTCTGTTACTGTTTGGGGCTTTGGTTCTTGTGGTTACAGTTATGGATTAGTTTTGTGTGGAATTTTATTGGGGTAATTAAAGGAATAATCCATAAGAGAGTTAAGGTTGAAATTGGGTAAATTGAGAACCTTAGATTAATAAGTGTGCAAAACATATTAAGGAGAATACTGAATAATAAATTCTGAACATTGTATTTTTGGGCCAAGTGAGTGAGTATGCGTTTATTGGTTGAATGACGTCAAGGTAATAAATTAATTAATGCGTGATTAATTAAATTTGACCCGGATATAGACTCGGGTATAATTTGGTCTAGTGCTATGGGTTTTGTGCAAGGTATAGCTGGGATTAAATTTAATATATATATTATATGTGTGTTCATAAATATCGATGAGTAGATATTTGGGAAAAGCGTACCCCTCTAGTGTATCGTAGGAGGTTGCGCGATGTGGACGAATCCCCTAGCTTGAGGAGCAGGGCGAGTATAGTCCGTAGGTCATAGCGTCCGTAGTTAGGGGTGAGACGTATTGGGTATGATTTGGTCTCATTTTGGAGGGAACTATGATCGCCTCCGTTGCGTTTATTCTGTTTCACTGATTCGGGAGCTAAACGGGTCAGGGTATCCAGGTGGATGAGTATACCTGGATTGATAGCATTGTAAAGAACATTCGATGAGTATCTACTCTGGAGGATGGTTATATATTTACGACATGTGTGTGGATGTTATGATATGATGATACGTATATATATATGGTGCAAATAATTATATACGGGTAAAATACATTATGTGAATTGTATGGATTATATAAATAACTCGTGAGAAGGTTATATGGTCCCAAATGAGAAATGATTAATTAAGTTAATGTGATGAATAACTTGTAACTCATATATTAAACATACTCTGGCTAGAGTAGTATGTCAGGAAGGATATTATCGAGAACTAGTCACGGGGTAGAGGACTAGGTGGGTTATGTAGAGAAACATTAGGTGTGCATAATAGTTGAGGGGTGAGACGATCCTCAAGAAAGTACGACAATAGCTTAAATATGAAGAGCATTCATGCATTTTAATTTACTGCAATTTAATTCACTTGCTAAATATTTTCAAAATGTTTTGAGTTCTAACCCTTGCTATAAAATATTTTCAAAACCTTATAGGTGTCCGACCACAGGGATGCCAGAATTGTTTTTATTCCAGGTTTATGCAGTTGCGACATATTTACGTGTTGTAGTAGTTTGGATTAGACACGTTTTTCAATCATTCCTAGTTTTGGAATTATATTGTTAATTGTATATACGAGCATGTTGCTCACTGCAGTTATTCAATTCATTTCAATTCAGATTGTATGGGATCTATTTTCTACCTGTCAGATTTATTTTAGTTTGGATGTTTTTAGTCGATGTTTGTTCTACTAGTATTTGGATTCAGATATTTGTGAATTGCTTAGACTCTATTATATTGTGATGGTTCTATTTAGTCTCTTGTTGCGCTTAGTGACTTGGTGTTTTAAAAGATAAAATTTTGATACATGTCTAATTAATTATTAGGTGGTTAGTAATTAATAAGTTTTTAACAGTGATGCTAAGAATGAACCAAATGGAGGCCTAATTACCCCATATTTAATTAGGCGGGGTGTCACACATGAATCATGGTGATAGATTCTCTAATGATGAGTATTACCTTCCATGTATTACTATGTATATTTTTCTTAAATTTTATAATTTATGTGGCAACAATTTCTTAATGAATAAACCCTATGGTCTCCTTGGTCCAACACAAATGAATTTTCTCAAAAATTAAGGGTCACATACATATAAATAAGAACTATGAAGTTTGACATCGATGGAGTATTATGCCTTCAATTAGGATCTATTTGCTTTTCTTGATTCCTAGTAGTAATGATAAATGGGAAGTTATTAGAAGAGAGAGAGAGAGAGAGAGAGAGAGAGAGAGAGGTGGTTTAACTTAGGAGATGGTAACGTGAGTGGTCTGCCTAAATTTTAGGTTCGAGATTACTTAGCAAATGGCTTTAAATTAGAAATATATTTAATAAATTGAAGATATTCATTTGGATAAATCAAACTCAATCCATGGCCCCCTTTAGTCTTGCTTTGGTTTCGTCTCTAAATCTAATTACAAATCTCATAAACCCCAGAATGAAAAAAGGAAGAAAGACAAAAGAAATAAAAATAAAATGTTAATCATTTATCAATCTTATTTGGGTCGCATATCTCGATACCATTTCTCGTCGCTGCCATACAGATGTCAGTGTCCAGGGAACCCACGGACAACTAGATCTTCCCCATGATTGGACCCTTCAATAGATCAAAATACTCCTCTGATTGAGTATCCTTTTCAAGATGAAAAGCTTTTATTTTTTTATCTTCTCTTTTCTCAAACTCCTGCCATTCCAGTTTCCTTTAAACTTTAGCAATGCATTTTTTTGCCATAGCAAATCCTTGATTCTCCTTAGCAACCTCCTTTTCCTTTGCCTTCACCTCATTTTGCAATACTAATAAATATTCTTCTTCCTGAATAAGATATTCCTCTGCCTTCTTAAGTTTAATTTCTCTCTCATTGAATTCGTGTCTGATAGCCTCGACACTCTCTTCCAACTTTCGCATCGAACTCATCTTCTTGTTCTTGAATTATTATTGTTTCACCAAGAATTGATAAGAGTTTGTCATTTAACATGTAAATTACTAGTAATAACTTGAAACAAACAACTAACTGAGTTGAAACCACTAACAACTAACTGAATTTAAACTGATGCTAGGAGAAACACTCATGTGCGGGAAGATAATTTGCAGGAGAGTGCGGGATTAAAAAAATAGAAGATAATATAATAGAAAAATAAAAGAGAATCCCAATATCGGTACACTAGTAAGGCGGGTGCCACCATTGGTTTACACATTTGCAAGAATTTAAGTTGAAAAAAGATGAGTTACTAAGCTATTCCTCCGTGTAGCTCTAATAACCGATGAGTTACTAAGCTATTCCACCTTCTTAAGTTTAATTTCTCTCTCATTCAATTCGTGTCTGATAGCCTCGACAATGTCTTCCAACTTTCGCTTTGAAATCAACTTCTTATTCTTGAATTCTTATTGTTTCACCATGAATTTATAAGAGTTTGTCATTTATAATGTACATTACTAGTAATGACTTGGAACAAACCACTAACAACTAACTGGGTTGAAACCACTAACAACTAACTGAATTTCAACTGATGCTAGGTGAAAGGCTCATGTGTGGGAAGATAATTTGTAGAAGAGTGTGGGATTAAAGAAAATAGAAGAGAATATCATAAAAAAATAAAAGAGAATATCATAGAAGAGAATCACAACGTCGGCACACTACTAAGGCGGGTGTCACCACTGGTTTACACAATTGCAAGAATTTAAGCTGAAACAAGATGAGTTACTACATGCAACTCTAATAACTGATGAGTTACTTAATAAGCCTTACAATCTAGAACTTTATAATACTAAAGTAGAAAAATGATGAAGAAAGAACACAAATAGAGAGTTTGAGTGAATATTTGTATTATACTTAAGGAAGAGAGTTTACAACTTTGCTCGGTGGTTTGGCCAAATGAGACTTCCACCTATTTATAGGCAACGACAATTACAATCAATGGATATGATCTATATAAGTGTCACTAATCTAACGGTTATGAACATTCTAGCTTAAGAGCCTAAAACATTCCCACCTCCATTAAAGAGTATTCAATAATTGTCTACAATTATCCAGCATAAACACTACACACCATATTATAATAGAATAACCTAAAGAAATCTAGAAATTTCCAGAGAAATGTGGTGCGGGGATGGAGCCTTTGGGACTATATTTTGATGAGAAATACTTAGAATGTGACATCCTCCCCCACCTAAGTTCGATAATGCCCTCGTTGCGACTTCCTCCTGGTACCTTTGAAATTGCTCTGCAAATTGCCATAGGAAGTACAAGTGATTTGGTTTGTACTGATAGATCACTAGGGAAAGAAATTTTGATCCGAGAGAGGATGATTGACCTAAATATGGTTTAGTTGATGAATCGCATGGGGAGGATGGCGGTCGTGGTTATTTAAAATCAAGTGAACTTCAACTTATGAACAACTCCTCATTGCCCAAAACAATATTCGGCTCCACCATTCATGGAATCCGTTTAAGTGGAGAAAAGTTGAGGATTAGCTAACTAAATGCTACTCCGTTTCCCACTGCTTTCGACTAGAAGAGTTTTGTGGCGTTCATAGAAACCCTACAACTAGTTGTTTGAGTATTGAAAACAAATTTTATAGTGTCTTAAAATTTCCAGAGTTCCCTCTTTATCACGAGGGATATGTGTCTCTATCAAATACAAATAAGAGCTTTGATTTGGAAACCTATCTATGAGAAGCTGAAGGGTCATTTGTAAAATAGAGTTCAGTCTTCACATAGCATTCATATTGAAGAGGCAAGTCTTTTCCTATTTCAAGTAATGTTGTTCTCCACGTTATGGACATGTATCTCTTATGTGCTGATTTTTTGTGTTTTAAATCTTGGTGAGCAACTTTGCCTTCAACCTTGTGTTATGCAATCACTTCCCTTGATTAATAGATGTTTCTTTCATACGATAAAATTGTGAGAAGTATGTTTTTCAAAAGGGGTTTTGTAAATTTAGAACCTATTGTAATGTGTATTCTGGAAATAGGACAACAAACATTTTCTTTATAATTTTAGTCCTTAAATTTGAATAAAGTCGATGGCGCGGACTCATATCCATAAAACGTCAACAAATCATAACATACTATGACAGTCGATAATTTGAAAATAGGGACTAAAAATGGAATCAAAGTGAATATTGTCCTATATCCATAACCAAAATGGAAACAAAATGTTTATTATCCTATATCCATAACCTATTTCCAAAATAGTCACCTAAATGCGTGGAATAATATTCGGTTATGTAAGTTGCATGATTTTTTGTTCGCTAAGTCTTGAATAAAATTGTATCGTGTGAATTGTTGGATATCCAAATTATTAGTTTTTCGTTGGAGATTATTAATAAAAATAGAAATTAATTGTTGAACATAAGATGATGTTGTAATACATGTTAGGGTTGCTTATATATATATTCCGATAGATATGAAACATAAACCTTTTTTATAGCATAAATATTTTTAATATTATGGACATGTAATTGCATTCTAGGTTAATGTTTTACAGTAGTACTAGTAGCAACAACAGTGATCCCAACAGTAGTAGTATTTACAATATTTTTAGAAAACAATTTTAAAAAAAAACTGTAAAACATTTTTTAACAATTTTATATAATATTAAAAAGAGTTTTTAAAACATTACAAAACAAATTTTAACTATTCATAACAATTTTTTTTAACTATTTAAAATAGTTTTTAAGTTTTTTTTTTCAAATTTCGAAATACATTTTGTCATATATTCAAAACAATTTTTAAAAATGTTAAAAACATTTTTACAATATTTTTATAATACGGGTTTTAAAAAAATTTGTAAAACATTTTCTTAACAACTTTTTTATAATATTAAAAACAGTTTTTAAAACATTACAAAACAATTTTTTAACTATTTAAAACAGTTTTTAAAATTGTTGTTTAAACCTTTAAAACAGTTAAAATATATTCAAAACAGTTTTTTAAATGTTAAAAACAGTTTTTACAATATTTTTATAATACAATTTGTAAAAAAAATTTAAAACATTTTCTTAACAATTTTTTATAATATTAAAAAGAGTTTTTAAAACATTACAAAACAGTTTTTTAACTATTTAAAATGGTTTTTAAAATTGTTTTTTAAAACAGTTTTTAAAAATGTTAAAAATATTTTTTAAAATATTTTTATAATACGATTTTTAAAAAAAAATTGAAAAACATTTTCTTACCAATGTTTTATAATATTAAAAATAGTTTTTAAATATTCATAACAATTTTTTAATTATTTAAAACAGTTTTTAAATTATTAAAACTGTTTAAGAAGCTTGTAAATTTTGCTAGCAAATATTTCTCACTCAAATAGGTAATCAAAGTTTGTCAACACCTTATGCATAGTGGGTGTTGTACATTGACAAACAATGCCACGACAAATTGTGCAACCAAACAACAAAAAAGTTGACAAATTTTTATATTTGCCAACTTTTTGACATTTACCATGACAAATAATGCCAAGCAAACGGAACTTGCTCTTAAAAATAACCAAAGTTTTTTTATAGTAAGCTTAAGTCATAAAGATTCTCTCTCTCTCTCATTGTTTTGTGTAGGCAGATGTTTTGCTTGTATCATAGTTCCTCTGACACAGGGGTTTATTTTAGATGCACAAATTTAGAATGGAGGATTGGATATTGCTGAAAATGGATTTAACAATGGCAAACTGAACATTCCAAGCTGTGAAACAAAAGCGCCAGCCTCCTGGAGCAGATTTGTATTTCTGCCAGCATAAAACCATTGCTATCCCACTCTTAATCTACATCTAAACTGTATAAAACACGAGATTTATAGCAGTCTTTACCAAATGGACTACTTGTGTGCATGAACCTAATAAGCCCTTCACTTCTTAGTGATGACACTGTAAAACTTCTTAAGGCCAACTACAGTTACTTGGATGATGTCAATTATGCATTCTTAAGGGTGTCATCTACTGATTGTCCACCATGAATTGGTTCTCGATTTGGCGGGGATTCAAAAAATTCTTATATGCCTTCTCTTAGATAAAGAATTCCAACAAACACCAGTAGTAATCCAGTTAATCATAATTATGTGCTTTTGTATTTGTCGTGATTCAAATATAATATATATTCACGTGAATGAAACAATAAAATTAACACATCAAAACTTACATACCATACGAAGTCGGGCCTTGTATTTCACAAAATTTTGTTAAGACAGATTCATCCCTTCATCGGTGTCTAAGGTTTGATGAACGTTTTTTTCCCAAGATAGAACGATATTTCCGTCTTTATATAAACGACACTTAAATATTTAGAGTTTCAGCAAATCCAAATTCTATATTAAACTCTCTCATGCATTGACTCAAGAAGAGAAAGAAAAATGGCGAAAATATACTCTCCAAAATCAAGATTCGAATAGACACACCCTTTCATGAATAGTCATAACCTTTCCTAAATGGACAAAACTTTTTATAAGTCCTTGTGTCTATCAAAAATAATTTTAAATTTAATTTTCACTCACTGAAAATTTATTATTATATTATAATAAAATAATTTCCAATAATCCCTCACATGAGTGAAAATTAGAAACAGAAGGGCAACTAACTTAAAATGGACGAACGGACATTTGAGAGAGTATGAACGATAAATAATTGCATCGTGATAAGTAGATTTTGTCTTTGAATTGACCCTAGTTCAAATCTATCGAATTTATTTGTTTAGCCAATGGACGTGAGCCTTGAACTGTCAACCGCTTGTGTAAACCACGATAATAGAAACGACACAATTATTTTTCTAAATAGTTTGGTTTTCACGTTTATGTTCATTTTGGCCCTGTACACCACTTGGTTCCGAGGGTGATTAGAGAATTGTATCCTTTTCAATTCTCATAGAAGCGGTCCCTTTACACTCACATAGGTGATCTCTATTAAGAGTATCCTATAAATACCCCACTAGCCATAACCAACTATCCAAGTTATAAAGATCATTAAAAGCATAACTTACCCTAATTACCATGACATATATGCACTGTCTCATCATGGGAATGGGGAGGAGTAGATATCTCCTCAGTCCTCACTGAGTCGAACATAGTTTTCTTGTCCCTTTGAACCTAGATCTTGGGATCTCCAGTTAACTAGGTTGGATTTCCATCATGATGGCTCTGGGTTCAATAAAACACTTCTAACCATTCCCTTTGATGAACTTTCCTTACTCACTGATCAACGGATCCGCATTTTTCATTAGGCCTAATGTTATCACTGTACCAGAGATAAATTTATGTATGGTATTATGTCTACACTATAATAAGTTGTGACTTACCATCTTATTCTACACCCTTTCAGTTGATTATTAATTGTCATAATAGGGGCATTAGAATGATTAACTAAGAATCCTCTTTTAGAAACTTTAAAGCCATTTTTCTTTTTTCTTGTAATACATCCAAATTTCGTAATAGATTTGGAACACACATTTATTTAGAGGATTTAAAAACATTAGCATCTCCTAGTGTGCTATCATATCCACTCGGTATTACGAGTCTCAAGAAGCATATATTTCCTTTAAGAGAAAACTATGTTTTATTTTCAATGTTTAGGTCATTTGTCACTAGTATCTTGGTAACTAGATAAAGATACCAAATGGCTTATTTATAATTTAACATCTTTGACCCATTATCTTCCTATGGGTAACCAGAATTTAGGACCATGGGCCTAGACGAGTAGCCCAGTCCTAGCGGCCCAAAGTCCAGGCCCTTCATTTTTTATATTGATCCGGTCTCCCCCCACGATCCCATGAAGGGAAGTTATAGGGGAGATGGGAAACGTGGAGGAACCCATCACCTCCACTCACCTACATGTAAATGTATATAATAAACCCTAGGTCTGGGGCAAAAGGACAAGTTGTATTCTCTATAATCACTCTCCAGACTATATAGAAATAATACTAACTGCACCACCGTGGACGTAGGCACATCTTTGCTGAACCACGTATATCTTTTGTTGTGTGATCGACATTTTGTTTTCCTTGTTCTTTCTCTGTAATTGCTTCTCTCATATTTATTTTTGTTGCATAATAATTGTCACCACAATTGGCGCCGTCTGTGGGAAATGTTAATCTTTTCCTGAGAAGAGCCCATACCAAGAAAGGAATCTAAGATGTCTGGTCACAGCAGCAATGCCCCTCAAGCAGGAGATATTCAAGAGACACCTGCTCCTCGCAGGATTAGGTCTGAAGTCCGACGATCAGACCAGAGAGCTCGCCCGGAAAGGCCAGCCTCAGAGGAAAGTCAGGGACCAGCGAGGTCCACTCAGATATCCAGATTAATCGATGCATATGAGGCAAGGCTCCACGAGCAGAGGGTGTCTTCTTGCAGATACGAGGCTGAGAATGCTCGCTTGAAAAGAAGACTGGAAAGACTGGAGAGGGAACTACATCCTGATACTAGGAGACGCCCATATCGCACTCCTAGACCTCAGGCGAGCAAGTCTCGCAGCCGAGGAAGGATCCCTAGGCGAGAATCTCAAAAGGTCGAAGGTGGCGAATCAGATGACGACCTCCATGAATAGCTACGACGAGCTCGCCGCTACCAGAGCCCTGCTCGCAGCGACGAGAACATACGAAACCTAGTCCGCAGAGAGATGGACCAACATCCTACTCGCCAAGGAGCGAGATCAACCAGAGAACTCACGAGGAGAGCTCTCAAAACCTACATGAAGTCACCCTTCACAAGGGAAATCGAAGAGGAAGAGGCTCTCAAGAAATTTTCCATTCCAAGGTTTAAGATTTACGACGGGAAAACTGATCCCATCGATCACATCCGGCAATATTGACAGGCCATGACCCTCTGGAATCACCGAGATGCCCTAATGTGCCGCATTTTTTCCTCGAGCTTGCATAATGTAGAACATAAGTGGTTCGAAAGGCTTCCCCACCGTTCGATCAAGAATTTCAAATCCCTAGCCAAACTCTTTACGGACCGATTCATTACCAGCAGTTCTCACCCCAAAAGGATGGATGCACTGCTAACAATGAAGAAAATGCCTCAAGAAACCCTACGAGACTATGCGAAAAGGTACTGGGAGTTATTCAACGAGATCGAGGACTGCGCAGAAGAGGTGGCAGTGGCTTCCTTCTCCATTTTTATGGTTTCTAGTCTCAACCAACAATACTATAATCGTCGAAACACTTATTTGTAAATAACACGTCAATTGTTTGGGGGATTTAACAAGTTTTCTTAAATTTGAACCTTAAATCATTAAAACTCCAATTATATCATTTCTTCCCATTACAATCCACATTTATACACCATTTACATGGGATTTATACTAGAAATCATCAAGAGATACCAACACACCTATTTGTAATTTCAAAATCCAATTTTTTGAAATTTATTTCACACGTTTCAACCCAAAATTTATCTAGTTTAATAACTATAATATGAGTTACACACTCAAAGGAATAAAGCAAGTAAACACTTGCCTTGTGAATAAAATCCGACGACCTCGAGTCGAATCCCACGGAGTTTAGCCCGGAATCCTTTTTCTTCTTCCTCTTTTCCTTCCTTTCTTCTCTTATTTCTTTTCTCTTTTTTTTTTTAATTTCCTTCACTCACTCTCTCTTGCCTTATAAAGAGAGAATTAAGGGTTTATCCCTTATTAACCCAAAATTGACTCGTTTACTCAATTGCGAGTCCCTACTAGTCGAAAAAATCCCGAAACCTAAACGCTACCCACAGATACTCTATTTTGACTATCTTGGCCATTTTGAAACCAACCATGCGCTCGAAATCTCCATCCGAGTCACTTAAATAAAATTCACTAGTTAAACCCAACACATCTCAATACGGGTTTTCCAATTAAAATATTATCTTTTGTCGCTTTACCTATCTGCGACATGTAATTAAAATAATTCAACTCATTTACTTAGTCCCAAAAGTAAATGTAACACACACTGGAAATCATCTAACCCTCATAAACTCCAAAAATTATTATTTAGAGTAATTCCTCAAATCTCCAAATTGCACCCATTTATTTAATTTAAATATCCATAAATGTGTGGGGTATTACAAGAAATTCGCAACAAAACGCACTAGATAATCTCTATAATAAATTCGGTATCAAGTAAGAGGAAAAGAAAATATAGAAATTAGGATACAATAGAGATAGATTGACAAGGGATATAGGTCACAAAATATATTAGTTAATGAAAAAGAAATTCTAGATAGATGGAAAGAAGAATGTCCCTAAGAAGATGTCGAGGACATTGAATCGAATATAGGAATGGTATGTCCGATTACTGAAAAAGATGTAGATATATTAATAAGAAAATTGGGAAGGAATAACGCAGTTGACCCGAGTAAAATACCGATAGAGGTATGGAGGACCATTGGAAATGTAAGGATAAATGGTTAACATGTTTATTTAATAAAATTTTAAGTGAAAGAAACATGCCAGATGAGTGGAGGAAAAGAACCATAATATATTTTTATAAAAATAAAGGGGATATACAAAACTATAGTAATTATAGAGGAATCAAACTGATGAATCACACTATGAAATTATGGGAAAAAGTTATATAACAAATATAAAGAAATGAGTCCACTATTTCGAATAATCAATTTGGAAAAATGCCGGGGCGATCAACCACAAAAGTTATTTACTTATCAAGATAATGAATGGAGAAATGTAGATGTAAGAATAAAAATTTATATATAGTCTTCATTGACTTAGAAAAGGCTTATGATAGAATACCTGAAAATATAATTTGGTGGTCTTTAAGGAGGAAAAAATCCATATGAGTTATATTATAGTTATTGAAGATATGTATAATAACACAAAGACTGGAGTAAGAACTATATGTTAAGAAACTAATGACTTTACGGTTAAAGTAAGTCTACATCAAGGATTAACATTAAGTCCTTATTATGGAGCTTTGCATTGGTCAGTCAGAGATGCCTTGGGAATTCAATGCATATGTCCATGATATATATATATATATATATCATGGGCATATGCATTGAATTTCCAAAATATATGTATGTATATATTAGTTGCAATATGTCCATATCCTTTAATTGTGTCAGAAGGTCCGCAAAATTTTGCTGTCAATTAGGTATCGTCTGCAGAAGCCAACTCATTTATAAGGACAAATTGGACAAATGAGATGTCATCTCCTTTTGAAGACTTTGTCTCCTTTGAAACTAGTCACGTTGGAAGAGTTTAGGTACATTGTTTATTACTTGTTTATTTGTATAATGGTAAATGTGGTATTTTTTGGCCTTCAACCTTATCCATGATCAAAAAAATGTCCTAAAAGCTATTTATGGAAAAAGTTATTATTGATATGAAATTTTCACTAATCAAATGTAAAACTAAAATATACAACTACTAATTTTTCCAAATTAAAAGTAATGCGTTTCTTTTTGGAATGTCTCTAATTAAGGATCAAGTTGTTAGAAATAGTATATTAAAACAATATGAAATTACTATCTTGTATACATTTGATTTGTGTGTACAACTTATTACTCAAATGGCGACACTATAAAACTAAATCTAGATGGATGAAGTTGAAAAGGGGGAAATTCCTTAAAATTTGCAAAATTTAAATATAGATTCATAATTGGAATTGATGGAATATATAAGATCACACTCATAATACATAATTATAAGGATAATAATTATCTCCTAGTTACAAACTTGGCATATCAAATAGCGTAAGAAGCCACATTTAATTTCATCTAATTGGCCTAACCTTAAATCCGTGTTGTGTAATGAATATTGGGTTTAATATATGTATATCAAGCTTTCCTACCTATGAACATTTGTATTTGTGCATGTTAAAACATGTGTAATAGTTTATTAGTTGTGTACTTGTAATATATTAATATATTATGCAATTGTCTCATATATTGTAGGAGTTGTAGTGATATGGGCTTCTATAATGCTTGTATTCACTTATTTAAATTTAGGTTTAGTAATGAATGAGGAGAGCTACGAGTGAATAGGAGACATAATAATTGGCACTTTGTCACCATATTGAATTTATTGAGGGTAAAAATGTTTTTAAAAAATATAATAAGTTAAGGTACTTTTATAAGCAGTACAAATTTATATTCGTGTGGTGTTAAACTAAAAGGAGGGAGATTAATATTGTTTAGTGCTTGATAAATATTTTCAATGAAATATTACAAATCTTCACTATAAATAATAAACCATTTTATATTTTCTATAAGGGGATATGCATAATTAACCATGAACTTTTGAGTCAATTTTGATTCCAAACGCTATAATACATTCTTTTGATTGTTGCAATATTAAAATGTCTAGTGTTAACTGAAAGGTAATCTAGGCTTTTTTTTAGATCTTAAGTGGACTGGTTTGTATTCCATGTGGGCAATGACACAAACTTAAGTAATTATAATGTTAAATTAGTTATAGTCACAATAACGCCAAAACATGATTTAAAAGTACAAAAATAACATATATTACCATTAATTCCAATAAATATGTATAAACAGAGGATATGAGAAAATTTAGAGACTTTTACGTTATTGTACTCGTTTAGTTTTTGTCTAAACCTCGTGGGCTGGTGAAAACTCCGAACAAATGTTAGAGGTTTCCCGAATTTTAAGGTGATGTATAAAATCCAAAACTGTAACGTGTTCCCCATCCTTGACTAAAAAAATGTAACTTTGACTAAATTACAAAATGAAGGAACGAGTGATTTTTTCTAATGAGTCGACGATCCAATTTTTCTTGAGGAAGACAAATATTGTATCTTGACCTATTCAACTGGAGAATGTGCTTGAGGGAGAGACTAAAAGTACCACAAAAAGAAAGAGATGAAGTTGTGTCTCTTTCTATAGTAATTATTATTATACTACTTTTAAATAAGATACACAAAGTGAGAAGGTGATATGAAAAAAATAAGTCATCCATAATGTAATGCAATGAAATATATCAAGTTTATACAATTAAATTTCATGTCCAAATATCATTCAAAGAATTGAAGTGAGTAGATGTCCATTACTGGGAAGTTAATCATCTTTATTACTCCCCGTGATTAAACATGTTTGGCTATCATGCCTAGTCTTATTATCAATTATCTTATGAATCTTACCAACACAATAGTAGCCTCCTTTTGGATTGTTTATTCTGAGGTTTAACTTATTAAACAACTTGAGGTACATGACCTTCAAATAACTCTTGGATAACCAAGAACTTTTTGATGTCTCAAATGGTTATGCGCAACGCATTTACTAATGCATTGTGGAGGTGGGGTTCTTGTTTGAGTTTTATTATTAAAATTATGTATGAAGTTTTATTTTTCTAAAAAATGTGAAATAGGTATCATTCTTATGATATTTCCTTATATTTATCTTAAATATAGTATACAAATGTCGCTCAATTGAATTTAGTAAGAATTCTCGTGAGTTAGGTCTGACCTGATCGCAGAAAATCAGAATTCAAGTACTAGTTCAATTAAATATGTCACAACCTAGATGGGGACTTAACATCCTATCAGTAAATCCGCGAGTGCAATCTTAGTAGTTTATATTGACTATGAAATTGTCTAATGGTTCGAAAACTTGTCTCATATTTCAAAGAGGATCGTACTGGTACATCAGGATTGTATTAAACAAGACAATGGTGAGATTCAAGTGTAGGTTCTTACTATATTAAACTTGCACAATATCACAATCTTGTACAAAGGGTGCATAGATTCTCAATCCAAAGGATTATGAGAATTATTTTGTGATTCATTTTATTGAGTCTAAATTTTTTGCATATTGGGCAAGCATTGTGTGGGTGTGTCTGAGATCATATTCTGAAAGAATCTGCATCGAGGGGATGTCTAGGATTTTGATACCCACTTGATAAATTTTCTACAAGTAAACTCGCCCGGTGGATTTTATAATCTAATAGAGTATCAAATAAGTTAAATTTGAGATCAAGAAATATATAAGACGTCGGTGAAAATAGATTAGCAACGAATTGAATTTAACTAAGCGGGTATTGTATGCATTACGCGAGAAATCATATTATGTATTATCTAACTGTGTAAATAAGATCTCATTATTCAAGTAATGTAGAGATAATTAAATTGGAGTGCGGTTATAATTATTTAGTGGAATTGATTATAATTAAACAAGAAAGAAAATATATTACAGGAAGTAATATGAGATTTATGTGTTTCCGTTTAGAAGAAAATTTAATTATTAGTCTTGGGTCCTTAGTATAGTCTATTACCCAAGCAATAAATCCGAACTATTTAAAATTACGTCTTAACTGATCTGGTCAAGTGAATTTTGTTGTAGAAATTATCCACTAGCAAGATTGGTTCAAACAATGGGACATGAACACGAAAGGCCATGTCAATTATGTTTTGTGTTATCCTGTTTTATCATTTATTTCATTGACATTCCACTCCAACCCCAAGTTCTATTAATACGATTTGATCTTAACCCAGAAGTAGATTGATTATGGGGGTTCTAGTCATAACAAAACATCCAAGTACAATGATAAATGCTATAGGTGGATGGAAATGAGTCGTTTCTTTTTTTGGTATATAAACAAGGAAGGTGTTGACTTAGCAAGCACCTCGAGACATTAGCGGTACTTTGGTGGAATATGGGGTATATTCTCACAATCTTCAAAAGTGACGAATTTCAAGGACAACGATGCTCGGTTGTAAGGGAATTCATATTTTGACATAATGTTATATGGGTATTGTGTGATTTGCGCATGACATCTTATTTTATCTCAATGGTTTATAATGAAAGGGGTGCACATGTATGGGAAATACGGTCGATGAGTGGAGTGTATGTTTCCATGATAGACCATGGTGAGATGAAATCTTGTTGGAGAAGGGATTAGAACGAGGTCAATCTTAAGAGTCATTGAGTGTATTCTACTAGGTTTAGATACATAGAGAGCGAGAGAGCGAGAGAGAGAGAGATTAATTTATTATAGTTTTATACATGGAAGCTATCAATTTTTCTTACATATGTTGATGTTTCCTGTTAAATGGTGTTGTGTTGGTATCCTTACAATTTATAAATACAATGTTTGATATTTTTCTCATAACAAACAAAATATTGATATATTAATCGTTTTTAGAAAATAAAGCCATTTGATGGCATTAGGTTTAGTGTTTTTTTGTATTTGTAGGTACCTAATATTGTATTTATATTTTGTTTTGGTCTTCTCTCATTTCTTTTTTCATTTTTAGTGGTAAATTGTTTCTAATATTTTTAATGTTTCTTCGGAAAAATTAGTGACCTTCCGAAGGTATTCCATGTATCTAACATGTATAAGAATAATACTTTACTATGTTACAAGATTTGTAGGAAGCCCGCACATCGCGCGGGACTAAGATCTAGTATTGGTAATAATAGGGGGATTACACTAACATTTGTTAGGCTACGTGGTATTAACCTAATTAAATCCTCTTGTACTTGATATCATGTAATCTCTATACTCCTATAAAATTCTATACAAGCATTTATGACTCCTCCTCATTGAGAGTGTTCACGTGGCACTTTACATTTTAAAAATATTTTATCTTTCCTCTTTCATTTCATTTCTCTTCTCTCTCCATCGGATTGTTTTTTCCCATCCCCAAAGTTTATCTAAGCCCTTTTATTTTCCCCACACAACTCATTTATCTCCCCCAAAGAAAACCTAGTCTTTATCATTTTATTCTTTTGAGCCGACTTCTCTCCCTCTTACTCACTCTCGTCCCAATACCATCATAAATTAACACGTGCCTTTTCGACGATGCGAACAGTATAACCAAGTTAAACTACAACAAAGCAAAGGTGTTTAAAAATCCATCGATATCTCTAGTCTCTTCATCTCAAATCTGATATGACAATAAAGATTAATATGATGTGTTTTTGTTATAGTTTTGTTTATGTTGTAGCGATGTTAGCGGCATTTGGACACTAGAGTTTAATTTGGAACTTGATCCCGTAGATGTACGAGTGAAATTAAACTTCTGATTCAGCATAACCTCATCCCTGTATCTTGTTTGATCCTCCATACTGATTTTGCATAAAGAAAGGTTACTTTTTGAGGGATAATGGTTTGTTCTTTGCTTGGTAACCATTTATATAATGAAAACCCATTCGTTTAATTTTGATTTGAAATAACGGGTTCTTTTTGTGCAGATGTTGCCTTAGGTGAAAAAAAAACTATCTCTCACTCTACTCGTTTTATGTACTTCTTTCTGTATTGAGTTTTAACAGGTATTCTCTCTAGATTTATTCATTTGCTATTGCTGTAGTATTGAATGTGATGAGTAACTCTGGTAAGTTGATGGGTTTACGGAAATGTTTTGAAATTTGACTTTGGGGTTTGAGGATTTTAGTGATTTTTTTAGAGATTTGGTTGTGGGTTTGAGATTTAATAATGAATTTTTTGAGATTTCTTTGCCCATTTTTTTTTGGTTTGTTTCCCCAGATTCGTGAGGTTTGTTTGATCGGATCTCTTTGTGTTTTGTAGATTTCTTTTTTTCTTGTATTTTTCAGAATGTTTGAATATATTACGTGTAATTTTCACATGTTTAAATTATTATTCAGTAATTTTTAGAAATATTAAATATATTTTTCTAGTGATTTCCACTATTTTTAAAATACTTTTTGTCCTGATTTCCACATTTTATAAATTATTCATTCAATTTTTCCAGATTTTTAAAAATGCTTATTAAATTTTTCTTATTTGTTTTTTTATGTCCCGAAATTGGTTATATATTATTTTATTTTTTCCTTTTTTTTGTCCCAAATCTTTAAAAAGGTTTATTCAATTTTTCGCATATTTTTTTATAAACTCTTTATTACGTCTCATTTTTTTTTGGAATTTATAATATGATCTTTCAAATATTATAATTTTATGTCATTTTCATATGTGTTTGTATTCTTCTCTTTTTGATTTTTTTATTATTTATCTTATTTTTTATAAACTTTTTTCGATAATTTTTTGAAATTTATAATATATGATGTCCTGTATTATAAATATTTTTTTTGTCATTTTAAAACTTATAATTTTTTTTTCTATCTTTTTTTCATTTTCAAAAACTTAATTTTTTTTTGTATCTTCCTATATATATATATATATATATATATATATATAAAGAGAGAGAGAGAGAGAGAGAGAGAGAGAGAGAGAGAGAGACTCACATATATCATGATGTATACATCACACCTAGTTCTAGACCCTAAGAAACCTTTCTTCCAATTTTTTTTATTTTTCTCTTGAAATTAACCTTCCAATCAACCCATATTCGAAAAATCGGGTAAAAATACGATTTGTAGCTATTTTAAAAAAAATAAAATAAAAAGTTAGCGCAGACCCTTATAAATAAGGTATTTTGAGCATTTTTTTGTGAATTTTTAAAAAATAGCTACAAAATGTAATTTGACTTAATTTTTTAAACATGAATTTATTAGAAGGTTAATTTCTAAAGAAAAATAAAAAATTTAAATTTTTTTTAGGGTCTACAACTAGGTGTGATGTATGGATAATGTATAGAGCATGATGTAGGTGAGCCTTGTCCTATATATATATATATATATATATATATATATATATATATATATATATATATATATATATATATATATATATATATTTCAAAGCTTTGTCGGTTGTTCACTAGGATGATGATGATGATGATGATGATGATGATGATGAAATGGAAAAGGATGATGATAAAGTGGGTAATTTGGGATTAAGGGAGTTGATCGAATCTGCTGATTCGAGTACGAGTTGAATTCTTCATTGGAATAACAATGCTTGGATTACTTATATATCAAATATGTTGTGCTTGTGTCTTAATTAAAATTTGCAAGTCTTATGATGGGGTTACGTATAACTATGTCATCTAAATTCTGGATTGATGTTTTTATTTTCATAAATGATTGTACTACTAGGAAGCATTTGTTTTACATATAGATCATTGGTATGGGTTTTAAGGTATAGATTTCATAGATGAAGTAGTTGATAGTTTTTCTTCTTCTTCTTTTTTTTTTTTTTTTTTATAGATGTTTCTTTGATGCCACGACTTCTGATACAATAATATTTTCGATTTTAAACTTTAAATCAAATTAATCAGTTAGTGTACCAAATTGAGACATGCCAAAAAATGTATGAGTTATTGTTGTGGTTGTCAGTGATGGTGACATACCAATTGTTTAAGAAAATGTCATTTGAATCCTACAACACTCATTTTATGGTTCTTATACCCATCATAATTTAAGGTGAGCTCATGTCAAATATTTGCTTTTGATGTTTGAGAGCACAAATAATCTGATTTTTATTTATTATATTGATGTTGCATATTTTACGTGTTTGGCAATATCTCAAGTTTAAGTCCGCCGTATAACCCGCGCCAACTAGTAATTCTAGAAATTGTTAGGGTCCGTTTGGTTGACAATAGACAAAAGAGCGGGCATGGCAAAATTTGTCTAGGCAAATTTTACCTAGTTTTTTTCACATGAGGCTATCAAACAACCATTAGATGAAATTAAAGTCAATCCAATTAATTTATTTAAAAACAGTTTTTACAATATTTTTATATTACGGCTTTTAAAATAAATTGTGAAACATGTTGTTAACAATTTTTTATAATATTAAAAACACATTTAAAAATATTACAAAAGAATTTTTAAATATTCACAACAGTTTTTTTAACTATTTAAAATATTTTTTAATTTTGTTTTTAAACTTTAAAACTGTTTTTATATTATATTCAAAACGGTTTTTTAAAATGTTAAAAATTATTTTTACAATAATTTTATATTACGGTTTTTCAAAAAATTTGTAAAACATTCTCTTAACAATTTTTTATAATATTAAAAACAACAAAACAATTTTTAAATATTTATAACAGTTTTTTTTACTATTTGAAACAGTTTTTAAAATTATTATTTATAACTTTAAACTTGTTTTTATAATATATTCACAACAGTTTTTAAAAATGTTAAAAATTGTTTTTACAATATTTCGTTAATACAGTTTTTTAAAAAAATTGTAAAACATTTTTTTAACAATTTTTTATAATATTAAAAACAGTTTTTAAAACATTGCAAAATAGTTTTTAAATATTCATAACCGTTTTTTAATTATTTAAAACAGTTTTTAAATTATTTTTTAAAACATTAAAACCGTTTAAGAAGTTGACAAATTTGTTGGCAAATATTTTCCACTCAAATAGGTAAGCAAAATTTGCCCACAGATTGTGCATATGAGATGTTGTACATTGACAAATAATGTCACGGCAAATTGTGCAACCAAACAGCCAAAATGTGGGTAAATTTTCATATTTCCAACTTTTTAACATTTGCGTAGACAAAAAAAGCCAACCAAACGGACCCTTATATATAGAATACAAAGAGGCCATCTTTAAAAGTAATAAATATTTGGATGTGAGAACACTTTTTTTATGTCGGTGGGGCTGTTTCTTTTATGGGGCTTTGTAAATTTAGGACCTATTGTAATATGTATTTTGGAAATAGGACAACAAACATTTTATTTATGGTTTTAGTCCCTATTTTTGAATAAAGCCGCTGGCGCGGACCCATAGTCATAAAACGTCAACCAATCACAACATGCCACGTGTCCCTTTAATTTGAAAATAGGGACTAAAAATGGAAACAAAATGTTTGTTGTCCTATATCCATAATCAATATTATTTTAAGTCCTAAAATTACATAATCTATTCTTTTATTTATCTCAGATCTGAGTTGAGGTAGTGGTGAGATGCGTGGGTTGATTAAATACGTTAACACTGAAGAATAATTTGGTCAAGTTGCAAAAAACATAATAGTCATTTGTAGTTGAATGGGTTCCCATATTTACTAACGAAATTAGAAAGGAAAAAAAAAAGAAACCTGCGTATACATATACATAGATGAAACATGTATACGTGTGAGCGCGAGTGCCAACATACATGATTTTCGTTCTCAAACCAAACATGTGATTGGCGTTTAGAAACCAATTAGATGAGACGTATTTGTAATTCCCAAACTGAATCTATGAAATTGCATCAGATCAAATCGATTAGAGAGATGACACCAATTTGAGATATTTGGATGCTTTAGCACTGAGAGGAGTGGTTGGGAATAACAAGTAGATTTAAGTATACTTTTGAGTTTTTTTTTAAGGGAAAACACATTACCATCTTGGTGTAGCAATCATTAAGGGGGTTATGTGTTATTTTTTCAGAATTCTTTCGTAAATAAAAATGTTTAATACAAATGGTAAGTAATTAATTAAAATGGTGTTGTATTATGATTTAAAAGAGAAATAATATTTAGGGACGAAAATTACTTTTAGAGAGGGTTTGAGTAGTTTTCTCAATGGCCATAAAGTAAATGTGTGCTTAAAAGATAATTTATGTCATATGACACATAAGATGCTGGCTAAGGATTATATTACATTTACTGTTATGAAGCTTGGCTCAAGATCTAAATTTCATTACTTAATATAATTAACCTCTGAGATAAATTTATGTTTACATAATTTTCATATTTTGCGAATGCAGTGTTTGTTTATAATCCAAACTTTCGCGACGTGGTGGAAGTGTCAAAAATAGTGAACGATGACTGCAATCTTCGAAGTATAATTATGGTATACAACGGTGCTCCAACAACAGTTCCATTGACAGAGAAAGGTGTGTTTTATTTCATGTGCACTTTTGGAGCTGACTGTGAACATGGGATGAAGCTCATGGTCACTGTCGAAGAAAAAACTCAACCAGGTAGTCCTCCTCCATCGCCTTCTTTTGGTCCCACTTCGCCATCTACAATATCCAGCCTGCCTCCTCCATCGCCTTCTTTTGGTCCCACTTCGCCATCTCCATCGCCTTCTTTTGGTCCCACTTCGCCATCTACAATATCCAGCCTGCCTCCTCCATCGCCTTCTTTTGGTCCAACTTCGCCATCTCCATCGCCTTCTTTTGGTCCCACTTCGCCATCTACAATATCCAGCCTGCCTCCTCCATCACCGGCTAATTCGTTAAACTCGATGGCATATATGAGATGCAGATATTCGGGATGTAGTTTTGCATTGTGTGTGGCAATATGTTTTGGGTTTGGTTGGTTTTAATTTGTTGAGAAGAGTGAGTTTAACGTTATATGGAAATAAATGAGAATCAATTTATTTAGTGGATACTATGGTTGGACATATAGTATTAGTCTATTTACACACGACATTTTATTAAGGGGCTTATATATTTTTTTAGCTCATTGTCCCTCAAATTTTTTTTAATACACGTTTAGTCCAAACCTTTTTATTTTGCACCAAAAAGTCCTTCACCATGCCAAAAATGCTTTACCATACAGCTGACGTGGACCTTTAAAGATAAGAGAATAAGTGACTTTTTGGTACAAAATAAAAAGGCTTCGATTAAATGTGTATTAAAAAATATTTGAGGGACTTTTTGGTATTTGATCAATGAAAAATTTAGCAGACAATTTATTAAATCAAATGTGTCGCATGATTTGAATATTATGAAATCTAAATAGTATCATTACCTCAAACAACACAACCTTTTGCGCTTCAATTTCCATTATCTAACAATATTTAGATCATTTTGAACTTCTTAGTTTTTCTTTTACACCCTACATCTTCCTTTTCAATTTTGAACACAATTTCTTCAAAACATCTCAGTTCGGTACATTGCATTCCATAACTTTTTTAGTTATCTGTTTCACTGAAAGCCTAATGTACATATTTTGTTATAGGCTTGAATGACTCATAATCTACGTTACTTGTGCACTTCATCAGTAATGCACTTTTTGAAAATCTTCCGAGTCAATATCCATCTGTTATTTATTCGATATCCATCAAGTCCCATCTAGAGGTTTTTAGCAAAGAAAAATGAGCCATTTGTGTGTTGAAAGTATATGTGGAAATGATGTTTTTGTGTTTTGATTCAATGCTACAAATATTGTAAAGTAGTATATGTGTGATTTTGAACAAAGTAGATACATGATTTGGATTCAAAACAAAAGTATGGCATGTGTAATATTTAGAAAGTAAATTTGTTTTCTGAAATAGATCTTGCACTTTTAGTACATAAAATAATATTAATTATGGAAATAGCCTTCGCTTTTTATTAAGTTAAATTTATTGTTTTAAAAATATAAATTTTACTATTAACTAAAAAAAGTCCCTATTATAATTTTAGTACAATCAACTTTTCTGTTAGAAAAATGATCCCTATTATGGTTTTAGGATAATTACTTTTCTTTTATGATTATGGTCCCTATTAGGGGTTTTATATAAGTAAATCAAGTTTCATTAAGAAAACCCGCCTAAGGGGGTGGAATTCCGCATAGTGCAAGTATACCCAACAAAAAGTAACAACTCAACACCATTGCCAAAAAACTCTAATTAGACGTCTCCCTATGATTCCTCCACAAAATTCAGGAGTGAAGAAAGAGATGATGTATGCTTATTACTGTGCCAAAGGAGCGTGCTAAAAAACATCCCTATTATGATTTTAGGACAATCAACTTTTCATTAATGAGAATGATCGTTATTTTTTTTGTCTTTTAGAAAAAAAAAGTCGATTATGCATTTTTAGGACATGCAATAATATTGGTTATGAATAAAGAAAACTCAACTTTTTTGGGGGGGAAAATACTTCCTGTTTTTTTTAAGTTGATTTTATTTTTAATAAAATGGAATATATTAGAAACTATTAAATAATATTTGTTTTCCAACTACCAGACCTTTGCATATTTGATCGCTGTATTTTTTGCAATCGAGCACCACATATCGTTGATGATGTGCTCGAGATGCAGTATATATAAATTTGCGATCTAAAAAATAAATAAAAAATTCTAATTTTTTTAATTTCTCAAACATCAAAAAATTTCCTTTCACCACTTGGCATCATACCATCTCCTCAATCCCCAAACTTGTGGAATTCAAATTCAAATATGTTAATATTTCACTACAAAATTATGTTTGTTGAGTCAAATGCATAAACATATTTTCACAGTTTGAAATCACAAATTTTAATTTGAAGTGTAAATCTTTTGAATCTCCAAAATAAAAAGCTTGTCAACGGCCACTATCCCCTTATCAGGAAACCCCCGTTCACAATAACAATAGTTTTTGCATGGAACAACTTTCTAAATTTTTCACTTAAATAAGATGATTGTAACTAAACTAAGTTATCACATCATCATCATAATCCTTGCCTTAATCCCATCATATGGGTCGGTCACATGATCTCTCCTCACACTATCATAATCCTTGCCTTAATCCCCAAATTTGAAGTGTAAATCTACTCTATTATATGTGACATATTATCATTCAAGTTTAATTCCTTAAGATCTCTCATAATAATTTCCTCCCACGATAGCTTTGGGCGGTCCCTTTCTCTTTCACCCTCTATTTTCAATAATCTTTCTCTTGTTATAAGTGCATCTACTGGTCTACACAATACATGTTCATACCACCGAAGTCTACTTTTTCTTACTTTATTGCTAATGGGAGAAACTCCAAACTTTTCTCTTACATACTAGTTTTTAATTTTCTTCTTTGTAGTAATTCATATTATCCATCAGAGTATCCTCATCTCACTAACAGGCAGACTTTTTTCATATTTTTTTTGTCGAAACTCCGATTCATATAAGGTCGCTGGCCTAGCAACTGTTCTGTAATTTTCTTTTTAGTTTATTAGTTATCGTCTTATCGCATAACACCCCAATTGCTTTTCTCAATTTCACCCAACCAGTTGATATTCTACTCATAACATCATCATCAATATCTCCATTACTTTGTAACACGGAATCTAAATAACAAAATTTCTTAGGTTGGTTTATCACTTTTTCTTCAATCCTTAACATTATGTTATCCGATGCCTCATTATTAAATTTACATTCCATAAATTTCGTTTTATTTTTACTAATTCCTAGTCCCTTAGATTCTAAGGGTTTTCTCAAAGTATCTACTCTCATCGCTAAGTCCTCCTTTGAAGTGTCTACTAAAACTACATCATCCACAAATAACATACACCTTGGGACATCTTCTTGTATGTCCTTAGTAATCTCGTCCAAAACTATGACAAATAAATAAGGACTTAACGTTAATCCTTGATGTAGACTTACTTTAACCGTAAAGTCATTAGTTTCTTAACATATAGTTCTTACTCTAGTCTTTGTGTTATTATACATATCTTCAATAACTATAATATAACTCATATGGATTTTTTCCTCCTTAAAGACCACCAAATTATATTTTCAGGTATTCTATCATAAGCCTTTTCTAAGTCAATGAAGACTATATATAAATTTTTATTTTTACATCTACATTTCTCCATTCATTATCTTGATAAGTAAATAACTTTCGTGGTTGATCGCCCCGGCATTTATCCAAATTGATTATTCGAAATAGTGGACTCATTTCTTTATATTTGTTATATAACTTTTTCCCATAATTTCATAGTGTGATTCATCAGTTTGATTCCTCTATAATTACTATAGTTTTGTATATCCCCTTTATTTTTATAAAAAGATATTATGGTTCTTTTCCTCCACTCATCTGGCATGTTTCTTTCACTTAAAATTTTATTAAATAAACATGTTAACCATTTATCCTTACATTTCCAATGGTCCTCCATACCTCTATCGGTATTTTACTCAGGTCAACTGCATTATTCCTTCCCAATTTTCTTATTAATATATCTACATCTTTTTCAGTAATCGGACATGTCATTCCTATATTCGATTCAATGTTCTCGGCATCTTCTTAGGGACATTCTTCTTTCCATTTGTAATAACCCGTACTTTTATGGATATTTATTTATGGGATTAATTAAATTAAATGTGTATTAATTGAGAATTAATCCGGATAAAATACTAACGAGATGTGGGTTGGTATTTGACTATAATGTGTACTGGATATTTATTTATGGGATTAATTAAATTAAATATGTATTAATTGAGAATTAATCCGGATAAAATACTAACAAGATGTGGGTTGGTATTTGACTATAATGTGTACATATGACGTTATATGAATATTGAAAGTATTGAATTTGTCGTGAGATAGAAATACGGCAATTTGGAAAATTTAGTTGGGACGCACGTGACAGTCGCGTCAGGAATGTAATTATTTGAATTAAAAAGTGAATTTTATTTTTATCAACCGTATGGTCATTTTGAGTGCACCAACGAGTCCGAAAGGGTCGAAATAGTCAGAAAACACTAGTCGGGGGTTTAGTTTAGGTCCCGGGGCATTTTTAGGCCATACCGACAACCCAAAAGGGTAGTTTGGTAATTTCAGAATTTTGGGAATTAAAACCCACGAAAACTAGAGGTTAAAATCTGATTTAATCTTTACCCACTAAACCCACTAACAACACTAAATGACTTAATGGGCTACGGGAGTTTCATGAGAAGTTAGGAGAGGTTCCCAAAAGAGAAAACCTTAACCTTCATCTTCAACCTTCAACCTTGGGAGAAAAAGGAGAGAGAGCAACCTTCATCAATTCAACACCAAATTCAGAGAATAATCCAAGGCAAGTGGTTTAATTACGTTAATTTCAAGCGAATGCTTCTTCCATGCTTAGAAATTAATATAATTGCATTGTATTGGGAGACTTGTAAAAACCCATGTAATTGGAGTTATAAATTCATGTTTTGATATAGAGATTGCATGCAGAATTGTGTTTGGGCGATTATACTGTTAGAAATACATCTTTTATGTTACAAAAACGGATTTAATTATGGATATTGATGACTTTAATTGTCTAGGGTTCATACTCATAAGGTTTGGGGGAAGATTGAGAGATTTGATAATTGGGTGTTGTTTAGGGGGATTTAACCCCATATATATGTTAAAATACGACCTAAGTATGTTTAGGAATGATTAGAAACCTTGAAATACTGTTGGAATGATGTTTAGATGAGATTAGAGGTGAAGAAAATTGGGAAAAACGAGATAGGAAAATTTTGGGCTCGAAACTGTCACCTTATTAGAAGGCCTGCCCAGGTCGTTCGAACGAGCTTCTAACGAGTTGACAGTTTGACTTCTAACGAGTTGGATGTTCATTCGATGCCTTTCATTTGAACGAGATCTTGTTAGATGCCCACTTCGTTCGAACGACCTCTCGTTCGAACGAACTCTCGTTCGAACGACCTCGTTCGAACGAGACTTCTAACGAGTTGACAAATTGGCCTTTTTGGCCTGATTTGATTTCTAATGTCCCGTAACCTGGTTTAATTGTAGAGATTACATTCCCTTGATGACTAATTGATATAGTTGGGATATTTGGGATATATTGAGGAGTAAAACATAGAAGTGTGATTTGAACCAAATGAAAATTATGGATTAGGACGTGAATGACTAATTACGATGTGAGAGTAATTGACGATTTAATGTTAGTATTAACCGGGGATATGTGAATTGCGTAACATTATAAGTTGGTATAAGAATGAGAAGTATACCACAAATAAATTATGGTAATTACTAAGATGTGTGCATGCTTAGTATATTTATATGATTTTATGTGTATGACATACCTACCATACTTGCTATCACGGGAGGTTTACGTTCGCTTAGGGCCATCTAATCTTTGTGTGCCCAGATTTAGATTGGTACCTCGAGGACATAGGTCAGAGAAGGACTTATTGGGAAGTTAATAAGACTGCTGATCGTGGGAGCGTAGGTATGTGCGTGACCCATGTGATGTGACTGTGTTCGCCTCCATTGATTGTGATTGTTGTTATCTGAGAACGATTCCTGAGAGATTCGGAATGCGTGATCCTTATGTACGTGATGTACTGGGATGGATAGCAGAGTATGTGTGCACCGTAGCTTAGTCTCGGGGTGCTTGTATTGTATATTTATGATATGAATGATATACGGTTAAATGAACAGACTTGTCATGTTTAATTATGAGAATAATTTATAGTAACTCCTTGAGAAGATAAATAAGGGGATAACCTCCAATAATTGGTAATGCTAATAATTGAGAATCCGAGTTTAAGTAAAGCTATCTATTTAAGTGATAACATTGGGAATTCATATTGTGAATCGAGTAGAAAAGGGGTAGAACTTATGACGGTTTAGTTAGATATGAATGTCACTTAGATGGGTACGGTACGTTAGGAGTGCACAATTAGTCGAGAGGTGAGTATTTCATGTGAGGGCACGTCCTAACATGTATTTTGCATTCATTGTTTTAATGTTATTAAAGCACTTGATGTTTTTAAAATACTCTCCACGTTCGAGCTCTGACCCGTTTGCTTTCAAATCTATTTTTGTAAAAAAAACCTTTTTAGGTGCCTAGCCACAAGGACACCATGCATAGGAATTCTATTCGGGTGACGAGCTGTAGCTGTTGTGGAAGTTACAGGGCCTTGATATTAGACGCCTCATTTTCTAGTCTTGACTCCATATTTAGTTTCATCATTTGTAGGGCATGTCACCCATTTCTATTAGAGACATTTCATAATTCAGTTACTCAGATTTTTGGCATGTAATTCATTCAGGATACACTATTTTATTTATTTCAGTTGTGGGATTGTTGTGAGGAGTTTTCCTCCGGACTTATTATTATTTGTTGGTTACTTTATTGAGACTTTATGGTGTATGGTGATGTTATTCTCTTACATTTCATTTATCGCATGTTAATCAGATTTAATTTAAAATTTGACAACTTACTTTTTAAATACTAGGTGGTTAGTAATCATTAAATGTTTTCGACAGTGATGCTATTAACTGAACCAACTTGGCATTTTGAATTAATTTAATAAAGGAGTAGCTACCCGGTATTTAATTAGTCGAGGTGTCACACCATCTATCTAGAATTTCTTTTTCATTAACTAATATATTTTGTGACCTATATCCCTTGTCAATCTATCTCTATTGTATCCTAATTTATATATTTTCTTTTCCTCTTACTCGATACCGAATTTATTATAGAGATTATCTAGTGAGTTTTGTTGCGATTTTCTTGTAATACCCCACACATTTATGGATATTTAAATTAAATAAATGGGTGCAATTTGGAGATTTGAGGAATTACTCTAAATAATTATTTTTGGAGTTTATGAGGGTTAGATGATTTCCAGTGTGTGTTACATTTACTTTTGGAACTAAGTAAATGAGTTGAATTATTTTAATTACATGTCGCACATAGGTAAAGAGACAAAGGATAATATTTTGATTGGAAAACTTGTATTGAGATGTGTTGGGTTTAACTAGTGAATTTTATTTAAGTGACTCAGATGGAGATTTCGAGCACATGGTTGGTTTCAAAATGGCCAAGATAGTCAAAATAGAGTATCCGTGGGTAGCATTTAGGTTTCGGGGTTTTTTCGACTAGTAGAGACTCGCAATTGAGTAAACGAGTTAATTTTGGGTTAATAAGGGATAAACCCTTATTTTTCTCTTTATAAGTCAAGAGAGAGAGAGTGAAGGAAAAATAAAAAAGAGAAAAGAAATAAGAGAAGAAAGGAAGGAAAAGAGGAAGAAGAAAGGGGATTCCGGGCCAAACTCCGTGGGATTCGACTCGAGGTCGTCGGATTTTATCCACGAGGCAAGTGTTTACTTGCTTTATTCCTTTCAGTGTGTAACTCATATTATAGTTAGTAAACTAGATAAATTTTGGGTTGAAACGTTTGAAATAAATTTCAGAAAATTGGATTTTGAAATAACAAATAGGTGTTTTGGTATCTCTTGATGATTTATAGTACAAAACCCATGTAAATGGTGTATAAATGTGGATTGTAATGGGAAGAAATGATATAATTGGAGTTTTAATGATTTAGGGTTCAAATCTAAGAAAACTTGTTAAATCCCCCAAACAATTGACGTTTTATTTACAAATCAGTGTTTAGACGATTATAGTATTGTTGGTTGAGACTAAAAACCATAAAAATGGAGGTTGAAATGATATTTGGTATTTTGGAGATTTAGGTTTTCTAAGAAATGAAAAGATGGCCTAAATATCTGATGTGACCGGTTGATCGTGGCCAAGGGGTCGGTCGAACGGTATAAGGGAAAAAATCCATTGGTTGGCTTGCCAGGCATAATTCCAATTTGCGGTCTACCGGGGGTTAGGGACCGATCGGCCGGTGCTCTATTTTCCGTCCAAGATTTGGATTTTTCTATTCCTTTTCTCTTTAGGTTTAAATCTTAGGAACCTTCTTAATTAGTGTATTATAGATGGTTATGACCTAAAGGACCCGAGGAAAGGGACATTAACATTGGGTTAGTGGAGTGTACAATCCGGGGCACGGACTCAATAAATGTTTTAGGATGAATAACATTCGAGAGAAGTCTTCGGCAAGTTTGTTTATATAGACATTTATGCGTAGAGAATAAATATGGGCCAAGTATATTTGAGTGAATCCTAGGATGCAAGTTCGATGGAATTTAGGATACGGGCTAAATAGAATTGAGCGGTTACCCTATGTGTCTATTGACGACTATTAGTATAGGTGATGCAATACCTATGGAATTAAGATAAGTAGTTAGTATACTTATTTAATTATTACGAATTGGTATATTCAGATTTATGTAAAACCCTTAAATGTGATTAAGGTGTAAGTTAAACCCTAAGTAACAGGATACTTGTAGGTTTATTATGTAAGTGTATGAATACTTATATGCTATTATGAATGGGAGTATTCGGGGTATTTGCTATCGTTATAAGAGTTTGGAAATTATAGCCATATATATATTGAGAAGGGATATAAATTATATATACGGAAGTTGTTACAGTATATATATATATATATATATATATATATATATATATATATATATATATATATATATATATATATATATGAATACAAATATATCTGTACGTGACTGTTATATTTGTACTTTAGAGGTTGGTTCCACAGGCTTCCCCGGGCATAGGGATGGACAGCCAGGTTATATATTTTTATTAGTGTGATCTAGGGAGGTTGCGCGATGTGCGTGAATCCTATGGCTTGAGGAGCAGGAAGAGTATATCCCCAGGTCATATCGTCCCACATACGAGTGCGATAGATTTATTCCACTTTTAGGAGGGAATATGACCGCCTCCACCGTTGTGTATTTTTACCATGACCATGAGTGAGTCTGGCTTGGTACCATGGTTGATTGAGTAAAACCGGATGCAGATAGGCACTATGAGACTACATCCTCAAGTTATAGCTCGGTGGGATGGTATATTGCTTGTATATGAAGATGAGATATCATATAACTTTAAGTGGTGAAAAGAGTAAAATTAATAAGGATTTATTCTCATTCCGGGAGATTTTATCCGGATTTAAATTGTGATTTGTATATTAAAGTGAGAACTATATATATACAGGATTTTATATACTAAAGTGAAAATGGTATCTTAAATTAGCGAAAGTTATGGAATAAGAACGGCATTATTATCATTAATATATATATAGAAACGAGAACTATATATATCTATCTATCTATCTATATATATATATATATATATCACCTTAAGGACTACATTAAGTTAAGCTTGTATGACAGCTTACGGTATAACTTATGTTATATCACGCAAGATAGGTGATAGTCATGAGGATTTAGTAGATGGTTGGAAGAGATTTGCTACGCAGGGGAGCTTAACTAGTAGGTTTAAAAGGTATGAGATATGTATGCACTATTAGAAGAGGGGTGAGGAGTATCTCATGACAGTGCGATACCAGTTTAAATATGAGATATTCCATATTTTAACATATGGCATTTATGCACTTGCAAAATATTTTCAAAACTCGGGCTCTGACCCGTTTCTTTATTTTCCCCTCTCTTACTATATATGTATATATATTAGGTGTCCAGTCATAGGGACACCTGGATGATGATTCCTTCGACTCAAACGTTCGCTGCTGTAGTTGTGGATGCATGCAGGTTTATTTAAGACACTTTTATTCTTGTGATCTAGATAGGAAGCATTGTAATAACATTCGGGACGATAACACAAATGTATTTATCTATTCTTTTACCGCATTTTTAGCGCGGCATTCGATTTGGTTGTATTATGTGTAACAACCTGCCTAATGGGATACTGGGCGATCACTCCTATATCAAATTAAAACAGGAGTCACATATGGATCATTCTTAGCATCACTGTCGAAAATCCATTTAATTACTAATATCCTATTAGGCGAGCGTTAAAAACTTTTACTTAACTACTCTTTTTAAACCATTAAAATAAAACATCCATAAGTTAATGCGTAAATGAACTGAAATGAAAGTGAAATAAAATAAAATAACCGAACACTCAGTTCAAATTATACAACCATATCGAATAATATATGAAAGAATAAATAAATACAGTTGAGCCATTGGCTCGAATGTTTATACAATACCTCCAATCTAGAGTACAAGAGAAGAAACGTCTACCAAGAACCCGCAAGCATCCACAGCTGCTGCAGCAGACGTCTGACTCGAAAGAATTTCCATCAAGGCGTTCCTGTGTCTGGACACCTATATATATATATATATATATATATATATATATATATATATATATATATATATATAATATACGACAAGAGAGAAAAAGTAGATAAACGGGTCAAAGCCCGAATTTTGAAAATATTTTGCAAGTGTACAAATGCTTTATTTTTAGAAAAATAGTTTTATCTCATATTTAAATTGGTATCGCACTCCCATCAGATACCCCTTACCTCTCCACTAATAGTGGACACCTAACGCACCCTAACAACACCTCCTAGTCAAGCTATGCCTGCCTAACTAGTCTATCCCCCAACTACTATCTACCCCAGATAGTCCAAGTGCTAAGGGCTAAACTTCCATCCATTCTCAACATTGCACTAAGTTCGTGTGTGGGGTGTCTCGCAAAGCGAAATCCAAACAAGGAACCCCCCCGATACACTACTACTTGGCAGGGTTAATGGTAGAGATCCATTAGACCCGTAGCACACACAAATGTATAAATACATATATATATACACACATCAACAATATACGTCCGGATAATATCTTCCGGACTGAGGTTTATGTAATAAACTATATAATACACATCCGGATCTACCTCCCGGACTGAGGTGTGTTCTATACTCATATCAAAACCTTCCATTTCCCTTCTCATATCCAGGAAATGTATTTAAAAGCCAATTCATTAGCATGAATTGCTTTACCTTATCATGTACTTTTTAAAAGCCAATTTTATTATTATAAAAATGCTTTTCCTTTATATATCATCCCATTTCCCTTTTTATACTCAGGAAATGTACCCAAAGCCATTTTCATTAGCATGAAAATTCTTTCATCAAATCATATGCTTCCACATCCCTTCTTCCAGCCGGGAGTGTTACCGAAGCCAAATCTTTATCCCATTTCCCTTTTTATACTCAGGAAATGTAAATATAAAGCCAATTCATTATCATGAATTGCTTTAATAAATCTGAGACCGCCCCTCCGGGTTTCCCCACTGGACGCGCCCCTAAATGGCTATCATCTTCCAGGACCTATCTATAAAAGACAACCTGGGAACCTACCAACGTCGGGAAGTGGCCATATTGCCTGCGGGAAAGTCAGGACCACACCCGGAATCCCCTAACCAGCGCAGGAATACAAATGCCCATATGGCCTAGGGACTATATCTACCCTGCTCAATAGCCAAGGGGCTTCACCACAACATGCGCAACTTCCCTTATGATAGCGATTTAGGGAGGTGTGTACTCCATATTTTATCAATTATATAAAAAAACATTTCTCTTTCCATTTTGAAAATATTCATTTTTATATTTTCAAAATCATTTCCATCATAACATATATATACTTTAAATCACACAGTATATACATATCCTATATATTCCTCCTAGAATATATATTTAAACGACCATAGTGGCCTATAGCATCTAGCGATGACCAATAATCCCAAAGATTCCCTCCAGGAATCATAATCATGCATTCATATAATCATGATACTAAACCCAAATATTTCTTACTTTAATAATCACTATATATCTCAATCCTATCTAAGGATTTATTGGATATCTCCAATGATACCCTTCACTCTAAGTGAAATCAACAAATATCTATATTCCCAAATTATCCTAATTATCTCCTAGGATACACTCAACAGTATTCGATATAATTATGCTTTCTACACGCATAATTATATAGGCCATATGCCTACTAGAAATATCCTCGGGATTTATCCCACCCGATCAACTTGAAATTTAGTTGGTTAAGGATTTTATTTCCTTGAACCCTAAGACTACACCTAGTCCAATTAATCATTTAGAAGTCCCCAATATAAATTAGGAACCTTAATCCATCAATTTCGACAAATATTCTATTTTCCTCGAAAATATGGATTAAGGGTTACATACTTAAAACCCTTACTTTACCCTCCTAAATTGCCTTAATTTATGGACCATAAAGTCCTAAAAGGTCCTTTAGGTTATCACCTAATTAACCTCAAAGCAAGATGAAATGGAATCTATCCCATCCAAATCATCCTAGAGAAATTGTCAACTTTCAGCAGGGGTCGATCGATCGACCCATGGCCGTCGATCGATCGATGGCTCGATCGATCGAGCCCCCATGATCGATCGATCGATCAAGTCGGGCAGCTTCTTCTCTGAGAAGCTGTTTCGGCCATGAAAGCTTCCCCCAAGCTTCCGTCTCCTCACTCAACGGCCTACAACTTCTACCAAAAACAAATACAATTATAATACGGATTCTAAACATCCTAGAACCCGAAATCACCAACTAATTTCAATTAAAACCTAAGTTTCTCCAATTTAACATTTTTAGGGGTTTATTCGTTTTAACTCCCAAAAATCCATTTTATCCACGAATACCCAACCCAAAATCATTAGGGTTTGTTATACCAACAATGATTTGAGATATTTATGCTTAAAAATAAATAAAGCAAGTAAACACTTGCCTCATGGATAAAATTCGACGTCCTCGAGCCGAATCCCGCGGAGGCTGGCCGGTATCTTCTCCTTTTTCCTATTTTCTTTCCTCTCTCTCTCTCTTCCCTCTCTTCTTTCTTCTTTCTCTTCTCTTTTCTCCCCCTCTTCCTCCTTATATAGAGAGAAAATGGTTTAACCCCTTTAAAACCCAAAAATGACTCGTTTACCCAATTCCGAGCCTATTTAACTCCAAAATTTCTCGAAACTCAATTTCAAAAATCGGACACTCTTTTCCGACTATCTCGAACATTCCAAGACTCATGGTGCAGTCGAAATTTCCATCCTAGGTACTTGACCAAAAATCACTATTCTAACCCATAATAAATAAATGCGATCTTCTACTCAAAATCTTACCTCTTTTATCGCAATATTCCACGGTGACATATAATTAAAATATTTCAACCTATATGGTCCCAAAAATAATCACGGCATCTATTGAAAATCATTCAATCCTCAAAAATATCAAAAATTACTATTTCGAAAAATTCTCCAAATTCCCATTTATACTTAATTATGGGATTTGATCGTCTCTAAAAAGGGCGGGTTGTTACATACTCCCCCCCTTACAACGGAATTTCCTCCTCGAAATTCCAATATAACCTCCACCATCTAACTAAGATCACTAATTCCACTATGTCTTAGTACCCCCAAAACCAAAAGGTGCTAACACGATAGTCCTTAAACGTATTCCACCTACCTCAAGGTGCACTCAAAATACTAGCTTTATCATAAGCTCAAACAAATTTCTATCTGCTAACGCACAACATCTATGCGTTACTCCAATGGCTTCTCTCATCACCAATAGGAGAAACGAATCCATAACTACCGTTCTATATTTCGCAAAGCTTCAACTTTGCATACTATGCGCATTCTATTCCAGGCGGTATATGAAACTATCTTACCAAGGTGCCCATACACCTCTCTTACCTGTGCATATCTGCACATCCATAGTGAACGTTCGACACATAACGCTCTCTCCCAATAGGGATCTCCTTTCCTCAGTGTAATACTCATCTATGGGTCCTCCCGACCCGCAAAATTCCAATCCTAGATCTCAGCGCCACTAACTCTGTCGAGCCTATATCCTACAATGCTACGGTCTAATCGTTACCCTACTTAAGCGAAACGAGTATCCTAAATATGTCCCTAGTGTCCAAGGCCTCTCTCGACTTTCGACATTTGCTCGGTTTCGTGCGTGGGACGTCTCGCAGAGCGAAATCCAGACAAGGAACCCTCCCGTTACACTACTCCCTTTCGTTTTCGGTCATCGAGATACAACGACCTAAGGCACACAAACGGGACATCCTAAATCCTACCTCGCTAACCTACGAACGCATTCCTACTATCTTATCCTTCCGCCCATACGAAAGGAAACATAACTAATCAAAGTGCCTACTCTCTGTAGGAACACTACTAACATCACTCCGATCAAAGATTTTCTCCAAATTTGCCTTCTTATTAAGGCCTGGCTATCATCCTCGAATCAATTTCTCTAAGTCCTACTGCACCCAACTATTTGTGGTGAGAGGACCACTTTAGTGCTTTTCCATAGCACAATATTTCCATAAGCGTACCATCATCACAGGGCTCATAGTCTATAGTGGTTTATCCAAACTATAAGACTAACCCCCATCCTTGCATCCTATAACAACTCTCCACGCTCGACGCCCTTAAGAGTCATGTGTGGAGTGTCTTGCAAAGCGAAATCCAAACAAGGAACCCCTCCACACATTAACACTTGACTTCGTCGGTCATGGAGTCCCGTTATTTCAGACATGCAACCGGGATAATCCTATCCCTTATCATCGAAAGGTGGTTTGAACTCCTATCTCTAATTAAGAGTCACACCACCCGGCGCTCTCACTAATTCTAAGTCCTTGCGCAAACTAGCACTAAGCTAAATCTTACAGCTCAATAATGATCCTCTGGGCCTTAAATTATATCTATAAGGTTGCCACATATACCAACCAAAATAAGGAAGCCTCTGCTCATCGAGGTTCCATCAATCCATAACAATAAAGGTGAACTCAACCTTTATCAAAGTGAGACACCACAATAACAACTTGTTCCCTCCAGGAACTGCGGACACGATAAACATGCCATTCTTAGCCTGCTATCGTTTCGATCAACCAAATACATTATACGTATATATTGTGACACCCCGACTAATTAAATACCGGGTAGCTACTCCTTTATTAAATTAATTCAAAATGCCAAGTTGGTCCAGTTAATAGCATCACTGTCGAAAACATTTTAAGATTACTAACCACCTAGTATTTAAAAAGTAAGTGCCAAATTTTAATTTAAGTCTGATTAACATGCAACAAGTGTAATAAAGAATAATAACACCATTCACCATACTGAAGTAAAAAGAATCACCATCACATAAAGTAAATAAAGTCAGGAGGAAAAACTCCTCACTACAAATCCCACAACTGATAAGTAAACTGAATACTAAATCAATACATGCCAAAGTCTGAAAACTGTAATGGAAATGTAACTCTAATAGAAATGGGCAACATGCCCTACAACTGATAGATAATGAATCTGGAATCCAAGCGATAGAAGCGTCTACAAGACAATCCCTATAGCTTCCACAAACAGCTACAACTCGTCACCTGAATGAGTATCCTATGCATGGTGTCCTTGTGGCTGGGCACCTAAAATGGTTTTACAAAGAAAAATAGATTTGAAAAGCAAACGGGTCAGAGCCCGAATGTGGAGTTATATTTTAAAAACCTGCAAATGCTTTAAAAACATTTAAAACAATAAATGCAAAGTACATGTTAGGACGTGCACTCACATGATATTCTCACCTCTCGTCTAACTGTGCACTCCTAACGTAAGTACCCATCTATAACGATACAAACCACTAGCTAAGTGCTATTCTATATAGCTAGACTTCCATAGGTCCTACCCTTTTTACTCGGTTCTATTAACATTATAACGCTCGTAATTAAGTAGGGGTTTAACGTAAACCCAGATGCTCAATATGCAATATATATCACTATCAGTTAACTCGTTATATTTCTCGAAACAATACCGTAATTATATTCATAGCATTAACATGAAGGTTCCCATTAATTAAGTGTATATTATTCACAACATAAATATACAATATAAGCACCCCGAGAACTAAGCTGCGGTGCACACATACTCTGCTATCCATCCCGGTACATCATGTACATAAGGATTACATATTCCGAATCTCTCAGGAATAGTTCACAGATAACAACATCACAAACAATGGAGGTGAACACAGTCACATCACATGGGTCACGCACATACCTACGCTCCCACGATCAGCGGACTTATTAATATCCCAATAAGTCTTTCTATGACCTATGTTCATCAAGGTAACCAGTCTAAATCCGGGAAACACAAGGATTAGAGGGCCCTAAGCGAACGCAAACCTCCCGTAATAGCAAGTATGGTAGGTATGTCATACACACAATTCATATACCAATACTAAGTAAACACACATCTTAGTAATCCCGTAGTTTAATCGTAGTACATATCGCATTCTCGTACCAACTTATAATTTATCACAATTTATACTATTCCGATTTATAATCATACGCGCCATAATTTATTCTCACGTCGTAGTAAACACTCACGTCTCAACCCAAACTGTCCATTTAATATAACTCTCGTATATAATTTCCTTCTCATAAATACCCAAAAGTCCCAATTCTATCATTACCTCATCATTGGAATGTTATCTATATCCTCGAACAAGTTTACGGGACTCCAAAAATCAAAACAGTCTAAAAAGGTCCAGACTTTCAACTCGTTACAAGTCTCGTTCGAACGAGACTGTTCGAACGAGATCCCTCTGTCAACTTGTTAGAAGTCTCGTTCGAACGAGATTCCAGTTCGTTCGAACGAACTGTACCTTCTAACGAGATCTCGTTCGAACGAAGTTATCGAACGAGGATCCCTTTCATTAGAACGACTGGTCAATTCATTAGAAGCTCGTTCGAACGAGTTCGTTCGAACGACCTGGGCAGGGGCTTCTAACGACCTACCAGATTCGTCCCAGATTTGTCTAATCTCGTTTTTTCACCATTCTTACTCCTCAAATCTCTTCTAAACTAATTCCCAACAATCGTTTTAAGGTCTCTAAACAATCCTAAACATATTATAATCACATCCTAACACGTTTTGAAGGATTAATCCATCCTAACATCAACCAAATTTACAAATTTCTACACTTTTTCCCAATTTTTCAAGAACATGAACCCTAACTTTTTGAATCATGAATTAACCCAATATAAATCCGTTTTACTTTCTTCCAATCACAAATATCATGAGAATACTCATCTACCTATCATTCTACATGCAATTCTCCTCAAGATTTTCAAGTTCTAAGCTTCAAAATACATGGGTTTTCATTATCTTTCAAGAACAATTGATATTCTTCAATTTTCTAACATGGAAGGAACATTATATGAATTTAAATATAATTAAAACACTTGCCTTGATTGTCTCTGAGTTTGGATGATGGTTTGATAGAGCTTTTCTGCAGAATTTCTTCTCTCTCCAAGCTTCTTCTCCAATGGTGGTTTATGGTGGCTAGGGTTTTTCTTTGGGAAAGTTGTAAACCTAATGATAGCCTCCGTAGATTAATGGGTTAATATGGGTTGGTTAGTGGGTTAAATCCACATCAGATTAAAACTCCCAATTTTCGTCACTTTTAATTCCTCAAAATGTAAAATTACCAAAATACCCTTTATGATGCCGGTATGGCCTAAAAATACCCCGGGGTCCAAACTACACCCCCGGCTAGTGTTTTCTGACTATCTCGACCCTTCTGGACGCGTTGGCGCACTCAAAATGACCATACGGATAATAGAAATAAAAATCACTTTTATAATTAAAATAATATACCATGACGCGGCGGTCACACGCGTATCAACAAAATTCTCAAATTGCCGTATATACATCTCATGACAAATTTCATAATTCCAAATTCATATATAATCATATATGCACATAATCAAATACCAACTCGCATCTCGTTAGTATTTATAACCCGGATTAATTTCCAATTAATACGCATTTAATTAATTAATCCCAAAAATAAATATAGCCAAAAGTACGGGGTATTACATACTTCCCCCCTAATAACTGAATTTCGTCCCGAAATTCGAAACTAGAAAGTACCTGCTAAAAATAACTCTGGATAGCGTTCGCGCATCTCATCCTCGTGCTCCCATGTGGACTCCTCGATATTGTGATGTCGCCACTGAACACGCACTAACGGAACTATCTTTGACCGCAGTTTCCTCTCGCTTCGGTCCAAAATAGCAATCGGCCCCTCCTCGTAGGAGCTTTCTGGCTGGAGATCGATGTCCTCCACAGCAATGTGAGAATGAGCCAAATTATCTCTAAGATATTTCCTCAGCGAGGAAATATGGAACACATCGTGAATGCGATGCAAATGCTCCTGTAACCTAAGTCTGTACGCAACTGGTCTGATTCGCTCAATAATAGGAAACGGCCCCACATACCTTGGTGCCAACTTCCCTTTCTTCCCGAAATGCATAATCCCCTTCATAGGAGACACTCTGAGCAAAACTTGGTCCCCCACTTAGAACTCTCTGAAAAACCTCTTCGCATCAGCATAACTCTTCTGCCTGTCTTGAGCTACCCGAATGCGACTCCGAATCAACTCAATCCTTGCCGAAGTATCCTGAATCACTTCCGGCCCAAGCAATTTGTTGTACCCCACCTCTAACCAACATGCTGGGGAACGACAAGGCCTACCGTACAATGCCTCAAACGGAGCCATGCCAATAGTGAACTGATAGGAGTTGTTGTAAGCAAACTCCACCAGTGGAAGGTACTGCTCCCATCCACCCCCAAAGTCAATAATGCACATGCGTAGCATGTCCTCCAACATCTGATTTGTGCGCTCAGTCTTCCCATCAGTCTGCAGATGATAAGCCGTACTCAATCGTAATTCCGTGCCTATGGCCTCTTGGAAACTCTCCCAAAACCTCGAAACAAATATCTTGTCTCTGTCAGACACGATATTTAGGGGCACACCATGAAGTCTCACAATCTCTGAAATGAAGAGCTGGGCATACTGTCCCGTAGTGTAGTCAGTCCTTACGGGTAAAAAGTGAGCGACCTTGGACAACCTGTCCATAATTACCCAAACGGAGTCGTGACCCCTTTGCGACGTAGGCAACCCCGTGATAAAGTCCATGGATATTCTCTCCCACATCCACATCGGGACCTCCAATGGCTGTAGCAATCCTGCCGGTCTCTGATGATCCACTTTTACAAGCTGACAAGTGGCGCATTTTGAAACAAACTCAGCGATATCTCTCTTCATACCGCTCCACCAATACTGTCGTCTCATGTCTTGGTACATTTTGTCCCCTCCGGGATGTACCGCAAACCGTGAGCCGTGCGACTCTGCCATCACGTCGTGTCGTAATTCCTCTCCTTCCGGAACCACCAATCTCCCATTGAAGCGTAATCCCCCGTCTGAGCTAACGGTATAGGATTCGGCTCCCTTTGCTAGTAATCGAACTATCTGCTCTTGACAGAATGAGTCATTAGCCTGTGCCCGTACTACCTTCGTGACAATCTGCGGTGTAACGGTCATCACAGACATGAAAGATCGGGCCACTGCATCCTGGTGTCCCAATTCCTTCCACTTAGCCTTCCACACCTCTGCCACCTCATCTGTTGGCCTACGGCTCAACGTGTCTGCTACCACGTTAGCCTTTACCGGGTGATACTGGATGTCGAACTAGTAGTCCTTCACAAACTCAAGCCACCTACGCTTCCGCATATTCAATTCCTTCCGCGTGAATAGATACTGTAGGGACTTGTGGTCCGTGAATAGTTGAAACTTCTCCCCCAAAAGATAATGCCTCCAAATCCGTAGGGCAAATACCACAGCCGCCAACTCTAAATCGTGCGTGGGGTAATTCTTCTCATGAGGCTTAAGCTTACGGGAAGCATAAGCTATGGCCTGTCTCTCCTGCTGCAATACACCTCCCAGTCCTTGCAAAGACGCATCGGTGTAAACCAAATACTCAACTCCCGGTCTCGGCAATGCTAACACAGGTGCTGAGGTTAATTTGTCCTTTAATTCATCGAATGCCAACTGACAAGCATCACTCCAGATGTATGGCACACCCTTACGTGTCAGATGTGTCAAAGGACCTGATATCTCCGAGAAAACCCGAATAAACCTTCTGTAGTATCCTGCTAGACCCAAGAAACTACGAATCTCCATTGGTGTTGTGGGCTGTCCCCACTCCCTCACCGCTGATACCTTCCCCGGATCAACAGATATTCCCTGGTCAGAAATAATGTGTCCCAAAAATTGAACTTCCTTCAGCCAAAACCCGCACTTCTCATATTTTGCATACAACTCGTTCTGACGAAGTGTCTGCAAAACCTGCCTCAAATGCTCGGCGTGCTCCTCCTCTGTCTGAGAGTAAACCAGAATATCATCAATGAAGATAATGACAAACTGGTCTAGGAAATCCCTGAACACTCTGTTCATCAAGTCCATAAACACTGCTGGAGCGTTGGTCAAATCGAAAGGCATAACCCGAAACTCGTAAGAACCATATCTCGACAAGAATGCAGTCTTCGAGACATCCTCCTCCCTGATACGCAACTGATGGTATCCCGATCTCAAATCAATCTTCGAGAAGAAAGAAGATCCTCTCAACTGGTCGAATAAGTCATCGATTCGAGGCAACGGATACTTATTCCGTATCGTGACCTTATTCAACTCTCGGTAGTCCACACACAATCTCATTGAACCGTCCCTCTTCTTCACAAATAAAACTGGAGCGCCCCAAGGTGAGGTACTCCTGCGAATAAAGCCTTGTCCCAACAGCTGCTCTATCTGATCCCGTAGCTCTCTCATCTCAGCTGGAGCCATACGGTACGGTGCGCGTGCTATAGGTCTCGTACCTGGTAGCAAATCTATAACGAAGTCTATCTCCCGACTGGGTGGTAAGCCTGGTATCTCTTGAAACACATCTGAATACTCCCTGACAACCGGGAACGAATCCAAAGGAATCACAACCTCATTAGAGGTATCCTCCTCTATGTAATACAGATGAGCGGTCGATCCTCCCTTTGGGCGAGGCATCGCCACTATAAACATCTCTTGCCCCGGAATGGCAAAAACAATGCTCCCGCTGAAGCAATCAATCATGGCCCTATATGCTACGAGCCAATCCATACCGATGATCACATCGTGAACATGCATGTCTAACACTAACATGTCTGCAGGCAATACCAAACCACCAATATCTACCCCCACTCCCCGGCATATAAATAAAATAAGTGACCCACTCCCCAATGGTGAGTCGACACACGTCACTGTGCTCTCTGCCGTAGCTAACAATCCTAAAGCTTTCGCGAAGTGTGTAGCTATAAAACAATGTGTAGCACCTGTATCAAATAACACCCGACCCATAGTGCCACGGATAGGAAACGTACCCTCAATCGCGGGGCGGTGCCTGTGGAACTGCAGCCTGGTGGACGTTGTAGACACGTCCATACTATAGCTGCCCCTGCTGAGCTGGGACTGCTGGAATGGGTGGCAATGCTGCCATCTGTGGTGGTGCGGGAAGAGCGGCGGGAAACATAGGTCTCTGTGGCTCCTGGCGAGCACCCTGCTGTTGCTGCTGTGAGGCCCTGCCCCTATCAGGACAATCCTGTCGCTTATGGCCAGTCTTGCCACAAACAAAGCACTTTCCTGGGAAGTTCCCTCCTCTCTGCCCCTACTGTCCCCGGCCCTGGTGGCCGTTACCATTCCTCCCTTGGCCCTGATGGCCGTTTGGACCCTGATGGCCCTGACGGAAACCTCCATGTCCCTGTCTGTAGTTTCCTGACCGGAACCTCTTATTATCCCCCTGCTGGGAGCCCTGCTCATTCTGTCTCTGCCCCTGACCAGATTGTGCCCCGCTGGCACTATGTCCTCCAGTCCTGCCCTGATGGCTAGACTCTCCCGACCTCTTTCCCTCGGCCATATGAAAACGGTGGTCCTGGCAGTGTAACAATGCAGCGTTAACCACATCAGAATAGGTGGCCAACGATAGGTTCCCTAGCAGATGCTAACGGATCCTCCATGTCAACCCGTCCGTGAACTTCTCAATCTTCTTCTTCTCTGTTGGTATCTCATCTGGAACGATATTCAACAGATTCGTGAACTCGGCCTCATACTCGGCTACAGTCTTACCTTCTTGCCTCAGATTCATCAGTTTCCTCCATATTTCCGTGTGAACAGCCGACGGAAAGTACTTGCGGTCAAACCGCACCCAGAAGTCCTGAATAGTGAGAGTATCCCTCTCCTCCATGGTGGTAATAGACTCCCACCACTGTAGCGCAGATCCAACTAGCTTGAAAGTAGCTAGCACCTGCTTCTGGACGTCCGTGCACTCATACATCCTCAAGTGCCTCTGCATATCCTTCCTCCACTGGCTCGGGACTACCACATTTGAGCTACCTGCAAACTCTGGCGGATGCGCTTTCTGAAAAGCGTCACGTACACGCTCCCAAGCAGACGGGAATGCATTAGCCTGTACTGGCGCGGCAACCGGGGCCTGCGGTGGTGCCTGCTGAACAACGGCAATGGCGGCATTTACCGATTGGGCTACTATAGCTGCAACCTCATCGGCGTTCATCATGCCCTGAACTGGAGTGGGCTGGGGTTCGGGCGTTGCATCCCTGGGAACTCGTCGTGCACGTCATGGAGGCATCTGAAATAAGAACAAAGTTTATAAGTTCACTGTTTATAAACTTAAGATAGCTGAAGAACGAAGCATACACAAAAAGAGTACAACAGTCCTAAAATTTAGGGCTCTATATCAAAGAAACTTAGCGAAAACATAATAAGCCGTCAGAACCTAAAGGACACTAGAACCTGATGCTCTGATACCACCTGTGACACCCCGACTAATTAAATACCGGGTAGCTACTCCTTTATTAAATTAATTCAAAATGCCAAGTTGGTCCAGTTAATAGCATCACTGTCGAAAACATTTTAAGATTACTAACCACCTAGTATTTAAAAAGTAAGTGCCAAATTTTAATTTAAGTCTGATTAACATGCAACAAGTGTAATAAAGAATAATAACACCATTCACCATACTGAAGTAAAAAGAATCACCATCACATAAAGTAAATAAAGTCAGGAGGAAAAACTCCTCACTACAAATCCCACAACTGATAAGTAAACTGAATACTAAATCAATACATGCCAAAGTCTGAAAACTGTAATGGAAATGTAACTCTAATAGAAATGGGCAACATGCCCTACAACTAATAGATAATGAATCTGGAATCCAAGCGATAGAAGCGTCTACAAGCAAATCCCTGTAGCTTCCACAAACAGCTACAACTCGTCACCTGAATGAGTATCCTATGCATGGTGTCCTTGTGGCTGGGCACCTAAAATGGTTTTACAAAGAAAAATAGATTGGAAAAGCAAAAGGGTCAGAGACCGAATGTGGAGTTATATTTTAAAAACCTTCAAGTGCTTTAAAAACATTTAAAACATTAAATGCAAAGTACATGTTAGGACGTGCACTCACATGATATTCTCACCTCTCGTCTAACTGTGCACTCCTAACGTAAGTACCCATCTATAACGATACAAACCACTAGCTAAGTGCTATTCTATCTAGCTAGACTGCCATAGGTCCTACCCTTATTACTCGGTTCTATTAACATTATAACGCTCGTAATTAAGTAGGGGTTTAACGTAAACCCAGATGCTCAATATGTAATATATATCACTATCAGTTAACTCGTTATATTTCTCGAAACAATACCGTAATTATATTCATAGCATTAACATGAAGGTTCCCATTAATTAAGTGTATATTATTCACAACATAAATATACAATATAAGCACCCCGAGAACTAAGCTGCGGTGCACACATACTCTGCTATCCATCCCGGTACATCACGTACATAAGGATTACATATTCCGAATCTCTCAGGAATAGTTCACAGATAACAACATCACAAACAATGGAGGCGAACACAGTCACATCACATGGGTCACGCACATACCTACGCTCCCACGATCAGCGGACTTATTAATATCCCAATAAGTCTTTCTATGACCTATGTTCATCAAGGTAACCAGTCTAAATCCGGGCAACACAAGGATTAGAGGGCCCTAAGCGAACGCAAACCTCCCGTGATAGCAAGTATGGTAGGTATGTCATACACACAATTCATATACCAATACTAAGTAAACACACATCTTAGTAATCCCGTAGTTTAATCGTAGTACATATCGCATTCTCGTACCAACTTATAATTTATCACAATTTATACTATTCCGATTTATAATCATACTCGCCATAATTTATTCTCACGTCGTAGTAAACACTCACGTCTCAACCCAAACCGTCCATTTAATATAACTCTCGTATATAATTTCCTTCTAATAAATACCCAAAAGTCCCAATTCTATCATTACCTCATCATTGGAATGTTATCTATATCCTTGAACAAGTTTACGGGACTCCAAAAATCAAAACAGTCTAAAAAGGTCCAGACTGTCAACTCGTTAGAAGTCTCGTTCGAACGAGATCCCTCTGTCAACTCGTTAGAAGTCTCGTTCGAACGAGACTGTTCGAACGAGATTCCAGTTCGTTCGAACGAACTGTACCTTCTAATGAGATCTCGTTCGAACGAAGTTATCGAACGAGGATCCCTTTCGTTAGAACGACTGGTCAATTCGTTAGAAGCTCGTTCGAACGAGTTCGTTCGAACGACCTGGGCAGGGGCTTCTAACGACCTACCAGATTCGTCCCAGATTTGTCTAATCTCGTTTTTTCACCATTCTTACTCCTCAAATATCTTCTAAACTAAGTCCCAACAATCGTTTTAAGGTCTCTAAACAATCCTAAACATATTATAATCACATCCTAACACGTTTTGAAGGATTAATCCATCCTAACATCAACCAAATTTACAAATTTCTACACTTTTTCCCATTTTTTCAAGAACATGAACCCTAACTTTTTGAATCATGAATTAACCCAATATAAATCCATTTTACTTTCTTCCAATCATAAATATCATGAGAATACTCATCTACCTATCATTCTTAATGCAATTCTCCTCAAGATTTTCAAGTTCTAAGCTTCAAAATACATGGGTTTTCATTATCTTTCAAGAACAATTGATATTCTTCAATTTTCTAACATGGAAGGAACATTCTACGAATTTAAATATAATTAAAACACTTGCCTTGATTGTCTCTGAGTTTGGATGATGGTTTGATAGAGCTTTTCTGCAGAATTTCTTCTCTCTCCAAGCTTCTTCTCCAATGGTGGTTTATGGTGGCTAGGGTTTTTCTTTGGGAAAGTTGTAAACCTAATGATAGCCTCCGTAGCTTAATGGGTTAATATGGGTTGGTTAGTGGGTTTAGTGGGTTAAATCCACATCACATTAAAACTCCCAATTTTCGTCACTTTTAATTCCTCAAAATGTAAAATTACCAAAATACCCTTTATAATGCCGGTATGGCCTAAAAATACCCCGGGGTCCAAACTACACCCCCGACTAGTGTTTTTTGACTATCTCGACCCTTCTGGACGCGTTGGCGCACTCAAAATGACCATACGGATAATAGAAATAAAAATCACTTTTATAATTAAAATAATATACCATGACGCGGCGGTCACACGCGTCTCAACAAAATTCTCAAATTGCCGTATATACATCTCACGACAAATTTCATAATTCCAAATTCATATATAATCATATATGCACATAATCAAATACCAACTCGCATCTCGTTAGTATTTATAACCCGGATTAATTTCCAATTAATAGGCATTTAATTAATTAATCTCAAAAATAAATATAGCCAAAAGTACGGGGTATTACATATATACAAAATATAAACACCCGCCTCTATAGAGAGTGAAAGAAAACAAAATTCCGCTATCGCGGAAAACACATAGGCCTACATTATGATGTTACCGAGACCGAAACAATGCTCAAATTACACACACGAGTCTAGGGTTATCAAACACCACAGCTTCATCTAGCCACATCTCTTTCCAAAGTTTCTTAACTCTAGGCCCCATCTGGGCACCCTAACCTAGTTCTTTATTCCTATCGGGAAAAGACTAACCGTTGTGGCGCCGCACTTCACCTTACTATTTTCATCACTTAACTTCCTGATCATGATAAAATTGTCAACACCATCAGACTCTATAACTTTACTCCTTACAATCACCTTATTAATCCTCTTAACCTCTTCGTTAAAAGGAAAGTACACTACCAGTTTCAACAAACCTTCCCATGTGGATGTCCATTCAGGGGCACCTAAACACATCCACATTCTCCCTACAAGTGAAAATCTTCCTTATATTTTCACATCTGGGTATTTCCATACCCTGCTCTAAGCCAAAGATCCCGAGCCATCTACGTCCAATCAGTAGTGCCATGATCACTTTGTGCTACCCCAACTTTAATATATGGTCCTTATCAAAGACCCTTTTCGAACCCTTATCTCCACGGGGTAGTTCAATTTAAGTACCACTTTCTACCATAGCAGTATGTGGATGCTCCGAGCTACTATACTTTAGTAGTCGTTGCAACAATCCTAATAATTGCCATAAGGGGAGAGACCTCTACGGCGGTCCCCGTCCCCAACTTCTACCAGCTTCCCCCAGCTAAGCTCCACCTCCTGCTGCCCTCCGAGCTCCACACCCGATTCCCAACGAGCGCGTAAAAGATTTTTATAATCTTCTAACATGGCAGGAGAACGAAATCTCATAAGAGAAATCAACAACCCTAATCCTGGGGCTCTATAACAAATCGAGAGCAACGCGGAAAGCGTAGTACGTCCGCAAAGATTCCTAAGGACACTAGAACCTGATGCTCTGATACCATCTGTAACAACCCGCCTTATGGGATACCGGGCGATCACTCCTATATCAAATTAAAATAGGAGTCACATATGGATCATTCTTAGCATCACTGTCGAAAATCCATTTAATTACTAATATCCTATTAGGCGAGCGTTAAAAACTTTTACTTAACTACTCTTTTTAAACCATTAAAATAAAACATCCACAAGTTAATGCGTAAATGAACTGAAATGAAAGTGAAATAAAATAAAATAACCGAACACTCGGTTCAAATTATACAACCATATCGAATAACGTATGAAAGAATAAATAAATACAGTTGAGCCATTGGCTCGAATGTTTATACAATACCTCCTACCTAGAGTACAAGAGAAGAAGTGTCTACCGAGAACCCACAAGCATCCACAGCTGCTGCAGCAGACGTCTGACTCGAAAGAATTTCCATCCAGGCGTTCCTGTGTCTGGACACCTATATATATATATATATATAATATACAACAAGAGAGAAAAAGTAGATAAACAGGTCAGAGCCCGAATTTTGAAAATATTTTGCAAGTGCATAAATGCTTTATTTTTAGAAAAATAGTTTTGTCTCATATTTAAATTGGTATCGCACTCCCATGAGATACCCCTCACCTCTCCACTAATAGTGCACACCTAACGCACCCTAAAAATACCTCTTAGTCAAGCTATCCCTGCCTAACTAGTCTATCCCCCAACTACTATCTATCCCAGATAGTCGAAGTGCTAAGGGCTAAACTTCCCTCCATTCTCAACACTGCACTAAGTTCGTGCGTGGGGTGTCTCGCAAATCGAAATCCAAACAAGGAACCCCCTCGATACACTACTACTTGGCAGGGTTAATGGTAGAGATCCATTAGGCTCGTAGCACACACAAATGTATAAATACATACATATATATATATATATATATATATATATATATATATATATATATATATATATATATATATATATATATATATATATATATAATATATCCGGATAATATCTTTCGGACTGAGGTTTACATAATAAACTATATAATACACATTCGGATCTACCTCCTGGACTAAGGTGTATTCTATACTCATATCAAAACCTTCAATTTCCCTTCTCATATCCAGGAAATGTATTTAAAAGCCAATTCATTAGCATGAATTTCTTTACCATATCATGTACTTTTTAAAAGCCTATTTTATTATTATAAAAATATTTTTCCTTTATATATCATCCCATTTCCCTCTCTATACTCAGGAAATGTACCCAAAGCCATTTTCATTAGCATGAAAATGCTTTGATCAAATCATAGGCTTCCACATCCCTTCTTCCATCCGGGAGTGTTACCGAAGCCAAACCTTTATCCCATTTCCCTTTTTATACTCAGGAAATGTAAATATAAAGCCAACATATTATCATGAATTGCTTTAATAAATCTAAGACCGCCCCTCCGGGTTTCCCCACTGGACGCGCGCCTAAATGGCTATCATCTTCCAGGGCCTATCTATACAAGATAACCTGGGAACCTACCAACGTCGGGAAGCGGCCATATTGCCTGCGGGAAAGTCGGGACCACACCCAGAATCCCCTAACCAGCGCAGTAATACAAATGCCCATATGGCCTAGGGACTATATCCACCCTGCTCAATAGCTAGGGGGCTTCACCACAACGCGCGCAACTTCCCTTATGATAGCGATTTAGGGAGGTGTGTACTCCATAATTTATCAATTATATAAAAAAACATTTCTCTTTCCATTTTGAAAATATTCATTTTTATATTTTCAAAATCATTTCCATCATAACATATATATATACTTTAAACCACACAGTATATACATATCATATATATTCCTCCTAGAATATATATATAAACAGCCATAGTGGCCTATAGCATCTAGCGATGACCAATAATCCCAAAGATTCCCTCCAGGAATCATAATCATGCATTCATATAAGCATGATACTAAACCCAAATATTTCTTACTTTGATAATCACTATATATCTCAATCCTATCTAAGGATTTATTGGATATCTCCAATGATACCCTTCACTCTAAGTGAAATCAACAAATATCTATATTCCCAAATTTTACTAATTATCTCCTAGGATACACTCAACAGTATTCGATATAATTATGCTTTCTACACGCATAATTATATAGGCCATATGCCTACTAGAAATATCCTCGGGATTTATCCCACCCGATCAACCTGAAATTCAATGGGTTAAGGATTTTACTTCCTTGAACCCTAAAACTACACCTAGTCCAATTAATCATTTAGAAGTCCTCAATATAAATTAGGAACCTTAATCCATCAATTTCTACAAATATTCTATTTTTCTCGAAAATATGGATTAAGGGTTATATACTTAAAAACCCTTACTTTACCCTCCTAAATTGCCTTCATTTATGGACCATAAAGGTCCTTTAGGTTATCACCTAATTAACCTCAAAGCAAGATGGAATGGAATCTATCCCATCCAAATCATCCTGGATAAATTGACAACTTTCAGCAGGGGTCGATCGATCGACCCATGGCCGTCGATCAATCGATGGCTCGATCGATCGAGCCCCCATGTTCGATCGATCGATCAAGTCGGACAGCTTCTTCTTCGAGAAGCTGTTTCGGCCATGGAAGCTTCCCCCAAGATTCCGTATCCTCACCCAACGGCCTACAAATTCTACCTACAACAAATACAATCATAATATGGGTTCTAAACATCTTAGAACCCGGAATCACCAAATAATTTCAATTAAAACCTAAGTTTCTCCAATTTAACATTTTTAGGGGTTTATTCGTTTTAACTCCCAAAAATCCATTTTATCCACGAATACCCAAACCAAAATCATTAGGGTTTGTTATACCAACAATGATATGAGATATTTATGCTTAAAAATAAATAAAGCAAGTAAGCACTTGCCTCGTGGATAAAATTCGACGTCCTCGAGCCGAATCCCGCGGAGGCTGGCCGGAATCTCCCCCTTTTTCCTCTTTTCTTCCCTCTCTCTCTCTTCCCTCTCTTCTTTCTTCTTTCTCTTCTCTTTTCTCCCCCTCTTCCTCCTTATATAGAGAGAAAAGGGTTTAACCCCTTTAAAACCCAAAAACGTCTCGTTTACCCAATTCCGAGCCTATTTAACTCCAAAATTTCCCGGAACTCAATTTCGATAATTGGACACTCTTTTCCGACTATCTCGGACATTCTGAGACTCATGGTGCAGTCGAAATTTCCATACGAGGTACTTGACCAAAAATCACTATTCTAACCCATAATAAATAAATGCGGTCTTCTACTCAAAATCTTACCTCTATTGTTGCAATACTCCACGGCGACATATAATTAAAATATTTCGACCTATATGGTCCCAAAAATAATCACGGCATCTATCGAAAATCATTCAATCCTCGAAAATATAAAAAATTACTATTTCGAGAAATGCTCCAAATTCCCATTTATACTTAATTATGGGATTTAATCATCTCCAAAAAGGGCGGGTTGTTACATTATGTTAAACCGAGTGTTCGATTATTTTTATTTCATTTCAATTTCATATATATAAACTATGTGGATTTTTTATCTGAATGGTTTGGTTAAAAAGATTAGTTAATATAAAATTTTGATGCCAGCCTAATAGGTTATTAGTAATTAAATTCGTTTTCGACAGTGATGGTGAGAATGAACCATATGAGTCTCCTGTTTTAATTGGTATAGGATTTATCACCTCGTATTTTATGAGGCGGGGTGTCACAGATGGTTTCAGAGCATCAAGTTCTAGTGTCCTTAGGAATCTGTGCGGACGTACTACGCTTTTAGCATTACTTTCTATTTGATATAGAGCCTTATGATTAGGATTGTTGATTCATGTTGTGAGATTTTCTTCTCCTGCTATTATGTAAGATTATAGTAAATCTTTTGCACACTCGGGTGAGATTCGAATGCTGATCGATGAAGGGCGACCAAGGAAGACAGTTATGAGGGGAAACAGGAGGTGGGGCTTAGTTGGAGCTGTAAGTTAAAGATGGGAATGAGGACCGCAGAAGAGGTCAATCCCCTTGTGGCATTATCATGGATTGCATCAACAACTACTAAAGTATACTTCTTATAATTATCTACGTACCGCTGTAGTATAAGGACCATACGTTGAAGTTTAAGTTACACGGAGTCAGTGTAATGTTATTCAGCGAAAGTAGAAGGCTCAGAATCCTTGAAATTAAGATGGAACGCTCAAGGACTTAAATAAGTTAATCAACAAAATTGTTAGTAATTTATTTTATTAACGAATATTTGTAGCCTTAATGTGGGGAAAATTAAGTAATTAATAAAAGGAGCTCGAAATATAATTTAGGGTTAAGGGTTAAGGGTTGGAGTTGTAATTATAATTATTTAGTAAAATTGTTTATAATTAATTAATTAGGGTTAGAATCTGGTCGGATTAGGTTTTCTTATGCCCATTAAGAGCAACATCCTTATCTCTCCTTAGGGTCCCTACCGTAGCCTATATATATGTACCTAATGCTCTCTTGTCCTCACAAGTTCATCAATCTTAGAACTAAAAAACTAATTCTGATTTCAAATAGTGAGAGAGAGACGAGATCAAACAAGAAAAATCTTAGATGTAAACCCTAAATTTCGTCATATAGGGTTTTACATTTGGGTAATATTTTTTTGTAATTCAATATATACATGTGATCAATAGACCCTAGGGTTATCCACTTTTTCGCAAAAGTGTATGGGCTTCCTCACATTTGGGATGTGAATTTGTGCTATTAGGGAAACATGCAATCACGTCAAAGCTTTAAATTATATGATGTTACCATTGAAGGCAACAATGCACAAATTATGGAGTTTTGCATTGGTCAGTCAGAGATGCCTTGGGAATTCAATGCATATGTCCACGTTATATATATATCATGGACATATGCATTGAATTTCCAAAATATATGTATGTATATATTAGTTGCAATATGTCCATATCCTTTAATTGTGTCAAAAGGTCCGCAAAATTTTGTCGTCAATTAGGTATCGTCTGCAGAAGCCAACTCATTTATAAGCACAAATTGGACAAATGAGATGTCATCTCCTTTAGAAGACTTTGTCTCCTTTGAAACTAGTCACGTTGGAAGAGTTTAGGTACAGTGTTTATTACTTGTTTATTTGTATAATGGTAAATGTGTTATTTTTTGGCCTTCAACCTTATCCATGATCAAAAAAATGTCCTAAAGGCTATTTATGGAAAAAGTTATTATTGATATGAAAAGTTCACTAATCAAATGTAAAACTAAAATATACAACCTACTAATTTTTCCAAATTAAAAGTAATGTGTTTATTTTTGGAATGTCTCTAATTAAGAATCAAGTTTTTAGAAATAGTATATTAAAACAATATGAAATTACTATCTTGTATACATTTGATTTTTATGTACAACTTATTACTCAAATGGCGACACTATAAAACTAAATCTAGATGGATAAATGTGAAAAGGGGGAAATTCCTTAAAATTTGCAAATTATAAATATAGATTCCCAATTTGGAATTAATGGAATATATAAGATCACACTCATAATACATAATTATAAGGATAATAGTTATCTCCTAGTTACAAACTTGGCATATCAAATAGCATAAGAAGCCACATTTAATTTCATCTAATTGGCCTAACCTTAAATCCATGTTGTGTAATGAATATTGGGTTTAATATATGTATATCGAGCTTTCCTACCTATGAACGTTTGTATTTGTTCATGTTAAAACATGTGTAATAGTTTATTAGTTGTGTAGTTGTAATATATTAATATATTATGCAATTGTCTCATATATTGTAGGAGTTTTAGTGACATGGGCTTCTTTAATGTTTGTATTCACTTATTTAAATTTAGGTTTAGTAATGAATGAGGAGAGCTACGAGTGAATAGGAGACAGAATAATTGGCACTTTGTCACCACATTCTATTTATTGAGGGTAAAAATGTTTTTAAAAAAATATAATAAGTTAAGGTACTTTTATAAGAAGTACAAATTTATATTCGTGTGGTGTTAAACTCAAAGGAGGGAGATTAATATTGTTTAGTGCTTGATAAATATTTTCAATGAAATATCACAATTCTTCACTATAAATAATAAACCATTTTATATTTTCTATAAGGGGATATGCATAATTAACAATGAACTTTTGAGTCAATTTTTATTCCAAACGCTATAATACATTCTTTTGATTGTTGCAATATTAAAATGTCTAGTGTTAACTGAAAGGTAATCTAGGATTTTTTTAGATCTTAAGTGGACTGGTTTGTATTCCATGTGGGCAATGACACAAACTTAAGTAATTATAATGTTAAATTCGTTATAGTCACAATAACGCCAAAACATGAGTTAAAAGTACAAAAATAACATATATTACCATTATTGCCAATAAATATGTATAAACAGAGGATATGAGAAAATTTAGAGACTTTTACATTATTGTACTCTTTTAGTTTTTGTCTAAACCTCGTGGGCTGGTGAGAACTCCAGACAGATGTTAGAGGTTTCCCGAATTTTAAGGTGATGTATAAAATCCAAAACTGCAACGTGTTCCCCATCCTTAGACTATAAAAATGTAACTTTGACTAAATTACAGAATGAAGGAACGCGTGATTTTTTCTAATGAGTCGACGATCCAATTTGTTCTTGAGGAAGACACATATTGTATCTTGACCTATTCAACTGGCGAATGTTCTTGAGGGAGAGACTAAAAGAACCACAAAAAGAAAGAGATGAAGTTGTGTCTCTTTCTATAGTAATTATTATTATCCTACTTTTAAATAAGATACACAAAGTGAGAAGGTGATATGAAAAAAATAAGTCATCCATAATGTAATGCAATGAAATATATCAAGTTTATACAATGAAATTTCATGTCCATATATCATCCATAATGTAATACAATGAAATTTCAGGTACATGACCTTCAAATAACTCTTGGATAACCAAGAACTTTTTGATGTCTCAAATGGTTATGCGCAACGCATTTACTAATGCATTGTGGAGGTGGGGTTCTTGTTTGAGTTTTATTATTAAAATTATGAATGAAGTTTTATTTTTCTAAAAAATTTGAAATATGTATCATTCTTATGATATTTCCTTATATTTATCTTAAATATAGGGTAAAAATGTCGCTCAATTGAATTTAGTAAGAATTCTGGTGAGTTAGGTTTGACCTGATCGCAGAAAAGAAGAATTCAAGTACTAGTTCAATTAAATATGTCACAACCTAGATGGGGACTTAACATCCTATCAGTAAAGCTGCGAGTGCAATCTTAGTAGTTTATATTGACTATGAAACTGTCTGATGGTTCGAAAACTTGTCTCATATTTCAAAGAGGATCGTACCGGTACATCAGGATTGTATTAAATGGGACAATGGTGAGATTCAAGTGTAGGTTCTTATTATATTAAACTTGCACAATATCACAATCTTGTAAAAAAGGTGCATAGATTCTCAATCCAAAGGATTATGAAAATTATTATGTGATTCATTTTATTGAGTCTAAAATTTTTGCATATTGGGCAAGCATTGTGTCGGTGTGTCTGAGATCATATTCCGAAAAATCTACATCGAGGGGATATCTAGGATTTTGATACCCACTTGATAAATTTTCTACAAGTAAACTCGCCCGGTGGATTTTATAATATAATAGAGTATCAAATAAGTTAAATTTGAGATCAAGAAATATATAAGATGTCGGTGAAAATAGATTAGCAACGAATTGAATTTAACTAAGCGGGTATTGTATGCATTACGCGAGAAATCATATTATGCATTATCTAACTTTGTAAATAAGATCTCATTATTCAAGTAATGTAGAGATAATTAAATTGGAGTGCGGTTATAATTATTTAGTGGAATTGATTGTAATTAATCAAGAAAGAAAATATATTACAGGAAGTAATATGAGATTTATGTGTTTTCGTTTAGCAGAGAATTTAATTATTAGTCTTGGGTCCTTAGTATAGTCTATTACCCAAGTAATAAATCCGAACTATTTAAAATTATGTCTTTACTGATCTGGTCAAGTGAATTTTGGGGTAGAAATTATCCACTAGAAAGATTGGTTCAAACAATAGGACATGAACACGAAAGGCCATGTCAATTATGTTTCGTGTCATCCTGTTTTATCATTTATTTCATTGACATTCCACTCCAACCCCAAGTTCTATTAATACGATTTGATCTTAACCCAGAAGTAGATTGATTATGGGGGTTCTAGTCATAACAAAACATCCAAGTACAATGATTAATGCTATAGGTGGATGGAAATGAGTCGTTTCTTTGTTTGGTATATGAACAAGGAAGGTGTTGGCTTAGCAAGCATCTTGAGACATTAGCGGTACTTTGGTGGAATATGGGGTATATTCTCACAATCTTCAAAAATGATGAATTTCAGGGGCAACGATGCTCGGTTGTAAGGGAATTCATATTTTGACATAATGTTATATGGGTATTGTGTGATTTGCGCATGACATCTTATTTTATCTCAATGGTTTATAATGAAAGGAGTGCACATGTATGGGAAATACGGTCGATGAGTGGAGTGTATGTTTCCATGATAGACCATGGTGAGATGAAATCTTGTTGGAGAAGGGATTAGATCGAGGTCAATCTTTAGAGTCGTTGAGTGTATTCTACTAGGTTTAGATACATAGAGAGAGAGAGAGAGAGAGAGAGCGAGAGAAAGAGAGAGAGAGAGAGAGAGAGAGAGAGATTAATTTATTATAGTTTTATACATGGAAGCTACCAATTTTGCTTACATATGTTGATGTTTCCTGTTAAATGGTGTTGTGTTGGTATCCTTACAATTTATAAATACAATGTTTGATATTTTTCTCATAACAGACAAAATATTGATATATTAATCGTTTTTAGAAAATAAAGCTATTTGATGGCATTAGGTTTAGTGTTTTTTTGTATTTGCAGGTACCTAATATGGTATTTATATTTTGTTTTGGTCTTCTCTCATTTCTTTTTTCATTTTTAGTGGTAAATTGTTTATAATATTTTTAATGTTTCTTCGGAAAAATTAGTGACCTTTCGAAGGTATTCCATGTATCTAACATGTATAAGAATAATACTTTACTATGTTACAAGATTTGTAAGAAGCCCGTGCATCGCGCGGGACTAAGATCTATTATTGGTAATAATAGGAGGATTACACTAATTAAATCCTCTTGTACTTGATATCATGTAATCTCTATTCTCCTATAAAATTCTATACAAGCATTTATGACTCCTCCTCATTGAGAGTGTTCACGTGGCACTTTACATTTTAAAAATACTTTATCTTTCCTCTTTCATTTCATTTCTCTTCTCTCTCCATCGGATTGTTTTTTCCCACCCCCAAAGTTTATCTAAGCCCTTTTATTTTCCCCACACAACTCATTTATCTCCCCCAAAGAAAACCTAGTCTTTATCATTTTATTCATTTGAGTCGACTTCTCTCCCTCTTACTCACTCTCGTCCCAATACCGTCATAAATTAACCCGTGCCTTTTCGACGATGCGAACAATATAGCCAAGTTAAACTACAACAAAGCAACGGTGTTTACAAATCCATCGATATCTCTATTCTCTTCATCTCAAATCTGATATGACAATAAAGATCAATATGATGTGTTTATGTTGTAGTTTTGTTTATGTTGTGGCGATGTTAGCGGCATTTGGACATAGAGTTTAATTTGGATCTTGATCCCGTAGATGTACGAGTGAAATTAAACTTCTGATTCAGCATAACCTCATCCCTGTATCTTGTTTGATCTTCCATACTGATTTTGCATAAAGAAAGGTTACTTTTTGAGGGATAATGGTTTGTTCTTTGCTTGGTAACCATTTATATAATGAAAATCCACTTTTTTAATTTTGATTTGAAATAACGGGTTCTTTCTGTGCAGATGTTGCCTTAGGCGAAAACAAAAACTATCTCTCACTCTATTCGTTTTATGTACTTCTTTCTGTATTGAGTTTTAACAGGTATTCCCTCTAGATTTATTCGTTTGCTATTGTTGTAGTATCGAATGTGATGAGTAACTCTGGTTTGAGGGAATGTTTTGAAATTTGACTTTGGGGTTTGAGGATTTGAGTCATTTTTTTAGAGATTTGGTTGTGGGTTTGAGATTTAATAATGAATTTTTTGAGATTTGTTTGCCCATTTTTTTGGGGTTTGTTTCCCGAGATTCGTGAGGTTTGTTTGATCGGATCTCTTTGTGTTTCGTAGATTTCTTTTTTTCCTCTATTTTTTAGAATGTTTGAATATATTATGTGTAATTTTCACATGTTTAAATTATTATTCAGTAATTTTTAGAAATATTTAATATATTTTTCTAGTGATTTCCACTAATTTTAAAATACTTTTTGTCCTGATTTCCACATTTTATAAATTATTCATTCAATTTTTCCAGATATTTAAAAATGCTTATTAAATTTTTCTTATTTATTCTTTTATGTCCCGAAACTGGTTATATATTATTTTAGTTTTTCCTTTTTTTTGTCCCAAAACTTTAAAAAGGTTTATTCAATTTTTCGCATATTTTTTTATAAACTCTTTATTACGTCTCATTTTTTTTTTTGGAATTTATAATATGATCTTTCAAATATTATAATTTTATGTCATTTTCATATGTGTTTGTATTCTTATCTTTTTAATTTTTTTTATTATTTATCTTATTTTTTATAAACTTTTTTTCGATTATTTTTTGAAATTTATAATATATTATGTCCTATATTATAAATATTTTTTTTGTCATTTTAAAACTTATAATTTTTTTCTATCATTTTTTCATTTTCTAAAAACTTAAATTTTTTATTGTATCTTCATATAAATATATATATATATATATATATATATATATATAGAGAGAGAGAGAGAGAGAGAGAGAGAGAGAGAGACTCACCTACATCATGATGTATACATCACACCTAGTTCTAGGCCCTAAGAAACCTTTATTCCAAATTTTTTTATTTTTCTCTTGAAATTAACCTTCCAATAAATCCTATTCGAAAAATCAGGTAAAAATACGTTTTGTAGCAATTTAAAAAAAAACTGTTAGCGCAGACCCTTATAAATAAGGTATTTTGAGAATTTTTTTTGTGAATTTTTAAAAAATAGCTACAAAATGTATTTTGACCTAATTTTTTAAACATGAATTTATTGGAAGGTTAATTTCTAAAGAAAAATAAAAATTTTAAATTTTTTTTAGGGTCTACAACTAGGTGTGATGTATGGATAATGTATAGAGCATAATGTAGGTGAGCCTTCTCCTATATATATATATATATTTCAAAGCTTTGTCAGTTGTTCACTAGGACGATGATGATGTCGATGATGATGAAAAGGAAAAGGATGATGATAAAGTGGGTAATTTGGGATTAAGGGAGTTAATCGAATCTGTTGATTCGAGTACGAGTTGAATTCTTCATTGGAATAACAATGCTTGGATTACTTATATATCAAATATGTTATGTCTGTGTCTTAATTAAAATTTGAAAAACTTATTATGGGGTTACTTATAACTATGTTATCTAAATTCTGGATTGATGTTTTTATTTTCATAAATGATTGTACTACTAGGAAGCATTTGTTTTACGTATAGATCATTGGTATGGGTTTTATTGTATGGATTTCATAGATGAAGTAGCTAATAGTTTTTTTTATTTTTTTTATAGATGTTTCTTTGATGCCACCACTTCTGATACATTAATATCTTCGATTTTAAACTTTAAATCAAATTAATCAGTTAGTGTACCAAATTGAGACATGCCAAAAAATGTATGAGTTATTGTTGTGGTTGTCAGTGATGGTGACATACCAATTGTTTAAGAAAATGCCATTTGAAGCATACAACACTCATTTTATGGTTCTTATACCCATCATAATTTATGGTGAGCTCATGTCAAATATTTGCTTTTGATGTTTGAGAGCACAAATAATCTGATTTTTATTTGTTATATTGATGTTGCATATTTTACGTGTTTGGCAATATTTCAAGTTTAAGTGCGCCGTATAACCCGCGTCAACTAGTAATTCTAGAAATTGTTAGGGTCCGTTTGGTTGACAATAGACAAAAGAGTGGGCATGGAAAAATTTGTCTAGGCAAATTTTGCCTAGACAAATTTTACCTAGTTTTTTTCACATGAGGCTAGCAAAAAACCATTAGGCGAAATTAAAGTCAATCCAATTAATTTATTTAAAAACAATTTTTATATTATATTCAAAAATATTAAAAATAATTTTTACAATATTTTTATATTACGGAGTTTAAAATAAATTGTAAAACATTTTCTTAACAATTTTTTATAATATTAAGAACTGTTTTTAAAATATTACAAAACAATTTTTAAATATTCACATCAGTTTTTTTTAACTATTTAAAATATTTTTTAATTTTGTTTTTAAACTTTAAAATTGTTTTTATATTATATTCAAAACAGTTTTTAAAAATTATTTTTACAATATTTTTATATTACGGTTTTTCCAAAAATTTGTAAAACATCCTCTTAACAATTTTTTATAATATTAAAAACAGTTTTCAAAACATTACAAAACAGTTTTTAAATATTTATAACAGTTTTTTTAACTATTTAAAACAGTTTTTAAAATTATTTTTTATAACTTTAAACATGTTTTTATAATATATTCACAACAATTTTTAAAAATGTTAAAAATAGTTTTTACAATATTTTGTTAATACGATTTTTAAAAAAATGTAAAACATTTTCTTAACAATTTTTATAGGGGGTTTTGGGAAAATGTCCTTATGATGCTTAAAGTGTATCAAATTAGGACATTCCATATAATTTCATAAATTTAGTCCTTGTACTGAAAATTCCATGAAAAATGGTGAAAAATGGTACCGCTGGCACGGACCAAAAAAATAAAAGCTATTGTACCACATGGACTAGATTTATAAATGCTATTGTACCACAGGGACTAGATTTATAAACTTGAAAAGCATTGTCCTAAAAATTCAAATATAAAAAGGAACATGACCTTTATCTTAATTATCTATTTTTTATAATATTAGAAACAGTTTTTAAAACATTGCATAACAGTTTTTAAATATTCATAACAGTTTTTAAATATTCATAACAGTTTTTTAATTATTTAAAACAGTTTTTTAAATTATTTTTTAAAACATTAAAACCGTTTAAGAAGTTGGCAAATTTGTTGACAAATATTTTCCACTCAAATAGGTAAACAAAATTTGCCCACAGATTGTGCATATGAGGTATTGTATATTGGCAAATAATGCCACGACAAATTGTGCAACCAAACAGCCAAAATGTGAGTAAATTTTCGTATTTGCCAACTTTTTAACATTTACCTAGGCAAAAAGCGCCAACCAAACGGACCCTTATATATAGAATACAAAGAGGCCATCTTTAAAAGTAATAAATATTTTCAAATATATATAAAATCACTATAAACGTCGATTTGGTTTTGTCTGCTCATATGTCAAGTTCTTTGTCTTCAAATATATATAGAATCATATGTCAAGTTCTTTATCTTCTCATAACAAATTCTCTCTTCTTTTTTGGTGCATGAAAATGGCCATGAAGATCCGCTCGTTCTCAAATGCGCAATTAGTACTTATACTGACATTTGCATTTTTCGGAAGCTCATTTGTTAAGGACCACGTTGTGGGAGGAGATCTGAATTGGGTTTTCCCAATGAACCCAAATTTTTACCCTAATTGGTCAGCATCCCAATCCTTCTATGTTGGTGATAATCTAGGTATCTCTCTATCCTTCTATCCGTCTATGTGTGTGTGTATATTCATTTCTATTTGAGGAATTACTTTCTATTTGATATAGAGCCTTATGATTAGGATTGTTGATTCCTATTGTGAGATTTCGTTCTCCTGCTATTATGTAAGATTATAGTAAATCTTTTGCACACTCGGGTGAGATTCGGATGCTGATCGATGAAGGGCGACCAAGGAAGACCGTTATGAGGGGCAGCAGGAGGTGGGGCTTAGTTGGAGCTGTAAGTTGAAGTTAGAATGAGGACCACAGAAGAGGTCACTCCCCTTGTGGCATTATCATGGATTGCAGCAACAACTACTAAAGTATAGTAGTTATAATTATTTACGTACCGTTGTAGTAGAGAGTGGTGCTAAACTTGACTTACCCTATGACGTTATATTGGGAAAAAGTTGAAAGGTCTTTGATAAGGACCATACGTGCAGTACCTGTTCACTCAGCGAGAGTTGAATATGCGTCAGCGCAGGTGGTTAGAGTTTGTGAAGGACTATCAGTTCGACATACACTACCATCCTGGGAAGGCCAACGTGGTTACTGATGCGTTGAGCTGTAGATCGGTAGACGATGTAGCGGACGTCTGGAGAGCAAAATAGAAGAGTTAGGTCACCAGGATGCAGTAGCCCGTTCCTTCATATCTGTCATGACAGTGACACCCGAGATTGTTACGATGGCAATATAGGCACAGGCAGCAGACTCATTTTTCCAGGAGCAAATTGTACGGCTTTTAGCCGAGGGTGATGAGTCCTATTCAATTAGTTACGATGGAGGTTTGAGGTTTAATGGGAGGTTGGTGGTCCCAGAAGGAGTATACTTACGTCATGCAGTGATGACCCAGTCTCACGGGTCCCGATTTGCAGTGCATCCCGATGGAGATAAGATGTACCAGGATATGAGGCGGTAATACTAGTGGAGTGGGACGAAGAAGGAAATTGGTGAGTTCGTGTCCAAGTGTTCTACTTTCCAGATGGTAAAGGTGGACCACTAGAAACCGCCGAGGTTGCTTCAGCCGTTGGAAATACCCATGTGGAAGTGGGAGAGTATTTCCATGGATTTTATTACTGGGTTGACTACATCACAGTGGGGCCACGACTCCATCTGGGTGATTGTGGGCCGTTTGACCAAGGTGGATCATTTTCTGCCAATACGGATAGACTATACCACGGGCCAGTATGCTCAGTTGTTCATTGCTGAGATTGTTAGACCCAATGGGGTGCGCCTGGATATTGTGTCAGATAGAGATAAGATTTTCGTGTCACATTTCTGGGAGAGTTTTCAGGAGGCCATGGGTACAGAGTTGAGGTTGAGTTCAGCTTATCACCCATAGACAGATGGACAAGCAGAGCGTACCAATCAGATGTTGGAGGATATGCTACGCATGTGTGTCCTTGATTTGGGTGGAGGTTGGGAGCCCCATCTTCCACTAGTGGAGTTTGCTTATAATAACTGCTATCAGTTCACGATTGGCATGGATCCATTTGAGGCATTGTATGGAAGGCCTTGTCGGTCTCCAAGTTATTGGTTAGAGGTGGGGGACAACAAGTTGCTCGGACCAGAGGTAATTCAGGAAACCTCCGCTAGGATTGAGCTTATCAAGAGTCGCATTTGGGTAGCCCAGGACAGGCAGAAAAGCTACGCCGATGCAAAATGATTTTTTCGAGAATTTAATGTGGGAGACCAAGTATTACTATGTGTATCTCCTATGAAAGGAGTTATGAGGTTTGGGAATAAAGGGAAACTGGCCCCAAGGTACGTGGGACCATTTCCCATTATCAAGAGAATTGGACAAGTAACATACAATTTGGGACTGCCAGAGTATTTACACCGCATTCACGATGTATTCCACATCTCGTCGTTCAGACGATACCTTCGGGATGACATGGCCCACACCCACATCGCGATTGAGGAGATTGATTCTATTACAAGGAGAAACCAGTGGCTATTCTAGATCTTAGCAAAAGGAGATTGGGGTCAAAAGTAGTTCCACTTGTACGGGTCCAGTGGGAGCATCATAATGTGGAGGAATCCACTTGGGAGCGTGAGGCAGACATGCGTGAGAAGTACCCAGAGTTATTCTTACCAGGTTTACCTTATTTTTTTTTTTTTTGAATTTCGGGATGAAATTCCGTTATTAGGGGGGAAGTATGTAATACCCCATATTTTTACAACTTTTAATTTTGGGGATTTATTAAATTTAATTAGAGATATTAATTTAATATTAATCCGAAAATCATTTAAATACTTACTAGCGTGATGAGAGTTTGTAATTATTGGAATTTTGTGGTAAGTTACTTTATGGGTAAAGTAAGATGTGTAATTGAATTTAGTAAAAATTATCACGAGAATCTAATTTGATAATTTTGGAAATTTATCGGGATGTGCCAGTGTCATGTTCGGGATTAAATTTGAATTATTAAAAGTGAATAAATTATAATTTACACGTATGGTCATTTTGAGTACGTAAATGTGTCCGGAAGGGTCGAGATAGTCAAAATAATGTACCCTAGGGTTTAGTTTGGGCTTCGGGGCGTTTTTAGGCCTAAGTAACATCCCGGGAGGGCGTTTTAGACATTTCGTATTTTTGGTCATGGAAACCCACGAATTTTATAAGGTTATATAAGATGGTAGGAGTTGTTTTCTAGGGTTAGAATAACCAATAACCAAAGACGGCCATTGGACAGGAAGAGGAAAAGCTTTCCAAAGAGTTTTAGGCCAAGAACTCCACCGTTTGCACCGCCGTTGCCGCCATATTGTAGATCGCGGCACGAGGATCACAACCACACCAATTGTTTCCACAAATCTGAGCCAAGAATTCCCAGGCAAGTATCTATCTTGCTCTATTTTAGTTAATGCTTCGATGATATTAGTCTAGGGTTGATTAGGACTAGTTTTTGTGAAAGAAAGGATGTATGGGAGACTCAAATTCGCATGTTGTAGAGGTAAAAGACGTATTATGGAAATCTAATTCATATGTAGAGGTTGAACCAAGAAATTTTATTGAGTTAGGAGTAGAAAATCTGGGAAAATAATGGGAAGAACTAAGTTAAAGAAAATATTAGGGTTCCTGATATTTTTATGGATTTTGACCCTTTTAATTCATTATACTTGATGAAAACTCGCATGTCTTACATAGGATATTCATTATTTGGGAATATAACACTTGTAGTATCATTTGTTGGAAGTTTTGAAATCAAATAATATGAATTGGACGATTTTGGACTAAGATTCTCGTAACTGGTATTTCTGCAGTTTTTCCATAACTGCTTGATCGATCGATCGACCCAAGAGCATCGATCGATGCAGCCCATGTCATCGATCGATCGACCCCTCCTAGAAAACTCACATTCCCCTTTTAAATAGGTTGTTGCAACTTAAATGAATAGAAATCCTTGGACATTAGTGCTAGAACATTTTGGGATATAAAGAAGACCAGTGGGACTTTATAAAAATGAAACCTTTAATGTAAGATGAGATTTACATTTAACGGAGGTGTTTTACACTTAAGGAATAATGGGAACGTGTGTCTAAAGGGTGAGACTCGTAAGTAAGTTACGTCGTAAAATAAAAGAGCACCTACTGAAATTACACTTAGGGATATAGGATTTCACGAGTGTTACGAAGTAAGTTTGAAATAAAACCATAAATAAGAATAAAAAGAGACGAACTATTATACAGAATAATCTAGTAATGTGTAATAAAAATAATTATCATAAGTATGGATCGTGGGTGTACCTAAATTAGAAATGGGAATGGTACTATATATATATGACTGTTTTTGTGCATATACTATATACGTGTAATAATCATGTCCGCGCTACTTGTTATCACTGAGGTTACTGCGCCGGGAGAGTCTTATCTCGATGCGATCTTTATCGGGGATATTGACTTGTACCCTAGAACATAGGAATCCTTGGTACAAGCTATCAGATAGATAGTCAGACAGTCCTAAGAGACGTGAGGGTATGTGCTGACTTCTTAATGACTTGGAACTATGCTTTGCCTCAATTTGTATGTGTTTTGTGTTAATACAGTTCGAGAGTGATTTTGAACTAGTATTTCCCTTCGTACGAGTGATACAGGGACTTGATAGCCGAGTATGCCAGCACCATAAATTTATGTGGGGTGCCGATAATATATATATATATATATATATACATATATTATATATATTAGCAAACATTCTACTGTGATTAAAAGTAGTTAAGTAATGAATAAATATTCCGATATTTAAAAGTGTGTGAAAAATTTGAGGCAACACTGAGAAATTTTATAATAAAATGAGAGTTACGTGAAAACTTTGCCTTTAGAAATTAACTATCTTAGCGCTAGTAATTGTCAGCATGAAACCTTATGAGAATTTTAAGAAAAGCTAAACGGCTGGGGTAAATAGTGCGGTAGGTGTGCACATTAGAAGAGAGGTGAGAATTTCTCAAGAGAGTGTTGCATACTAATATGATTGTTGCATTAGTCGGTAAGCATTTTAAATACTTTCTTACTATATTTTAAATTGTTTTACAATCCAGCTCTGACCCGTTTCCTATTTTCTCTTCTCTCTTGTATATATATGTATATATTACAGGTGCCCAGCCACAGGGGTGTCTTGCATAGGATCCTTTGGAAGGAACGTGCTGCAGCTTAGGTGGGAGTTGCAGGCCTCTTGCTTAGACGACCTCATTATTGATTCCACTTCTAGTTCTATTTTATTCAGTTGGGCAAGTGTCGCCCTTTTTCCCTTATTCAGTTAGTTTTATCAGAAATTGTGATTCGTTTACTTTCAGTAGTTATACTTTGGGATTGTTACTGTCAGGATGTTTTTCCTTTGAAGTTTTAAAGTTGGAATTTATTTGTGGAATGCTTAAATTGCTTGGATTATCACTTCTAGTCTAGTTGTTGTGTGAATCTTAAACTATGGATTATGAAAGGTTTTAAATGTTGGTTTTAAATTAAATATGGGATTTATGTCATAAAAATGGTTTTGACACTTATCTTAATTATTTAGGGTGTTTAATATGAAAAGTTATTTTACGACAGTGATGCTAAGAATGAACCAACCGTTCACCGTGGTTATAATTTAATAAAGGACTGATCACCCGGTATTTAATTAGGCGGGGTGTCACAGACAGATGACACATCCTTTATGACTACTATAAATAGAATTTCTCACCTTACTATGAAGGGGTTTCTAACTTGACGAAGCCCTACAAAACTCTCATCCCACCCTCTCTCTAGAGAACATCATACCTGGGGGCTCACCCCCTCCGCAGCGATATCGCTCAAATCAGGCTACATCCAAGGTTGCCGGCCTAATCTCATGTACTCTCTTACCCTATCTATCTTGTATGCCCCTATCTATCTTGTATGACTTTAATGGCACAACTTTGTATCATACAATGCATATAATGAGAGTAGAACCCCAAAGTGGATGTAGACTCATTTTTATAGTCGAGCCACTCTACATTTTGTATCTTTTCCCTTATTGCTTTCTTTACTTTTATTCTATACTTAGTATGATGTTTGAGAACAACTTATGTCCGGTTTCTCGTACCATCATTCTAGATTGACAAATTTAAGTTACAAAGTTGCGCTCCTAACCTACTTTCTTTTCAACATCTCTATATGTAGTATGCTTCTTAGTAGTAAGTGGAATCTCTCACTGCGGCACCATTTTGGTAGGTTAATATATCAATTTCCTACAAGGCTATCACCTGTGGGTTGTTATACTGCAATAAAGAAATAAGTGATTTTGTGTAGATTAGCCTCAAATAAAGATAATATACTCACTTTTTACATTTTTGGATTTACCTATTCTCCGTGGTTCTCTTCCCCCCCCCCCCCCCCCCCCCCCTCTTATGTTGTTATTTTTGTTTTAATAGGCATGGTTGCATAAATTGGGAACTCACCAATCACTAGGCTGTAGGGGTGGCCATGGGTTGGGCCTAGTCGGGATCGGGTCGGACCTATAAAAATTTAAGTTATCCCAAGCCCAAGTCGGGCCTCATTGTATAGTCTCAAGCCCGCCCAAATTCAAAAGCTTCTTGCCGAGGCCCGTTTTCCAGGCTCGAACATAATTTTTTTTACCTAAATTTTATTATTTAGCAAATTTATCATGTATTTTATTGTTTATCAAATTTATTTTAGAATATACTCTTAAGACTAAGACTCTAAGAGTAAATAAAGCATAAAATTGATATTTCTAAATGTCCCCCATTTATATTCTTTATTGTAACTTTTAACCTTAAATGAATAAAAACTAAACTACTTATATATATATATATATATATATATATATATATATATATATATATATATATATATATATATAATCAATATTATATCTAATTCTCGGGGCACAAGTCGAACCGCTCTCAAGCAGACCTAAGAATACATGGCCAAACCCGCTAAAAAAATCGAGCTTATAAAATTTTCCAAGTCTGGTTCGGGAGCCTATTTCTCTTACCCAAGCCCTATTTTTTTCGGATGCGCTGGATGGGCTTGGCGGGTCTCGGACCTATGGCCATCCCTACTAGACTCTTGTCTTTAGGGATAACATGTTTTATGTGGGTATAGATGTTTTCGAGAGAAAATTATTAATTTCGGTTTTATACGATTGGTTAGTTTTCAAGTGTTCAATATATTTTAGAGCAATGCTATGAGTCCCCAAAATTCCCTCAACTCATCTCCCACACAACAATCAAGTATTGTGCAACACTTATTACTGTTCGAGGATGAGTTGGGGAATTTTTTTTAAGAGTCAAAGCATTTCTCTATATTTTATGATTGCAAATCTTAACCGCTTTTGAGTATTGTATCAGAATTGTTGCATTGTTGCTTTGGAAAAATGTACTCCCAACTCTTTTCATTGTAGGCAACAATTTAGTGAATATCTTCTACTGCATCATTTAATAGGAGAAACTGATGCTAAGTATGGAGTTTTACTCATCCTTGGCAGGCAATCAGTTTGTGGGTTAGGTGCCAATCGCCCTTGTGGAAGCTTAGGTTGTGGGAAACAGTTGGTATTAGAATTAATCTAGTTCAGTTTCATTTTGAGTGAGTTTGAAACTTGTTTATTAATGCCAAGTCTTGTGTATTATCTTTTGGATAAATGATCCATGTACTTTATTGTAAATGTATGCTTATACAATATTTTAAATCTAGAATAATTGATTCTGTCTTTTGTATAGTGTTTTGATTAATTTATCTAACATGATTTGAATAGTAGTTGACCAAACCCTTAATATTTTGAATATTGAAGAAATGACTTTATGTTTTTTGGATAGCATTTTGATTTATTTATTTAATATGATTTGAATATTTGTTGACTAAAAAATAAACTTTTTTAGAATAAAGGTTTTTCAAAGATGGTTTGTGTTACACCTTCGTGATAGGAAATAGTATACATGACAGTTTTTAAATATTAATGCGTAATGATGGGTTTCTATGAAATACATGATGGTTATTGAGAACATACTTGACAATATTGTTTATAAAAGAGTAATACTCTCTTCGTCTCAAATTAAGAATTCTCATGAGCTGTCCCAAATTAAGGGCTCACATTTTTTTTGGACATTATCAACGAACCAAGTTTTATGTTAGTGAACAATAGTGGATCTTGACCATTGATTTAGTGTATCTTTAATTTGTATAAAATAAAAACATGGACTCAAATTGAGACGGAGAAAGTATTTGGTATGAGTTTATGGTGATTTAATGATATTATGACACCCAAACATATAACAATTTTGGTAAACAGAAAAATCGTCATGAAAGACTTAAATGATTGTTAAAAACCTACATAAAATGTTTTTTTCTTGTAGCGATGTCCCTCGACTCAACGCTTGGTTAGTCGTCTTTCATAAGGGCAACGAGGTCATTTGGTTGGCTGGTCAAATAGAACTATGAGGTGCATGCAAAATCTAAAAAAAATTAGAATGTCTAAATTTAAAATGTAAGACAAAAAATTGTCAATGTAGAAGAAATGCGTTCGTAGTTCTATTGTAAAATTGTTGAGCAAAGGGTACACTAATAACTTCCTATTATCACTTAGATGCCCCCGGAAACTAAAATAAATTGTTGGTTCTTCACTACATCAGTTTTATAGTGCATCTAGTGATTTGTTCAAAGGGACAGTGACAAGGTAGTCTTTGAGATGTTAAGGGCAGTTCATGTGAGAAAGGTTACAAAACATAAATGAAGCATTCAAAAGATAGGTAGAAAGTCTGAAATAAACATCTCATTTCCTTTCACTTTCATTGTTCCTTCCTTTCAAATCTTACAATTAAGAAACTTTTAAGTATATTTTCTGTTAACTTTATCGTAGTTTAATCACGAAATTCCTATAATTATTTCTACTTTATATATTTTGGCTATGTGAATGTCCTTTTGATTGTGGCATTCGATCCAACTGCAATAATTTTTTTTAATAGTATGCTTGACACTCATTTGATTCTTAAATCATAAAAGCCAACGAATACATGAAAAAAATATGCAGATTCTTTTTCTACACCTGATAACAAAAGCACTACTTTTCAATCCAACTAGCAACATTTCAAAAATGTATAAAGCAATGTATTTACATGGGAAACAAAACTAAATACTGTTCCTAAAGATGTTAATTCATCTTCCTCCGGCCAAACAGAAAATACTACTAAAAATGTGCACGAAAGAAAAGAAAAAAAAAGTTATTTGTAATTTGAGGTCTACTTTTTATGTCGTGAGTTTCGGTTCCAAGTGTTATAAATACTTCTATAACATTTTTAGAACCAAAACTCGTAGAAAACTTTTGAAGCCATCCTAGTGACACATAACAAATTGGACCTCAAACTACAAATAACTCGGAAAAAAATGCAGAGCTAAAAAAATAACTGTGGCTGTAAGCAATATATTTACGCCAATTTGGCCATCAAAGACATGCCTCCGGCACCTAATAAAACAGCAACATAAGCCCACATTTGAAGATTCATACTATCTTGAAGCTTGGGCCCCATAAAATCCGAAGCTAGGTCAACTAATGCCATATAATTCAATAGCCCAGCTGATGAAGCATTTAATAGGCCCTCCACGATCAGAGCTGTCGGGCTGTTTTCTCTGTACAGTTTCGATAGACCAATCCCGAGAGCGATACCAAATGGGGTAGTGGCCGAGAAGGAGAACACCATTATTGCCTTCATTATGGCCCCGTATTCGGACTATATTACACAAACGCTTTAGAACTATATATTGCAATTCAAAATAAGCTGTGTGTGGAATTTGTGCTAACAAATATAGAGTGGCTCTAATTGTACACTTTTAGGGACTTTTTCATGTAGGTACCAAGACAATTGTCTTAATACTCGTGTGAGTATTGTAAGGCTTAGTTAACTCATCACTAATCCAAATTAGACCTTAGTACTATCATAATGGTATATTATTTGTCGTGTAAAAATTTCACCCTCAAGGGCAATATTTATAGAGATGAAAAGGTACCAAAGTTAGAAAACAAATGAAGTTTAAGTTGACATCGAACTGAGTACAAGTTTTAACTACCAAAGTGACATTTAGCGACAAAAAGCGAATTCAATTACTAAAGTAATCCTCACAGATGAAACATTTTTGTGATGCTATTTTTTTTTGGACCCCTGAAAACTTTTGCATGTTTCTTGAAAGAAGCCGTACTCAAGTCAAATAGAAAATTTAACACACACCTATATCTAAATAAGTTCATTATGTAGTTTGTTAAAATGTAGAAAATTACCTGAAATATGCATCGACCGAGACCCATTCCTTCAAAGAGTTGATGGAAGCAGAGAGCAGCTACAAGGGGCTTGATTATGCATTGATTGTTGGACGTCCCCATTGAAAGCCCAATCACTACTGAGTGCACAACTATCCCCAATTCGAGCACCTGCATCACCCTCCCAGCATTAGCCACTACTTATATGGTATTCGTAATTTGTTAAAAATAATGTGTTTCAAATAATTAGACGTTTAAAAAATGTAATAAATTACTGAGTTGGAAGACTTGCAAGTGCTCAATCACTCTTCAGAAACACAGGTAATGTTCAAGTTCCATGAATTCAAAATTACGCCGGTAGAAAATTTAACACAAGCAAAGTACAAGCACAGAAGACACAGACCTATGTACAACAAATTTAGTCCACATTTAGAGCTCATGAGTCACACTCACTTTCACTATAAAACTCCATCTTAGCTCACTCTTGTGCACGCAATCTATACATTTCTTTCTATTTTTCACTCCTCTTTTATTGGTCGGTTGCGTACTAAACTCAACTATTTGTACATCTCCTTACTGTGATTTTCTTGCAACTTTTAAGTGGAGGCACTGGCGAAAGGACTCAGCAGCCATACCTTAGACATAGCTGCAAATTCTCTATATGTAGCCATTCTAGTCAATCGCGATTTTTTATACGTTGGAAAACAAATTTGTTAAATGGGTAGCCCACGTATAGGTTATAGCTCATAAGATATTTTCTCCTGCTTTTTTGTTAGTGTATCTTCACACTTAACGATTTTGACTGTATCATCATCATCATCATTGTCTCACACATTGTATTGGGAGTTCTTTCATATTGGTCTTTGCTTACATTAGTTATCTGGTTGCCATTTCTTTTTTAGATTTGGTATGGCAATATTGATGTTTCTTACATTAGCTAGAGGAGACATAGTCTTCTAATTTCCATGATCATAGCTGTTTTGTAGAATGATTTAGTGTTTGAGTGATTCCTAGTATAGACATAGTATGATAAGAAAGATCAATTTTGTTTTAGATTGTGCTAGGTTGTGAAATGTTATGGATTAATAGTTAAGCTTTTAATTTGTGTATGAGGATAATTCTTCATGTCTGCTGATTTGGAAGGACTTTTATGTTAGAAACTTAGTCCTATTATGGGTGAATATCCAACACTTAATGGTTGGGAGAATAAATTGATTGCAATATAATTTTTTTTATTTGAAATTGATAGGGGGGTTACCAATAAAGATCCGGTATTGATAAGTTGGCGCTCGGTATTGATTGAGGTATGAACTCTTCTCTCTATTACGTTAGTATTGCACAATCTTTGGATTCACTGTCAAGAATATGATAAATAACTTCCTTTAAGTCAGAATCTAAGACATTGTACAGATTCTGAATTATAATTGGTTCAACCACTTTTTTATGCACCATTAACCAACCCACGTCTGTACGGTTTAGGACTTTTATAGTCTCTTTATGTAATTTAGATAATTACATTTTAAATAAATAATTATAAGAGCTGTTACAGCCGAGAACAAAAATTAGGTGACTGCCTTTAAGTGCTGTGCTGAAATTTATAAGGCTGTGACTACCTTACAATGTTCTACCTACCTCCCAGTACACACTTTTTTTACACAACAAAAGTAATTCAAAAATTCAAATAGAAGTAATTATGCATATGTTTTTTTTATAAAAGATATGAAGATCTACAACTCTTGCACGCAGATTAATTTCTATAATGCACCAAAGAAGGAACCAAAAGGCAGAACAAAGGCTTTTGATGGTAATCGATTAAAAACATATATATTCTAGCCAGTAGCCAGAACTGCTTTGTCCATCATAAAATCCACTCAAAGAAACTACAGTGATAACCATGAAATTAGAAAATAAAGATGATGACAAAGAGGAAGAGGAAGTAGTGTGACCAAAATCAGTCATTTTTGTTATCAAGAAATCATAAATTTTAGGCTGAGATGCCTCAATCCTCTTACCTGTTTCATCCTCAAATGCCTTGACAGTTTTATCTTCACCACTCATACTTCCATTCTTAAAAAAAAAGTGACAAAGAACCCAATTTCCCATTTCAATCATAGACTTATGAGTAGAATTTTAAATCGCCTGGGAAGTGAAGGCTGCATGAGTTAAACTAAACTTTTTGTAAATTATACTGAAGAATTGGGAGAATAAATCTCCACCTGCCAGTATACTACATAATTTTGTAGGTTCGCGATTTTTGATTTGGCTTTGAAGAGTAAGGTTGAAGCATGTTTATATTTCAGATATAGTATATGTCCAATTTCAGGAGTCATTCAATATTGGCCACACATTTGGTTTGTCATCTGCTTGGCCACACATTATCATGTTATTCAATATTGGAGACTTCCGAATGACCAATACAATTTATTTTGTTTAGAAAATCATATTCTAAATTTATTCGGAGAATCATGAGTGTTTGTTACCTAGCCTGAGAATGAAAATAGGGATGATGTTTTTGTCGCCGAAGATTACTTAAATCCCATATGACAAGTTTAAATTTCAATGGTTCTTTTCATTTAGAGAAGATGTTTCTTTTCATTTAGAGATGGGTTAGTTGTTTCAAAGTTTCAGTTGGAGATGGGTTAGCTGCTTCTTTTCATTGTCAAGTGATTTCATTTTGTAGTTTCTATTATAGCGACTTGAAATTTGTTTGTGGATTAACAAAATGATAATTCAATATCTCTTTTTTTACAGAACAAGTTCACCCAAAATTCAGGTTATCTCAAGTTCAAAGATGACACATTCTAATTTTCAAAGTGGCGGACTGCCGACGTCGGAGAATACTTTAGTAAGAAGGTGAATTTCTTATTTGATATTGATTTAAAAATTGGAGTTCATCGAGAAAGAAGATTACATTCTTATATAAGTACCTTTATCTCTCAAGGACTATTATTATTCACATCAATAGTTTCTCTGTTTCACCACTAACATGTACTAGGTAAAACTCAGTTTCCCTTTTTTTTTCTTTATGTGTATATTGTTGTTACCACTAGAAGATTCACAAAAGGATAGCTAACAATACCCTATGAAAGTTTAGATTCATTCAAAGTGGTGCCAAATTTTTTCAACCTTGCTGGGATGGTTTCATTTGCTTAATTTCTCCGCAAATATTGTAACTTTTCTCTTAGTTATATATCAAAGTTTAGTCCATCATATTGAAAGAAAGGTGTAGTCCATCACTTTGAGGTATTAATTTGCAAAATCCTGAAGATGAAGCACACGATATCTTTGCTTGATTCTGAAAATCGAATGACTCCATCTGCAGTTAGTGCAAACCATTGCTCTTGCATCCTCTTTTAGATGGTGAGTGCGAACTGGGGGAAAATTTTGATATTAATGCCGATAATTCAGCTCAGCATCTTGCCTCTGTGAATGCTACCAATTATGCTCAAGCTATCATTGCAACACTCTTGGAGGACTATGCGGATATTTTTTACGTAAGTTTCTCTCAAAGTGTTGGTTCTTTTAATTGGTTGATAAGGCAATAGTGGTTTAAGTGGCTGCTTCGAAAATTTCATTGTTATACGGTAAGTTTAGATTTTCTCAGGTTTAAGGGAGTTATGTAAAAAAAATCTATTTTTCTGTTATTTTTCAGTTTCCGAATTTCTCACTACATCCATCTTATAGGAAAAATAAATCTGAGTTTTATTTTTGATAAGTACAAAAATGAATGTTAGGCCATAATTTGTATTGCTGTTCTATAATAAGTTACCATGCGATAATTCTTACTCTAATATGGTAAGTTTAGTTTGTATCAGGAAGAATCGATAGATGATAATAGTGGAACTAAGTCCCCCTACTGGTTTCCCTTGCAAGAATGGTGTTCGGGTCAAATTGAAACCACTGTATCGTGTACGATTTTTGCTAAATCCTGATCCGAGGGCATATTATTCGATGATCGGTTGTGTTTGCTCAAATCATCTAGGCTCACGGCATACAAGCCTTCAAAATATTTAGACAAGGAGGTTTGATAAAGAAAAACAGTGATGGACACCCACACAGAATGTCGGTTCTTACACATGTGTCGCGTTCGTGACCTTCATCGCATCATAAAGGAATTCTTGGAGTTTCTCATTCAGTTTGGTAATGTCAGGTTCTGAAAAAGTCACCAACACTTAATCCAGTAGCTGGAAAAACGGTAGGACATGGTTCATTGACAAGTGCTGAGTAGGATCATTAGGTTTTTTGACATTTTATTGCCTGCATTTTTAGTTCTCATTAATGCTATTTTTTAACATTTTGTATTTTTATTACACATTAATTCTTATTGTAAGCCATGTGAGTGATACGGTGACATATAAAGTGGCGTTTAATGAAGGCAATTACTACTTTTCTATTTGGATGTCTCATAATAAATTTCTATTTATTTATTTCTTCATAGACTACAATAACGACAATAATGATTTTTATATGAATGTTCTCATTAATGCTTATATCAATATTATCATTAATGCTTTTATGAATGTTCATTTTCTTCATCTATGTTATCATTCTCAGATATTGATACATAAATTCAAGAGTTAAAACAACGACGTTGCCACAAACGTTATCATTATGACCCATGATAACATGTTATTAGTGTTACTGTCTTTTTAATTATTGGTTTTATATGACTTCATGGCTTTTTAATTATTGGTAGCCTTTTTTGTTTTGTATGAGATGGCTCTTTGCAAACTATGGATAGTCATCATATTGGAACAAGTGGGACGACCTCAATTGATGTGTGTGTGTTTTTTTTTTCAATGTTCAAGCCCACGGGGAGGCGGGTGGGAAGGGGAGGGGACTTGAACCGCTTACCTCTTGCAAGCAAGGGTGGGATGTAACCATCGGGGCAATCCCTTTGGTTAATTGATGTGTTGGTTAAATGATTTTTTGATGTAATAATTATTGACGCCGGATTAAATATTTTGAGGCATTTGTATGCTCAAGTTACCAATAATGATGTGTTGTGTACTCATATTTGGTGTTTATGATGATGTGGTTTATGCGAGGTCTGGGATGGACTAGTATTATTAGTATTGTTAATATATATATATATATATATATATATATATATATATATATATATATATATATATATATATATATATATTATTTCTTAAACAGGGAGGATAATCTTATAAACAAATGAAACTCTGTCCAAAATTCCTAAATTATTTACGTTATTTATGTTATAAAATAAACTTTTTGACTTAAATATTGTATATTTATTTTGACTATAATTTTGTCAGAATTTTAATATAAACGAGTATTGTTGTCATGGATTTTAGTTGTTACTAATTATAGTGCCACCCAAATGTGCTTTGGTGGTTGCTTTAGTTATAATTATCATGATTATGTTTAGTCGATATATCATGTGTTTAGTTAAACCGATGATGTTTATACGAGGTCCATGACATACTATTAGTATTGTTAGAGTATTTTTTCCTTATTAGGTCCTACAAAGAGTTAAATTTTCTAAATTATTTACACTTATAATACATAAAACATTATATGCAACTTTATACTTCTCAAAATTAAGGGAAATATATCAAATACTCCCTTGGACTTTTTTTAATACACGTTTAGTCCAACCCTTTTTATTTTGCACCAAAAAGTATTTTACCATGCCGCTGGCGCGGACCTTTAAAGATAAGAGAATAAGGGATTTTTTGGTACAAAATAAAAAGAGTGTGTATTAAAAAATGTTTGAGGGAATTTTTAGTATTTGATCCTAAAATTAATAGGTCTAGTATTACATTCTTAACATTTGTGTTATTTCTTTAATGTTATTTTGAATATATTAAGTTCTTTTCTTTCCACCCCAATATTGTCTTTGTAGATTAAGAGGCACTTAGAGCAACCACAGAGGAGGAATACTCACGAAAGGTAGTTTAGAGACTGAAAAGGGAGTTTACCCTTTCATAATTATCTGTCGTCACAGTGGTGAAAAACTAAAAATTTGTAAAATCATTCCTACAAACAATAAAAGTTCGTGGGAAACAAAATTAAAAATTCTTACAAACAACAGAAGTTCGTAAGAATTCTAACGGGCTTTTGTTGTTCGTAAGAACCCAAAAATATGATAAAAATAATTATTCATATTTCTTACGAACTTCATTTGATCGTATCAATTTCTACGAACAAATGAAGTTCGTAGGAACCCTTACAGAATTTGTAACCATTCTCTAAACTTGGAGAACGCTTACAAATTCTTCTACAGAATTCGTTCATTTTCACCCACCACTACAAGCTTCAAATTCTGTAAAATTACAAAATTTTCTTCTCCCCCCATTGTGGATGCTCTTACAGTTTAATAATTTGCATACATATAACAAACATTATTATATGCTTCCATTCAAAACATGATAGCAACTAAAGTTGAGTGAAATTTGTTGAAATCATACCTGGGCCACAACACGGTATTGTAACAACTGTGACGCCTCATCGTGAGACCCACCTGTACCAACACCACTCCCATGAGAATGCACATAAGTTTGCAACTCCAAATCCCCATTCCCATTCCCCTCACCCTCACCCTCACCCTCATGAGACCCACCCAAACCAACACCACTCCCCTGAGAACGCCCATAAGTTTGCAACTCCAAATTCCCATTCCCCTCACCCTCACCCTCACCCTCACCCTCATCCTCACCCTCACCCTCACCCTCACCCTTGGAACGCTTTTTATAATGATTCATCGCAAAAGAATCTACCATTAGGGTTAGAATAGCCGAAAGCATTGCAACAAAAGTGGTAAAATCAAACTCCATCCACGGATTCTCCGGCAAACACTCTGATGTCAAACAATCAAAAGAATCTCGCATGACATGCATGTACCCCGTTGCCAAAATAGCACCAGACGTAAAAGACTTCACTAGGACAAACAACTTACGGTCGGGCTTCAGGGTTGCGATGACACCGGAAAATATTGATAGACAAATGCCAATAACGCTAGTGATGAGAATCAAAACTATGGCTATGAGTTTTACTTTTACTGATCCGGATTTGTTGCGGCAAGTTCCGGCGGAATTTGTGGGACATTCTTGTGAAGTGAAAGACGCGGAGGTGGAGAGAATGACAAAGACAGGAAAAAGAACGAGAACGACGAAGATAATGAAAACGATAACGTAGCGAGTGTAATTGGCCATATTTGGTTTTGTAGAAGGTGTTAAAGGTTTTGAGATTTAGGGTTTTATAGTATCAAATGTCAACTTGAATGATGGATTTAGCCTTTGGAAATGTTAGTAGGCGATGCTGTGTGGGTTTGTATTAAGGGTATAACTGGATTTTTGGGGGGAGGTGAGATACCTGCTGTATTTTTCGTATGTCCAACGTGGTATATCAAGAGGCGGGTGACACATCAGCTTTCAAATCTAATAACATAATATAATTTTGGTGTCTCTTTAGAGAGAATGGACACGTGTCAAGTAATGAAGACTAATGCATTAAATATCATTAAATCTCTATCAATAGCTTTAACTTAAATCTAAAGGTCTCTCTCTTGCCCTTTCCCTCTTCCCCACCCCTTCATTTTCCAATGCCCACTTCCACTTCCCTAAAAACTACCTAATTAAATTCCTCAAATCTCAAGAGACTTCAACTATTTATACACCCATACAATCAAATCATGTACCTGTGCAAAATGAACGCTACTACTAAAAAAATCAAGGTATTATCTCCTCGTTCCTATTGACAATATGCTTTTACACCTTATGTTTTGTTTTTCCTTTATTATCTCCAATAAAAATGATTTTTCTCATTTGGATTAGATTCCCGAATTATTGCATTTTTCCTTTTTGGGAAGAATGTATGTTTGTCATTAAGAATGTATAAGTATTTAGAGCATAAAAATATGGCAAATTTTAAAAAAAAAAAATTGATCTTGGATTTATATAATTTTATATAAAAACAGTTTTTTTAATCCGTTGTGTTTAGGATTAGACTAATTTTGGCGTTTTTAAAAAACATAAAAGTGGGCTTGTATCAAAAAGATCTTTTTTTTATAAAAATACTGTAAAATAGTTTAAAATGCACTATTTTTCTTATCTATTTTTTTTAAAACAAAAGAGTTCTTTGTATCAAAAGAATTTTTTTCAGGATTAGTATAATTTTGATGTCCTAAAAAAACTTAGAACAATTTTCTTAAAACAAGACATTTTTGGTTCTATAATTTTTTTTTATTATACGAAACTGCTTTTTTATACAAATAATTTTTTTAGAAAAACATTGAAAACAATTTTTTTTAAACAAAACTGTTTTTTTATAAAAGAATTTTCGTTAAAACTGTCAAAACTTTTTTGCTTTCATAATAAAAACACTTTTTATTTTTATAAACTTTTTTTAAAATAAAAAATATTTTTATTTTTAATAAAAAGTGGTTGTAAAAAAATATAATATAAAAAACCTTCAATTTCAATAATATAGAAAAATATTTTAACACAAAGAAAAAATAGTAAATTGAGGGGAAACTTTTTCACTGTGGGTTAGAGGTGAGCAAATCTTGCCACCAAAATCAAGGGTTCACATGTCATGACAAATTATGCCTATTAAATGCATACAAAAGTGGATAAATCGTTCATTTGTCACTTTTGCATTTGTCATGAAAAATCACGTCTATCAAGTACTCCCTTAGGAGTATATTTGCTTTGTTAAAGGGGTATTTGCAATCTTAGTGCACTCTCAACAATTTGAATATTAAGAAATTATAATCCATTTCGTTTGGAATACTTTTTTTAGTTTAGGTAAAGGGTAATGGTATGAAAATCGATGAGTTTTTCTATCATTCTTTTTTTTGGTTAATTTACTATCATTCTCAATCTATTAAGTTTTGCTAGCGCATAATTCACACTGACTTAACTTTTTTGTACTAGGTTTGTTTTGTTGTTTACATTCTTTAATATGTTTGTTGTTTTTATTATTCAAATATCTAAATGATTTTAAGTGAATTTTTTACTATTATTCTTCATATTTAGGAGCTTTTCTAAAGTCGTAATACTTTTTTTTTAATTCTATAGAAAATGATTTTACGTCACTTTTTTAATGAGAATAGTATATTATTACCAATTATGTAAATTCCTAAATCTTAACTATCCCCATTTTCTAAATTTTATAACGTTGCTATATTGATTTTCATGTAATTTTCAATAAATACATTATGTAATCTTATAATTTGTTGGAATTGAAAAATACTAATCGCAAGATTTTAATCGTTTATGACATGAAAGAGAAGTTATTCATTGAATAGACCCTCCAGCACCGGAAAATCAAGGTCCAATCAACCCAAATCCCTCAAAGGTTTTCACCACACTTTCTCTACTATCCTCCCTGTGTTTCTATGCTCATTTTAAGAATACATCACAAACAGGTTAGTTTAAAAAGTTTTTTTCTCAATTTAGGTGTTAACCTTTGTTTAGCTTTAGTTAGAGTTGCTATTATATGTATAGATTTGTTTAATGAAATGGGCACAACAAGTTAGCTGTATATTATATATGTTCTCCTCTAAGAGCTTTATACCACCTAAGTTTGAGTTTTTTTAGGTAATAATTTTTTTTGGTTAAAATCAACTTTATTTCCTTTTTTAAATAGTAATTTTTTTTGTTATAATCTACAGAAATTTATGATAGAGAAGTAAGACCAAATGTTTTTGTGATTATAATCTAATAAATGAGAAGATGAGTTGTATATTCACAAGAGAATTTGTATATTGAATTTGGAAAATGATATGGTGACATGATTTTGGGACACGTGACATGTGTGTGTGCACGCATAAAGTTAGTATTTTATATATATTATAATATTTGATAATTTTTATAATTGTAATTAGTTAACTGTTTTGTAACACGCTCGCGCATCGCGCGAGGCTTAAACCTAGTTCACTAATATTGCTTGAACTTGAAGGCTCCTCGTGAAGACAGAGAGACCCCCAGCACAACGTGTCAAGCTCTATTATGTCATGTATGTACAAATTTATTTATGTTAAACGGATTCGGATCCGGTTTGATTATCTGACGAATTATCTGTTAGGGTTTCGAATCCGAATCTGTTAATAATTCATTAATCCGATCCGATTATAATGTTATAAATAACTTGTATAAATTTCAAAATATAGTATATATAACAAATAACTATTATAATATATATTTCAAAAAATATATTTAAATAACTATTATAATATAAATTACTATTATAAATAAATACAATATAAATTAATATAGGACTATTGTAAATAACTATTATAATATATATTAAAAATATTAATAAATTTCGAAATACAATATATATATTAATTAAAAATATTATATATATAGATATATATTAATCAGATCGGATTATATGAATCCAAATCCGCACCATTTAATAAACAGGTAATCGAATTTCAAGCGTGATCCAAATCCGTGTAAATGGATTGAATTCGGATTCGGATTCGGATTCGGATAAAATTCGATCCGTTGACACCCTATGTTGAGAGATACCCGTATGCTAAAATCAATGAAAATTCCGTTTAGGCTTGGTTAGATTAATTTGTGATTATGTATTTAAGGTGTTCCAGATGCGCTTGAGCGAACTTCTACCTAATATATTCCTTCATTTAAAATATATGTTGTCATGAATGTATCACAGGTTCTTTATCGAGCCCATAACTTGTTCGTTAATATACCACACAATAAAAAGGGTATAATATATTGGACGTTGGTTATTTTTGTATTGGTGTATAATCTTTAGTGTCCACTAAATTTCAATCTCGTACGATGCCCAAGTGATTTGTAGTGATTTATTATAATTTATACGTCATAAGGGGACTCAAAATTGAAATAATGGAGTTTGTCAAAGCTTAAAAATATAAACTAAGAATAAATAAAAAGTAAAAAATGCATGCAATAGCTCAATGATTACCAATCCTCTTTCACATAAATGATCAACAATCTAGAATTATGTACGAAAAGAGTGAAGTAAGAGTGTTGCCTACATAAAAAAAATAGATACTATGATACGCCTTTATTATAGTAAATAAATTAATCATTGTATTCCATATGTATATACATATATAAATTTTACCCGTGCCACCATACACTCATTGAATTCAACATGTTGAATATACAATCCCACGCTCTTTTTTCTTTGACTTATAATTTTTTGTGACACATATATAGTACTTATAAACTTATTTAACTCTACAATTATAAACTCTTAACAAAAAAACATTTCATGATAGGACATACTCTTGTCTAAAAAGATTTGTGTGGGTGGATGAACATTGGACGAACTTAGAACATAAAAAAAGTACATAATAACAAATATTAAAATGAGAGTGATGACAATATAGGAGGATATAATTTTTGAATCTTCATAATTTAAGCTACCATGTTATACATAAAAAAATTTTGAGTTTAGTCCACTTGGTAGTTTTCTAAGTCACCATCCCATGTCTTTTTTCTTTTCTTTTTTGTCATTGGTCTTATAACTTCCAAAAACTAAGTTACCATTATATTGGCACGTGTCTCATTAGAAAAATACTTATTGTTTATTAATTTTCTAAGTATTACATTTAACAATAATTTATAAATTTCATCACATGGTTTACTTGACTGTAATCAGCTAATCATTAAGCCACGGTGTAAATCTTGAATTTGTAAACCTTCTTTGTGACATATAATTAAATAACACATATACAACATACGTATAACTATAATAAATAATTATTTCGGTTAAAGTAATCTACCCACATCATAATGGGAATGCAATACCATGAATTTTCACTTAAGTTATGATTGCAACCAAAAGAGAGATGATGGATAAATGACATTACATTAGAAATTGAGCTCTTAAATGTTAAAGAGTTTTAGACACCCACAGGGTCAAAACATGTTAAAATTAGAAATGACTATGACCATCTTAAAAAATATAAGAGGAAGAGATCAATAAAAAAACTTATCAATCTTAGTAGAAAGTGAGATCAATAAAATAATAACTAATGATTTACTTGAATATCTTTTATATTATCCATAGAAATAAATGATTATGGCCATATTAGAAAATATAAGAAAAAGATATTAATAGAAAACTTATTAATTGTAGTACAAATTGAGATAAATACTAAAATACCTAATGATTAACCTAAATATTTAAAGGAAAAATGGGCATTTTTTATGTTTTTTAGGCAAACATTCGTCAATTAATCTCAACAGTTGATGCACGAACTAAATCAAACAACAATATTTTGAAAAAGCCCAGAAGTGAAGCTTTGAAAAGGAAAACAACTTTCACTTAAAAACATGTAAGAGTGGACCCGAACAAGCCACAAGGCAAAGAAATAAATATATGTATAATGCAATAATTAGTCATCACGCCAATGCCACCCATAATTACCATCCAAGCAATAGTAAAATATAGACATAAGCTCATCAGTAGACGTGGTCTGAAGCGGATGGAAATAATCCTTACAAAAACTTCATCACCAATAGCTACTTCATCCTGAAAAATGAGATTGAGAGGCTTGCTAGGTAGGGAATGCTCCAGCGATTCATAAAGGCTGGAGCCCATAACTAAAAGACCATAACTCGAGACATTTATATTCCTATTTATGAGAAACTCTTTTTTTAGTGTAGCCTTTACCTATGAGCTTTGTATTTTACTAACAATGTCATATATATATATATATATATATATATGAATGAATGATGGATTTAGTCATGTTTTAATTCTTGATCTCCTCATCTAAAATCTCATGGTAGATCTTCGTCTCAAATAGATTTAGAAGAAAAATGATCAATTATCATCGAAGATAATTTACTACGAGCAGAAGAGTCTATAGAGGAGAAGGGGTGACGGCCTTAACGAGCTGCTTATACTAGCCTTAGGGTCTCATAATACCCACTCTCAGTATTCGAAGATATGGAATTCTTATATTAGCTTTGAGGGCTCCTAATACTCATTATTAGCCGTGGGTGGCTTATTGGCAACCCAGTCTTCAGAGGCTTAAAAATACATAGCTTGGAGAGGCTTGATAACACCTAGCCTCGAGAGGCCTAAAAATATTCGTACAGCCATTGGCGGCTTATTGAAAACCCAGCCTGGGGAGGCTTTAAAATGCCCTGAGGGCAAGAAAAGGTCCAACCCTGTGGAAGAAGTTGCAGTCAAATCAGGAGGTGAGACGAGGACATGGTTGTCTATAGTAAGGAAAATTATTTCCAATAAACCACAACAATCCAGCATTATTGTAGCAACAATCCTACAAGGGCGTAAGCTACAAAGACTGCAAAAGGGTAATTTTGCACCCAATTTTGCGCAATGATCGAGGCACTTATCTAAAGAATAAATTGATGAATCAAGCGTTTGAAGTCCATGGCCGCGATAATCTAAGACATATCTAATTTTCCTACGAATTCTACGTTGTTGTGGCCTATCTAAAAAAGGTGGAATTTTTACTTGAAGGTTACGATCTATGTCAAAGCTATGATGCAAAGCATTGAGGATTAAGCTATAAAAGGCTGAAGCCTATGCAAGACTGCTACATGCATGCAGATATAAACAAAAGATAGGGCTGAAGAAAAAGCATGGCATTTAATGATAGATATATGGACGTAGCCGTACATAATTACAATAGATCTAATGTTTAAAATCCGCGGAGGGCCCAATAAAGTTCAAAATATTACAAAAAGTTTATATCATTCGCGGAGATCAAGCAGAATAAATTACAAAATAAAGTACAAGCTTCACAACTAAGAGTCCGCGTCCTCATCTTCATCATCATCTGCATTATTGATCGCAGTATCTGTTTCATCATCTCCAGTAGCTGCTTCCTTAAGACGCTTTCTTCCCAATTCCTCTGCGGCCTTTAGTTTAGCCACGCACTCCATATGTTAGGGGTCACCGAGCTTTCAGGAAAAAATGGTGTCCTTGGCCTCTGAAAAATTATGTGTGACCCGATGCCTTAACTCTTGGAACTCATGGAAATAAACCTTATTATTGAGCATATGAAAATCATGGCTGGTTTTGAATGAGGCCATGACATTTTTAATCGATTTCTCTAAGACCGTGGATGAGAATCATCCTTGTGCTTAAGGGTTGCAACATGGTCGTCATTGATCTTTTGAAGGTCTGTAGCCTGCTTTTTAACTAGGTCTTCATTCCTCTTCTTAACATGATTGAACTTTTCTTCAAATGCTGCATCTTTCTTGGAAGCCTCTTTAGCTTTGGCCTTAGTAATTTTTAAGGCATTCGCAACCTGCTTAAAGTTATCCATAGCCTCTTCCTGGACATCGACTGTGGCCTGCACCTTCTAGTCTTTGTCTATTGTTTAATCCTGAAAGGCTTCCTCCATAGACTTTTTTCCATCTTCAAACGATGAAGTCCTTGCATTCTCTAAGGCAGATTGGTGGTTAGACTCCACAACCTTGTGAAGCTTGTACAACCCTTCAGACTTAGTCCTTTGGACCATGGCAACCTTTGCAGCCTAAAAGAATAAAAGAAAAATATTAACACAAAGTATATGTAAAGTACCGCAAAAAGAGAAAGAAGTAAGGATCTTACCCTTAGTAGACTATGTAGAGCATACTCCTACAGATCCTCCGCATCCTCATCCACCGGACGATTAAGCTCAGTAGTGTCCGTAGCCCTCCTCATCTTGGAGACTTATATGGAAGTTGTATTCAATGGAGATTTGGAATCACGTTTCCGCAATCGAGGTCAGAGATGACCTTAAGCATCCCTTTCTGCCCTACTCTACGGAGTGGGCAAGTTAGCATTAACTTCCATGACAGTCGTGGAGGGGACATAGTATTTGAAATATTAATGGGGATGTAACCCCTATATAAGTCCCCCCCATAAGAAATTAGGCCTACCACGGCCATCTCGGCACCAATATCATCATCAACTTGGGCCTTATTTTGTAGCCCACCGGTAGCGGTGTCATTTATAGGGGCCTCCTCCTTTTCAGTGGGAGGGTTAGCTCCTCAACCCTAGCAGCATCAGTAAATTCATCAGCCTTAGGAGCCACCTCCTTGGGTTCCCACTTACTCTTATTCCCCTTATTTCTAGGGGCATGGTTGAGGCCAAGGGAAGCCTCATCCATTTCATTGAGCTAAATAATGAGTAGCTCACGATCAATTTCCTCGGCACAACCTGAAAAGGAATTGGGAAAATTAGTAAGGTGCAAAATACACACCACAAAAAAAATTAGAATAAGTATGGATACCTTCTGCACTCATTTTGGGAATTTCCGTGGCTGGACAATAACCACTCTTGAAAAGTTTCCAAGATATTACTATTCGAGGAAAAAAAATTTGGCATCACTTAAGAGGGTCGCATCCTCAATCATCTTCCTTTTCCTGCTATTATATTTTAGGCATGTAAAAGTTTTATTTATAAGGAGTTAATATGAGCCGTGACAAATATACAAAACCAAGAAATATAGGCTCCGGTGTATGATGCAAAGGACAAAAGAATAAAGTTGCGAAAAGAGTTACCTTATTTGGATGGACGACCACATTATTACGATAAGCTAATTTCTCTCTCCCTTTTATTTTCCTCGGGGTGGGCCTTCCAGTTATCTCCAGAAATGAAAAGTAACTTGCCTTTCCAGTTTTTGACACTAGAAGGCCTTCCAATCATCAGTTGTCGATCTCCCTTTCGGAGACCGAAGTAGTAGTACCACGAATTTTCAACAGGGTTCTCTTTGGGTCTATAAAACTCAAAGAAATATGTGGGAGATAAATCCTTCTCAACATGTTTTTTTCAAAATGACCATGGTAGTAAGAATTCTCCTTCAGCTATTTAGGTCAAGTTGTGCTAGGGTCAAATTCATGGCACTTAGAATTTTCCTTACTAAAATAGGAACTCGTAGACGCAGACCCAGGAGAAATGCATGCAAAAGGAATCACACATTATCATTAGGCACCGCATAGCATGACCTCTGCTCCGCCGAAGGAAGTGTGTAGATGGTTCCTTCATGGAACTCAAAGGCCTCACTTAAGTCACTTAACCATTGCTCGTTCATGATACAAGGGTGGTTAATTGCCATCGCAGTTTTCTCAATTAGTAGATTATGGCAAAAAGTCCCCGCTTCAGTATTCCTGGCCATTTTCGTAAAATTTATCTCAGTAGGGGCATTTCTGCTTAAATGCATATCTTCCTCTATGATGCCGCGATCTCCTTGTGATCCTTATAATCATACGAATACGTGGAGTTAGAATTAATTGTCACACACTTGTGGCAATCCTTGAGCTTGCAAGGCCCAATGGTTTTTAGGACTTTTATATGGAGCACAGAAGGACTTTTATTATATGTTGGAAAACAAATTTGTTAAATGGGTAGCCTAGGTATAGGTTATAACTCATAAGCTATTTTCGGCTGCTTTTTTGTTAGTGTATCTGCACACTTAACGGTTTTGACTGTATCATCATCATTGTCTCACACATTGTATGGGGAGTTCTTTCATATTGGTCTTTGCTTACATTAGTTATCTGGTTGCCATTTCTTTTTCAGATTTGGTATGGCAATATTGATGTTTCTTACATTAGCTAGAGGAGACATAGTCTTCTAATTGCCATGATCATAGCTGTTTTGTAGATAGAATGATTTAGTGTTTGAGTGATTCCTAGTATAGATATAGTATGATGAGAAAGATCAATTTTGTTTTAGATTGTGCTAGGTTGTGAAATGTTATGGATTAATAGTTAAGTTTTTAATTTGTGTATGAGGATAATTCTTCATGTCTACTGATTTGGAAGGACTTTTATGTTAGAAACTTAGTCCTATTATGGGTGAATATCCAACCCTCAATGGTTGGGAGAATAAATTGATTTGAATATAATTTTTTGGGTTTGAAATTGATAGGGGGGTTACCAATAAAGATCCGGTATTGATAAGTTGGCGCTTGGTATTGATTGAGGTATGAACTCTTCTCTCTATTACGTTAGTATTGCACAATCTTTGGATTCACTGTCAAGAATATGATAAATGAATTCCTTTAAGTCTGAATCTAAGACATTGTACATATTTTGAATTAGAATTGGTTCAACCACTTTTGTATGCAACATTAACCAACCCACGTCTGTACGGTTTAGGACTTTTATAGTCTCTTTATTTAATTTAGATAATTACATTTTAAATAAAGAAATATAAGAGTTGTTACAGCCGAGAACAAAAATTAAGTGACTGCCTTTAAGTGCTGTACTGAAATTTATAAGGCTGTGACTACCTTACAATGTTCTACCTACCTCCGAGTACACAATTTTTTTACACAACAAAAGTAATTCAAAAATTCAAATAGAATTAATTATGCACATGTTTTTTTTATAAAAGATATGAAGATCTACAACTCTTGCACGCAGATTAATTTATGTAATGCACCAAAGAAGGAACCAAAAGGCAGAACAAAGGCTTTTGATGGTAATCGATAAAAAACGTATATAATCTGGCCTGTAGCCAGAACTGCTTTGTCCATCATATAATCCACTCAAAGAAACTACAGTGATAACCATGAAATTAGAAAATAAAGATGATGACAAAGAGGAAGAGGAAGTAGTGTGACCAAAATCAGTCATTTTTGTTGTCAAGAAATCATAAAATCTAGGCTGAGATGCCTCAATCCTCTTACCTGTTTCATCCTCAAATGCCTTGACAGTTTTATCTTCACCACTCATACTTCCATTCTTAAAAAAAAGTGACAAAGAACCCAATTGCCCATTTCAATCATAGACTTATGAGTAGGATTTTAAATCGTCTGGGAAGTGAAGGCTGCATGAGTTAAACTAAACTTTTTTGTAAATTATACTGAAGAATTGGGAGAATAAAACTCCACCTGCCAGTATACTACATAATTTTGTAGGTTCGCGATTTCTGATTTGGCTTTGAAGAGTAAGGTTGAAGCATGTTTATATTTCAGATATAGTATATGTCCAATTTGAGGAGTCATTCAATAATGGCCACACATTTGGTTTGTCATCTGCTTGGCCACACATTATCATGTTATTAAATATTGGAGACTTCCAAATGACCAATACAATTTATTTTGTGTAGAAAATCATATTCTAAATTTATTGTGAGAATCATGAGTGTTTGTTACCTAGACTGAGAATGAAAATAGGGACAATGTTTTTGTCGCCGAAGATTACTTAAATCCCATATGACAAGTTTAAATTTCAATGGTTCTTTTCATTTAGAGAAGATGTTTCTTTTCATTTGGAGATGGGTTAGTTGTTTCGAAGTTTCAGTTGGAGATGGGTTAGCTGCTTCTTTTCATTGTTAAGTGATTTCATTTTGTAGTTTCTATTAGAGCGACTTGCAATTTGTTTGTGGATTAACAAAATGATAATTCAATATCTCTTTTTTTACAGAACAAGTTCACCCAAAATTCAGGTTATCTCAAGTTCTAAGATGACACATTCTAATTTTCAAAGTGGCGGACTGCCGACGTCGGAGAATGCTTTAGTAAGAAGCTGAATTTCTTATTTGATATTGATTTAAAAATTGGAGTTAATCGAGAAAGAAGATGACATTCTTATATAAGTACCTTTATCTCTCAAGGACTATTATTCACATCAATAGTTTCTCTGTTTCACCACTAACATGTACTAGGTAAAACTCAGTTTCCCCTTTTTTTTCTTAATGTGTATATTGTTGTTACCACTGAAAGATTCACAAAAGGATAGCTAACAATACCCTCTGAAGGTTTGGATTCATTCAAAGTGGTGCCAAATTTTTTCAACCTTGCTGGGATGGTTTCATTTGCTTAATTTCTCCCCAAATATTGTAACTTTTCTCTTAGTTATATATCAAAGTTTAGTCCATCATATTATAAGAAAGGCGTAGTTCATCACTTTGAGGTATTAATTTGCAAAATCCTGAAGATGAAGCACACGATATCTTTGCTTGATTCTAAAAATCGAATGACTCCATCTGCAATTAGTGCACACTATTGCTCTTGCATCCTCTTTTAGATGGTGAATGCGAACTGGGGGAAAATTTTGATATTAATGCCGATAATTCAGCTCAGCATCTTGCCTCTGTGAATGCTACCAATTATGATCAAGCTATCATTGCAACACTCTTAGAGGACTATGCGGATATTTTTTTACATAAGTTGCTCTCAAAGTGTTGGTTCTTTTAATTGGTTGATAAGGCAATATTGGTTTAAGTGGCTGCTTCGAAAATTTCATTGTTATACGGTAAGTTTAGATTTTTCTCAAGTTTAAGGGAGTTCTGTAAAAAAAATATACTTTTCTGTTATTTTTCAGTTTTTCGAATTTCTCACTACATCCATCTTATAGGAAAAACAAATCTGAGTTTTATTTTTGATAAGTACAAAAATGTATGTTAGGCCATAATTTGTATGGTTGTTCTATAATAAGTTACCATTCGATAATTCTTACTCTAATATGGTAAGTTTAGTTTGTATCAGGAAGAATCGATAGATGATAATAGTGGAACTAAGTCCCCCTACTGGTTTCCCTTGCAAGAATGGTGTTCGGGTCAAATTGAAACCACTGGATCGTGTACGATTTTTGCTAAATCCTGATCCGAGCGCATATTATTCGACGATCGGTTGTGTTTGCTCAAATCATCTGGGCTCACGGCATAAAAGCCTTCAAAATATTTAGACAAGGAGGTTTGATAAAGAAAAATAGTGATGGACACCCACACAGAATGTCAGTTCTTACACATGTGTCGCGGTCGTGACCTTCATCACATCATAAAGGGATTCTTGGAGTTTCTCATTCAGTTTGGTAATGTCAGGTTCTGAAAAAGTCACCAACACTTAATCCAGTAGCTGGCAAAACGGTAGGACATGGTTCATTGACAAGTGCTGAGTAGGATCATTTGGTTTTTTGATATTTTATTGCCTGCATTTTTAGTTCTCATTAATGCTATGTTTTAGCATTTTGTATTTTTATTACACATTAATTCTTATTTTAAGCCATGTGAGTGATACGGTGACATATAAAGTGGCGTTTAATGAAGGCAATTACTACTTTTCTATTTGGATGTCTCGTAATAAATTTCTATTTATTTATTTCTTCATAGACTACAATAACGACAAAAATGATTTTTATATGAATGTTCTCATTAATGCTTATATCAATATTATCATTAATGCTTATATGAATGTTCATTTTCTTCATCTATGTTATCATTCTCAGATACTAATACAAAAATTTATGAGTTAAAACAACGACATTGCCACAAACGTTATCATTATGACCCATGATAACATGTTATTAGTGTTACTGTCTTTTTAATTATTGGTTTTATATGAGTTCGTGGTTTTTTTAATTATTGGTAGCCTTTTTTGTTTTGTATGAGATGGCTCTTTGCAAACTATGGATAGTTATCATATTGGAACATGTGGGACGACCTCAATTGACATGTGTTTTTTTTTCAATGTTCAAGCCCACGGGGAGACGGGTGGGAAGGGGAGGGGACTTGAACCGCCCATCTCTTGAAAGCAAGGGTGGGATGTAACCATCGGGGCAATCCCTTTGGTTAATTGATGTGTTGGTTAAATCTTTTTTTGATGTAATAATTATTGACGTCGGATTAAATATTTTGAGGCATTTTTATGCTCAAGTTACCAATAATGATGTGTTGTGTACTCATATTTGGTGTTTATGATGATGTGGTTTATGCGAGGTCTGGGATGGACTAGTATTATTAGTATTGTTAAATATATATATATATATATATATAGGGATATGTTCACAAGTGAACCTAAAAGATGAACTTTTTAATGAACCTTAACAAACTCACCCCTAACAACTCATTGATTTTAATTCCTATGTTGTAATTGGTCCGCGCCAGCGACAACGAACAAGCATGTCGATCGATCCTCAATCCCCCCACCCCCACCCCCATGGCAGCCTTGCTGCCATAAGGGCTGCTATAAGGGCTGCCATGGTGATGGTGGTGGTTGGGGTTGGAGTGGTTGGGGGGGGGGGTGAGGGGGTTGGGGATCGATCGACACTTGTGTTCGTTGCCGCTAGCGCGGACCAATTACAACATAAAAATTAAAATTAATGAGTTATTAGGGGTTATTTTGTTAAGGTTAATTAAAAAGTTCATCTTTTAGGTTCACTTGTGAACCTCTCCCTATATATATATATATATATATATATATATATATATATTTATTATTTCTTAAACAAGGAGGATAATCCTATAAACCAATGAAACCCTGTCCAAAATTCCTAAATTATTTACATTATTTATGTTGTAAAATAAACTTTTTGACTTAAATATTGTATATTTATTTTGACTATAATTTGGTTAGAATTATAATATAAACGAGTATTGTTGTCATGAATTTTAGTTATTACTAATTATAGGGCCACCCAAATGTGCTTTGGTGGTTGTTTTAGTTATAATTATCATTATTATGTTTAGTCGATATATCATGCGTTTAGTTAAACCGATGATGTTTATACGAGGTCCATGACATACTATTAGTATCATTAGAGTATTTTTTCCTTATTAGGTCCTACAAAGAGTTAAATTTTCTAAATTATTTACACTTATAATACATAAAACATTATATGCAACTTTATACTTCTCAAAATTAAGGGGAATATATCAAATACTCCCTTGGACTTTTTTAAATACACATTTAGTCCAAGCCTTTTTATTTTGCACCAAAAAGTATTTTACCATGCCGCTGGCGAGGACCTTTAAAGATAAGAGAATAAGGGATTTTTTGGTATAAAATAAAAAGAGTGTGTATTAAAAAAAAATTGAGGGAATTTTTAGTATTTGATCCTAAAATTAATAGGTCTAGTATTACATTCTTAACATTTGTGTTATTTCTTTAATGTAATTTTGAATATATTAAGGCCCTGTTTGGTTGTCCCAAAATTGTAAATTGGATCATTAATAAATTGCCCCATTTACAAATTGACTCATTAATTGTGTTTGGTTTCATTAATGAAATGATTCATTAATTGTCCCATTTTAGCTCATGTACAAAATCTGAAATTGAATCATTTCACAAAAAATGTGAAATGAATCCATTTGAAATAGGAGTCACATTAAGTGCATGTTCCCTCTCCCCCTTCCTCTTCTCCTCCCCCTCTCTCTTTTGATTTGTTTGTATATTTTTTTCATAGAACCTTAAAATCAATTTCAAATTACCAAACATCGTGTAAAATTGGATTTAACTCATTTCAAATTTACTCATTTATAATTCACTAATTCACAATGAAACAATTTACATAATCAAACAATTTGCGCAACCAAACTGGCCCTAAGTTCTTTTCTTTCCACCTCAATATTGTCTTTGCAGGTGAAGAGGCACTTACAGTTTAATAATTTTCATACATATAACAAACATTATTATACGCTCCCATTAAAAACATGATAGCAACTAAAGCTGAGTGAAATTTTTTGAAATCATACCTGCGCCACAACACGGTATTGTAACAACTGTGACGCCTCATCGTGAGACCCACCCGTACCAACACCACTCCCATGAGAATGCCCATAAGTTTGCAACTCCAAATTCCCATTCCCATTCCCCTCACCCTCATGAGACCCACCCAAACCAACACCACTCCCCTGAGAATGCCCATAAGTTTGCAACTCCAAATTCCCATTCCCATTCCCCTCACCCTCACCCTTTTAACGCTTTTTATAACGAGTCATCGCAAAAGAATCTACCATTAGGGTTAGAATAGTCGAAAGCATTGCAACAAAAGTGGTGAAATCAAACTCCATCCACGGATTCTCCGGCAAACACTCTGATGTCAAACAATCAAAAGAATCTCGCATGACATGCATGTACCCCGTGGCCAAAATAGCACCAGGCGTAAAAGACTTCACTAGGACTGTAAAAATGTGATACTAATTCCTAGAATTGTCTAAAATATTCTAGATAATTCCTAGAATATTCTAGATAATTCCTGGAATAGTCTAGAATATTCTAGATAATTCCTAGAATATTCTAGATAAATCCTAGAATAGTATAGAATATTCTAGAATATTAGGGAAGTGTGTAGGCTTCTAGAATGTTCCCATAAGGAGGTGGGAACCTTCTAGAGAATTATTCTACACCATTGATATACTTTAATCTCCACCATCCATTAAGGAGGTACGATGCCTATAAATAGGTGGTGAGGTCATTTCGCCAAACCATCTCAATCCAAAACTAAGCATTGTATCATCAAGTCTAATAGAAAAACTTTCCTTCTTTTCTATATTTCCAAATTCTCCTCAATATTTCCCTCCAAATTCTTAGTTTCCCATATCTAGCAATCCTAATTTCCTAAACTAAAGATTTAACTACAGTCCATACTACCTTCTAAAACTAACAAGGACAAACAACTTACGGTCGGGCTTCAGGGCTGCGATGATACCGAAAAATATTGATAGACAAATGCCAATAACGCTAGTGATGAGAATCAAAACTATGGCTATGAGTTTTACTTTTACTGATCCGGATTTGTTGCGGCAAGTTCCGGCGGAATTTGTGGGACATTCTTGTGAAGTGAAAGACGCGGAGGTGGAGAGAATGACAAAGACAGGAAAAAGAACGAGAACGACGAAGATAACGAAAACGATAACGTAGCGAGTGTAATTGGCCATATTTGGTTTTGTAGAAGGTGTTAAAGGTTTTGAGATTTAGGGTTTTATAGTATCAAATGTCAACTTGAATGACGGATTTAGCCTTTGGAAATGTTAGCAGGCGATGTTGTGTGGGTTTGTATTAAGGGTATAACTGGATTTTGGGGGGGAGGTGAGACACCAGCTGTGTTTTTCGTATGTCCAACGTGGTATATCAAGAGGCGGGTGACACATCAGCTTTCAAATTCACTAATATTTCTTGAACTTGAAGGCTCCTCGTGAAGACAGAGAGACCCCCCAACACAACGTGTCAAGATCTATTTAACATACGCCATCCATTTAAGTGCCACAGTAAAAACCTGCGGATATGTCATCTATGTCCAAATTTGTTTATGTTAAACGAATTCGGATCCGGTTCGATTATTCGACGAATTATTTGTTAAGGTTTCGAATCCGAATCCGAATCCGTTAATAATTCGTTAATCCGATCCGATTCGATTATAATATTATAAATAACTTTTATAAATTTCAAAATACAGTATATATAACAAATAACTATTATAATATAAATTACTATTATAAATAAATACAATATAAATTAATATAGGACTATTATAAATAACTATTATAATATATATTTAAAATATTAATAAATTTCTATATACAATATATATATTAATTAAAAATATTATATATATAGATATATATTAATCAGATCAGATTATTAACGGATCGGATTATATGAATCCAAATCCGCTCCATTTAATAAACGGGTAATCGAATTTCAAGCATGATCCAAATCCGTATAAATGGATTGAAGATCCGTTGAAAGGCCTATGTTGAGAGATACCCGTATGCTAAAATCAATGAAAATTCCGTTTGGGCTTGGTTAGATTAATTGGTGATTACGTATTTAAGGTGTTCCAGATGCGCTTGAGCGAACTTCTACCTAATCAATTCCTTCATTTAAAATATATGTTGTCATGAATGTATCACAGGTTCTTTATCGAGCCCATAACATGTTCGTTAATATACCACACAATAAAAAAGGTATAATATATTGGACATTGGTTATTTTTATATTGGTGTATAATCTTTATTGTACACTAGATTTCAATCTCGTACGATGCCCAAGTGATTTGTATTGATTTATTATAATTTATACGTCATAAGGGGACTCAAAATTGAAATAGTGGAGTTTATGAAAGCTTAAAAATATAAACTAAGAATAAATAAAAAGTAAAAAATGCATGCAATAGCTCAATGATTACCAATCCTCTTTCAGATAAATGATCAACAATCTAGAATTGTGTGCGAAAAGAGTGAAGTAAGAGTGTTGCCTACATTAAAAAAAATAGACACTATGATATGCCTTTATTATAGTAAATAAATTAATCATTGTATTCCATATGTATATACATATATAAATTTTACTCGTGCCACCATACACTCATTGAATTCAACATGTTGAATATACAATCCCACACTCTTTTTTCTTTGACTTATAATTTTTTGTGATACATATATAGTACTTATAAACTTATTTAACTCTACAATTATAAACTCTTTAACAAAAAATATTTCATGGTAGGACATACTCTTGTGTAAAAAGATTTGTGTGGGTGGATGAACATTGGACAAACTTAGAACATAAAAAAAGTACATAATAACAAATATTAAAATGAGAGTGATGACAATATAGGAGGATATAATTTTTGAATCTTCATATTTAAGCTACCATGTTATACATAAAAAAAAATTGAGTTTAGTCCACTTGGTAGTTTTCTAAGTCACCATCCCATGTCTTTTTTCTTTTCTTTTTTGTCATTGGTCTTATAACTTCCAAAAACTAAGTTACCATTATATTGGCACGTGTCTCATTAGAGAAATACTTATTGTTTATTAATTTTCTAAGTATTACATTTAATAATAATTTATAAATTTCACCACATGGTCTACTTGACTGTAATCAGCTAATCATTAAGCCACGGTGTAAATCTTGAATTTGTAAACCTTCTTTGTGACATATAATTAAATAACACATACAAAACATACGTATAACAACAATAAATAATTATTTCGGTTGATGTAATCTACCCACGTCATAATGGGAATGCAATACCATGGATTTTCACATAAGTTATGATTGCAACCAAAAGAGAGATGATGGATAAATGAAATTACATTAGAAATTGAGCTCTTAAATGTTAAAGAGTTTTAGACACCCATAGGGTCAAAACATGTTAAAATTAGAAATGACTATGACCATCTTAAAAAATATAAGAGGAAGAGATCAATAGAAAACTTAATAATCTTAGTAGAAAGTGAGATCAATACTATAATAACTAATGATTTACCTGAATATCTTTTATATTACCATTAGAAATAAATCATTATGGCCATCTTAGAAAATATAAGAAAAAGATATTAATAGAAAACTTATTAATTGTAGTACAAAGTGAGATCAATACTAAAATACCTAATGATTAACCTAAATATTTAAAGGAAAAATGGGCATTTTTTTTTTATGTTTTTTAGGCAAACATTCCTCAATTAATCTCAACAATTGATGCACGAACTAAATCAAACCACAATATTTTGAAAAAGCCCAGAAGTGAAGCTTTGAAAAGGAAAACAACTTTCACTTGAAAACATGTAAGAGTGGACCCGAACAAGCCACAAGGCAAAGAAATAAATATATGTATAATGCAATAATTAGTCATCACGCCAATGCCACCCACAATTATCATCCAAACAATAGTAAAATATAGACATTGGCTCATCAGTAGACATGGTCTGAAGCAGATGGAAAGAATCCTTACAAAAACTGCATCACCAGTAGCTACTTCATCCTGAAAAATGAGATTGAGAGGCTTGCTAGGTAAGGAATGCTCTAGCGATTCATAAAGGCTGCAGCCCATAACTAAAAGACCTTACCTCCAGACACTTATATTCCTATTTATGAGAAACTCTTTTTTTAGTGTAGTCTTTACCCATGAGCTTTGTATTTTACTAACAATGTCACATATATATATATATATATGAATGAATGATGGATTTAGTCATGTTTTAATTCTTGATCTCCTCATCTAAAATCTCATGGTAGATCTTCGTCTCAAATAGATTTAGAAGAAAAATGATCAATTATCATCGAAGATTATTTACTACGGGCAGAAAAGTCTATAGAGGAGAAGGGGTGACGGCCTTAACGGGCTGCTTATACTAGCCTTAGGGTCTCATAATACCCACTCTCTGTATTCGAAGATATAGAATTCTTATATTAGCCTTGAGGGCTCCTAATACTCATTATTAGCCGTGGGTGGCTTATTGGTAACCCAGTCTTCAGAGGCTTAAAAATACCTAGCTTGGGGAGTCTTGATAACACATAGCCTCGAGAGGCCTAAAAATATCCGTACAGCCATTGATGGGTTATTGACAACCCAGCCCGGGGAGGCTTTAAAATGCCCTAAAAGCAAGAAAAGGTCCAACCCTGTGGAAGAAGCTGCAGTCAAATCAGGAGGTGGGCCAAGGACATGGTTGTATATGGTAAGGAAAATTATTCCCAATAAACCACAACAATCCAGCAATATTGTAGCAACAATCCTACAAGGGCGTAAGCTACAAAGACTGCAAAAGGGTAATTTTGCACCCATTTTCGCGCAATGATCCAGGCACTTATCTAAAGAATAAATTAATGAATCAAGCGTTCGAAGTCCATGGCCGTGATAATCTAGGCCATAACTAATTTTCCTACAAATTATACGTTGTTACGGCCTATCTAAAAAAGGTGGAATTTTTACGTGAAGACTACGATCTATATCAAAGCTACGATGCAAAGCATTGAGGATTAAGCTATAAAAGACCGCAACCTTTGCAAGACTGCTACATGCATGCAGATATAAACAAAAGATATGACTGAAGAAAAAGCATGGAATTTAATGATAGATATATGGATATAGCCGTACATAATTAGAATAGATCTAATGTTTAAAATCCACGAAGGGCCCAATAAAGTTCAAAATATTACAAAAAGTTGATACCATCCGCGAAGATCAAGCAGAATAAATTACAAAATAAAGTACAAGCTTCAGAACTAAGAGTCTGCATCCTCATCTTCATCATCATCTGCATCATTGATCGCATTATCTGTTTCATCATCTCCAGTAGCTGCCTCCTTAAGACGCTTTCTTCCCAATTCCTCTATGGCCTTTAGTTTAGCCACGCACTCCATATGCTAGGGGTCACCGAGCTTTCAGGAAAAAATGGTGTCCTTGGCCTCTGAAAAATTATGTGTGACCCGATGCCTTAACTCTTGGAAGTCATGGAAATAAACCTTAATATTGAGCATATGAAAATCATGGCTGGTTTTGAATGAGACCATGACATTTTTAGTCGCTTTCTTTAAGACCGTAGGTTGGAATCATCCTTGTGCTTCAGGGTTGCAACATGGTCGCCATTGATCTTTTGAAGGTCTGTAGCCTTCTTTTTAACTAGGTCTTTATTCCTCTTCTAGTCCTGATTGAACTTTTCTTCAAAGGTTGCTTGGAAGCCTCTTTAGCTTTGGCCTTAGTAATTTTTAAGGCATTCGTAACCTGCTTAAAGTTATCCATAGCCTCTTCCTGGACATCGACTGTGGCCTGCACCTTCTGGTCTTTGTCTATTATTTAAGCCTGAAAGGCTTCCTCCATAGACTTTTTTCTACCTTCAAAGGATGAAGTCCTGGCATTCTCTAAGGCAGACTGGTGGTTAGACTCCACAACCTTGTGAAGCTTGTACAACCCTTCATACTTAGTCCTTTGGACCATGGCAACCTCTGCAGCCTAAAAGAATAAAAGAAAAATATTAACACAAAGTATATGTAAAGTAACGCAAAAAGAGAAAGAAACAAGGATCTTACCCTTAGTAGACTATGCAGAGCATACTCCTACAGATCCTCCGCATCCTCATCCACCGAACGATTGAGCTCAGTAGTGTCCGCAGCCCTCCTCATCTTGGAGACTTCTATGGAAGTTGTATTCCATGGAGATTTGGAATTAGGTTTCCTCAATCAAGGTCAGAGATGACCTTAAGCATCCCTTTCTTCCCTACTCTACGGAATGGGCAAGTTAGCATTAACTGCCATGACAGTCGTGGAGGGGACATAGTATTTGAAATATTAATGGGGATGTAACCCCTATATAAGTCACCCCATAAGAAATTAGGCCTACCACGGCCAGCTCGTCACCAATATCATCATCAACTTAGGCCTCATTTTGTAGCCCATCGGTAGCGGTGTCATTTATAGGAGCCTCCTCCTTTCCAGTGGAAGGCTTAGCTCCTTAACCCTAGCAGCAGCAGCAGCAGCAGCAGCAGCAGCAAATTCCTCAGCCTTAGGAGCCACCTCCTTGGGTTCCCCCTTACTCTTATTCCCCTTATTTCTGGGGGCATGGTTGAGGCCAAGGGAAGCCTCATCCATTTCATTGAACTAAATAATGAGTAGCTCACGGTCAATTTCCCCGGCACAACCTGAAAAGGAATTGGGAAAATTAGTAAGGTGCAAAGTACACACCGCAAAAAAAATTAGAATAAGTATGGATACCTTCTGCACTCATTTTGGGAATTTCCATCGCTGGAAAATAACCACTCTTGAAAAGTTTTGAAGATATTACTATTTTAGGAAAAAAAATTGTCATCACTTAAGAGGGTCGCATCCTCAATCATCTTCCTTTTCTTATTGTTATATTTTAGGAATGTAAAAGTTTTATTTATAAGGATTTAATATGAGCCACAACAAATATACAAAACCAAGAAATATAGGCTCTGGTGTATGATGCAAAGGACAAAAGAATAAAGTTGCGAAAAGAGTTACCTTATTTGGATGGACGACCACATTATTACGACAAGCTAATTTCTCTCTCCCTTTCGTTTTCCTCGGAGTGGGCCTCCCAGTTATCTCCAGAAATGAAAAGGAACTTGCCTTTCCAATGTTTAACACTGGAAGGCCTTCCAATCATCAGTTGTCGTTCTCCCTTTCGCAGACCGAAGTAGTAGTACCACGAATTTTCAACAGGGTTCTCTTTGGGTCTGTAAAACTCAAAGAAATATGTGGGAGATACATCGTTCTCAAAATGTTTTTTCCAGATGACCATGGCAGTAAGAATTCTCCTCTAGATATTTAGGTCAAGTTGCGTTAGGGTCAAATTCATGGCACTTAGAATTTTTGTTACTAGAACAGGGACTCGTAGACGCAGACCCAGGAGAAATGCATGCAAAGGGAATCACACATCATCATTAGGAACCGCATAGCATGACCTCTGCTCTGCCTAAGGAAGTGTGTAGATGGTTCCTTCATGGAACTCAAAGGCCTCACTTAAGTCACTTAACCACTGCTCGTTCATGATACAAGGGTGGTTAAGTGCCACCGCAGTTTTCTCAATTAGTTGGTTATGGCGAGAAGTCCCCGCTTTAGTATTCCTGACCATTTTCGCAACATTTATCTCAGTAGGGGCATTGATTCTTAAATGCATATCTTCCTCCAATGATACTGCGATTTCCTTGCGATCCTTATAATCATACAAATACGTTGAGTTAGAATTAATTGTCACACACTTGTGGCAATCCTTGAGCTTGCAAGGCCCAATGGTTTTTAGGAGTTTTATATGGAGCACAGAAGGATGAGGAACACCAAATTGCCTCTTCTAGCTTTCCTCCAAATACTCCCAAGTATTCCAATGCATAAGGCGGCGACAGGGACCTGGAAAGAAGAAGGACTCTGCATTTAATTTCCGCAACAATTATAATTAGAAGTCCATTGAGGATACCGTGGCTATGTAAAGATAAAAAAATGAATTTTTTTTATGATAAATGAAATCATCGCAGCCACGGGAATATATCATAATGGAACAAATGGATGTGGAAAGCATGAAGTTCAAATTAAAGGCCACAGCTAGTAAGTTCAAACTAGAGGTCCTAACAAGATATAGCGAAAGGGAACTTTGACTTGGGAATAGGATAAAAGTAAAGGCTACAGTCAATTAATTCAAGCAATTAAGTGGCTATGGTGAGGGGCAATTTAGACAAGGATTGAGAAGAGGCTGCAGCAATCTAGTGTAAATCAATTATCAGTCGGGGGATAAATATGTAAATAATTAATGTTTTAAAATTATCAGGATTACAAAACCAAAATTCTAGCGTTTGGGCCGAGAACATGTTTTTGGTGTTCTCGGCCAAAAACAAAATCCAAATTGGGGGCTAGGTAATGATTCAATGCAGAAAAAATCAAAATCCTATCATTCCTACCTAAAACTACGTGTCAACAACCTAAAAACCCCATTCTTTACAATAAACCAAAATTTAACCAAATGATAAATTCCATTTTGGATCCAAGTAAGTTTACCCAGAAATTCAAAACTGGCATTCAACCGCAAAAAACCTAATTTCTACAACAATTAGGGGCATGGGTTGCGTAGATGTTAAAAATACAATATAGAAGGAATTGGAGGTAACCTGAAAATTGATGGAAATATGAGAAAATAAGGGTTATTAAGAATTGCTCTGCCTTACACCGCCTTGAATCCATCGCTAGAAAATCGATGGAAACACAAATGGAAATTGCAAGAATTCTTCTCTCGATTTTCTCTCAAGAAGTTTGCTAAGGTAATGAAGGCCTCAGCGTCCTTTTATTTATATAAGAGGGTGCTGGAAGCTAAAACATCACGACTCATCTGTTGCGGCACCCTTGCATCTCCCAGACAAAAAAGTTACAAGACAAGAATAGTAACGCCACTCCCAAGGTCATAGAACATGGTCGCAACACCAACTAGCCACCTCTTATCATTGAGGCTTGGGGGATTAATTAATATGCCCAACACTGGCACTGGCCGTAGAGCCTAAGTGAAATTCCATTGTTTGGGATCAGATAGGCCAAGACCATATTCTACTTACATAATGAACAACTTGTCGCGTACGCCCAACACGTTCACTTGACAGTTGTCCAACTTCTAGAAAGATTCCACGATCGTACAACTTATCCACATGTCACATGCTACGTGCACGTGACTTCTCCTTTTTACATCTATAAAGAGAAGTGCTCACCTCACAAATAAGGGGACAAATCTGGCGGTGAAGCCCTGCCAAAGTTTCTACCCTAGCTCTCTCTACAAGCTACCACACTTGGGGGATTACTTAATCGTAGCATTTCAGAGACCTCTTCTACAGGCCGCATCCCAGGTTGTCCAACTCTACTATATTCATGAATTCCCCTTCTCTATCTCTCTTGTACGCCGCTTATGGAACCACAATCTTTTACTAATGAATATATAAAATGAGAGTTGAGCAACCAAGTGGACGTGGGCTCGCTTTTATAGCCGAACCACTCTTTATCTTGTGTATTTCTTCATTTACTTGCTTTATCTACACATTTATACTTGATATGATGGTTGGTAATGATCTAAGTATGATTTCTTGCGTCATTAGTCTAAAACGAACGAGATAGTAGAGTTGAGTTTCAAAACAAAATGACATGTGGACAATCACAGAATAGATTGGAATTAATGTTTTGTAAAGAATTTTATTGTATATAAAAGATGTGTAGTGACATTATTATTGCAAATGTTGTTACTTTAAACGTTTCACGGGGACAATACAACAATTTATTTTATAAAGCAATGGATGTTTTAAAACAAGCATTTTTTGTGATTTTTTTTCTTCTTTTCTCCCTCTAATATAATGTACAGATTAATATAGCCATGTAATTAGATGCCGCGATATCCGTCATTGTGAAGTACAAAATAATATTTTAGTAAAAAATCATTTTGTTGGCATTTTTGGGCCTCCCTATCATGGGGAAAGGTGTGTATTATATGTTTATCTAAGAATTTATGAAGTTGCACAAGATTTTTGGTTGAATTCTTTGATTATAAAGAAGAAACATCTAGGTTATTCTGTTATATGTATTTTTGGTTGATCAAACTCTTTGGGAAGCTACATTTAATGATATTTCTATGACTATGCATTAGAAGCCTAAAAAGATTCACTAGGTTAGAATGAAGGCAATAAGAGTGCCCACTAGGTTAGGTCTCCTAAAGCTTCATTCCTAGAAAACGTTACGTTTTATTATGGGTTAAGAGATATAATTTAATTAAGTTTGTGTATGCTGTATTTTAGATTCTTTTTTCAGAAAAGTTTTTTTTCCATTTCCCAATGTGAACATTGTAAATTTATAAAATGTGTTAAACTTCAATCCAAAATATATTTTATCGCTAAAATAATTGAATATATAGTGTTTGAGTTACATCCCGTGGGTGTTGTAATGTGTATATATCTAAGTACATATGTAATGTGGTGCATCGTACGGGTTACATACAAGTATCTATAATTCTACAAGAGCTTTTAAATTCTCACTCTCTCACTAAAAGCACAAACTAAATGTTGTGGCACAACAAACGATAAAAAGTAAGAGTGATGCTGGAAAGAAAATGATTAGTAGCCGGCTTAATTGGTAAATCTTGAATTAGACCCGGTCAGTTACCAACTTACCAAACATTTTTAATAATTTTCATCTTGGAGAGGTTGACATCATATCTAATATACTACAATAATAGTACATATCTATCCTCTTCCGGTCATTTGGTCATGGTTTATAAAAGAAATAAGTGCATTTCTCGAGTTCTTAATTAAATTTTTAGCCTTAGTCAACAAAGAATTTATGTTGAGAGATGTTCCATATACATCAATTTTTAAATATGTACTAGTCAATCAAGATCGTACACACATTCCAAGTTTTCACCACTATCCACTTGTCATTTGTGCTCACCTTATTTCTCTTTATTCGTCCGCATTTGAAAAAATCTAGCTTTGCGGATGCTTGATGAATATAATCCTCTTGCTTTAAAATGAACTTTTGGACAAATTTTTTTGTTGGTATGTAGATTTGACAAGTGTAGTAAATATATCTTATTGATTTTCTCAACAAGAGAATTTTTTTCGATCATGCATGCGATAGCTAAGGCGAAAGATATCAGTTGGTTATTATCGGGTGATGAATTGAGAATACATTTGTGTAGTAATTCAATAAGGGTTGATTTAGGAAGATTTGGTTCGCTTGAAGAAATTTTAGTTAAAGGTTTGAGTCCCTTGAAATTCACAAGGAGCCACTCAAACAGATTATAAAGTTGCTCGATTTTATAAAGCTCGGATTTGTGCTGGGATGTGAGTTGTTCTCCAAACTCATATTTCATAGCTTCCTTAGTCTTAATCGTTTTAATATAATAGTGGGATTAGACCACTGCAAAATAGAAGTTAGAATAGATCTATATTCTACCGAACATCCATGCACATATACGATTGTTTCACTTGGACAACATGGTTGAATTCAACCTATACGCGGTATAAATATGGTTCTGATACTAATTGTTGGAGCGAAAGTCCAAGGGTCTATTGAAAATGCGTATAGATTGAACTACAAAAAACAATTACATATACATGAAATCCTACAAGGCAGAATTAGGATTTACCTTGAGAGATCTATTTGATTTGATATCGTCTTTTCATGAATAGAATATGTTATGGCTCGATTTTCGTCACAGTCTTCTACTGTATGCCTGATATGGACAATCATGAGTAGAGGGTGGGCTCCTATTTCGTGACCACCATCTTGTCTCCTCTTTTATCTATACTGTTTCCCCTTATCACAAGTCCGAACTAAAGGTCTTTTGAGTATTCAAGAGTGACGGTTAGGTTAAGAAATAATGAGACTCGGGTGCATATATATAGGCTACAGTAGGGACCCTAAGGAGAGATAAGGACGTGGCTCCTAATGGTCCTGATAAAACCTAATCCTTCACAGATCCTAATCTCAGTCCCTTAATTATAATTAATACCACTAAAAAATTATAATTGAAACTCCACTCCTTAACTCAAAATTATATTTCGATATCCTCGTCATTAATTACTTAATTCTCCCCACATTAAGGTTACAAATACCCGTTAATAAAATAAATTACTGATAATTTATTTGATTAATTAATTTAAGTTCTTGAGCGATCTAACTTAACTTATTTGTAGAGTCGTATTAACATAATCTACCTGTAAGGTTTGACACATAAAAAACTTATAATCATCTCAAGGGGGTATTACCAGTCTTTATACCGAGACGTGGATTTCATCCATAAAAGAATTTCATCGTACATTAATCACCATTACCCAATTTATCAAGATTATTGATCCAATAATGAATCTCACCCGTTAAGTCAAAGTAATAAATAACTAGGGCATGTGTCCATCAATCATGTCTAGATCAAGAGCCTTAAGTAAACCTAATAATCACGAGGTGTACATTGTCTTATAAAATCAGTATAAAAACAATGGCCTCAAATAGGTCCCGTTCAATACACACAAAGTGTACTAGCATAATAAGTTGAAACTATACAGTTTCTCGTAATCAAGATAGACCTAATAAAATATTATACTACAGCTTTACTGATGGTGTGTCCAGTTCCATCCAAGGCTATGAACAATAAAACTTTTATTCTATACGAACTGGTGATCTGAACCTCTTTGTGTAAGTCGCAGTTTACACACCAGAACACCTACTGAGCAGAATAAAAGATACCAGCAATATTTAAAATACTGTAAAGAATTATGTCCATATATGATTCTCATTAAAATAGGAATAACTAATTTTATTACAACAATAAATCCATAACTAAAATTATTACATAAAGCGTGGTTTTAGTCTACTTATCTAACAAGTTCAATCCTCGTGGAGAACGAGTGATGAGGAACCTAATGAGTTAGATGCTGAATTGCCTTTGGGGAACCCTAAATAAGTGTAACTCATAAATCTACAATACGAGCAAGCAACTCGTTATGTCCTCAAATCGCAAGATAAAGCCGAAGACTCTAGAGAATGAATATCTATTAAATTCTTCTTCTTTGATTATATGCATTTTATATATTATGATCTAAACTATACGATTTAACCGTACGAAGTACGAGAATGAAATTGCCTAAAATCAAAGGAGACATTATACGACAATTGATTTTAGGGGATGGGCATCGAAAGAGGTAATTTTCACCTCTTATGTGTGCAGTTAATTATTTATGTGTGGTAAAAATATACCATAATACAAATTCATTAATAAATATAAATTCTAAAAAGAAGTGATGTCTCTTCAAGGCTTGCATGCCTAGCGAATGGACCTAATTTTCATGCGAACGAGTTTAAAAAATTTCGCACCAACGGTTTTGTTTTGTTCATATCCATATGAGGAAAATATTTTGATGCAAAATAGAGGAATTTCAATTTCTGCCTTGAATACATGTGTCACTAGAAAAAGCGATAAAAGTCCAAAAAATACGATCCTAACCAATTATGGGATAATCCAACAAATCCTAGAACTCGATTACTTAGATTTCACGAAAATCGAATTCTATTATGATTGGGTGAAGGTGGAGGATACTACGAAAGCTTACGAAGTTGATCCTGACTCCAAACTTACTATGGTGGATTTATCAAATATGAAAAGTAAAGATCGCATAGTCGATGAGCTTTTTATTTATGGCTTTCGGAACATAAAGATGGTAAATGCATAAACGATTAATAGTTCCATTATTGTGCATGCACCAAAGGGTATGACTACTTAAGTAGACACATTAAGGGTTCCAAAAGAGTTTCAGTCAACTCTTGATGACAACCCTAATTTGAAGGATCTTTTAGTTGATTTAGAGGAAGATTGAGTATCAAAACATTATTTTATAGTTATCAATCTTATTTATATCATATTATGATATTGATACTATGTTAGCGCTTTAATTTGATTTATGAATGTTTAATATGATTTATGTATGTTTACTTTAATGTATGAATGTTTAGTTTGATTTACAAATGTTTAACTTGATTCATGAATGTTTAGGGGCATGAACAGTTTCATGAATGTTTAGGGTAATGAAAAACTTTCACTAGACGCTTGGTTTGAGAATAAAGTTTCCTCAGTTTTTAATTGGACCAAATTGACACAACTCAATGTCCACGTGTTCTTGTACATGTACATTTCCTTATTAGTTTCATTAATAGAATATTCATAAAATGAAGGAAAATTAACGTCTAACATGGTACAAAAATCAACATTATTGAGATCCTCAAAATTTGGAAACTCTAAGTTGGTGATAAAGTTATTTTGTTCTTAAAATTATAGAACAACCCAACACTAACTTCGAGTTTCCAAATTTTGGGGATATCAGTAACGTTGATTTTTATCCAATGTGGGATGTTAATTTTCCTTCATTTTATGAAGATCGCATCAGTGAAAGTAATCAGTAAAGGTACACCTACAGGAATACACACGGGTTCTAGGATTAATTTGTTCCAATCATAAATTCACAAGACTCTATTTAAAGGCCTTCTTGGATCACAACAACTAGGTAGTCTTTACTTTAAATAAAAAATTTATATCATTGATATGCATAATATTTTAAAATTTTGAAAATATGCACGCTTAGGCTTAAACATGTGTTGTTAGTGGGACAAAACCACGAACAAGACTAAAACGGCTCCACAAAGGGCATGAATACCTCACACATGGCCAACGTAACTCGTAGCAACCTACCACGTAGTTGCGGGTCTCCCGGCTTCAAAATAGGATCAAAAATTGAAAATAAGCACATTTAGGATTAAAAATGTTCCTCTAGTGGACCAAAAAACCAAACAACTCCCAAATGGCCCCCAAGGGGCACGAACACCTCACACGTGACCAACGTAACTAGTAAAATCGACCGTGTAAATAGGATCAAAAATTGAAAATAGGCAAACTTAAGATTAAAAACGTGCCACTAGTGAGCTAAAACCACGAACAACATCCAAATGGTCCCGTAAGGGGCACGAACACCAATGTAACTCGTAGCAACCGATCACCTAGCCAGGGAACTCTCGATTTGAGAATATGACCAAAAATTGAAAATACGAACACGTAGGCTTGAAAATGTGCCGCTATTGGGGCAAAACCCCGAATGGCCTCCATATGGCCTCACAAGGGGCACAGACACCTCGCTCATGAACAATGTAACTCGTAGCAACCGACCGCACATTCGTGGGACTCCCGATTTGAGAATAGGACCAAATTTTGAAAATAGGCACACTTAGGCTTGAAAATGTACTGCTAGTGGGTCAAAGGAACGAACGGTCCTCAAATATCCCCGCAAGGGGCATGAACACCTCACGTGACCAACATAACTCATAGCATCTGAATGCCTAGCCACGTGACTCTCGATTTGAGAATCGGGCCAAAAATTGAAAATAGGCACACTTAGGCTTGAAACGTGATGCTACTAGGACAAAATCACAAACAACCTCCAAACCGCCCTGCAAGGGGCACGAAGACCTCGTATATGACCAACATAACTCTTAACAACCAAACGCATAGTTGTGATACTCATGTTTAATGAATAGGAAAAATATTGAAAATATGCACACATAGGTTTAAAAACGTGTCGCTAGTGGGCTAAAACAACGAATAGCCCACAAAGGCTCCGGAAGGGGTACGAACACCTCGCACGTGGATAATGTAACTCATAATAATCGATCGCATTGTCGTAGGACTCTAGGTTTGAGAATAGGACCAAAAATGGAAAGTGGACGCACTTAGGCTTGAAAATGTGCCACTAGTGGGCCAAAATCAAGAATTGCCCCTAAACGGTCCCGCAAGGGGCATGAACATCTCGCGCATGACCAACGTAGGTTGTAGTAACCTATCTCATAGATGCAGGACTCCCAATTTGAGAATAAAATGAAAATTTAAAATAGGCATACTTAGGCTTGAAAATGTACTGCTAGTGGGCCCAGACCACGAAAAGCTCCCAAACGGCCCCGTAAAGGGTACGAATACCTGGAACGTGATCAACGTAACTCATAGTAATCAAGCGCATAGTCACGGGACCTCGAGTTTGTGAATAGGATCAAAATTGAAAGTAGGCACACTTAGGCTTGAAAATGTGCTGCTAGTGGGCCCAAACCACGAGTATCTCCCAAACAGCCTCGTAAGGGATACGAACACCTCACACATAAGTAATGTAACTCGTAGAAACTAATCACGTAGTCACGTGACTTTCGGTCCAGGAATATGATCAAAATTTTACAATAGGTAACACTTAGGCTTGAAAACGTGTCGCTAGTGAGTCAAAACCCCAAATAACCCCAAACGGCCCCACAAGCGACATAAACATCTCACACGTGACCAACATAACTCATAGCAGCCGACTACATAGCCACGAGACTCTAGAATTCAGAATATGATAAAAAATTTAAAATAGGCACACTTAGGCTTGAAATGTGTCGCTAGTTGGCCAAAGCCACAAACAGTCCCCAAACGGCTCCTCAAGGGGCATGGGAACTCTGCATATGGCCAACGTAGCTCATAGCAATTGACCTCATAGTCACGGGACTCCTGGTTTGATAATAGGACCAAAAATTGAAAAGAGGCACACTTAAGCTTGAAAATGTGCTGCTATTGTGCCACAACCACGAACAGCTCCTAAACTACCCCACAAGGGGCACGAACACCTCATACATAAACCCTTCAGGTTGTTACATATATATATTTCTCCATTTAACTAACCATTTAAGAATGTCGTTTTACATACATTTGACGTATTTGAAGTCCTTTTAATGAAGCCATTGCTATCAACATTCGAATGGACGTAATTCTTTTGACCGGTGAGCAAGGGTCGAAATAATCCAATCCTTCTTTTTGCTTGTAACCATTAGTAACAAGTCTTGTTTTATAGTTCACTACACCAAATCTAACGAATTGTCACGGTCATTGATCTTGAAAGTTCAATTTGCCAAGGTCAATGACCGTGACAATTCCTGGCGTAACAACTTTTTTTATCACGGACTTATCGCTAGAATTGTCACAGTCCTTGATCGCGACAAGTTTTGTCATGGTCAAGGACCGTGACAAGCCCGTGACATTTTATAAAAAATTATCACGGTCATTGATCGTGACAAGTCCATGATAACTTTCTTTGCCACGGACTTGTCACGGTAAATGACTGTGACAATTCTGGGCAGAATTAAAAAAAATTTGATGGCAGTATGGCCACTGCCACTGCCTAACAGTATATTTGTACCTATTATAACAACGTTGTACCTGTTCAAACATCATATATCCAAATAAAATAAAGATAATGCAAATATACATTCAAATAGAGACAATATGCATCACGATATAATCCAAATATAATTCAAATGTAACAACTTAAAACATTTCAATTCAACCTTAAAACAATTCAATTCAAACTTAAAATAATGTCACTAAATGTCTAGGGTAAGGTTAACTCTGAGGAGGTGAGTAGTCCACACGATATACGAATTAACACACCCACTAATAAACACCGTGCCTCATTGTTCGCGCAACTACAATGGGGAGTTCTCCTTCTCGGGTATCACATGTGTGACGATCACCTTGGACTCGATGTCTTGAAGCTCACGTCCATGAACTAGTGCACCCTGGACGATATTCAGGTCCCTCAATCCCCACCCTATCCGTTGTCCATCAAATATGTCCATTATAAACACGCTCGGCCAACCAAGTGTAGACATCGGTCTGTTGAAGGGTGCCAAATAGGGAAGTGGATCATCAAAGTCCGCACGTGTCGGCGATGAAGCAGCGAGGTCCACATCCTCGTCATCCTGCACCTCGTCCTACCGCACCTCCTCCTCCACCTCCTTCTCCTTCCCTTTCCCCTTACGATTTCGGCCCAACGAACGCTTCATGAATGAGGACATATCCTGGACCGTCGCCTCCAAATGGGACAGCTTTGCATCATGTGAATCCATCATTTGAGCCAACTCGGTGTCACTCGTCTCCAATCCGATGATCCTAGATTTGGCCACCCGCGAGCTCAGCCCCTTATACTCCCTTTGCGATCAGAGCCAAGCACTTGGCTGAGTGCGTCTATGAACAAAGATGCCTTGTCGGCATCAGACTGCGACTCATGCACTTCCTTAAGCTTTGCCTGAAATGACAAAAAGCACATGATTAGTAAAATAAGTAAACTAAAAAATTATAACGTAATTAACAAAAAGTAAACTATCGAATTACTTACAATCGTGGTCGTGATGCTCAGGGATACCTCCTTGTCCTTCCCCTTATTCATCCGAAGAGCCACATAAGTATCGAACCTATGTGGCCTACCCCCAGGGCCACTCCCTGTCCCCTGAAATAAAATAAAGTAAAATTAGTATCGGCCACGCAAAGTAAAATAATGCAGAATAATATATATCTGTAGTTATAGAAAAATTAAATCTTACCATCATCCTATGCTCCACCTCGGCGTAAGATGTCCGACCGGAGTAGTGCACGTCCGTCTTTTTTTCTCGATTTTCCCTCCCCGATTGGCGAGATGCCAATTTCCGCTCTCCGATCTCATTGTCAATGAACTGTTGACATTTTTTCAATGAGATCGGCTCCTTCAGCATGACGGATTCACGCATTCGAATAACGAACTCTCGTGTCTTCCCAAAGTACCGGATCCACATATTTTTCTTCCACGTCTTGTGTTGCTCCCTCAACTGCTCCAAGACGAAATCGTGTAGCTTTGCATACAGGCTGAATTGTTCCTGTCCAACAAATACAATGTTAGTTTCGAATAAATATAAATATAAATATAAAATGAAATCGAAATCGAAATCGAAATCGAAATCGAAATCGAAATCGAAATCAAAATTGAAATTAAAATATTCATATAAATATAAATATAAATACATTACTTGTAGTGCCACCCAAACAACTAACTTGAGCTCATATGGCACCTCCTTCCAACTCGTATACCCCGGGCCGATGATCACCTTTACCAGCTCGAGGGATCTTGCTAATAGCCCCGACTTGTTCTCGATGGCCATCCCCAATTTTCCATATTTAGGGAGCCTAGGGGCCGAGGAGCCCTCGTCGCCTCTGCTACCACCGAGCCTAGACGACATCATCATAACCAGCATCATCATCCTTTTCTTAATACCTGAAGGACACATTTGCTGTAAAAAAATGTTATTAGTACAGATCAAAATGAATTAGAAGAAGATATGCAAATATGTACAATTACTATAAATAAAAATGAATTGTTACTGTTAAACACCTCAATTCTGAATTCCAAAACAACGACATCTAGCTCATAATATGTACAATTACTTTCAATTTGAAACATCCCCACCCCCACCCCTAATGCCCACACATGCACACTACATAAGAGTGAAAATGATAAAGTGCAAATCAATTAAAAGCATTAAAAATGGATGTTTCGGTATAAATTGGAATATTTATTACAAATTGAAAAATTGTTTAAAATTCGGGTTATCATAAAAAATGGATTGATATTCGACAGGAGCAGCCAAGTCATCCACACTACTATTTAGACGCTTTGGCGCATGTTGGACAATTGACCACGACTCGTTGTTGATAAACTCCGAGTAAAACACTTGGTTAACCTTTTGAAATGCACAAATAAACGGCTCATCGCTCACGTGGTCGTTGCTCTTCAACTTGGACAAGTCAACCATGATCAAATTGGTGACAGGATCAATTTTACAAGCATTTTTATCCTCAACTCTTACCCAGTCATAGTAAAATACAACCTCTTTGAAGCTTATATAATCCAATTCAAATATATTTCGGATTACACCATAGTAAGTCATTTCATCTTCAACGAGGTTTTTATCTTTTGCGCTCGCTCGAAAGAAAGTAAGAGCCTTGTATGAAATTCTCGAGTTCTGTACATTTGTACTTTCCTCGTACACTTTAGCGCCGAAAACATAACCGTTCAATCGATACTTTTTGTACTCTTGTGCCACGAACAAGGGTCTAGTGGCTAGACGAGCAAGCCTTGATGTCGCATCACCCGTCTTCAAGAACTGAGAATATAGATAATTTATGTATATTAGTTGTAAAATTTGAGTGTAATGTAACGTTATATAATAGCCATTTTCATTATAATTACCTTGTGTGTCAACCACAGCCTAACTTCGCTGTCTGATTATACCATTATTTTTTGTCTTTTATTGTTCTCACATGCTTCATATTTTCTGCATTTACAAAATTAATCATGTATAAAATAATCTAAAATAATGTCAAACATTATAATAATCGAAACATACTTTTTCCATTCTTCGACATCTTCATGTGTGTCAAATAGAGAACGAGCTACTTGTTCATGTTGCAAACTAGTAAATTTCACTCGTTTTCCAATCACATGACCACCATCATCGACGAACTCATCAGTGTCATCAACGCTGGTCGAGTCAGGTATATATTCCTGAGTATATATCGATGATTCCATGGTGATGTATTCCTCTGCAATTGATCCTGTAATGTATTGCATATTTTTGACGTAATCTTTCAAACGGATACATCCATCGATATATAACTGGACCACAAAGAAGTGTCTCGTCGCATAGGTGTACCAACAAGTGAACAGTTATGTCAAAGAATGTTGGGGGAAAGTACTTCTCCAACACACAGATCGCTTCGGTCACCGCCAATTTTACGGCCACTATGCGTTGTTCTCAAGCAAAATCGGGATAGTTATAATTCATCCTCCTCCAGGCTGTAGAATCAATAGGATGACGCATGATATTACCCCATACTTCTTCCCTAGCATGCCAAGTCATTGCCTCCGCTATCCATGGTACTATGAAAAATCGCTTTAATCTATGCCTACCGGGAAAATATTTCAATACTTTTTTAGGCACTTTTGAGCTTATGCCTTCCTTACTAGTAGATTGGACATGTCTAGGTTCATCGCATAGCGGACAACGATCGAGATTTTTATACTCCTTTTCGGTATAATATGCAGTCATACACACAAGTATGAATTATTATACTTTATTCCCAAACCTTTCAAACTGTTCTTCATAACAGAATAGCTATTTGGAAGTGTATTCTCATTGGGTAATAACCCCTTCACCCATTTCAGAATTCCTATCACGCTATTGCCAGATAAATCGTACTGCGTCTTCAAACTTTGTAAACCAACCATGGCATGTAAAGTTGTTTGATCTTTCTCATAGCCAGAGTATAACGGTTGGGTCGCCTTGAATTTTAAACTTTGGTAGTCATCGTCAAGTTTTATCGTGTTATCTTCACGAGCATTTGAACCTTCTGCATCATCAGTAACCTCATTCTCCATTGCTTCATAAACTCTGTACGCATCATAAACTAAATCCTCTAACATATTATGATCTACGTCGTCCCCTTTTACATCTATCCTACTTGTTGAAGGTTGTTGTGAAGGTTGGTCGGGGACAAAAGGAACTTTCAATTCACCGTGAAAACTCCAAAATCGATAACTATCTTGCATACCCGATCTTAACAAATGTAGTTCAACTGTTTTCCACTCAAACACCTTACCATTCTTACACCTAGCACACGGACACGGAAATACTTCATCATTATGAGATCTCTTTACATATTTCACATATTCGTTAGTACCTCTGCGAAACACCCCCCTCATTCTATATGTCTCACCCATCCACTCTTTGTATTTTGAATATCCCATCACAGCTACCACACCTAATCACCTATTAAAGGTACGAAGCGTATATTCATGGATTACTATAAAGAAAACATAGATTTATAGTATGTTTCATTTAATTATGTCTTATTTATATTCGATTTTTAAATTTCAAATTCAAATTCAATTTATAATAGAAATTTTTACTTCCTCCATCTCCTCTAAAGGGTGAGTGGTCCTATCCCATTCAAGACCGCATTTTTCTGTAATATACTTAACAACTCATGCACATTGTTACGATTTGAGAAAAATTCGGCAGCATATCCCCGTAGTTCTCCAAGCACACGACGTAGATTAGTAAGTGTGAGTGTTATTTCAATTGATCAATTGAAATAACAGTCCCACTTGTCAATCTAGTATGTACCCAGAGAACATTAGGATACGACTACAGAACTTCCTCCAAAAGTAACAACTTTAAGCCACTAAGAATATTATTCAAAAATTATGCAGTCCCAAACTGTCCAAACGGAACAATTCGAGAAATTTCATTACAGATGTAATGACTCACGAACGGGTCTAAGGGCTATTAAATGCGTACGCATAAGAACTAGAAGGCTAGTATCTATGCGCACTACATGTAATTTCAAGTATGTTTCATTTAATTATCATACTATATATATGTTGTTTGATATACAAAGTAATTTTCAATAAAAGTCGAAAATTTTCACCCCCATATGTACAATAATCCAGTGGTCATACCACTTTTAAAATTAACCAACCCAACATCGATCCACTATAATCCAACAGCAATGTCAACAATAAATGTGTGTCCCGTACTCCTTCTAATTCATCTACTCAATTAATTATTTTCATCAATTAAACTAACAATTAAAGTATACAATTATTAATTTACTGATTTACAATGAGGAGCAATCCTACTTTCATAATTAATCATATATTAATTTACTAATTTACAATGAGGGGCAATCATATATTAATTTACTAAAAAAATTAATAATCAATCAATTCGTTTACAAGGGACGTTACGCACAAACACACATATACATGCACACTACACACACGCGCACATACACACACACACACATAGTCCCCCACCCATCCCCGCCCCCTACCCCACCCCCTTCCCCTACCACACACACACACACACACACACACGCACACACCACACACACAAACTGCCCCCCATCCCTGCCCCCCCCCCCCCCCCACCCAGCCCCACCCCTTCCCCCACCCCCACCCCCACACACATGCACACACACACACACACAAACAACCCCCATCCCTGCCCCCTCCCCCACCCCCTTCCCCCACCCTGCCCCACCCTCCACACACCACACACACACACATACACACACTCACACGCACATATATACACACACACACACACACACATATATATATATAGATGGAAGAGAGAGACAGAAAGAGAAACTAACCTGAGAGAGAGAGAGAGAGAGAGAGAGAGAGAGAAAATTGGAGGGAAGGGTCGGCGGGGCAAAAAAGAAGGGGGAAGGGTTTTTTACTGGAAAAGTTATCATGGACGTGTCATGGTCCTTGACCGTGATAATATTATAAGTATTGTCATAGTCAATGACCATGATAAAAAATGCGTGTTTTTTTTGTCACGGTCATTGACCATGACAAGGCTAGCCGCTGGAAGGGTGCCAATTTACCCATTTGGGGGTAGTGCTTATCAATTGATCCATCTACTTTCATCATCTTTTGAAGATCCATTTGTACCCTATGGGTTTAAAACCATTGGAAAATCCACTAGTTCCCACGTATGATTTTGCATTATGGATTCAATTTCACTGATAGTTGTTACTTTTCAATTTGAAGCTTCTAGCGAAGATATAACTTTCTTGTACATTTTGGGGTTGTTTTCTGACAAATATGTTAGAAAATCTTGACCAAATAAAGTTTATGTTCTTGCCCTTTTGCCATGTATATGCTCATTAATTGAGTCTTGATGAGTATGGCTAGGTTTAGCATCATTTATCCTTTTGTTTGGACTCGATTCTCGGGTCATGTTATATGAAAATTTATTTTCAAAAAAATGAAGCATTCCTTGATTCAATAATCTTATTAACATGAATATTCAGAATAACATATTCACACACGAGAAAACGATATGAACTGTTATTATTTGCATAATCGGTGAACATACAGTCAACGGTTTCACCAGCAAGGACTTGTCACGGTTAAAAACCTTTACAAAAAAATATGGAGCTATTGTCACTCGTGATAACTTATTGTCACCGTCGTGTCATGATATTTGAACTTGACAACAGTGTTGTCATGGTCGTGTCAGGGTCAAAGACCGTGACAACAGTTGTTTTGTTATCACGGTCGTGTCAGGATCAAAGACCGTGACAACAAACGAGATTAAAATTTACCCCTCGTTCTCTCAGCCTTATTCTCATAAAAACTTACCTCTCTCTCTCTCTCTCTCTCTCTCCTCTCATTACCGCTGCCTCGCCACTATTGCTGCCTCACCGTGTTTCATAGTCGCTCCCACCACCACCACCGCATTTCACAGCTACTCCCACCACCGTGTTCTCTCTCCTTTCAAAACGTATACATAATTTGGTTAATCAAATTAATGCACTGCATTATATGGTGGTGATTTACCAGTTGTTTCAGTTTGTTCAATTTTTTTATGTTTGTTTCGATGTTATTGTTGCGAGGACATCTGTGATATGTTCAATGAGAAGCTCGGTGCACCACTATGTTCTTCGCTGGAAAAGTTTACATTTAAATTTTAGGGTTCTATCAATATAATAATTAAAATGTAATAATAATTATGTATATTAGAATTTAATTTGAGTGTACTATACATGAAACAAGTTTATTCTATATAGTTTCACGTGTACCATTGAATATATGTGTGTACCAAAGAGGAAATGTGCGTCCACTTCAACCCAAGTACATGAACTACATGAACCATTGGAGTTTACTAATATGAAAATGTTACCATTGAATATATAAATGTACTAAAAGGAGAACTACGTGTGTAAGAAATGTGCATCCACATCAACCTAAGTACATGAACTATATGAACCATTGGCATTTACTAATATGAAAATTTTACCATTAAATATACACATGTACTAAAAGGCGAAATATGTGTACAACTTAACGCAAATACACGTAATATGTGAAACATTCACGTGTATTGATGTAAAAAAATATTACCTTTTGAATATGTATGTGTACCAAAAAGAGAAAAATCCACGCACCTCAACCTAGATAAGTGTACTTTGTGAAGGATTCATGTGCACTGATATATATGTTTGTAGATGTCTATTTAATTTTTTTTATATTTTTTGTTATATGGGTTTATAGTTAAACGATAACGCTGGGGCTGAAAAATAACTTTATTTTTTAGATCCTTCCCATTTTCATCCAATCGTTTAGCTTTCAGTTCCACCAAAGTGACATTGGATTTGTGCTTTGTGTTCATGAATTTTAGTGCTTTTCTCACACACCCAATACTATAGGTGAGAAAAATTGAAAAATGATGCAAGTTATTAATGATTCCATTATGACAAGGAGTGGGGAGTGATGCGTTTGATATGTTATGCATTAAGTTGTTTATCAAGAGTAAAATAAGGCATCATATCTTTCTTTGCCTACCCCCAAATTATATAACGTTCTAGTTTGGATCTGCGAGTTGCAAAACTGAAATTTAGTTTGAATGTAGGAATTGTAACAATAATAAAATTAATTAACAAAGAAAATAAAAATTTTACTTCTGTTTGCAGTTTAACTGTAAATAATACTACAATAATAAATTCTGAAAATCTAAGAGAGACAAAAACTAAAGTTATTTTTTATTTTGTTATAGAACAAGGACAACAAAATTATTATTTCGAAATATGTCAAAAAACAGTATAGTAGAACTACTTAATTATTCCAATTTAGTTTAAAACAAAAACTGTTAATTTATTAGTGGAAGAAAATATATAATCTGTATTATATAATAAGGAAAATAATTTAATTAAATCGTCTTAAGATTGTTATTCCCTATATATATATATATATCAAGGTTCTAAAAAACGCGGGGCGTGATCGAGACGTGGAGGCCAAGCCTTAAGCCTTAGAAGCCTAGGCGAGCCTTGGCGTAAAAAGGCGTGAAAAGGCATTTAGGTCTTCTTAATATATTTTAATATTTTTTTACCATAACAAGGCTATTAAAATACTAAAATTGTACATATCATAAAAATATGTCTGAATATTTGCAAATAAAAATACTATTTGATTATTTTGGATGAGATAATGGTTCGGTTTGTAAAAAAATATTTAAAAGGGGATATCGTTTCACTAAAGCATTGTTGTTTTTAGAGAAAAAGTACGCATTAAGGGTTTTACTAAGGATAAGGCGTCAAAATCTTAAGGCGAGGCGTTTCTCCCAAGCCTCAAGCCTAGGCGGGTTTTTTAGAACAGTGATATATATATATATATATATATAGAGAGAGAGAGAGAGAGAGAGAGAGAAAGTATACATAATAGAAATTCAATAAGGGTTCGTTTGATACACATTAGGCAAAAGTATTGGCATGACATGGCAAAATTTGTTGCGACAAAGATGATTTCGTGCTGTTTGATAGGCTTTATTTGCACACTGCTAAAAACTGTATTTGTCAACTTTTTGTGCTTGATAGGCTTTATTTGCACGCTGAAAGACACTTATTTGTCTACTTATGGTGTTTGATAGTCCAAATTTATCCTGGCAAATACAAACTTTACCAACATAATATTGGCAAATTCATGCCATTTTTCACACTTGCGTTATAACCAATTCAACTTACTTACGTTTTTATTTTTATTTTCAGGATTGACAATGTAATTTCGACGTCGAATGAAGTCGGATGCCTCCTTTGAATATGGATGAACCCAAAAAAAAATTAGTTGGGCATAGTTACTGTCTTGTACACCTGTATTTATATTAAACTTCTTAAAATAGCATTTATTCGGACAAAATTTGTTTTGGATGAGAGAACATTTATTTGGACAAAATCTATTGAAATTAAAATGACTTGTTGATAATCGATCATTGACAAAATTATTATAAAAAGGCCCATTGATAATGTTGTGAAATTAAAACAATGTTGTGGAATTGTTTTAAAAAGACCCATAGAAACGAAAGTTACATTTTAATGACTAGTTAATTAAATTATTTCCTAGGCAACCACGGAACACAACAATAAAAAAATTTGGACTAAATGTATCTTAAAAAATATTTGATGGACTTTTAACAATAAAAAAACACTTTTGACATAACTTTATAAAAGCTTTATAAAAGTTCATATTTATAAAAAAACTGTTTTTAAGTTAAATCTAGCAATTTAAAAAAACATCCAACTTTTTTTCTTAATTAAAATAACTTCCAGTTTAAAAAAAATGAAAACAATTTTTTTATGACTATTTTATAAAACAATTTTTTTAACATTTTTTCTTGAAACATTATAAACACGGTCCAACTTTTTGTTTATAAAAATGGTATAAACTTTTTATATAGTCATATTTTATAAAAAAAAAAGTTATCTTATAATGAATAAAGTTTTCAAATAATACATCCAACTATTTTTGTTTTAAAAAATGTACATTTATTTATTAATTGAATAACATCCAATTTTAAAAAAATTAAAAAAAAAGTACTATTTTACTTTTTTACAAAACAATTTTTTGTAATACTTTAAAAAAAAATGTTATAAATAATGTTGAATGTGTTGTTTATGAAAAAGATGCAAAATTTTTATAGAACCCTATTAAAAAACGTCCTAAAAAAATTGCAGTTTTTGAAAAAAAAATTGGGAGAAATTTTACAGTTTTAGATATATCCAACATTTTTTTTATGAAAAAATGTTCAGTTTTTCAAAATGTCCAAATTTTTTTAATAAAAATTGTCTCAGGTTTTTTAACAAAAAATAACGAGAAATATTTGTTTTCATTTAAAAACAGATAACTGAAAAAAAATAACTGAAATATGTATTTAAAAACTGTTATAAAAAGTAAACATTTTACAAAATCTTCTCTATTTATAGGGAAATGCCATGGCAAAGATTTCTCTCCAAATGACCAAAGCAAATTTTTCCCACATTTTTAGGCAAATAAGGGTCACGTGAGGTTATTTGGGCAAACAATTTCATTGGCAAAATTGCTTACCAAACACTACAAAAGTGTGCAAATATGTGGAGAAATACCATTTGCCTAGGCAAAAAATGGCTATCAAACGGGCCCTAAAAGAAACCTAGTATTTATACTAATAATAAAAAAATAATAAACAGAAATTTAATCCAAGCCCTTGTGATATTCGTAGTGTCCTTATGACGATTTAATTCTCTCCATACTACTTAAGGTTGTGAATTATTGTTTATCATGATAGAACAGATTACGAGTTTAAAGAAGCAACACTTCAATCTTTCAAGCCCCAGTGAACTCAAATTTTGTGTTTTTACTCGAACAGACCATTATGGAATGCAAAGGAAAAATTAGAAAAATATTTCTGTGGTATAATTGAACTGGACTATTCAATTTATAGATTTTCTAGTTGACGGTTGAGACAAAACAATTACAAACGATTGTAACTGTTGGGTCTAGACAACAAGCCAAACGGGTTAAAAATGGGTTACAACCAACCCAGAAAGTTAATTAATTTGACCCCAAAAAAGGAAGAATACGCTTAAGCCAAGCCGAGTCGGACGGCGCGTCGCATGCATCTAAATCTTCTCTCTTTCACAAAAGTGGGGCGCCCTTAGGCCCAACTCTTAGGGCCTAATATTTTGTATATAAACACTTCACTTTTTCACTAAAGTTCCAACGTGGGACAAGTTATTCACATACTAATTTACTAGGTTTCAATTATTCAAATTGGTCACCTTTGAGATAAATTTCTCAATCATTATTTAATAGTTTTGAATAAACAAATATATTATGTTATACTCTTCACGAAAAAAAACGTACTTATGTATAGTCCCGATTAAATTGGAGTGTGAATCCCATATTAAATTGAGCGTAAAATTACTCATTTTTTGTTTTTTCCAAAGCTCATTTCCAACAATTTATTGGACGCCTCTTGTGAGTTACAACGTGGGACCATAACATTGCTACCGATAAAGTGTTATAAAATAAAAAGACAAAAAAAATTCAAAGAATAAGATGTTTTCATTTCATTAGTATATTAAAAATGAAGGGATTTTTTTTCATATTAATAGTACAAAATAATGGATCTCAAATATTACTTATTAGACGTGAGATACAAATGGACGTACACTATTTTATATATTTTATAATAAATTATGATAATCCATTAAATTTGTCGTGAAATGCAACGCGTTGGTATAGCAGATAAATAAATGTGAGTTAACCCCATATACATAAAAAAGAAAAATGACATTTAAATTCATCCCACGTGGATAGTAATTTCACCAGCACTTCGGTTTCAATGTATTTTTATTTATTTTTATTTAATCGTCAATGTGTGTTGAACAGTCAAAGATTTTGTTTGTAATGATTAAAGTGGTTTGCATGTCTTTACCCATATGAAAATGATATTTTAAGAAAAGAAACTAAAGGCCCAAGTAGAACAAAAAACAGTAAAGAGAAAGTCGATTGGATGACATGAAAATAAAAAGGGTGAAATATAAAAAGAAAAAGTGTAAGATGACGGTGTGAAAGGTAGAGTTGTTCACTTGAACTATGAATGATAAAAGGGTTTTTTCCACTTTTCGGATATAACGAATTTAATTATGGCTCTCGGTATAGTAGTATAAGATTGTTATTGAGATATTATTTGAGGATGAATTGAGTTTGGTTCCCAGTTTAATTTTTGGCAGTGTCAAAATATTGTTTAGCCAGCGAAAATCACAAATCGGGAGCGAAAATTAGTCGAGGAGCACGTAAACTGGCCCGAACACCGTGAGCGAAAATTAATCGAGGAACACGTAAACTGGCCCGAACACCTCGTATTATAAAAAAATACCTTAAAAAAAAGATACAAAGAAGTTGAGAGCATTGTCTTATGAAACTTTCAATGAATATGATTCCTTAGTCAAAGGAGAAAAAGAGGAGAATGATTGGGGTATATATGGAATCCCTTGTAAAATAGATAGAGTTTTATGCATAATCAGCAGAGTTTTTTTTTTTGAGAAATGTATTATGAATCAAAATAACATAACTTTATGTTTAATATAAATAATGGCATGCAAGATTATGTCATGGTCTTACATAAAAAGAAAAAAATGTTTTTTTGGCGGAGAATTTGTGATCCCTCGATGTCGCATTACATTCGGTAGGTTAAAAATTGAGGATGAATTTCGAGGAAAGCCTTAATTATTTTAAGTCATGATTTTCATGTTTATGGAGTAGGAAAAAATTAATTATGTTAAACGTGTCATGTTATATAATTTTTTTAATTATATTCGCGACAACTAAGAAAAGGACACTATCTCGTGTCGTGTAATAAACAAATTTACTGTGTGATGTCAGGCCAGTGAAAAAAACAGTCCAAAATAACTTTATAATTGTTGACATATAAAATCATAAATGGAAAAATTAGAATTTTGCACCATAATACAAAAGATTTAGGACCTGTCAATTGATTTTTAAGTGAATGCTCGAATTTAGCATCATATTAGAGCAAACTATTTAACAGTTCATCTCCTCAATTACTCCTCATTACTTAATGTAAGTTCTCCACATATTACGCTCACTACCATGCAACCCGCGCGATGGACGGGCGTGTTGTAACATTTATTAAAAAGACACCTAAAAAACATAACGAATCAAATAAAGAATCAAGTATAAAAGAAGTGTTGGATTCTAAGATCTTAGGATGGCTAAATTCACAAATTTAGGGTGTCCATATCCCATAGTGTTCATCATGGCACCAAAAACCAAAAATAAAACATTATTTTCACATAATTCTCTTGCCATAATTGAATTTAGGATTGAAAATCTAATTTACTCCAGCAGAATGATTATCTTCTTTCGAGTCCAGTGCTCAAGAGAGTTTAGTACTTGACTTGATAAAGGATCATGATTTGCAACAAATTCCGCCTGCATATTATATGAAAATAACATAAAAAAAATATGTCACAAAGTTATAAGAATAGAAAACATATGAAGTTCTAAGTTTAACCTTAATTCCTAAAACTCATGTCCATTAAGAACAATATAACACATGTCTGGAACCATTTCCACCCAATTGCATAAAATGAATTGAAAATTTTAACCAAAGCTGAAAACTCAAACAAAACCAGAAGAAAAAAGAGTAAACATGAAAGCTACATAAAGTAGATATAAAGAATATATGTGCTCATATTACCGACCCTATATAATATCAAAATATCCAAACAACCCACAAACAGAAAAACATACACGTTATGGGTTTTTTTTATTGGTTCAAAATTTTAGACTCTAAAAGGCATTGTTAAAGATTGTTTTCCCAAGACCACGAAACTACAGAGAAATCTTAAAAGCCCGTAGACAATATATCTTTGACATACCATATAATGATTATTATGACACCTCGTCTAATTAAATATCGGGGTGATCAGTCATTTATTAATTAATTCAGAATATCCAGTTGGTTCAGATTATGCATCACTATTGAGAACTTTATGATTAAAACTAACCACCTAATATTTAGAAAAGTTGATGTCAAAATTTTATCTTTTCAACTAATTAAAGAACCATAAGAAAAATAACTAAACATTCACCATTTAATCCAATCACATACGAAATGAAATACTGACATAATAAAAGTGACTGGAGTAAACACTTTCAGCCTAAAGTCAAATACAATAATCCAACTAAATAAAACCAATAAACTGAGAAGAGTAATGAACTAAATCTCAAATCTTTGAATATGTAAATAGGAAGGGACAACATATTCAACTGATGTAAATACTCAATAGTAAGGAATGATAGGCTCCGAAGCGTTTAATACCAAAGTCCTGTAGCTTCCACAGTAGCTACAGCTCATCGAATGAATGGAAATCCTAAGCCTGGTGTCCCTGTGGCTGAGCACCTAAAATAATTTGACAAGAAGAGAGATTTTGCAGAAAACGTGTCAGAGCCCGAATTGAAAACAATTTTAAAAAAATCAATAAGTGCTTAAAATGATTTGTTATCACATATATTTATCATGTTAAATTATCGAACTCACTTGGAAATGCTCACCTCTCATCTAGTGTGCAGGCCTAGTGAATATATAAATCCTACTCATTATATTCCCATACTACTAGTCCTTCTTATCTCATAACCCATCATAGTCCGATACCGTCCCCAACTATTTTTCTCACAATGTATAATACATACAATCAATCATACTTTAGCTTAAATAGGCATTTTAAGTTTTAATACAATTAAGTGTTCACTACTTAATTCATTTCGAATTTCATTATAAAGTTTACCTACTAAATTCACACGGTAGATATCAACACAAGTATATACATATATTAACTCTATCTCATATATATATATATATATATATATATATATATATATAATATTGCACCCTGAGACATAGCTGCGGTGCCTGCATACTCTACTATCATGTCCTGTTGCATCGCTCATTTGCATAAAGGACTAAAGGTTCAGTCTCTCGCGAACCATCAAAGCAAAACAAATATATTGGAGGCGAACATAGTCCCAAGTCGATGGGCTATGCACATACTTACGCAACCATACGACCGTCATCACTGTCATTCTCACAGATAGCCCGTACCTAGGTTCTATGCTCTAGTGATACCAATCAATATCCCACCCGAAGGCTCCTCAAGGGATGATTGTCTACAGCGCGCAACCTCCGCTCGATAACAAGCAGCGTATGTATGTTTACACATAATAATTTATACAACAAGCATACACACAACTTAATATATATACACTAGGTATTCTCGCAACCCAACTCCTCGTGTTTATAGATAGTATAATCGTCTCTACTAATCACATTGTTTCAACACTTCGACTTATACCTTTAACATATACCTTTTCTCTAAGGCTTTATTAATCCGCTATATCCCAATGAATAATCTCTCTCAACTCATTACTAACTAGGAATTTAAGTCATTCGATGATAGTTTAGGTTAATTTCTCTCCCTTGGACCAACCTAGAAAGGTTCTAACTTATTCGGGCAAAAAATAAGTGTTCTGAAATATCGTTAGAAGTCCAGAATTCTCGTTCGAACGACCTCGTTCTAATGAAATCAAAAATCTTGTTAGAAGTATCGTTGGAATTCTCGTTCGAACGAGGTCATTTGAACGACCTGGGCATGTCTTCGAACGAGAATTCCCAGGGTTCCCCTGTTTATCCAAAATTCGTTTTTCCAATCTTTTCCTCATCCAAATTCATCTAAAATTCATCCCAACTCCAAATCAATGATTCTAAACCATTCTTAATCAAAATAGGGTACTTTCTAACATAATTTAAATGAAAAATTCTTACATAATCATAGGGAAACTAAACTAATGTCTTCAATCTCTAAAGTCCATTAATAATAAACCCACCATGAACAATCATTCAACCCCCCCCCCCCCAATTATTTTGTGATTATAACATAAAATCTCTAGATTTATCATTCATACAATAGTGTTACTCATCGACATGCAAACCTATCTTCCAACTTCACAATTTAATGGCTATTCAGTCTCAAATTCATAGCATCAATGGTTATCTCATAATCTAGGTTAACATGAATGATATATGCTCAGAATTTTAGCAAGATAAACACTTGCCTTTTTTGTGGGTCACCGATTTTCTTGCTGAAACTGGTATGGAGTTGGTCCTCTCGTCGCAATCTACGCTTTGGTGTAATTCTTGGTGGGAAATCTTGAGTTCCTAGCTTTGTTCTCCTACGGGGTATTCTTCCTCTTTGGTTCACTCTCTCTTTCACATAGGTTGCAACTGACTGCAACCTCAACCCACGTTGCTTTTAAATTAAAACCTGATTTTCATCCATTTAATTCTCCAAAAATCTCAAAAGACCAAAATACCCCTCTGGGGGGTCATCTTGGGCTAAAATGCCCCAGACTCCAAATAAAACACCCGAGTAGTGTTTTCTGACTATTTCGACCCTTCCAGACACAATGGTGCGCTCAAAATGGTCATACGAGTTACTTAAAAATAAATTATCCTTTTTATCTCAATAAAGTAATACTGACACGACTCACACGCGCGTCCCAACTAAGTGTATTGTAACTTCCGTATATTCCACTCCCGGCCAAAATAATATTCTTATATTCATATATTACTTTACTCGCTAAGTAATATTCCTCGTGATTATTTCAGATAAATACTAACTCTCGTCACGCTAGTAAATATTATAATTAAATCCGGATTAATTAAAAATTAAATTTTTTCCATTTAAATCAATTAATCCAAATTCCATAATTAAAATAACATTCTACAAAAATACGGGGTATTACAATTGTATCAATGGTACATAGATATAAAAATATATAAATTACTATATGTATAGTGAGGATAATCGATTAGATTACGGAAGAAATACCTCATGTGATTATTGTGGCTTACGAAAAAAAGAAACGCAGCAAAAAAAACCTCGTCCTTTACTCTATAAATATTCATTTTGACCCCATATTTTCTTTTCCTTTCATAAAAACCCCAAATGGCCTCTAGGCTCACCGTCCTCCACCCCCACAATCTCCCACATCACCGAAGGTTAAGTCTAATTATTTAAAAGGTGGAGTTATATTTAAATACAATATTTGAGGGGTAACGTTAAACAAGCTCTTATTATTATTATTATTATTATTATTATTATTATTATTATTATTATTATTATTATTATTATTATTATTATTATTATTATTATTATTATTATTATTATTATTATTATCATTTATTATTATTATGATTATTTATTTATTATTGTTATTTATTATTATTATTATTACATGAAAAACTATATTTAAAAAGGTAATTTTAGTCCTGGATTATCCGACATAAGGATAGTGGCAATGCCTATCTAAATCATTATAGGTCACTATAAAAAATGTTGGACTAAATATCAAATGAACTATTTTTGTATGACTAAATATTAATTAATCTTATTATATAAGTGTGTGTGTGTGTGTGTGTGTGTGTGTGTGTGTGTGTGTGTGTGTGTGTGTGAGAGAGAGAGAGAGAGAGAAAGAGAAAAGAACCCCATAATTTTTTATGAGAGCACTTTAGAGGTTTATAAAAGCACAATTAAATCCTTTGTCAAGAGATATAGAAAGCCCATTTCAATTAATAAAATATATTATCAAAACAAAATGTACACCCATTTTGAAGGGGAAAGGAATTTCAGTAGAAGAAACAAAAACAAAGACAAATAATAACCGAAAAAATTAACACTTACCTTTAATGAAGCGAAGAATAAAATAAGGAAAAAAAAGAGATGCAATCCCACAAAGAAGACAAAAGCCCACTCGGAGGCACCATTTTCTCTCTCCTTCACTTCAGATCTCATCACTTAAACTTTACAAACCCATTTCAGAAACAACCCAAATTCAAAAATTTCACACCAAAATCTTTTTAAAACTTGAACTTTGTCTCTCTCTCTCAAACAACTCTTCTTGCACTAGATAGAAAAAACTCGTCTTGTTTCAAACATATGTGAGCATGTAGAGAGAAATCGAGGAGATGATATGAGAAGACATAAAAAAAGAGGAAAAGAAAAAGGGTGGGCCGAGGAAAATATTGATGGGGAAATATAAAATTAAAGAGTTTAATGTGTGTCTTTTATTGTATACATCAATCAATTATGGGAGATAAAAGAGTGCATTTAATGAGAGAGAGGAATGAGAGAGAAGCCAACGTTTGATTAGAAATAGAAGATGAAAAAAGGAATTTTTATGAGGAGATGTAACGAGACGTCGGCAGAGAGAAAAAACTAATGTTGAGTAAGACCACGCTTGGAAGTACGGGGTTATTTAGCATTAAATGATATTTAAACAACATTTACGCCTATAATACTAATATGTATTAGAGGTATAACTAGCACGTAACTCGCGCTATGCGCATGCACATTATACTAACACGTTACATATTTAACAATAATATTATATACTATAATAATCCCCATTTTCTCACGTAAAGGCTGGTCAGGCACGATACGTCGAAGATGGAGCTTGTTTGTCAATGAATACCATTCTTAGCATCAATGTTATATAAGTCATATATTAATGGCCCATAATTTGGTTTGAATCAAAATTTCAATTGAAAAGCCAAGAATTACGTGTGATAATTGATTAACTTCACAACTTTCTAATATAGCACACTTATTTAATTTCAGCCCCTAATCATGCATCTAAAGTGCGTGTGTGTGTCAAACCATAAATAAAGCATGTGACACAAAAAATATGCCGAGACACAGATTTCAGGAAAAAACCCCTTTCGGGTAAAACCTTTATTTCACTATGAATATACAAGCCGCAACTTACAATTACATAGAGAAATCTGCAATGGATTAACGCGCAGCCAACTCACAAAGACACGCAGTCTTCAACTCAGCAAGAGAATACACGCAGCACCCTCCAAGGACTCGCAACCCAAACAACAAAGGTAGAACCGCAACTCTCCTCAATGACACGCAGCCATAAAACTTTGTAGAGACTCCCTCGGCAATGACACGCAGCCCTCGATTGCAAAGATCTCTCCACAAAGGTGAACAATAACAAAGTTTGTGTTCTAGGGTTCCAAAAGATTCACAAAAGTAATTGGGATTTTTGTGTGTGAATCAAAAAGATGTTTGGCACATCAAAAATTGAAGTCTTGTTGTGTTTTATCTCTTAAAAATGTTTTCTCAAAGACTTAAAGAAATACACCATCGGAATAGTTATATATATAGTAAATATAAGATAGAGGATAAAAAACTGACGGAACTGCTCGAGTTTATCCCAGGCGGACCGGTCCGGCTAGGAGGCGGATCGATCCGACCTCGGATCGGTTCTTTTAAAAAATGGCTCCATCGGTTCGCATTCGATCCGGGGTCTACTGGACCTCGAGCAAGGCGGATCGGTCCGTGAAGAGGGCGGATCGGTCCGGTAGGGAGGCGGACCGGTCCGGTTTTCCCAGAAAAAATAAATGCCTCATTTTGCTTGAAACAACTTACTTCTTATTTTTATAAAAAACATTTTATAAAAATTTCCCAATACTAAATATGAACTTTAAGGAACGTAAAAACAAAATTTTACCAAGTTCATTCTCGCAGAGGCTATGATGTTGAAGATGCTTTAATATTCAGATCCGTTGATGTAGATGCGATCTTGAGTTTCTTCAACGGTGTAACGGCGTACGACATACAAATTGATACTGGACAAAAATATCCTTACAAATCTCCCCCTATGTCTATGCCGGTACATACATAAAAAATATCCGAATTATCAACTTATGACCTATACAAATCTACCCTCCCATGAACCCTAAAGATGGAAAGATACAAATGTTTAAATCTTCATCGTTTGTTCTTCAATCTTCAACAATCATCAAATCTCAAGGCTTTTCTCATCAGGGTGTGCAACATATTGATCTTCAATCTTTATACCTACACACATGAGACAAAGCAAATACCACGTGACATATCGAGTTTGAAATGAGATAAACATGGATGCCAATATATGATAAAAACATAAGCTACATCTCAAAAATTCCCCCAAAATTCAAACTCCCCCATAATATGATAATTCTTTCTCCCCCTTTTTATGATGTCCCCAAATAGACAAATGAGAAGAATGAATCAAAAAAGCAAAATCGGGGTGCCACGGTATACAAAAAAAATACACAAACTATTTTTGATTTTTCAAATTTTTCATACAAAGAAAAGATACCAATTTGAACAAATATGATACAAAAATCACACCATGGATATATACTCAAACAACCAAGTCATGGAAATGGAATGAATGGGTGTGAACACATTCGATAGGTAAATCAACTCAATCAATCATATGTGCACGATGCATATGTGTACCCCTAACGAATGAACATCAAAAGTATCCTTAGGTGTAAAAATTTTTTGTTGAATTTAGATGAAATCGTCTTATGCAAATCAACAAATCAAAGTCAAATGATTTCCACACCAATAACGTCCAAAACTATATAGCGCATTTTCAAGAATTTCAAGGACGTGCAAACCCATTTTAATTCTCCAACCAAACTCCCTCATATATATTTTCTTTTAGAGGTAATCTAAATTCTCAAACTTTGGAGAATTGGTGCAAAAACCTAAATGGCCCATAATTGGCATGAATTTCTTTTTATTGCCTTTAAATTTTTTCGGGCTCTTTTAACCTCTTTGGACCTCGGATAATAAAATTTCTCAATTTTTTAGGTCCTTTTTAACGGTGGCTTTTGCGCAAAGGATAGATAATTACCTTTCGCAGCCCCTCCCCGTTATCAAACAAAGCACACAAACTCACAAAACGGTTTTTATATGCACAATTTCCTTATCAAAATTTATCGCGCTTGGTTCGTTTTAAGGACAGGATTGAAGTGAAAACACCCAACCAACATGTGATAAGGCAAGCACAATAATCAAACAAATTCGTGCATGTGTGGAATAAAGGAAACATGATTCAAACATGTAGGAAGCAACACTTAATTACATCTTAATGACTCCAAACATTATAAAGCACATGGATGAATTGACCTATTGTCTCAAAACACTATCAAATAGTCACATGTAAAATGGTATGATGTTGTGACTTGGTCATACTAAGTTTCCATCCATAAACGGTGCAAAAAATACAAAAATCTTTTTGGATTTTCTCAAAAAAAAATCTTTTTGTATTTTTTTTAAAATTTTCAAAAGAAATAAAACATACAAAATGATACATACTAGCATTAGGCAAACAATGTCATCATGAAAATCACCCTATGCTAGTAAACAAGTCAAACCTCAATCATTAGGTGCGGAGGGGTTTTCCAAAGGTGGTGACAACTTATGAAAAACCTCCATCAATTCTTGTGAAGATTTGACTAAAAACTTAACTTGCTCACCTAAATGTGCAAACTCTCTCATGTAGTCTCCGGGAGCATGTAAAGTATCATGTGTGGGTGCATGAGTGCCAGAAACACGTGTAGAAGAAAAACGTGACACATACCCCGACCTAAAGCAAAATTCCCTAAGGTGTCCTCTCCTCTTGCAATGTGAGCAAACATAAATAGGCCTAGGAACACCTCTCTCAAAAACTCTAGGACGCACTTTCCTAATAGGAATGGGACGCCTAGGTGGGTTAGGGTGAGACACATGTGAAACTGTCACTAAAGTGGGAACCGGCTCGGGTGCTAATTGGGAAGAAGAAGCACCGTCATGACTTATTCCTAACTTCTCACCTTTACCCTTAAGAACCACCTTTTCAACCTTCTTAGGTACGTTCTCAAACTTGACTTTGACCACCCTGGCACGTTCGAGATCACTCTCGAGTTGGGATACACGTGTCGTCGGACTAGACAACGTGTCGGCTAAATCACACTTCTCCTTTCTCAAAATCTCCTTCTCTTTCTCCAAATCCAAAACCCGACGACCTAAATCCCTATTATACCTTTTTGTTTTCAAGGTCTCGGTGTACAACTCTCTAAAAGCTCTTTGGAGCTCACTTTCATCTCCACTTTCACTCTCACTATCTCCCTCACTTGAAGCGCTCAAACCATCACTATCACATTCGTGTGCACTATTGTGGGACAAGGTGGGTGTGCTTACACGACTAGAAAAAGCTACAAACTTCTCACCACTAGTCTCATCACCCTCACCTTCACTACTATCACTAAGTGTGGCGGGCATAGCTACTTTCTTTCCTTTCTTTCTAAGACACGTAGGACACTCAAACGACTTATGTCCCTTACCCCCACATTCAAAACAAGTGACGTTCTCAAAATCTTCCTCACACTCCTCATCGGATTTATTTTCTTTTTCCCTCTCACCACTTTCTTTGGCCTTTCCTTTCTTTTTATTTTTCTCAAAAAAATTCTTTTTATTGGAAAAATTATTTTTGTTCATGTTGAGAAATTTTTTAAAATTTTTCGCAAACAAGGCCATTTCATTAAAATCAAAATCTCCCTTAGAATCGGACTCACAAACTGTTTCTTTCTTTTTCTTAAAATGAGTCTTTAAAGCAATGCCTTTATCCTTAGCCTTAATGGTTTTGGGAAACATGTCAATCTCATAGGTTTGAAGATCTCCTACAAGTTCTTCCAACTTAAGTGATTTCAAATTTCCCAAAGAGTTCAAAACAGTGACTTTAGGAATAAAGCGTTTTGGGAGAGATCTCAAAATCTTTTTAACGACACGCGTGTTATCAATCACTTCACCCAAATTAAAACATGTGTTAACAATGTCTGAAAATCGTGCATAAAAATCATCAAAGCATTCGGACTCAGACATGGTGATAGTCTCAAATTGGGTGGCCAAATTTTGTAATTTTGACTCTTTAACCGCGTTCGTACCCTCATGTGTCAATTTCAAAACATCCCAAGCCTCTTTAGACGTGGTGCACATCATAATTTGGCGAAACTCATCAGGAGAGACAGCTCCAGAAATAGCACTCAGACCACGGGAATTAAAATTGGACAATTTATAATCATCTTCAGTCCAGGCTGACACGGGTTTTAAAGTGGTGATGTTATTAACAGTGACCGTGGGAGAAGTCCAATCATTTTCACAAAGCAACCAAACACGCTCGTCAATAGATTTTAAAATCGATTTCATACGAGCTTTCCAGTAGGCATAATTAGACCCGTCAAAAATAGGCATCTGATTATATAAGTGCTCCATAGGAAAAATTGCGATTTTTCACAAAACTGATTTTAAAAAAAAATCAATATCACACGATTTTGCGGAAAATAGGAATACGCAATAAATTAGCGCAACCCGCTCTGATACCAATTTGAAAAGCCAAGAATTACGTGTGATAATTGATTAACTTCACAACTTTCTAATATAGCACACTTATTTAATTTCAGCCCCTAATCATGCATCTAAAGTGCGTGTGTGTGTCAAACCATAAATAAAGCATGTGACACAAAAAATATGCCGAGACACAGATTTCAGGAAAAAACCCCTTTCGGGTAAAACCTTTATTTCACTATGAATATACAAGCCGCAACTTACAATTACATAGAGAAATCTGCAATGGATTAACGCGCAGCCAACCCACAAAGACACGCAGTCTTCAACTCAGCAAGAGAATACACGCAGCACCCTCCAAGGACTCGCAACCCAAACAACAAAGGTAGAACCGCAGCTCTCCTTAATGACACGCAGCCATAAAACTTTGTAGAGACTCCCTCGGCAATGACACGCAGCCCTCGATTGCAAAGATCTCTCCACAAAGGTGAACAATAACAAAGTTTGTGTTCTAGGGTTCCAAAAGATTCACAAAAGTAATTGGGATTTTTGTGTGTGAATCAAAAAGATGTTTGGCACATCAAAAATTGAAGTCTTGTTGTGTTTTATCTCTTAAAAACGTTTTCTCAAAGACTTAAAGAAATACACCATCAGAATAGTTATATATATAGTAAATATAAGATAGAGGATAAAAAACTGACGGAACTGCTCGAGTTTATCCCAGGCGGACCGGTCCGGCTAGGAGGCGGATCGGTCCGACCTCGGATCGGTTCTTTTAAAAAATGGCTCCATCGGTTCGCATTCGATCCGGGGTCTACTGGACCTCGAGCAAGGCGGATCGGTCCGTGAAGAGGGCGGATCGGTCCGGTAGGGAGGCGGACCGGTCCGGTTTTCCCAGAAAAAATAAATGCCTCATTTTGCTTGAAAAAACTTACTTCTTATTTTTATAAAAAACATTTTATAAAAATTTCCCAATACTAAATATGAACTTTAAGGAACGTAAAAACAAAATTTTACCAAGTTCATTCTCGCAGAGGCTATGATGTTGAAGATGCTTTGATATTCAGATCCGTTGATGTAGATGCGATCTTGAGTTTCTTCAACGGTGTAACGGCGTACGACATACAAATTGATACTGGACAAAAATGTCCTTACATCAATAATAAAGAAATCTATTCCAACATAAATAGTGTGGCAAGTCCAACATAATACTAAATACTCAAACCAACATAAAGTAAATAAGTCTCGAGCTTATGCCCATACAGTAATCCCAAATGGAAATAAGTACTGGAGCTGAAAAGCACCTAAACTAGAATCAACTAATCTGAAATGCCAGAGGAGCAAAAATGAGAATGCAAGGTTGCCAAATATGCGTAGTTAGCTCCGTCTTGTCATCGTCTAAGATGATATTCTCCGTTACTTCTACGATTTGGCCTTTTACTAATTCTGTATTTTCTCTTGGATCTAAAGTTTCCACCTCAGAGTCGCTATTGGGCTTAGTAATATCCCCTTGGTAAGTGGTGGGCTTCCTCTATATTTCTTCTAAATTTTCTTGCACGACAGAGGAGTACTAAAATTCCCGACCTATTTTTTGGTCACCCTTGACCACACCTACACCAAAATTGGTCGGGAATTTTAAGCATTGATGAATTGTAGACGACACAACTTCGAATTTCTTCAATCCTACCCTTCCCATGATCATATTGTAGGCAGAATGAGCATTCTTGTCCATTATAAATAAATGTATCTTCTATGTCCGACTTTCTGGCCAGGTGCCGGTCAATACTTCCATCTTGATTATGCCCAAGGGAAATACTTTTTCACCAGAAAAGCCTATTAGGGGCCTATGGTAAGGGTACAATTATCTAAGCTTCAAGTCCAGACTGTCAAAGCATGGATAAAACATGATGTTCACTGAGCTACCATTACAAATCGATACCATGGAAATGATTATATCTTGCATTCTAACCTTGATTACTAGGGGATCATCATGGGGATAAAGTACCCCTAAAAGTTTGTTTTTAGAAAACCCAATCACTAATTTTTCTAATTTAACTTTCTTTGGCCTGTCTTCCTCGACTAGATTGATCCTTTGAATATAGGAGCACGTTTGAGACTCATTGAGGTTAGCCTTCCTTTCGGTTGTATGATCTCCTCCTCCTACATATCCATCCGTAATTATTTGGCAATCAAAAGAGACAAAACTAAGCATGAATACCTCACGTTCCGGTTGCCTGGGTCTTTTGGGAAAGTTGGGATCATCTTCTTGACCGTCTTTTTCTCATCCCTAGGCTTGCATGGAGATTTTGATCTTCATCAGACTCTATTATTGTCCTTCTCATCAACAAATATGTCCATCTTTCGTCTTTGAATGAGGGTTTCAATCTCATTTTGCAAAGTAAAACAACGATTCGTCATATGCCCATGGTCCCTGTGAAATTCACAATACTTGGACCTATATCTCTTTCCAGTAGGTGTTCTTAACTTTTCAGGCCAACGTACTTCTTTGTTATGATTTATTTCTTCCAAAACATGGTGAATACCCATTGTTAATGGAGTATAATTATTGTAATTTTTTAGCATATTAGTATTCACCTTTTACTTCAATTCCTTAATCTCCTTTTTCTCCTTCCACTCCATTGTCTCGATTTTGCCTTCAGATTTTATACCTGAGTTTTGTTTGGCTTCTATGGCTTCCTCAAAATTCATTATCTTGGCAGCTTTAGCCGTTAATTATGGTATTATCTTTGGAGGAACTTGGCAAGTGTATAGTAAAGCTTCTCGGGAAGAAATCCACTCATGAGGGTTATAATAGATATTTTCTCCTCATAATTAATGATTTCTAACTTTTCGTTGTTAAAACGAGTAATATAATCTCTGGTACTCTCTCCTACCCTTTGCCTCACACCTAGCAAATAAGCTACTCATTTCACCGATTTGTCTCCAAAGCAGAATTTACCAATAAATAGCTCGACGAGATGGTTAAAACTAGAAATTTATCCCCAAGGAAGGCTGTTGTACTAAATTTGAGAAGGTCCTATAATTATTCTTGAAAATTCCCTGCATCTCATTTCATTAGGAACAACATAAATATCAGATGTTGCTTGGTACTGCTCTATATGAAGAACATGATCTGTTATCCCATCATACTTTGGAGTAACCACATGAGCTTTAAACTTTGAAGGAGTAGGAAAGTCCACAATAGCTTGCATAAAAGAAGATCCTTTCACAAAAATTCTTTGGAAATGGTTTTTTGCCTTTGCCATTTCTCCCAACCTATCTTTTAATCGTTGAATAGAGCCCTTCCATGCATTATTGCTAGCATCAGATTTATGTGTTACAACTCGACTATTATGACCAATTGTTTGTGCTGAATTCTCCTCTTATAATGTTTATTCGGTACGAATAGATCACCAGGCATCTCATCTGGATTGGGTTGAGCCTTCACGTTGATCGGCTGGTCGTCGAGAATTTCTCAACAATACCCTAGAAATATTTTTATTCCACCTGGGTCCCAGATGATCAAAGGGAGATGCTCTACTAAATCTTTCCAAAGCACTTAATCTTTCAAGAGTTAAAGATTGCTCATTATATGGTTCTGAAGTTCTAAGTGAAGAACTTTCTCCTGAACGGTAGGACGTATCTCTAGTAGTCCAGGATTGCCTATGCCTACCATTTCTTGGAGGTGGTGGTGCCATATTTCAACGAGCAGACAAGGTAGGAGTTCCAACCTGTAGTGTTTGGGATAATTTCCTAATGGTATCTTGACTAACCTCTTGTCCTCAAGCAAGGCTAGCTAGGATTCCCGTCAGATCGTTGTTTGTTGGTGGAGTAGATGGAATATGAGGAATGCCATCATTTCTGGTGCTAGATTCAGGAACATTAGTCATGTTGGGTAAATAATGAGTGAAAAATATTTAGCAATACGTTCCCACAGACGGTGTCAATTTGTGGATATTAAAAACTAGACTAGGTATAATTAATTAATCATGAATAATATTTTTAAGTAAAAGAAAGAGATGAAGAGGTTTTTAAAATGGTTCGGCCTATGAAGAAAAGCCTACGTACAGTGTGCTTCTTATTTCCTAGTATTTCTCTTTCAATCACCTGCCCTTGAAAAAGGGATTACAACATATTTATAGCCCAATAGGGAGACAAAGAGATGGAATGCTAAAGGATAGAATGCCTTTATAAATTAGGCATTTACATCAGTACATGAAGTTCATAATGTTTCTGGTTATTGGCGTTTTATTGACAGTGTTGGTCAGCCTTCCTACTGTTGGTCGGGCTTCTTGGAGTTGGTTGGTATTCCAGGCCTTGGTCAGTGGTTATTCCATGATGAGTATGATTATTGCCATAGTGGATGGCACATGTCTATTTCTAATTGGTCCACGTAAGTGGGTAATTTTTTGTATCAACATTTGTAATAATTATTTTTATCATTAAACACATGTGTATTAAAATAATTCTCTATAGATTGATAGGTATGTATGTACTGTTACCCAGCTAAATGAAACCAAATAAAAATTGTGAAAATGGTCAAACCATAATTCTTGAGTCTTAAGACAATAATATTAATGTTTAATACTAGTATTGGTACTTAGTAATTATATATAGATTCAATGACCATATTTTCTTCAAGTTTTAAACATGTAACTTATGAAGCACCAATCAATAGTACATAAAATTTAAAAGAAATGCATTATTTTTTTTTCATTTACAAAAAGAAAAGGGGTGAAAATAAGTAAAATACTTAAATAAGATAAAATGTATCAAAACAATTAAAACCCACCTTCAAAGATTGAGAATAAATAAGCCTAGGGAGTGTAATCTACTCTTAGAAAATAACCCACTTCCCTCCCACCTGTACAATCATCATATCCAAAAACTATATCCGACATCATCTCAACCTTGAGGGTGTAGATCTATTACTCTCCCATTTCAGACATGAAAGTCACCACAAGGTCTTTCTCTTATCCAAACCCATCTTTAATCTAACCAAACAAATTTTCATTGGTGGGCAGCCTCAAGTCATTCTTGGTGTGTTGTATAATTTGTGGGTCTTATACTACTTTGCAAAGAAAATCCATCATATGATGAGGTCTCCTCTTTATTGCCTGATGATACGTAAATAATGCGTATTTCATATGTCGAACCTACGTATTTTAGCCCCCTCGGGTGCCTTAATCTCTATATTTAAGCCCGTTAACCAGACAAGCTCGGTTTCTATTGTTAACATGCTATATGAGGTATAATTGGGCTTCTGTAGGTATTTAGGTACTAAGTATAGAGTTCGGAGGCATTCCGCTCAAGTTCTGTATGCAATCGCACATTCAAGAGAATTTTAGTCATTTCACAGCTTGGGCACTGGCCCGACATCTCACGGAAGTTGTAGCCCTCCTCGCTAGCTTTACGTGGTAGCGAACGGTGCTCAATTCGGATCCCTAATGAAGATATTACGGCAATTTTAGCGGAGAGAAAAATAAGGAAATCAAAAGAGGAGGAGAAAAGGGAAGAAAAGAATGCAGTGTGTTGATTCTTGGCTCACTCCTTCTTGATCGATCGATCGACAATTTTGGTCGATCGATCGATCCTTCTCTGCAGCTGAAATTTTGCCTTGATCGATCGATCGATCAAGGGGTCGATCGATCGATCCCCTGTTTTCTGCAGATATTTTACCTTATTTTCTTTTCTCTTTTCTTTTATTCCCACTTACTATAAATACAATTTTTTTTGTAATATTCTGATATCAGGTGATAGACACGATTTTAGGTAAGAATACCTTAGGGTTTGGGTGATTTTGGTTAGTTCTTTTTTATTTCTCTTAGGATTGACACCCTTTTTGGTATGTAAGTTGACTATTCATTCATCCTCTCCATTAATATAGTTGTTTTCCTTTTATTCTTGCTTTTTTAATTAGTTTTACATGCTTTCTAAATTAGGTTTACATGCTTTGATTTATTGCTTTCTAGTGTAGATTTATCGCGTTTATTTATTTCATTTCTTTACCGCGTTTTTAACATGCTTTCTAGGTAATTTAAATTAGGTTGTGTTTGAATGGAACTCACTCAGGTTAACGCGTTGTTTGGCTTGGTGATAGTGTTTACGGGTTTATTTCGGGTGTGTTGTCCTAGTTATTGCGCCTAGGAGATTTGACGGGGCATACCATGTATGTCCCGTGCTTACGACCTTTCGTACGCAGTTTTTGGGATATTTGTTGACGCCAAAATCATATTAGGCTTTTATGCAAATTTAGGGGGCATGAAAACCCTTGGTTCAATTAACTGTCGAAACGATATGCATTCTAAATAGCTCGACGACCCATGTAACCATTTTATACAAATTAGCCGGGGTGAGGGATATTCGACGCAACCTATAGTTTTACTCGCTTTCATAATCTAGTTTCATTTCCCTTGCCTAAATAAACATTTCCCTTTATGCATCTTTTTCCTTTTAGTTTGTAATCACCTTTTACACTTTTATTTCAGAATATTAAATCTTATAAATCCTAACAACTCGTCCGTGTGGCTTTTCGATACTCGACTTACCGATATACTCATCAGTTGAGTGTAGTAGTAATTTAGGTTTGTTTGTATAGTCACGACGAGACATAAAACAATGAATGTGCACTTTACACCCGCACACCTCTCGCGCGCTATCAAAATGGCGCCATTGCCGGGGATTAGCTTGTTTTAGACATTAGGTAATATATACGATTTTAGCTTAGAATAGGTTAGGGTTTGGGTGATTTTGGTTAGTTCTTCATTTCTCTTAGGATTGACACTCTTTTTGGTATGTAAGTTGACTATTCATTCATCCTCTCCATTAATATAGTTGATTTCCCTTAATTATTGCTTTGTTAATTAGGTTTACATGCTTTTATAATTATTTTACATGCTTTCTTCCCATGCTTTCTAGTGTAGATTTATCGCTTTTCTTTAAAGCTTTATTTACCGCGTTTTTATCATGCTTTCTAGGTAATTTAAATTAGGTTGTGTTTGAATGGTACACACTCGGGTTAACGTGTTGCTTTGCTTGGTGATAGTGTTTACGAGTTTATTTCGGGTGTGTTGTCCTAATTATTGCGCCTATGAGATTTGACGGGGCATATCATGTATGTCCCGTGCTTACGACCTTTCGTGCGCAATTTTCGGGATATTTGTTGACATCAAAATCATATTAGGCTTTTATGTGGATTTAGGGGTATGATAACCCTTGGTTCAATTAACTGTCGAAACAAGACGCATTCTAAATAACTCGTCGACCCATGTAACAGTAATACCCCGTACTTTTGACTATATTTATTTTGAGGATTAATTAATTAAATGCGTATTAATTGGAAATTAATCCGGGTTATAAATACTAATGAAATGCGAATTGGTATTTGATTAGGTACATATATGATTATATATGTATTTGGTATTATAAAATTTGTCGTGGGATTTATATACGGCATTTTAGAAATTTTGTTGAGACGCGTGGGACCGTCGCGTCACGGTATAATATTTTGATAATAAAAGTGAATTTAAAATCTATAATCCGTATGGTCATTTTGAGTGCGCCAACGCGTCCGGAAGGGTCGAGATAGTCAGAAAACACTAGCCGGGGATATAGTTTGGGTCCCGGGGTATTTTTAGGCCATACCGGTAACTTAAGGGTATTTTGGTAATTTTACATTTTTAGGAATTAAAAGTGACGAAAATTAGATATGTAAATCTGATGTGGATTAAACCCATTAAGCCCATTAACCAACCCATATTAACCTAGAAGGCTACGTAGCTTGTCATTTAGGTTTTCTAAGTTGCCCCAAATCAAACCCTAGCCACCTTAAGCCACCATTAGAGAGGAAGCTTGGAGAGAAGAAATTCTGCATAAATTCTTCATCAAATCAACATCAAATCCGGAATCAAACCAAGGCAAGTGATTTAAATTACATTCCTTATGCAGTGAATGCTTTTTCCATGTTAGAAACATTGTTAATCTATCTTATCTAAGAGTTAAAAGAAAACCCATGAAATTGGAAGATTGTTGTTTAAATTTTGGGATAGGTTTGCATGTAGAAACATTGTTTGAAGATTTGATTCAGAGATTTCATATCTATGTAATGTATAAACGGATTAAAATCTGGGAAATTTGATGAGAAGAATCTAGGGTTTATGTTCTTGAAGAAAATTGGAAATTTATGTAGAAACCTTGTGATTTAATGATGTTTAGAAGGTATTAAACCCCTTTAATGATGTTAGTATGGCACCTTGGCATGTTTGAGGATGATTAGAGAACTCAATATATTGTAGGAACGAATTTTAGAAGAGGTTTGAGGAGTAAAAATGGTGAAAAACGAATTGGGGAAAAATCTGGGCCGAAACTGGTAGCTCTTTAGAAGCAGCCCCCAGGTCGTTCGAACGAACTCGTTCGAACGAGCTTCTAACGAGTTGACCAGTCGTTATTAACAAGTAGGGATTTTCGTTCGATATCTCGTTCGAACGAGATATCGTTAGAAGGGTCAGTTCGTTCGAACGAACTGGGATCTCGTTCGAACAGCCTCGTTCGAACGAGACTTCTAACGACCTGACAGTCCAAACTCGTTCGAAGTCTCGTTCGAACGAGACTTCTAACGAGTTGACAGTTTGATCCTTTTTGGACTGTTTTGATTTTTAGAGTCCCGTAAACTTGTTCGAGGATATAGAAGACCTTCCTTTATTGATGTGAGGTTAGATTTGGGACTTTTGGGTTATTGAGAGGAGTATTATACACTAGAACTATATTCAATGAACCATTTGGGTTGAGATGTGAGTGTCTACTACGATGTGAGGATGAATTATGGCGCGTATAATTACAAACCGGTATAGTACGAATTGTGATAATTATAGTTAGTACGAGAATGCGATATGTACTACGATTAAAAATATGGTATTACTAAGATGTGTGTTTACTTAGTATTAGTATATGGATTGTGTGTATGACATACCTACCATACTTGCTATCACGGGAGGTTGCGTTCGCTTAGGACCCTCTAATCCTTGTGTGCCTACGGGGGGGATATAGACTGGTACCTTGATGAACATAGGTCATAGAAAGACTTATTGTGATATTAATAAGTCCGCTGACCATGGGAGCGTAGGTATGTGCGTGACCCATGTGATGGTGACTGTGTTCGCCTCCACTATTTGTGATTTGTGTTATCTGAACTATTCCTGAGAGATTCGGAATATGTGATCCTTATGTACGTGATGTACCGGGATGGATAGCAGAGTATGTGTGCACCATAGCTTAGATTGCGGGGTGCTTGTATCGTATATTTATGATGTGAATAATATACATTAAATTAATGGAAATCCTCCTGTTAATGTTGTAAAAATATTACGGTATTGTTTCGAGATATATAATGAGTTAACTGATAGTTATATCAATGGCATATTTAGTAACCGAGTTTACGTTAAACCTCTATTTAATTACGAGCATTATATGTTAATAGAACCGGGTAAAAAGGGTAGAAACTATTACAGTCTAGCTAGTTATGATGTCACTTAGCTAGTGGTTATATTATTGTAGATGGGTACTTGCGTTAGGAGTGCACAGTTAGATGAGAGGTGAGAATATCATGTGAGTGCACGTCCTAACATGTATTTTGCATTTAATGTTTTAAATGTTTTTAAAGCACTTGCAGGTTTTTAAAATATAACTCCACTTTCGGGCTCTGACCCGTTTGCTTTTCAAATCTCTTTTTCTTTGTAAAACTATTTTAGGTGCCCAGCCACAAGGACACCAAGCATAGGATACTCATTCAGGTGACGAGCTGTAGCTGCTTGTGGAAGCTACAGGGATTTGCATGTAGACGCTTCTATCTTTGGATTCCAGAGTCACTATCTATCAGTTGTAGGGCATGTTGCCCATTTCTTTAGAGACATATTTTACATTTCAGTTTTCAGACTTTAGCATGTATTGTTTCAGTTTATTTATTACAGTTGTGGGATTGTAGTGAGGGGTTTCCTCCAGACTTTATTTACTCTATTGTGATGGTTATTCATTTTATTTCAGCATGGTGAATGGTGTTATCTATTTCTTCATTTTACTTCTTGCATGTTAATCAGACTTATATTAAAATTTGGCAACTTGCTTTTTAAATACTAGGTGGTTAGAAATAATAAAAATGTTTTCGACAGTGATGCTATTAACTGAGCCAACTTGGCATTTTGAATTAATTTTATAAAGGAGTAGCTACCCGGTATTTAATTAGTCGGGGTGCCACAGTAACCATTTTATACAAATTAACTCGGGTAAGGGATATTCGACGCAACCTATAGTTTTACGCGCTTTCTTAATCTAGTTTCAATACCTTTCCAACATTAACATTTCCCTTTTATGCATCTTTTACTTTTTAGTTTGTAATCACCTTTTACACTTTTATTTCGGAATATTAAATCATATAAACTCTAGCAACTTTTCCCTGTGGATTTTCGATACCCGACTTACCGATGTGCTTGCCCCGCAAGCGTAGTAGTAATTTATGTTTGTTTTTATAGTCGCGGTGAGACAGAAAACAACGACTGTGCACTTTACACGCGCACACCTCTCGTGCGCTATCATTGCCTCTAGCCTCTTTTTCATTCATTCTAGCTCTTTTTCTAAAGTTTTTTGTTCGTGGTCCAGCCTCTCTATCTCCAAATGGAGCTCTTATTCTTTCTCATCATACTTTTGATTAAGGGTGTATTTGTTTCTGTTATTTTCCTTTTTGCCATGTTTTTAAGTAACTGAAATTGGCTTCAAAGAAACCATAAAAAAATATGAAGAGTTGTGAAAATGATGGAGAGGAAGGGTAGATTTAAGAAGATAAAGGGGAGGTAGAAACCAAGGAGATGGAAACTAAAAGGCATGAGTTGGTGGATTTTTTGAAAGAAGTAATAGAAAGGTAATTTAGGTGAGTTAAAAGTAAATTAAATGATATTAAATCCTATAACACTATTGTATTAGAAGTATAATATAAATATCACACCACACCTGATAGTTGTTAGTAAGAACATTTGACAGGGTAATCTCTTGTATCACTATCAAAATAAAAAAGAGTAATGCTTTTTTTCTCTTTATACTTGATATAAAAATTCTAAGATTGCAAAAGGTCTTGAGTACCATGACAGTTTGAACTAATTTGATTTTATTGTGGTTTAGTTCTTATAGGTTGAAAATAATTCAAATCTCTTGAACTGGCGAGTCCCATCATCTTTTTAAGGGTCAAGTGATTTAAACATCTAATAAATTAAATTAATATGATATATCTGAATTGGTTTTGTCCTATTTATATAATATTATTTAGTTTGGTATTTGGTTAAATAAATTGAAACTCCTAGAAGTGATTTTCTTCCAATTTAGACTGTAAATAGATTTAAGCCGAACGGAATTAAATATTACATATATGCATTTTATATAGTATTCATATTGTCAAAGAACAAACTAGTATGAGTGATTTGATAAAAAGTCCCTCGACATTTATCATACCAAATTTAGTTTATGCCTTTTCTTTTTATTCCAAAAAGTTCATCACCATATAAAACACCTACAAACAATATTTTTTCTTTTAACCTAAACACTTATCTTCTAAGTAATGAACGAGAATTGCCCCAAAGATTTTTGTTAAAACATTATGCTATAATGCATCATTTACCTTGTAGCTCCAAATTGAGAATTTAAAATCTTATATTCATTAAATACTAGTGTTATTAATATTTGCATAACTAGTTTGTTGACCTGCACGATGCACTATAGGTTTTGATAATTAAATAATACTAAAATAAAAAATAGATGTAACACAAAAAAAGTCATTTTAAAGCTACAAAATTTTGCCACTCCTCTATTATCAACACTAAGTATTTTAACACCAAATATTCAAATAAGATAACCAAGTATCTTCACTTTATTAATCCTTATTGTAATTTCTCAGAAACTGGTTGCACATCAACCATCTTAAATGACAGTATGATACTCCTCACATGTCCCAAAGTTCCTAAAAATCACATTAATGATTATCCATTCAAATTTAATATCCCAAACATGACAACAAGCATCTGTTTATTATTAAACATAGTGTCCTTTTTTTCTCTTGTTGTGATCCAAAATTTGAAGAACAAAATGTGTGGAGGAAAATAGCCACCACACACAATGACACACGACACTCACATATGCACACTACAAACAAAACCTGAATAATACAATCAAACACCCTGTCCTTTTTTTTTATGAAAGATAGATAACCTAGTACCAATATAATTTTTGAGAGAGAGAGAGAGCAAGTTGTTGCTTGAAGATCGTACCGTCGAAGATGGAAAAGATCAGAGATCATCGCAGGCAATGGTCGGAGGTAGCTGGTGTTGGAGATTGTGATAACTTGGAGGGGTGGGTGTGGGTGTGAGTATGAGGGAGAGAGATGGAGAAGGGTGATATAAAAAATGAAAGGTTATAAATGGACGAGATATTAAGAGTTAGATAAAAAAAAAATAAGATTTTTTTTTTTTTGGTGGGGGGGGGGGGTGGCGGAGAGAGAGAAGATACCTAAAATGGGGAAGAAAAGAGAAAGAGAGAAGTAATCATACTAACTAATTAGAAACCCACGCGATGCGCGAGTTACAGTTAGAGTAGGAAAAGCACCCGAGAAATCGCAAACACGTAAAAGATGCTAAACCAAAATAGGAACACTATACCAAAACACTCTTTTAGTAACAGACTATTTTTTTTATTACTAACCGTATTATACCATTACTATTTCTCACAATAAAATACCATTAGTAATCTCATATAAGTGTTACTAATATTGATACAATATTTAAAGAATGTTTTTTTTTCCAAATGAAAGAAATTCCACCCGACTAAAATTTACTCCCAAAACTCAAAATTCCAGCTCACACACACGAAACCCTAGACAAAATTTCTTCCCCCTCTCTCAGATTTGTCCATCTCCAAGCCTTTTAGTCTGCGAACATGACTTCTCAATGTTAATGGACAATCAGATCTGAGAGATCTGGCAATGACTTCTCGATGTCTACGGACGACGTGGTTAGGGCTTATAGCCTTCTCGACAACGACATTCGAACCCTATGTATAAGGTATCTACAAAATCCATTATTTCAATCGATGTTTCTTTCAATGGTTTTTTATGGCTTTGATTTCATATTGTTAGAAAAATCTCAAGTATATATGTTTGGTATAGATTTGTTGAGTTATGATGATTTTGTTACTATGTATTTATTAGTATGATAATGTTTTGTATCTTGCTTTTAAATAATTTATTATATTGAGGTGGAATGATTAGAGCTGGAAATTGAGATTTGATGTCATATAATATTTTTTAAGCATTTTATACAGGTTTTTAGTAGGTTTATGAGATCTGGTGTTTGAAATAAGTAAATGAGTTTATATATATTCATTGCTTTGGATAATTTCTTTTCTTAGATTTGGATTCAATCATTTTATGATTATATTGGAGGATTAGGTCTAAAAATTGAGATTTGATTTGAAATAAGATTTTTAAGCAATTTATACATGTTTTTTAATAGGTTCAAATTCTTTGGTAATAAAGAAGATAAATAAATAAGGTTCTTAAATCTTTATGAGGACTTCAATATAAGAAAACTGAATAATCTCTTATAGATTCATTGTTTTGGAATTACAGACATTAATGATATTACTTGAATTCCATATTCTGCAATTACGTCCTCTCTATTGTATTCTTGGTCATCTTGTCTTCAGATATGTTAAACTGCAAATTATTGATTTGAACTATGAATTGAGAGTTTTTGATTAAATCATTGATGTCCCAAAGAGGTTTCTAAGAACCATTAATAAATTCAACAAGGCTTTTAGAATATTACTCTGCATAAATGTGGATAATGCCAAGATATACAAATTGTTCAGGATAGAATCCATGGCTTTGGATTTAACCAATAATGTACGAGAATCAAGAGACCCTAAATTGCCTTAAATATCTTTAATGGTACCACCTGCTCTATTAACACACTTATTACATTTTGAGGAACCATTAATACTAAGCTTGAACCAAACAAGAGAGGATCCATACCACTTGATAATTATTAGCCTAGTATCACAAGATTTAACATTGATCTTAAACTAGTGGATATGGTGGGAATCCATAGAGGAACTATTGCCATAAAAGGTGAAGGTACTAGGAAGGGAGAAACCCATTTTAATAACTTTCTGAATCACATCAGAGTTAGACATAGCCAAACTCTTCAAATTTTTGTTGTTTCTCGCTTTTCATATTTTGTAGAAAATAGGAGGAGGGATGGAAGAATAAATAAATCTTTGATGGTGTCTTGTAGGCATCATAATTCACAAAAACATGACCATAGAATTATAAGACTAATAATTTAGATTAATCCCAAACTAATCACCAAAGAAAGACCATATTGATTTAGCGAGATTACTCTGCACTAATGTGTATTGCAGACTATTTGCGATGTCACTGATTGTTGCCTGGATTCTTAGGGAGTTTGATGCACCTCTTATGAAGAAGATCCCTTATAAGATGGTCATACTAATCATGGGTCCCTTTGCTATTTTAGTAATCAATTATTGTCTATTCAATATGAGCTTAGGATTGTAGTCACAAATAAAATTCCTTTTTAAGGCAAAATATTATTTACTCCTTTATTGTAATAACAATTTTTCCATACTCAATGATGCTTCATGGTTATGATAGTTTTATGGTTGAGGGTTACTAAAAATCGTAACAACACTCAAATGCATATTACTATATTGAGCCTTTCAGCTTTTGTGCTCTAGCTATTGTTAGGAATAGTTACTAAACTTGAAGTAGATTGTGTTTTTGGCACAATCTGCTAAGAGTTTGTTGCTAAACAATTGTATATTTACTTTCTTATTTTGCTATCCTTGATTTTCGTAGTTTAGTTACAAATTTTGTGATGACGGGATGAAAACTAGGCTAAATAAATGTTATCAGAAACCCTATCTAATTCATGTTTGGCTGAACCTTTATAGTAGAGCGGATCTCTCATTGATTATTCGTGCAGGGATTAATCATTTTCACAATACACCAAATAGGGAGTGGTTTCAAATAGATGTTTAGCTACAGGTTATCTTGGTAAACTTCATGTTCTTCTTTATCCTGGTTGTTCTAATGGTTGGTGTGAAAAATCAGAAGGATCCTCGTCATCGTTTGCACCATGGAGGATGGATGATGAAAGTTATTTACTAGTGCCTTCTTGTAATCTTTATGTTTTTTGTTCCAAATGGGATTATCAGCTTCTACGGTAAGTAAGGTTTTATCCATCATGTTCTAAAGGATGATATGACTGTTAGTAGCTTCCTTATGAAACTTCAATTATTTTTTAAGCTACAAGCTATATAAATTCTGATATATACTCTATGCATAGTCTTCGGTATAAATGTATAATGTACCAATGTTACCTATATTGTAGGCCGCTATGTTTCTTTAGCCGATATGCGGTAGGGTGGTGATATGCTTATTGATTCACTACTTTCAATCATAAGGGCACTTTAGAACCCTTTGTTGGGTTCTTTCCATAATATAATCATGTATTTTGTCATGATTTATGTACTCTACCAATATAGAAAGTTCCCTAAGAATTTATGTAGTGGATAATCTCAATATTTTATAGTATATTAATAGTTTATATAAATAATTACGTATATATAATAGTTAAGAAGTCTTTTTTCTTCCCATTTATTCTATTATTTAAGTCAAAGTTTCCTTGAACTAATAAGAACCAAAGTAGTCAATGTTAAATTTGGGAACACCATTTTCGGAGATCCGGATCGACCATAGTTTCAATCTTAAAGAATCAAATTCTTCTCAATGACAATCATATTTGGATACAAAGTGTTGTATACATATGCATACAGTGTTGTATTTTTACACAACAATTTCAATCTCTCTTATATGTACAATTGTGCTTGATAATTTAATCATCTTTTGTCATTAACCTTACACACTGATCATTGTGAATGCACTATGGTATTCCCCTGGTTTATAGCCTGGAAAATGAGTTGTCATTAACACTAGTCATTTATTGTTATATTCTCTAAGTAGACACTAGTACTATTCCACTGGCTTATGGACTAATAAGTGAGTTATTATTAACATTAGTCATTGTTATATTATCTAAGTAGACACTAGTAATATTATTGGCTCTAGATGTTGTTTACACATTATTTGGATTAAATACAAACCATCTTAAGCAAAATATTGGTCCGAGGAGAGAAAATAATTTGAGACCCATACATTCTGAGTTTATCTTCACACACCCTTATGTGAAGATAAATATCCTAAATTTAAATTGAAAGATGTTGCTACTAAATGCACAAAAAGGGGAAGTAACCTTCATGGAATTGATTATTTTTTTAGATACAACTTTTTTTTACAGAGATGTCTCTTTAAAGGCAAGGGATGGTTCTAAAACTCATTTTTGGAAGAATATTTGGAGAGGGGGAGTATCCTTCCAGTTTAAATTTTTGGATGGTACTAAAACTCATTTTTGGAAGGATATTTGGAGAGCAGACGTACTTACTGAATCCTGAATAGAACTATTGTAGTTCATGTTTTTAGATTTTATGAAAAATAGTCCATGTTTTCAGATTTTTCGTTGAAGCTGTTCTCAACAGCCTTCTGCAAATGTTTCCAATGCGAGTCTTATTTTCTCTCTCTTCCAATACAACATGTTTTGTATTAGTTTTTGGCATAACAAGATATATGTATAGATGGTCTAGACATAGTCTAGACATGCGTATGTACGTATGTATGTATGTATGTATGTATGTATGTATGTATGTATGTATGTATGTATGTATGTATATAAATGGATTACACAACCTTATGATATTTACCCTCTGATCTATTATGATATATCTACTAGGGTATGCAACAAAGCTCTTGGAATTGGATTATGGAAGGTGGGAATGCATATAAATTTGTATCAGGGTTTATACCTTTAAAAGCCCAAATTTAGTTTCCAAATAGCATAGTGATGTTGCCTTCAATGGTTACATCATATAATTTAAAGCTTTGACGTGATTGCATGTTTCCCTAATAGCACAAATTCACATCCCAAATGTGAGGAAGCCCATACACTTTTGCGAAAAAGTGGATAACCCTAAGGTCTATTGATCACATGTATATATTGAATTACAAAAAAAATATTACCCAAATGTAAAACCCTATATGACAAAATTTAGGGTTTACATCTAAGATTTCTCTAGTTTGATCTCGTCTCTCTCTCTCTCTCTTTCTCTTTGAAATCAGAATTAGTTTTTTAGTTCTAAGAGTGATGAACTTGTAGGACAAGAGAGCATTAGGTGCATATATATAGCCTACGGCAGGGACCCTAAGGAGAGATAAGGATGTTGATCTTAATGGGCATAAGAAAACATAATCCGACCATATTCTAACCCTAATTCATTCATTATAGACAATTTTACTAAATAATTATAATTACAACTCCAACCCTTAACCCAAAATTATATTTCGAGCTCCTTTTTATAAATTACTTAATTTTCCCCACATTAAGGCTACAAATATTCGTTAATAAAATAAATTACTAACAATTTTGTTGATTAACTTATTTAAGTCCTTGAGCGTTCCATCTTAATTTCAAGGCTTCTGAGCCTTCTACTTTCGCTGAATAACATTACACTGACTCCGTGTAACTTAAACTTCAACGTATGGTCCTTATCAAAGACCTTTCAACTTTTTCCCAATATAACTTCATAGGGTAAGTCAAGTTTAGCAACACTCTCTACTACAGCGGTACGTAGATAATTATAACTACTATACTTTAGTAGTTGTTGCTGCAATCCATGATAATGCCACAAGGGGAGTGACCTCTTCTGCGGTCCTCATTCCCAACATCAACTTACAGCTCCAACTAAGCCCCACCTCGTGCTGCCCCTCATAACGGTCTTCCTTGGTCTCCCTTCATCGATCAGCATCCGAATCTCACCCGAGTGTGCAAAAGACTTACTATAATCTTATATAATAGCAGGAGAACGAAATCTCGCAATAGGAATCAACAATCCTAATCATAAGGCTCTATATCAAATAGAAAGTAATGCTAAAAGCGTAGTACGTCCGCACAGATTCCTAAGGACACTAGAACTTGATGCTCTGAAACCATCTGTGACACTCCCCCTCATAAAATACTGGGTGATCAATCCTATACCAATTAAAACGGGAGTCTCATATGGTTCATTCTCAGCATCACTATCGAAAACGAATTTAATTACTAATAACCTATTAGGCCGGAATCAAAATTTTATATTAACTAATCTTTTTAACCAAACCATTCAGATAAAACATCCACACAGTTTATATATATGAAATTGTAATGAAATAAATATAACCGAACACTCGGTTTAACATAATACAACCAAATCGAATGCCGCGCTAAAATGGCAGTAAAAGAATAAATAAATACAATTGTTCTATCGTCCCGAATGTTATTACAATGCTTCGTATCTAGATCACAAGAATAAAAGTGTCTTAAATAAACCTGCATGCATCCACAGCTACTGCAACGAACGTCTGAGTCGAAGGAATGATCATCCAGGCGTCCCTATGATTGGACACCTAATATATATACATATATAGTAAGAGAGGGGAAAATACAGAAATGGGTCAGAGCCCGAGTTTTGAAAATATTTTACAAGTGCATAAATGCTATATGTTAATATATGGAATATCTCATATTTAAACTGGTATCGCACTGTCATGAGATACTCCTCACCCGTCTTCTAATAGTGCATACCTATCTCATACCTTTTAAACCTACTAGTTAAGCTCCCCTGCCTAGAAAATCTCTTCCACTCATCTACTAAATCCTCATGACTATCACCTATCTTGCGTGATATAACATAAGTTATACCGTAAGCTGTCATATAAGCTTAACTTAATGTTGTCCTTAATGTGATATATATATATATATATATATATATATATATATATATATAGTTCTCGTTTCTATATATATATATTAATGATAATAATGCCGTTCTTATTCCATAACTTTCGCTAATTTAAAATACCATTTTCACTTTAGTATATAAAATCCTGTATATATATAGTTCTTCCTTTAATATACAAATCACAATTTAAATCCGAATAAAATTTCCCGAAATGAGAATAAATCCTTATTAATTTTGGTCTTTTCACCAGTTAAAGTTATATGATATCTCATCTTCATATACAAGCAATATACTATACACAATAAGTATAATAACCATCCCACCGAGCTATAACTCGAGGATGTAGTCTCATAGTGCCTATCTGCATCCGGGTTTACTCAATCAACCATGGTACCAAGCCTGACTCACGCATGGTCATGGTAAAAATACACAACGGTGGAGGCGGTCAAATTCCCTCCTAAAAGTGGAATAAAGCTATCGCACTCGTATGTGGTACGATATGACCTGGGGATATACTCTTCCTGCTCCTCAAGCCATAGCATTCACCCACATCGTACTAATAAAAATATATAACCTGGTTGTCCATCCCTTTGCCCGGGGAAGCCTGTGGAACCAACCTAGATCACACTAATAAAAATATATAACCTGGCTGTCCATCCCTTTGCCCGGGGAAGCCTGTGGAACCAACCTCTAAAGCACAAATATACCAGTCACGTACATATATATATATATATATATATATATATATATATATATATACTGTTATAACTTTCGTATATATAATTTGTATCCCTTCTCAATATATATATGGCTATAATTTCCAAACTCTTATAGCGACAGGAAATACCCCGAATATTCCCATTCATAATAGCATATAAGTATTCATACACTTAACATACTAAACCTACAAGTATCCTATTACTTAGGGTTTAACATACACCTCAATCACATTTAAGGGTTTTACATAAACCTGAATATACCAATTCGTAATAATTAAATAAGTATACTAACTACTTATCTTAATTCCATAGGTATTGCATCACCTATACTAATAGTCGTCAATAGACACATAGGATAACCGCTCAATTCTATTTAGCCCGTATCCTAAATTACATCCTACTTGCATCCTAGGATTCACTCAAATATACTTGGCCCATATTTATTCTCTATGCATAAATGTCTATATAAACACACTTGCCGAAGACTTCTATCGAATGTTATTCATCCTAAAACATTTATTGAGTTTGTGCCCCGGATTGTACACTCCACTAACCCAAGGTTAATGTACCTTTCCTCGGGTCCTTTAGGTCATAACCATCTATAATACACTAATTAAGAAGGTCCCTAAGCTTTAAACCTAAAGAGAAAAGGAATAGAAAAATCCAAATCTTGGACGGAAAATAGAGTACCGGCCGATCGGTCCCTGACCCCCGGTCGACCGCAAATTGGAATTATGCCTGGCAAGCCAACCAATGGCCTTTTTCCCTTATACTGTTCGACCGACCCCTTGGCCACGGTCAACCGGTCACACCAGATATTTAAGCCATCTTTTCATTTCTTAGAAAACCTAAATCTCCGAAATACCAAATATCATCCCAACCTCCATTTTTATGGTTTCTAGTCTCAACCAACAATACTATAATCGTCTAAACATTGATTTGTAAATAACACGTCAATTGTTTGGGGGATTTATCAAGTTTTCTTAGATTTGAACCTTAAATCAATAAAACTCCAATTATATCATTTCTTCCCATTACAATCCACATTTATACACTGTTTACATGGGTTTTATACTAGAAATCGTCAAGAGATACAAACACACCTATTTGTAATTTCAAAATCCAATTTTCTGAAATTTATTTCAAGCGTTTCAACCCAAAATTTATCTAGTTTACTAACTATAATATGAGCTACACACTCAAAGGAATAAAGCAAGTAAACACTTTCCTTGTGAATAAAATCCGACGACCTCGAGTCGATTCCCACGGAGTTTGGCCCGGAATCCACTTTCTTCTTCCTCTTTTCCTTCCTTTCTTCTCTTATTTCTTTTCTCTTTTTTTATTTCCTTCAATCACTCTCTCTTTCCTTATAAAGAGAAAAATGTTTATCCCTTATTAACCCAAAATTGACTCGTTTACTCAATTGTGAGTCCCTACTAGTCGAAAAAATCCCGAAACCTAAACGCTACCCACGGATACTCTATTTTGACTATCTTGGCCATTTTGAAACCAACCATGCGCTCGAAATATCCATCCGAGTCACTTAAATAAAATTCACTAGTTAAACCCAACACATCTCAATACGGGTTTTCCAATTAAAATATTATCCTTTGTCGCTTTACCTATCTGCGACATGTAATTAAAATAATTCAACTCGTTTACTTAGTCCCAAAAGTAAATGTAACACACACTGGAAATCATCTAACCCTCTGATCGAGTGGAAAAACCGAGAGTCCGTGTAATACGCTAGTCGTTGTTATCGGCTTCCAACCTCAATACAAAAAAAAACCTAAACTTGTAACTACACTTCTTAAGGAGTATAGTGGCGAGTCTGGGTATCGAATCCACAGGGAATTAGGACGTGTGAACGTGACGACAAAGGTAAGGTAGTTTAATCCTAAATTTGATATTAAAATAAAATAAAAGAAAAGGATGATTGATGGGTTTAAATTTCCAATTGGTGACGAAATAAATTGTGCACAAAAACACTAAGAATTGTAAAGAAATTAGATTTGAAAGTGAGAGAAAATAGGGTGGGGTACAATCCTTCAAACCTTAACGAATTACCTTATAGAACACTAGAGTTGTAAATTAAAATTTTTGACTAAATCCAATCTTTATAGATCCTAAGCATTACATATATGAAGGATCTTGCCCGCATCATATGAAATCAAAGGTAAATACAAAGCGGTGAATGGACAAATACACTTGCATAGCGTTCTTAAACATCCCAAGTACCTGGGGCAAGAGAGATTAAAAGATTGGCTTTGTTTGTATAATTTCCATACACGATTTGGTCAATATTTAATTTACCCTCCATTTTCTAAATGGGTAATTCACCTCGGAATTAGTTCATGTACCCCATCCCTTGAGAATTTAGCTAGACATGATTTTTCTAGAAAACAAATTCATACCAATACATAGAATTATGGATCTAGCAAACATTGGTAACAAATTGCAAGATAATTGAGAATTGAATTGAAAATAAAATAGAGAATAAATAAGAGAGTGAAAAATTGATACTTATATTCAGCAATAGGGAAAGAGATGAACTTGAATCCAGAAAAATTCTTCTTCTTCAAACTTACAAACTAGAAATACCCTCTCAAATTCGACTATCTCTCTCTAAAATTCTATTCTACTCTCTAGAATTCGACTCCCTTTGGAATGAGGTAGGGCTTGGTCTTTTATAGCACCAAGTTGCACGAATTTGACATCTAGAATCGCTTGTTGCACAAGTTTTCACCAGCTAATCACCTCAAAATCTGCATAATTAATGTCAGCAATTTGCACAGCCGGACCAGTTTGGTACTGGATCGGTTCTTTTTTTTTTCTGACCGGACCGGTCCGATCCCCACCGGATCGGTTTGGTTCCATCCGGATCGGTTTGGTTTCTGGTCCATTTCTCTTCATTATCGTGCAACTTCAAAACCTCGTAACTTCTTCACCGTAGCTCGGATTGAGGTGTCGATTTTTCCAGTGTTCTTGTAATTTAGAGATATTCAACTTTCTAGTTGGACCCACCTCCGGACTAAGGCTGAAAAATTACGAAAATGCCCTTCAACTCTCCATTTCTTGGTTTCTTTCACTATTTTGAGTTCTCCTTCGCACTAACTTACATGAAATACCTATAAATCACATGAGAAATACAGAAAACACGAAATACTTTCCAAAAGAGGTTAGTAGCATAAATACAAGACAAATCCAAGATATTTGCACTGCACGGGATCATAAAAACACCGAAATTAAGGAGATAAATATGAAGAATATGTGCCTAATCACCCTCATAAACTCCAAAAATTATTATTTAGAGTAATTCCTCAAATCTCCAAATTGCACCCATTTATTTAATTTAAATATCCATAAATGTGTGTGGTATTACAAGAAATTCGCAACAAAACGACTAGATAATCTCTATAATAAATTCGGTATCAAGTAAGAGGAAAAGAAAATATATAAATTAGGATACAATAGAGATAGATTGACAAGGGATATAGGTCACAAAATATATTTGTTAATGAAAAAGAAATTCTAGATAGATGGAAAGAAGAATGTCCCTAAGAAGATGCCGAGAACATTGAATCGAATATAAGAATGGTATGTCCGATTACTGAAAAAGATGTAGATATATTAATAAGAAAATTGGGAAGGAATAACGCAGTTGACCCGAGTAAAATACCGATAGAGGTATGAAGGACCATTGGAAATGTAAGGATAAATGGTTAACATGTTTATTTAATAAAATTTTAAGTGAAAGAAACCTGCCAGGTGAGTGGAGGAAAAAAACCATAATATCTTTTTATAAAAATAAAGGGATATACAAAACTATAGTAATTATAGAGGAATCAAACTGATGAATCACACTATGAAATTATGGGAAAAAGTTATATAACAAATATAAAAAATGAGTCCACTATTTCGAATAATCAATTTGGATAAATGCCAGGGCAATCAACCACGAAAGTTATTTACTTATCAAGATAATGAATGGAGAAATGTAGATGTAAGAATAAAAATTTATAAATAGTCTTCATTGACTTAGAAAAGGCTTATGATAGAATACCTGAAAATATAATTTGGTGGTCTTTAAGGAGGAAAGAATCCATATGAGTTATATTATAGTTATTGAAGATATGTATAATAACACAAAGACTAGAGTAAGAACTATATGTTAAGAAACTAATGACTTTACGGTTAAAGTAAGTCTAAATCAAGGATTAACATTAAGTCCTTATTTATTTGTCGTAGTTTTGGACGAGATTACTAAGGACATAAAAGAAGATGTCCCATGGTGTATGTTATTTGTGGATGATGTAGTTTTAGTAGACACTTCAAAGGAGGACTTAGCGATGAGAGCAGATACTTTGAGAAAACCCTTAGAATCTAAGGGACTAGGAATTAGTAAAAATAAAACGAAATTTATGGAATGTAAATTTAATAATGAGGCATCGGATAACATAATGTTAAGGATTGAAGAAAAAGTGATAAACCAAACTAATAAATTTTGTTATTTAGGTTCCGTGTTACAAAGTAATGGAGATATTGATGATGATGTTTTTAGTAGAATATCAACTGGTTGGGTGAAATTGAGACAAGCAAGTGGGGTGTTATGCGATAAGACGATAACTAATAAACTAAAAAGAAAATTACAGAACAGTTGCTAGGCCAGTGACCCTATATGAATCGGAGTTTCGACTAAAAAAATATGAAAAAAGTCTCCATGTTAGTGAGATGAGGATACTCTGATGGATGATATGAATTACTACAAAGAAGAAAATTAAAAACTAGTATGTAAGAGAAAAGTTTGGAGTTTCTCCCATTAGAGATAAATTGAGAAAAAGTAGACTTAGGTGGTATGAACATGTATTGTGTAGACCAGTAGATACACTTATAACAAGAGAAAGATTATTGAAAATAGAGGGTAAAAGAGAAAGGGACCGCCCTAAGCTATCGTGGGAGGAAATTATTAGGAGAGTTCTTAAGGAATTAAACTTGAATGATAATATGTCACTTATAATAGAGTAGATTTACACTTCAAATTTGGGGATTAAGGCAAGGATTATGATGGTGTGAGGAGAGATCACGTGACCGACCCATATGATGGGATTAAGACAAGGATTATGATGATAATGTGATAACTTAGTTTAGTTACAATCATCTTATTTAATTGAAAATTTTAGCAAGTTGATCCATGCAAAAACTATTGTTATTGTGAACGGGTGTTTCCTGATAAGGGGATAGTGGTCGTTGACAAGCTTTTTATTTTGGAGATTCAAAAGATTTACACTTCAAATTAAAATTTGTGATTTCAAACTGTGAAAATATGTTTATGCATTTGACTCAACAAACATAATTTTTTAGTGAAATATTAACATATTTGAATTTGAAATCCACAAGTTTGGGGATTGGGGAGATGGTATGATGCCAAGTGGTGAAGGGAAAATTTTTGGTGTTTGAGAAATTAAAAAAATTAGAATTTTTTTCTATATTTTTTAGGTCGCAAATTTATATATACTGCATCTCGAGCACATCATCGACGATATGTGGTGATCGATTGCAAAAAATACGGCGATCAAAGATGCAAAGGTCTGGTAGTTGGAAAACAAATATTATTTAATAGTTTCTAATATATTCCATTTTATTAAAAATAAAATCAACTTAAAAAAAACAGGAAGTATTTTCCCAAAAAAAAAGTTGAGTGTTCTTTATTCATAACCAATATTATTACATGTCCTAAAAATGCATAATCGATTTTTTTTTTCTAAAAGATGAAAAAAATAACGATCATTCTCATTAAAGAAAAGTTGATTGTCCTAAAATCATAATAGGGATGTTTTTTAGCACGCTCCTTTGGCATAGTAATAAGCATACCTCATCTCTTTCTTCACTCCTGAATTTTGTGGAGGAATCATAGGGAGACGTCTAATTAGTGTTTTTTGGCAATGCTGTTGGGTTTTGAGTCGTTACTTTTTGTTGGGTATACTTGCACTATGCGGAATTCCACCCTCTTAGGCGGGTTTTCTTTAATGAAACTTGATTTACTTATATAAAAACCCCTAATAGGGACCATAATCATAAAGAAAAGTAATTATCCTAAAATCATAATAGGGATCATTTTTCTAACAGAAAAGTTGATTGTACTAAAATTATAATAGGGACTTTTTTTAGTTAATAGTAAAATTCATATTTTTTAAAAAATAAATTTAACTTAATAAAAAGTGAAGGCTATTTCAATAACCAATATTATTTTATGTACTAAAAGTGCAAGATCTATTTCAGAAAACAAATTTACTTTCTAAATATTACACATGCCATACTTTTGTTTTGAATCCAAATCATGTTTTTACTTTGTTCAAAATCACACGTATACTACTTTACAATATTTGTAGCATTGATTCAAAAACAGAAAAACGTCATTTCCACATATACTTTCAACACACAAATGGCTCATTTTTCTTTGCTAAAAACCTCTAGATGGGACTTGATGGATATCGAACAAATAACAGATGGATATTGACTAGGAAAATTTTCAAAAAGCGCATTACTGATGAAGTGCACAAGTAACGTAGATTATGAGTCATTCAAGCCTATAACAAAATATATAGATTAGGCTTTCAGTGAAACAGATAACCAAAAAAGTTATGGAATGCAATGTACCGAATTGAGATTTTTTGAAGAAATTGTGTTCAAAATTGAAAAGGAAGATGTAGGGTGTAAAAGAAAGACTAAGAAGTTCGAAATGATCTAAATATTGCTAGATAATGGAAATTTAAGCGCAAAAGGTTGTGTTGTTTGAGGTAATGATACTATTTAGATTTCATAATATTCAAATGATGCGTCGCATTTGATTTAATAAATTGTCTGCTAAATTTTTCAAGGATTAAATACCAAAAAAGTCCCTCAAATATTTTTTAATACACATTTAATCCAAGCCTTTTATTTTGTACCAAAAAGTCACTTATTCTCTTATCTTTAAAGGTTCACGTCAGCGGCATGGTAAAGTCTTTTTGGCATGGTGAAGGATTTTTTGGTGCAAAATAAAAAGGTTTGGACTAAACGTGTATTAAAAAAATTTTGAGGGACAATGAGCTCACAAAATATATAAGCCCCTTAATAAAATGTCGTGTGTAAATAGACTAATACTATATGTCCAACCATAGTATCCACTAAATAGATTGATTCTCATTTATTTCCACATAACGTTAAACTCACTCTTCTCAACAAATTAAAACCAACCAAACCCAAAACATATTGCCACACACAATGCAAAACTACATCCCGAATATCTGCATCTCACATGTGCCATCGAGTTTAACGAATTAGCCGGTGATGGAGGAGGCAGGCTGGATATTGTAGATGGCGAAGTGGGACCAAAAGAAGGCGATGGAGATGGCGAAGTGGGACCAAAAGAAGGCGATGGAGGAGGCAGGCTGGATATTGTAGATGGCGAAGTGGGACCAAAAGAAGGCGATGGAGGAGGACTACCTGGTTGAGTTTTTTCTACGACAGTGACCATGAGCTTCATCCCATGTTCACAGTCGGCTCCAAAAGTGCACATGAAATAAAGCACACCTTTCTCTGCCAATGGAACTATTGTTGGAGCACCGTTGTATACCATAATTATACTTCGAAGATTGCAGTCATCGTACACTGTTTTTGACACTTCCACCACGTCGCGAAAGTTTGGATTATAAACAAACACTGCATTCGCACAATATGAAAATTATGTAAACATAAATTTATCTCAGAGGTTAATTATATTAAGTAATGAAATTTAGATCTTGAGCCAAGCTTCATAACAGTAAATGTAATATAATCCTTAGCCATCATCTTATATGTCATATGACATAAATTATCTTCTAAGCACACATTTACTTTATAGCCATTGAGAAAACTACTCAAACCCTCTATAAAAGTAATTTTCGTCCCTAAATATTATTTCTCTTTTAAAACATAATACAACACCATTTTAATTAATTACTTACCATTTGTATTAAACATTTTTATTTACGGAAGAATTCTGAAAAAATAACACATAACCCCCTTAATGATTGCTACACCAAGATGGTAATATGTTTTCCCTTAAAAAAAACTCAAAAGTATACTTAAATCTACTTGTTATTCCCAGCCATTCCTCTCAGTGCTAAAGCATCCAAATATCTCAAATTGGTGTCATCTCTCTAATCGATTTGATCTGATGCAATTTCATAGATTCAGTTTGGGAATTACAAATACGTCTCATCTAATTGGTTTCCAAACGCCAATCACATGTTTGGTTTGAGAATGAAAATCATGTATGTTGGCACTCGCGCTCATACGTATACATGTTCCAGCTATGTATATGTATACGTAGGTTTCTTTTTTTTTCCCTTTCTAATTTCATTAGTAAATATGGGAACCCATTCAACTACAAATGACTATTATGTTTTTTGCAACTTAACCAAATTATTCTTCACTGTTAACGTATTTAATCAACCCACGCATCTCACCACTACCTCAACTCAGATCTGAGATAAATAAAAGAATAGATTATGTAATTTTAGGACTTAAAATAATATTGATTATGGATATAGGACAACAAACATTTTGTTTCCATTTTTAGTCCCTATTTTCAAATTAAAGGGACACGTGGCATGTTGTGATTGGTTGACGCTTTATGAATATTGGTCCGTGCCAGCGACTTTATTCAAAAATAGGGACTAAAACCATAGATAAAATGTTTGTTGTCGTATTTCCAAAATACATATTACAATAGGTCCTAAATTTACAAAGCCACATAAAAGAAACAACCCCACTGACATAAAAAAAGTGTTCTCACATCCAAATATTTATTACTTTTAAAGATGGCCTCTTTGTATTCTATATATAAGGGTCCGTTTGGTTGGCGTTTTTTGTCTAGGCAAATATGAAAATTTACCCACATTTTGGCTGTTTGGTTGCACAATTTGTCGTGACATTATTTGTCAATGTACAACATCTCATATGCACAATCTGTGGACAAATTTTGCTTACCTATTTGAGTGGAAAATATTTGCCAACAAATTTGTCAACTTCTTAAACGGTTTTAATGTTTTAAAAAATAATTTAAAAACTGTTTTAAATAATTAAAAAACGGTTATGAATATTTAAAAACTATCTTGCAATGTTTTAAAAACTGTTTTTAATATTATAAAAAATTGTTAAAAAAATGTTTTACAATTTTTTAAAAAAACCGTATTAACGAAATATTGTAAAAACTATTTTTAACATTTTTAAAAACTGTTGTGAATATATTATAAAAACAGGTTTAAAGTTATAAATAATAATTTTAAAAACTATTTCAAATAGTAAAAAAAAACTGTTATAAATATTTAAAAACTGTTTTGTTGTTTTTAATATTATAAAAAATGGTTAAGAGAATGTTTTACAAATTTTTTGAAAAACCGTAATATAAAATTATTGTAAAAATAATTTTTAACATTTTTAAAAACTGTTTTGAATATAATATAAAAACAGTTTTAAAGTTTAAAAAAAAAATTAAAAAATATTTTAAATAGTTAAAAAAACTGTTGTGAATATTTAAAAATTCTTTTGTAATATTTTTAAATATATTTTTAATATTATAAAAAATTGTTAAGAACATGTTTCACAATTTATTTTAAAAGCCGTAATATAAAAATATTGTAAAAACTGTTTTTAATATTTTTGAATATAATATAAAAACTGTTTTTAAATAAATTAATTGGATTGACTTTAATTTCGTCTAATGGTTGTTTGATAGCCTCATGTGAAAAAAACTAGGTAAAATTTGCCTAGGCAAAATTTACCTAGACAAATTTTGCCATGCCCACTCTTTTGTCTATTGTCAACCAAACGGACCCTAACAATTTCTAGAATTACTAGTTGGCGCGGGTTATACGGCGGACTTAAACTTGAGATATTGCCAAACACGTAAAATATGCAACATCAATATAATAAATAAAAATCAGATTATTTGTGCTCTCAAACATCAAAAGCAAATATTTGACATGAGCTCACCTTAAATTATGATGGGTATAGGAACCGTAAAATGAGTGTTGTAGGCTTCAAATGACATTTTCTTAAACAATTGGTATGTCACCATCACTGACAACCACAACAATAACTCACAGGCATGTCTCAATTTGGTACACTAACTGATTAATTTGATTTAAAGTTTAAAATCGAAAATATTATTGTATCAGAAGTCCTGGCATCAAAGAAAAAAAAAAACTATCAACTACTTCATCTATGAAATCTATACCATAAAACCCATACCAATGATCTATACGTAAAACAAATGCTTCCTAGTAGTACAATCATTTATGAAAATAAAAACATCAATCCAGAATTTAGATGACATAGTTATAAGTAACCCCATCATAAGACTTGCAAATTTGAATTAAGACACAGGCACAACATATTTGATATATAAGTAATCCAAGCAGTGTTATTCCAATGAAGAATTCAACTCGTACTCGAATCAGCAGATTCGATCAACTCCCTTAATCCCAAACTACCCACTTTATCATCATCCTTTTCCTTTTCATCATCATCGACATCATCATCCTAGTGAACAACCGACAAAGCTTTGAAATATATATATACTAGCGGATGCCCGTGCCCGAGGGCACGGTGATAAATTTGTCCCCGTGATAAAATCCAGCCAATAATAACCCGTCATTTTTTAGAAAAAAAAACTTTAAAAAAAAAAAAAATAAAATAAATTTTTTTTAATATTTAAAAAAATTATTATTTTTTTAAATATTTTAATAAAAAAAATAATAAAATAATAATGTATGTATGTATGTATGCATGCATACATGCATGTGTATGCATGCAAGCATGCAACACATAAAATGCCATGCATGTTTATCATGCATGTCTTATCATACATGAGTTACTATTCATAACACCATTGTCTCATATTATATATATATATATATATATATATATATATATATATATATATATATATATATATATATATATATATATATATATATATATATATTGGAGCTTAATTTTTGAAAATGTATACATTTTTAACGGTACGGATTAATGCCACATCAAAAGGCATTTTTGGAAAATAAAGGGTTGAGATTGATGCCCACCATTCTTATTTTTTCACTACCTATTTTATCCCTTAAAATTTCAAATTCCCCCGATTTTCCTTCTCACTACCTAATCTCCACCTCCACCACTTCAATTCAAACTAACCCTTTTTTCGTAAAAACACACCAAATGACAGCTTTCTCACTAACCCACCCTCCCATACACTCACAACCCCAACAATACCATTACCCGTTCTAACATAGCGCTCACAAAATGAACCCTCAAAAAATCAACCTCTCCCCAAAATAAAAACCATCCCCATCTGCCTCCCTCATCTACCGCGCGTTGCCGCCCTCATCAGCTGTATTGCTTCGATTTTTTTTTGTTGGGGGGGGGGGGGGGTAATTAGGGCTTCGATTCTGGGTGTGTGGGTGGATTACAGCTTTGATGGTTCATCAGCTGCAGGTATGTGTGGGTGTGGACGGATTCTAGGTGTGTGTGGACGAATTAAGGCTTTAATTTTGTTCCTTTTCTCTTACCTATCCCCACTCAGATATTCTTATTTATTTACATTCTTAGCTCGATTCTTGACAAGGTTCAATTTGTTGATCAATTATTCTAACTCATTTACATTCTTACCTCGATTTTTGGTTTCAGATTTGGTTTCTTGGCTCGATTTTTTGGCTCTATTCATTGGCTCTATTTTTGTTGTCTCGATTTGTTTCTTGGCTGAGGTTTTGGATTCGACATCAGGTATTCTTTTACTAATTTACATTCATTGGTTTTAGATTTGGTTTCGGAATTGGTTTCTTGGCACGATTTTTGCTTTCTTGGATCAGGTTTTGGATTTCGTTGATTTCTTCTTCACAGATTGGGCTAAGTGGGGTTGGGACATTTCAGAGATTTTGCTTGGCAAAATCAGGTATTTTTTTTATGTTTTTATTGTTATTTACTTATTTACATTTAGATTTATTAGTGGATTTTCAACTCAAGCACTAAATAGTAAATAGTTTGCATATAACACTCTATCTGAGTTTGTTGGGTTCATTACATGGGGTTTGTTGGGACTTTGGTTGGGTTGACAAGATGGTTTATGAAGAAATAAAATGGAGAAATCGTGTTTTGACCACACACGCATGTCAGGTTGTGAGTGTCTTTTACATGTTTGATAAAATAAAAATTATACGAAACTTGCATATGTTTGAGTGTCTGTCTTATGGATCTGATGTTTTTTTTAAAATTATTCTTGCTTATTTTTACAGGTTCATGGAGCAAATGGACTTCTACCAGTTCAGTGCTTATTGGGTACACATTTCTTCTCATCCTTCATTGTTGTTTAAAAAAGAAGGTAAGGGGTTCAAATCTATTCATATAGTTATTTTTTTCTTCTGTATTTTTTAGTTTTTATCTTATCATTTATTTCTTCTATGTTAAATGCCCCATCTATTTTGAAATCTTGGGATTTCATCATTATTCTATTTATTTCTTCTATGTTAAGCCAATTAATATTGTGGCTGCTACTGTAGAAGCTGCTACTATAGGAGCGGAAACAACAGCTGAATGGAAAAAATAGAGACTTCTACTATAGGAGCAGACCAAGACTACGAACTGTGGCCACTACATAGGTATTTTCAGATCGAATATAGTTTTAATTTTGTAGTTACATTTTGCTCTCATATGGTATATGGTATGGTATATTATAGTTACATTGGGGGTGTATGTAATTTTAGTTTGTTGGATTGATTGAGTTTATGATTTAAGGTTAATTTTTATGGGGTCATTTTCTATTAGTAATAAAGGGTGTATGTATTTTCAGTTAGTTGGATTCATTGAGTTTATGCTTTAAGGTTAATTTATCAATTGAGTTTATGTAATTTCTTGCTATACATCTTTGGGGGTGTATGTAATTTTAGTTTGTTGGATTGATTGAGTTTATGCTTTAAGGTTAATTTTTGTGGGGTCATTTTCTATTAGTGATGGAGGTATTGCTCTCACAGTTTGATGTTTGAAGTTTGATTTCTAAGTTGATTTCTTCAAGAAAAAAAATTTCAGTTTCATGTTTGAAGTTTGATCGTGAATTGAGTTACATAGACGGAAGTTGTTACATACATGTTTGAAGTTTGATCATTATGTCGCACACTGAAAACATGTAACTCAAACATGTTTTTAAGTGTAACAACTCAATGCACGATCTATGTAACTCAATTCAGCGCTGAATTATATGTAACTTTATGAGTTGTTACATTACCATTTGTTCTTTGTAACTTTATGTCACACACTGAATTGAGTAATGTAACAACTCAATTCACGATTTATGTAACTTTATGTCACACATTGAAAACATTCAAACAATTGTTTAACTGAACATACATTATGTCACATGCTGAATTGTATGTTTGAAGTTGATCATAATGATCAAACATTATGTCACACACTCAAACATTATGTCACACACTGAAAACATGTAACTCAAACATGTTTGAAGTTGTTACATTATGTCAAACGCTGGGTTTTTAGGTTTGGGATAATGTTTAAAAATGACTTCAACTAAGTATTTTTTTCATGAGTTGTAAATGTCCTGAGCTGACTTAGCTGTCATCCTCATTTCATCTGTTAGCTGTTATCTTCTTATTTATTTCATGAGTTGTAAATGTCCTCAACATTTATTCCGCACGATACCAAAATTAAAGTCTTTTATTGTGCCTTTTGTTCACAAGCCTCTTGTATTGGTGCCCCAATAAGAACTAAATCTTTCCTATAGTTTGGATCTTTATAGCCTCTTACACATAGTAAGCTCAGATCTTTATTGGTTATAGTTAAATTTAGTTTGTAGGGGATCTGTTTCATTCCATTACTATGACACTCCCACTATAAAAATGGCATCTGTTCAGATTTGTAGAGGATCTTTATTGGTACCTGTTATATCACATTTTAGGTATGAAATGACGCAGCATCAGCAGGTATAGGAAACACATTTGGCAAGCGATTATGACGACATTTTACTCAGTGATTCTCCCCACGCAGCAGCAGTATGACTGATATTTGTGCGTATTCATTATATTCAGCTGTGCACTTTTCATTTTGTGTGTATTCATTGTATTCGTGTAGGTCTAATAATATGTATATGCGTGTAGGTTTAATCTTTGGTGTATGTTTAATGTTTGGAACTCACGTATTCTTGCTCATTGACTTATATATTACATTTTTTACAAACTTAATTTTTTATTTAATTGCAAAGTCATTTTTCTATGTTTGTCATTACTAATTAGATAACTGATTTAAGCTTCCTCTATTTAGTTTAAAAATGATGCGTTGCAATTATTAGATACAGTAGTGCTCTGATGTTGCATTTTAATGACTTAAACCTTGAACCTTCGAGCTTATTTTTGTTATATAGCTGCTATACCAGCTATAGCTTCTATATACCAGCTATAGGATGCCTAGGATGGAATTTTATAGCTGCTATACCGTCTTGATTGGAGATTGGACTTTTAACATGCATAGGATTCCTGAATAAGGGTAATTTTTATCAACAACTTGCAGATAGCGCAGGCACTACAAATGCAAATTTGACTCTTATTGGATGAGCAAGGGACTTGATCACCGGAGCAGGGGACTCCAAGAGTTACTTAACCTAACTCTTATTAGATTAATAGAGTTCGAAATGAGTTGCTTAACCTGACTCTTATTTCAGGCTTGGTACCGAGAAATGCTTAACGTGGCTCATTTCGAACTCATTTCTTAACCTGACTCTTATTTCAGGCTTGACACCGAGAAATGCTTAACCTGACTCTTATTTAGATGTATTCACATGTCATGCCATGAGGCATGCCATAGTTATGTATTCTGCATATATGACTACGTTTTTGTCATTTTGGAGTAGTCATATGGAGTAGTCATATGCATATATGACTAAACATTTTATTTTTGTAGTCATATGGCATATGTATTCTGCCACGTATCTTATGACGTATATGCATATATGAATGCATATACTGAATACATATATGATCACATATCATATAGGATGAATTTGTATAATATTTCTACTCCAACGGCATGTCATAGTTATGTATTCAGTGTGCCATTAATATCTTTCTAGAAATGAATGAAGATTATGGTTTGAAGTAAAGCAATGGTCGTGCTTGGAATATGTAGATTCAAATGAGAAATTATTCTTAGAATGCAATATCTCATTGGAGCAAGTGGATCCAAATGGGAGTTCTTTTTCCAATCTTATCAAGAAACACACTTGGTCTGTGTTTGAGAGTAATTCCCAGGTGTTTGAGACTTAGGCTGCCTCCCAGATGTTTGAGAGTAACTGATTTGGTAACTCCTTTTTTCTTACTTATTTCTTACCTATATTAGATTCTTTTGCTTTTATTCTCATCCTTCATTATTTTTTTAAAAAAGAAGCTCCCGTTCTTTTGTTTTTTCACGTTCTTGCTGCAATTCCAGCCGTCGTTGTTCATCATCAAATACAATGCGCTATGTCAGCGAGTTTTTCAAAACCTTTATTTGATTTTATATCTATTTATATTTATCTCCGTCTCTTATTTTTATCAACTTTTGATAGTTCGGTATTCCAGAGGTTAATTTACCCAAGTCTTATATTTGTTCATTTTCAAATATTTGGGATTTAGTGTTTTAGCTTTTGGAAAACTTTGTTTGGCAGTTGATCAGGCAGTATCTGTCTACTAGCTGATCAGGTAGTATCTCGGGTGAGATATTTCCGAGAGGGTGAGATCAATGAATTATATGACTATTCAGTTTGCATTTGTTACTAAGCATTATAATTTTCAGCATTATAAATTGTAGATGAGGTGTTTTTCAGTGCATTCTAAATTGCAGACAAGTTGAGTTAAATGAGATAACTGAAATTGTGAAACCATTTGCTTTCCATATTCCTCTATATGTAGCTTGTCTATTTGGGAGTTAATTCACACTCTTATTCCCCACTTTCTTTCCATCACACATACTATACTCTGTTTTTACCATTACTTTTCAAACATTTATGTTTTAGATTATGTAATGGGTTTTGTACTAATCTCAATTTAGTTTTTGTTCATGTTTTGTTCTAAACATAATACATGGCTATCAAGAGAAATAGATCAATAGCACTCATAACATCAGGTACTCCCTCTCAAGAGCAAACTTCATATGCCCAACTCCCTCTCAAGAGCAAACTCCCGCTCATAATAAATGGCATTCGAGTTAAATCCTTGCTATTATATTTAAGGAGATTATTCTTTTTGTTCATTTTTAGTTTGTGCAATTGCGCATGCCCAAATCTCATTGTTATTGCTTGCAATTCGAGTCACATTTACACTACTATTTTCAAATTTTAAGTACATTTTCCCTATATTTTGCAGTGCGTCTGGATAAAAATTATGGTACATGTGTTTAGATGTATACGTGTAGTGAAAAGTGTGGCATGGGAATGTCCGAAATGGCATTCGTTATGCTGAAAAAGTTCAAGTACATTAATATGACTTTTGTTTTTTGCCCCGTTCTCTATACTGAATATTCTTTCTCATATAGGTACGCATGGATGCCCTGTTCCCAGAACCAAAAATGGCCAAGGTATTGTCCTATTTTCTATGTTGAAGGTTACAGTTGAAGATGGATTCATTCTCACACAATTACGAACAAACACAAATATGGCTAAGTTCATAAGCACAATTTCATGAATTTCTCCGCTTGATATGTATACGTTTAATAGTAACACATATGTCAAAGTTCATAAACACGTGGATTCATTCTCACACAATTACAAACAAACACAAAGATCCGAACAACAGTTACCTTTCACCGACCAAAAAAATTGGTCCGCATCCATCGAGCCAATTGAAGTATGGAACCTACCTTAGTTCAGTAGTAAGGAGGCATGGCATATATGAATATGCCTATGCCGATAAGAAGGAATGAGAAATTCAATATGACAAGGTATGGGGTTGGTAGTATGATGTTGGTTTCTTTTAGATATCAAATAATATTAGGATGAAAAAAGCTTAGGATGAATCTTCTTTTCCTTGGATGAATCTTAAGATTAAAAAAAGATTACTATCAATCTTCTTTTCCTTGGATGCAAGTAAGATTAGGATGAAAAAAAGCTCATGTATGTTACTGATTCTGATTGTATATTTACTTATGTGATTGTATCTTTGTTTGAGAAACTGATTGATTATGTTTATTGTTTGTCAAATCGTACAGAAAATCGAGAGGGAGAGAGTGATAATGGGAAGAAGGATGGGAAGACATCAGTAGTAGCACCTAATCCAGAAGCAGATGAGTGCAAAAGACTTAAAAGAAATGCAATTTTCATAAACATGCTCTCCGATGCTCCCGCAAAGGCTTGCTCAGTTTCTCTCACCCCATCCAAGATGGTGGTCAAACACCACGGAACAGACATTTTGAAGAAGTCCCACAGAAGAATAAATTCATATTTTCCTTTCCCGAACTTCTAGCTCCCATCTCTGAATTTGAGATTTTTTTTATATTGTTGGATTTGTTGTTACCCCTTAAATAGGGTGGATAGTCCAATAAACAAAGGAGACTATATCCATTTTTTTTTTTAAATTGACACTTTGTTTTTTTTAGACACAGTGAAATTGATTGATGAATATTGTATATTTCATTTTATATGTGAATTTATTTGAAGAATTTAGACAATTTGGATGTTAGACTATTTGTTATTTGTTAAGCAGGGTGAATCATTCCATAAATAAAGGAGATTATGCCCACTTTTTTTAAAAATTGGACACTTTTTTTGAGACACAATGTGAATTCGATGGATGAATATTGTATATTTCGTATTATATGTGAATTTATTTTATGAATTTAGACTATTTGAATGTTATTAGACTATTTGTTGTTTGTTTTAAATTACACTTCGAAATTTTTGTGTTTCGCTATTACGTACTTTGAAAAATTGTCGTCGTTTCGCGATTACGTACTTTGAAAAATTTCGTCGTGCCTTCAGGCACGGGCATACGCTAGTATATATATATAGGAGAAGGCTCACCTACATCATGCTCTATACATTATCCATACATCACACCTAATTGTAGACCCTAAAAAAAAATTTAAATTTTTTATTTTTCTTTAAAAACTATTTTTAACATTTTTAAAAACTGTTGTGAATATATTATAAAAACATGTTTAAAGTTATAAAAAATAATTTTAAAAACTGTTTTAAATAGTTAAAAAAACTGTTATAAATATTTAAAAACTGTTTTGTAATGTTTTGCAAACTGTTTTTAATATTATAAAAAATTGTTAAGAGAATGTTTTACAAATTTTTTGAAAAACCATAATATAAAAATATTGTAAAAATAATTTTTAACATTTTTAAAAACTGTTTTGAATATAATATAAAAACAGTTTGAAAGTTTGAAAAAAAAATTAAAAAATATTTTAAATAGTTTAAAAAAACTGTTGTGAATATTTAAAAATTGTTTTGTAATATTTTAAAAACTGTTTTTAATATTATAAAAAATTGTTAAGAAAAAGTTTCACAATTTATTTTGAAAGTAGTAATATAAAAATATAGTAAAAAATGTTTTTAATATTTTTGAATATAATATAAAAACTATTTTTAAATAAATTAATTGGATTGACTTTAATTTCGCCTAATGGTTGTTTGATAGCCTCATGTGAAAAAAACAAGGTAAAATTTGCCTAGACAAATTTTGGCATGCCCACTCTTTTGTATATTGTCAACCAAACGGGCCCTAACAATTTCTAGAATTACTAGTTGGCGCGGGTTATACGGCGGACTTAAACTTGAGATATTTCCAAACACGTAAAATATGCAACATCAATATAATAAATAAAAATCAGATTATTTGTGCTCTCAAACATCAAAAGCAAATATTTGACATGAGCTAAACTTAAATTATGATGGGTATAAGAACCATAAAATGAGTGTTGTAGGCTTCAAATGACATTTTCTTAAACAATTGGTATGTCACCATCACTGACAACCACAACAATAACTCATACATTTTTTGGCATGTCTCAATTTGGTACACTAACTGATTAATTTGATTTAAAGTTTAAAATCGAAAATATTAATGTATCAGAAGTGGTGGCATCAAAGAAACATCTATAAAAAAAAACAAAAAAAAACTATCATCTACTTCATGTATGAAATCCATACCATAAAACCCATACCAATGATCTATATCTAAAACAAATGCTTCCTAGTAGTACAATCATTTATGAAAATAAAAACATCAATCCAGAATTTTGATGACATAGTTATAAGTAACCCCATCATAAGACTTGCAAATTTTAATTAAGACACAGGCACAACATATTTGATATATAAGTAATCCAAGCATTGTTATTCCAATGAAGAATTCAACTCGTACTCGAATCAGCAGATACGATCAAATCCCTTAATCCCAAATTACCCACTTTATCATCATCCTTTTCCTTTTCATCATCATCGACATCATCATCATCATCATCATCATCATCCTCGTGAACAACCGACAAAGCTTTGAAATATATATATAGGAGAAGACTCACCTATATCATGCTCTATACATTATCCATACATCACACCTAGTTGTAGACCCTAAAAAAAATTTAAACTTTTATTTTTCTTTAGAAATTAACCTTCCAATAAATTCATGTTTAAAAAATTAGGTCAAAATACATTTTGTAGCTATTTTTTAAAAATTCACAAAAGAAAATGCTCAAAATACCTTATTTATAAGGGTCTGCGCTAATTGTTTTTTTTTTAAATAGCTACAAAACGTATTCTTACCTGATTTTTCGAATATGGGTTGACTGGAAGGTTAATTTCAAGAGAAAAATAAAAAAATTTGGAAGAAAGGTTTCTTAGGGCTTAGAACTAGGTGTGATGTATACATCATGATGTAGGTGAGTCTCTCTCTCTCTCTCTCTCTCTCTCTCTCTCTCTCTCTTTACATATATATATATATATATATATATATATATATATATATATATATATATATATAGGAAGATACAAAAAAAAATTTAAGTTTTTTGAAAATGAAAAAAAGATAGAAAAAAAATTATAAGTTTTAAAATGACAAAAAAATTATTTATAATATAGGACATAATATATTATAAATTTTAAAAAATTATCAGAAAAAAGTTTATAAAAAATAAGATAAATAATAAAAAAAATTAAAAAGAGAAGAATACAAACACATATGAAAATGACATAAAATTATAATATTTGAAAGATCATATTATAAATTCCAAAAAAAAAAAACGAGACGTAATAAAGAGTTTATAAAAAAATATGCGAAAAATTGAATAAACCTTTTAAAAGATTTGGGACAAAAAAAAGAGGAAAAAATAAAATAATATATAACCAATTTCGGGACATAAAAGAACAAATAAGAAAAATTTAATAAGCATTTTTTAAAATCCGAAAAAATTGAATGAATAATTTATAAAATGTGGAAATCAGGACAAAAAGTATTTTAAAAATAGTGGAAATCACTATAAAAATATATTTAATATTTCTAAAAATTACTGAATAATAATTTAAACATGTGAAAATTACACATAATATATTCAAACATTCTGAAAAATACAAGAAAAAAAGAAATCTACAAAACACAAAGAGATCCGATCAAACAAACCTCACGAATCTGGGAAACAAACCAAAAAAAATTGGGCAAACAAATCTCAAAAAAATCATTATTAAATCTCAAACCCACAACCAAATCTCTAAAAAAATCACTCAAATCCTCAAACCCGAAAGTCAAATTTCAAAACATTCCCTCAAACCCATCAACTTACCAGAGTTACTCATCACATTCGATACTACAACAATAGCAAACGAATAAATCCAAAGAGAATACCTCTTAAAACTCAATACAGAAAGAAGTACGTAAAACGAATAGAGTGAGAGATAGTTTTTTTTTCGCCTAAGGCAACATCTGCACAAAAAGAACCCGTTATTTCAAATCAAAATTAAACAAATGGGTTTTCATTATATAAATGGTTACCAAGCAAAGAAAAAATCATTATCCCTAAAAAAGTAACCTTTCTTTATGCAAAACCAGTATGGAATATCAAACAAGATACAGGGATGAGGTTATGTTGAATCAGATTTTAATTTCACTCGTACATCTACGGGATCAAGATCCAAATTAAACTCTAGTGTCCAAATGCCGCTAACATCGCCACAACATAAACAAAACTACAACAAAAACACATCATATTGAACTTTATTGTCATATCAGATTTGAGATGAAGAGAATAAAGATATCGATGGATTTGTAAACACCTTTGCTTTGTTGTAGTTTAACTTGGCTATACTGTTCGCATCGTCGAAAAGGCACGGGTTAATTTATGACGGTATTGGGACGAGAGTGAGTAAGAGGGAGAGAAGTCGGCTCAAAAGAATAAAATGATGAAGACTAGGTTTTCTTTGGGGGAGATAAATGAGTTGTGTGGGGAAAATAAAAAGGCTTAGATAAACTTTGGGGATGGGAAAAAACAATCCGATGGAGAGAGAAGAGAAATGAAATGAAAGAGGAAAGATAAAATATTTTTAAAATGTAAAGTGCCACGTGAACACTCTCAATGAGGAGGAGTCATAAATGCTTGTATAGAATTTTATAGGAGTATAGAGATTACATGATATCAAGCACAAGAGGATTTAATTAGGTTAATACCACGTAGCCTAACAAATGTTAGTGTAATCCTCCCGTTATTACCAATACTAGATCTTAGTCCCGCTCGATGCGCGGGCTTCTTACAAATCTTGTAACATAGTAAAGTATTATTCTTATACATGTTAGATACATGGAATACCTTCGAAAGGTCACTAATTTTTCCGAAGAAACATTAAAAATATTAGAAACAATTTACCACTAAAAATGAAAAACGAAATGAGAGAAGACCAAAACAAAATATAAATACCATATTAGGTACCTACAAATACAAAAAACACTAAACCTAATGCCATCAAATATCTTTATTTTCTAAAAACGATTAATATATCAATATTTTGTTTGTTATGAGAAAAATATCAAACATTGTATTTAAAAATTGTAAGGATACCAACACAACACCATTTAACAGGAAACATCAACATATGTAAGCAAAATTGATAGATTCCATGTATAAAACTATAATAAATTAATCTCTCTCTCTCTCTCTCTCTCTCTCTCTCTCTCTCTATGTATGTATCTAAACCTAGTAGAATACACTCAACGACTCTTAAGATTGACCTCTATCTAATCCTTTCTCGAATAAGATTTCATCTCACCATGGTCTATCATGGAAACATACACTCCACTCATCGACCGTATTTCCCATACATGTGTACCCCTTCCATTATAAACCATTGAGATAAAATAATATGTCATGCGCAAATCACACAATACCCATATAACATTATGTCAAAATATGAATTCCCTTACAACCGAGCATCGTTGTCCTTGAAATTCGTCACTTTTGAAGATTGTGAGAATATACCCCATATTCCACCAAAGTACCGCTAATGTCTCGAGATGCTTGCTAAGCCAACACCTTCCTTGTTCATATACCAAACAAAGAAACGACTCATTTCCATCCACCTATAGCATTTATCATTGTACTTGGATGTTTTGTTATGACTAGAACCCCCATAATCAATCTACTTCTGGGTTAAAATCAAATCGTATTAATAGAACTTGGGGTTGGAGTGGAATGTCAATGAAATAAATGATAAAACAGGATGACACGAAACATAATTGACATGGCCTTTCGTGTTCATGTCCCATTGTTTAAACCAATCTTGCTAGTGGATAATTTCTACCCCAAAATTCACTTGACCAGATTAGTAAAGACGTAATTTTAAATAGTTTGGATTTATTACTTGGGTAATAGACTATACTAAGGACCCAAGACTAATACTTAAATTCTCTTCTAAACGGAAACACATAAATCTCATATTACTTCCTATAATATATTTTCTTTCTTGTTTAATAATAATTAATTCCACTAAATAATTATAACCGCACTCCAATTTAATTATCTCTACATTACTTGAATAATGAGATCTTATTTACAAAGTTTGATAATGCATAATATGATTTCTCGCGTAATGCATACAATACCCACTTAGTTAAATTCAATTCGTTGCTAATCTATTTTCACCGACGTCTTATATATTTCTTGATCTCAAATTTAACGTATTTGATACTCTATTAGATTATAAAATCCACCGGGCGAGTTTACTTGTTGAAAATTTATCAAGTGGGTATCAAAATCAAGGATATCCACTCGATGTAGATTCTTTCGAAATATGATCTCAGACACACCGACACAATGCTTGCCCAATATGCAAAAATTGTAGACTCAATAAAATGAATCACATAATAATTCTCATAATCCTTTGCATTGAGAATCTATGCACCCTTTGTACAAGATTGTGATATTGTGCAAGTTTAATATAGTAAGAACCTACACTTGAATCTCACCTGATGTACCGGTACGATCCTCTTTGAAATATGAGACAAGTTTTCGAACCATCAGACAATTTCATAGTCAATATAAACTACTAAGATTGCACTCGCAGCTTTACCGATAGGATGTTAAGTACCTATCTAGGTTGTGACATATTTAATTGAACTAGTACTTGAATTCTGATTTTCTGCGATCAGGTCAAACCTAACTCACCAGAATTCTTACTAAATTCAATTGAGCGACATTTGTACACAATATTTAAGATAAATATAAGGAAATATCATAATAATGATACCTATTTCACATTTTTTAGAAAAATAAAACTTCATACATAATTTTAACAATAAAACTCAAACAAGAACCTCACCTCCACAATGCATTAGTAAATGCGTTGCGCATAACCATTTGAGACATCAAAAAGTTCTTGGTTATCCAAGAGTTATTTGAAGGTCATGTACCTCAAGTTGTTTAATAAGTTAAACCTTGGAATAAACAATCCAAAAGGAGGCTACTATTGTGTTGGTAAGATTCACAAGATAATTGATAATACGACTAGGCATGATAGCCATACATGTTTAATCACGGGGAGTAATAAAGATGATTAACTTCCGAGTAACGGACATCTACTCACTTCAATTCTTTGAATGATATATGGACATGAAATTTCATTGTATAAACTTGATATATTTCATTGCATTACATTATGGATGACTTATTTTTTTCATATCACCTTCTCACTTTGTGTATCTTATTTAAAAGTAGGATAATAATAATTACTATAGAAAGAGACACAACTTCATCTCTTTCTTTTTGTGGTTCTTTTAGTCTCTCCCTCAAGAACATTCGCCAGTTGAATAGGTCAAGATACAATATGTGTCTTCCTCAAGAACAAATTGGATCGTCGACTCATTAGAAAAAATCACGCGTTCCTTCATTCTGTAATTTAGTCAAAGTTACATTTTTATAGTCTAAGGATGGGGAACACGTTGCAGTTTTGGATTTTATACATCACCTTAAAATTCGGGAAACCTCTAACATCTGTCTGGAGTTCTCACCAGCCCACGAGGTTTAGACAAAAACTAAAAGAGTACAATAATGTAAAAGTCTCTAAATTTTCTCATATCCTCTGTTTATACATATTTATTGGCAATAATGGTAATATATGTTATTTTTGTACTTTTAACTCATGTTTTGGCGTTATTGTGACTATAACGAATTTAACATTATAATTACTTAAGTTTGTGTCATTGCCCACATGGAATACAAACCAGTCCACTTAAGATCTAAAACAAAGCCTAGATTACCTTTCAGTTAACACTAGACATTTTAATATTGCAACAATCAAAAGAATGTATTATAGCGTTTGGAATCAAAATTGACTCAAAAGTTCATGGTTAATTATGCACATCCCCTTATAGAAAATATAAAATGGTTTATTATTTATAGTGAAGAATTATAATATTTCATTGAAAATATTTATCAAGCACTAAACAATATTAATCTCCCTCCTTTGAGTTTAACACCACACGAATATAAATTTGTACTGCTTATAAAAGTACCTTAACTTATTATATTTTTTAAAAAACATTTTTACCCTCAATAAATACAATATGGTGACAAAGTGCCAATTATTCTGTCTCCTATTCACTCGTAGCTCTCCTCATTCATTACTAAACCTAAATTTAAATAAGTGAATACAAACATTAAAGAAGCCCATGTCACTACAACTCCTACAATATATGAGACAATTGCATAATATATTAATATATTACAACTACACAACTAATAAAATATTACACATGTTTTAACATGAACAAATACAAATGTTCATAGGTAGGAAAGCTCGATATACATATATTAAACCCAATATTCATTACACAGCATGGATTTAAGGTTAGGCCAATTAGATGAAATTAAATGTGGCTTCTTATGCTATTTGATATGCCAAGTTTGTAACTAGGAGATAATTATTGTCCTTATAATTATGTATTATGAGTTTGATCTTATATATTCCATTAATTCCAAATTATGAATCTATATTTAAATTTTGCAAATTTTAAGGAATTTCCCCCTTTTCAACTTTATCCATCTAGATTTAGTTTTATACTGTCGCCATTTGAGTAATAAGTTGTACACAAAAATCAAATGTATACAAGATAGTAATTTCATATTGTTTTAATATACTATTTCTAAAAACTTGATTCTTAGTTAGAGACATTCCAAAAAGAAACACATTACTTTTAATTTGGAAAAATTAGTAGGTTGTATATTTTAGTTTTACATTTGATTAGTGAACATTTCATATCAATAATAACTTTTTCCATAAATATCCTTTAGGACATTTTTTTGATCATGGATAAGGTTGAAGGCCAAAAAATAACACATTTACCATTATACAAATAAACAAGTAATAAACAATGTACCTAAACTCTTCCAACGTGACTAGTTTCAAAGGAGACAAAGTCTTCAAAAGGAGATGACATCTCATTTGTCCAATTTGTCCTTATAAATGAGTTGTCTTCTGCAGACGATACCTAATTGACAACAAAATTTTGCGGACCTTATGACACAATTAAAGGATATGGACATATTGCAACTAATAGATACATACATATATTTTGGGAATTCAATGCATATGTCCATGATATATATAAATATATCATGGACATATGCATTGAATTCCCAAGGCATCTCTGACTGACCAATGCAAAGCTCCATAATTTGTGCATTGTTGCCTTCAATGGTTACATCATATAATTTAAAGCTTTGACGTGATTGCATGTTTCCCTAATAGCACAAATTCACATCCCAAATGTGAGGAAGCCCATACACTTTTGCGAAAAAGTGGATAACCCTAAGGTCTATTGATCACATGTATATATTGAATTACAAAAAAATATTACCCAAATGTAAAACCCTATATGACAAAATTTAGGGTTTACATCTAAGATTTCTCTAGTTTGATCTCGCCTCTCTCTCTCTTTCTTTGAAATCAGAATTAGTTTTTTAGTTCTAAGAGTGATGAACTTGTGAGGACAAGAGAGCATTAGGTGCATATATATAGGCTACGACAGGGACACTAAGGAGAGATAAGGATGTTGATCTTAATGGGCATAAGAAAACCTAATCCGACCAGATTCTAACCCTAATTCATTAATTATAAACAATTTTACTAAATAATTATAATTACAACTCCAACCCTTAACCCAAAATTATATTTCGAGCCCCTTTTTATTAATTACTTAATTTTCCCCACATTAAGGCTACAAATATTCGTTAATAAAATAAATTACTAACAATTTTGTTGATTAACTTATTTAAGTCCTTGAGCGTTCCATCTTAATTTCAAGGCTTCTAAGCCTTCTACTTTCGCTGAATAACATTACACTGACTCCGTGTAACTTAAACTTCAATGTATTGTCCTTATCATAGACCTTTCAACTTTTTACCAATATAACTTCATAGGGTAAGTCAAGTTTAGCACCACTCTCTACTACAGCGGTACGTAAATAATTATAACTACTATACTTTAGTAGTTGTTGCTGCAATCCATGATAATGCCACAAGGGGAGTGACCTCTTCTGCGGTCCTCATTCCCAACTTCAACTTACAGCTCCAACTAAGCCCCACCTCCTGCTGCCCCTCATAACGGTCTTCCTCGGTCGCCCTTCATCGATCAGCATCCGAATCTCACCCGAGTGTGCAAAAGATTTACTATAATCTTACATAATAGCAGGAGAACGAAATCTCACAATAGGAATCAATAATCCTAATCATAAGGCTCTATATCAAATAGAAAGTAATGCTAAAAGCGTAGTACCTCCACACAGATTCCTAAGGACACTAGAACTTGATACTCTGAAACCATCTGTGACACCCCGCCTCATAAAATACAGGGTGATCAATCCCATACCAATTAAAATAGGAGTCTCATATGGTTCATTCTCAGCATCACTGTCTAAAATGAATTTAATTACTAATAACCTATTAGGCTTGCATCAAAATTTTATATTAACTAATCTTTTTAACCAAACCATTCAGATAAAACATCCACACGGTTATATATATGAAATTGAAATGAAATAAAAAAAACCGAACACTCGGTTTAACATAATACAACCAAATCGAATGCCGCGCTAAAAAGGCGGTAAAAGAATAAATAAATACAATTGGGCTATCGTCCCGAATGTTATTACAATGCTTCCTATCTAGATCACAAGAATAAAAGTGTCTTAAATAAACCTGCATGCATCCACAACTACTGCAGCGAACGTCTGAGTCGAAGGAATGATCATCCAGGCGTCCCTATGACTGGACACCTAATATATATACATATATAGTAAGAGAGGGGAAAATAGAGAAACGGGTCAGAGCCCAAGTTTTGAAAATATTTTGCTAGTGCATAAATGCCATATGTTAAAATATGGAATATCTCATATTTAAACTGGTATCGCACTGTCATGAGATACTCCTCACCCCTCTTCCAATAGTGCATACCTATCTCATACCTTTTAAACCTACTAGTTAAGCTCCCCTGCATAGCAAATCTCTTCCACCCATCTACTAAATCCTCATGACTATCACCTATCTTGCGTGATATAACATAAGTTATACCGTAAGCTGTCATATAAGCTTAACTTAATGTAGTCCTTAATGTGATATATATATATATATATATATAATAATGCTCCTGTGCGGACTAGTCCGCATTTTAAGAATGTGTTAAAATGCGGACTGGACATGTGTCACCTAACGGTGCGTCTAGAAATTATCGCTTAAATTATAGGCACACTCTCTCTCTTTTCTGGGCTCACCGCCAGGTGACACATGTCCGGTCCGCAATCTTAAAATGGGGACTAGTCCGCACAAGAGCAGGATTGTGTGTGTGTGTGTATATATATATATATATATATATATTGTTCTCATTTCTATATATATATTAATGATAATAATGTCGTTCTTATTCCATAACTTTCGCTAATTTAAAATACCATTTTCACTTTAGTATATAAAATCTTGTATATATATAGTTCTCACTTTAATATACAAATCACAATTTAAATCCGGATAAAATCACAATTTAAATTTGAATAAAATCTCCCGGAATGAGAATAAATCCTTATTAATTTTACTCTTTTCACCAGTTAAAGTTATATGATATCTCATCTTCATATACAAGCCATATACTATACACAATAATCATCCCACCGAGCTATAACTCGAGGATGTAGTCTAATAGTGCCTATCTGCATCCGGGTTTACTCAATCAACCATGGTACCAAGCCAGACTCACTCATGGTCATGGTAAAAATACACAACGGTGGAGGCGGTCAAATTCCCTCCTAAAAGTGGAATAAAGCTATCGCACTCATATGTGGGACGATATGACCTGGGGATATACTCTTCCTGCTCCTAAAACCATAGTATTCACCCACATCGCGCAACCTCCCTAGATCACACTAATAAAAATATATAACCTGGTTGTCCATCCCTATGCTCAGGGAAGCCTGTGGAACCAGCCTCTAAAGTACAAATATACCAGTCACGTATATATATATATATATATATATATATATATATATATATATATACTATAACAACTTCCGTAATATAATTTGTATCCCTTCTCAATATATATATGGCTGTAATTTCCAAACTCTTATAGCGATAGCAAATACCCCGAATATTCCCATTCATAATAACATATAAGTATTCATACACTTAACATACTAAACCTACAAGTATCCTATTACTTAGGGTTTAACTTATACCTTAATCACATTTAAGGGTTTTACATAAACCTGAATATACCAATTCGTAATAATTAAATAATTATACTAACTACTTATCTTAATTCCATAGGTATTGCATCACCTATACTAATAATTGTCAATAGACACATAGGATGATCGCTCAATTCTATTTAGCCCGTATCCTAAATTCCATCCTACTTGCATCCTAGGATCCACTCAAATATACTTGGACCATATTTATTCTCCATGCATAAATGTCTATATAAACACACTTGCCAAAGACTTCTCTCGAATGTTATTCATCCTAAAACATTTATTGAGTCCGTGCCCCGGATTGTACACTCCACTAACCCAAGGTTAATGTACCTTTCCTCGGGTCCTTTAGGTCATAACCATATATAATACACTAATTAAGAAGGTCCCTAAGCTTTAAACCTAAAGAGAAAAGGAATAGAAAAATCCAAATCTTGGACGGAAAATAAAGTACCAGACGATCGGTCCCTGACCCCCGGTCGACCGCAAATTGGAATTATGCCTGGCAAGCCAACCAATGGCCTTTTTCCCTTATACTGTTCGACCGACCCCTTGGCCATGGTCAACCGGTCACACCAGATATTTAGGCCATCTTTTCATTTCTTAGAAAACCTAAATCTCCAAAATACCAAATCCCTTGTATGTGCCCTTGTATATGTTATTTATTGTGTTGACATGTTATATCATATTCTCTTGATTTATATTCTTTTACCCCGTTGTATATTTGAGCAAAATCAGGAAAGAAGAACTTGAGTACCTGTGCTACGATTTATATCTTTTCTGGTACTAACTCAACTAATATGGCATTGAGTGTTTAATATTTTTCAAGCATTTTTTTACCCGATTGTATATCTTGTCCTATTTATTAGGGTATTAGTCTGTATTGTAGTTGAGTAATGTATTTTCTTCTCTTATTTTCGGTTCTATGATGGGAATGCGTAGTTCAAGATTTTTGTATAGGAAATCTAGGATTTTTCAATTTTACCCACGTGTACATGATGCTCAAGGGAATTTTGTATCTAATATCCAAAGGGGGAGATTGAGAACACACTATATGGTTGACTTACTTGAGTCTGTGCCATATAGTAGTTCTAACTAGTTTGGATATTGAGACAAAATAGGATTAGATTTTTTATGAGTTACTTTATCTCAAAAAGGTATCCAATCTTCATTAAAAAGGAATCCCAGTCCAAACATTTCAAGTTGCACTTCAAAAAGGGAAGTACTGAACTCTTGAACCACATTAGGACACACACTGCATATATATGTGTTATGACGCGTGCATAATTTAATTTGGAGGTTAGACTTCATTAAACATTTTTTACATCATTTTAAATGATTTTTTATTATATTAAAATTGGTTTTAAAATGTTTAGGGGTTAAATTAGAATGAGTTTTTGTGGTATAAAAACTTGGTTGGGTAGAACCTTAACCCGTTTAGAACTTTTGGGGTGCAAATTGAATTTTTCAAACCAGTTAAAATCTCATGGCACCTATTCTCTTTTGGTAAAACACGCATGTGCTGTTATTAGATTTGGTCGGACGATTTTTACATAGCAATGTGCGTGTTTCTTCTCGACGCAAATCGCTACCCTTGATCCCGGATTGAATCGACGGCCTAAACGAGACTCCCATCTTAATCCCTGTGTCTACAATATTAGCCAACCAGCGTAGGGATTTTCCACCACCATGTTTACACATTTAGATTTATAGTTTGAGTTTTAAATTATTAATCGTTAGTATTTTAGGTAATTTAGAATAGTTGAATTTCTTTCAAAATTTCAAAATTGCATTTAGTGGTAGCAAATTCCCAAAATCAATCATCTTTTCTTTTTCTTTAGAGTCAGAGTTAGGATTCCTTCATCTGTCCAACGTCGTCACAACTCTGTTGTCCTATTTCCCTGAGGATCGATACCCGACTTATCGAATTATTACTTGAGCGACAGGCTTGCACTTAAGCATAGAGATTACGCACTTTTGAGACACTTTCTTAGTCGCGTCAAGTTTTTGGCACCGTTGCCGGGGATTTAGGTAGACTTAGGATTAGATCGAGTCAATCTAAAACTTTAACCAAACATTTCCAAAAATCCAGAAACATATAAAAATATGAAAAAACACAAAAATATTCATCATCATCTCTCATAAGCCCGATAATGCAAGATTCTGAACTCACTCCAACTCCCCATAATACTCCAACCCACATTCACAAGAATCCAATAGTTGAGTACGACCCTAATAGCCCTCACACTCCTAACGCACCACAATTCTGGGTTTCGCCTCCCACACCGTCACACTCAATCGCAAATAACACTTCGTTTTCCATCTTAGGATACACCTCAGAGCGCGCCCCGAGCATACCAAGTGAGGACATAGAGCCTTTGAGTGAGAGAAATATATCACAACACGGTAGTGCAGCGGCCGGTGAGGGAGAGGCCACGTATCTCCCTTTGAGAGACGTCTTATATCCCGAGCGCACTATCACTCCGGGATGAATTTTAATCCCATATAATGCTGGGCAATTTTGATTTAGGAATGGGATGATCCAGATACTTCCCACTTACCATGGAATGGATTAAGAAAAGCCATATGCCCACATCATGGAATTTGAGAAGGCGTGCGAGACTCTTAGCGATCAAACATGCACAAAAGATGTGCTCCACCTTAAACTCTTCCCATTCTCGCTAAAGGATAAGGCTAAGATCTGGCTATACTCTTTACCTCCAAATTAGATTTCATTATCGAACGAGCTACAATCCAGATTTCTCAAGAAATTCTTTCCTCCACATCGAACGAACTCCATCAAGGCTCAAATTCAAACTTTCCGACAATTAGAAAATGAGTCGTTCAATCGATGCTACGAGCGTTTCAATGAGTTAATTACTTCGTGTCCCCATCATGGTTTTAATAAAACGCAAATCATTTCCTTCATCCATAATGGGTTGAACATTAATTCCAAGCAACTCGTTGAAACTATGTGTGATGGTCCATTTCTTGACTTAAACGCCAACGATGCTGAGCTTCACCTGAGGTATGTCGCCGAGACTACCCAATCCTAGGATACATCTGACCCTAATGCTCAAAATCGAAATCGCCAAGTGACCACCACTCCATCGACATTCGGCCTATTTCACGTAGAGAAGAATTCTATGACGAACTGTCGACTCGATGTAATTGAGAAAGGAATGCGAGACCTACTTGAAGTATATGGAAGAGGATTAACTGGATCCATCCCAAACCCCATAGAGAAGGTGTGTGCGATTTGTGAGGCGGTTCATTCAGCTGAGGAACGCCCGACTATTCCCTCCTACAAAGTTATGATTCAAGAAAAAGTGAGTTGTATAGGAGGATTCAAGGATAATTTCGATGCACGAAACGGGAATTCTTATAACCCTTCATCGAAAAACCATCATGTTTTTAGCTATGGGCAATAACATGTTGCGATGAATCCTAATTCACATGTTGCCCCTCCTCCACCACCGCACTTTCAGCAAGCTCCACACATACAAGGACATGTACAAGCACCACCACCTCAAGGAACATATATCACTCCACCGAGGAGAAATCTCGAGGATACAATAAACCAATTCAATACCCATAATGTAACTAATGTTAGGCATGAGTGCATGATCAACGACAAGAATGAGAGCATTTCAAAGTTGCAATCATCATTGAGTATCCAAGAGAAGGGCAAGTTTCCTGCCCAGGGCCAAAGACCAATCCAAGGTCAAACTAGTGTTAGCTCGACACCCCATAACCATCCTGAGCAATGTAGTGCAATTACCACTCTACGTACTGGGAGAGTAGTTGACTTGTCACCTCCCCTATAAGACGTACCTAAAGACAAGGAGATTTCGCCCAGAACGAAAGAGGCCGAAGATGTCCCATTGAATGAGAGTGATAAAGAAGGCACTAGTGAGCCCATGGTAGTAGTGAAACCACCCACCGCGGCACTGTTTCCTCAAAGGTTGATTCTTTACCACAAAGGAAACCCCCGTGATGAAGTGTTAAACGTGCTTAAGCAAGTAAAATTAAATTTACCTTTCCTCGATGCCATTAAGCAAATTCCAGCCTATACGAAAGTCATCAAGGACTTGTTAACAGTGAAGAGGAAGATGAAGGTAAAGAAAAATGACTTTCTAGCACAAAACGTGAGCTCCATCCTACTTAATGATCTCCCGCCAAAATTCAAAGATCCCGGTGCACCCACCATTTCCTGTACCATTGGAGAAAATAAAATTTAAAAAGCTTTATTTGACTTGGGAACAAGTGTCAATATCCTCCCTTACGCCATCTATAGGCAACTTGATTTGGGCGACCTCAAGCCCACAAAGATCACTCTCAAATTAGTGGATCGAACCGTGAAGATCCCAAGAGGTATAGTTGAGGATGTGATCGTCCAAGTTAACACTTTCTACTTCTCAGTAGACTTTGTCATTTGGGACACGGAGCCCTCCTTCACCTCGAGCAATCATGTTCTGATCATTCTTGGGCGCCCATTCTTAGCTACGGCTAACGCTATTATCAATACTTGAAATGGGAAGATGCAAATAACCTTTGGGAACATGACCTTAGAGATTAACATCTTCCATATAGCCCAACATACAGGGGAAAAATATGATCTTCACGTGGTCAGCCTAATCGACAAGACCCTAGAGGAGTATTTTGAGGAAAATTATTGTGGAGATGCCCTAGGGTCCTGCTTAGTGTTGAGCCACGAGAATGAGGGGCCCCACGAGAGAGGGATGTTAGGGGTGTGCCTTATTTCATCAAGTAATAGAGGTAGTTATGATGATGATAGAAAAGAGGGGAAGATGTGTGTAGTGACCACGATTGAGAGAGAGAGAGAGAGAGAGAGAGAGAGAGAGAGAGAGAGAGAGAGAGAGAGAGAGAGAGAGAGGGGTTAGAAGAGAGAAAAATAGTGGAGTTAGAGATCGAGCAAGTAAGGGAGGACGTAGTCACTACTCGAGAGAGAGAGCTAGGGGATGTGAGCATGGAAGATTTTGAGTAAGAGTTTGGACAGGTGGATGAAAGCCTTACTGTTGAAGTCCAATAACTATTGGACTCTTGTAGTCACTTAGATGAAAGTGAATGGAAAGAAAAAATTGATGATTCCTTCTTTGTGACCATCCACCCGTAACACTTGAGGTCCCGGAATCGATTGACGAGAAAAGTCGTGTTTCGTCCGACTTATAGCCCGACCCATGCATCCGAAAAATTGAAAGAAACCTAAGTGTTCCCTCCTAGTCAGGGCACGCAAGCCACACTTTGAGTCAGCATCATGAGGATCCCTTTCCAATTAGTCATGACGAGCCTCCCGGTCTTTCCTTTATCTACGGGCGAGCTCCCAACTTGTTCCGATTGTTGATTTATAATTCTAGGATGGGAGAAACAAGGAGAGCATCAGATCCCGTAAGTGGGATTGGGTGAGTTTGTGGAGAGATGAGAGGTCGTCGCACCCCCGACGCGTATGGAGTGATTTTTATTGTATAATTGAGTCATGTGTTAGGGTCATTTAGTGTCTTTATGCATTTTAAATATTTGTTCGTTTTATTTTTCCGCACTTTTCATTCGCTTTGAGTTAGATTTTAGTCCTTTTTGCTTGAGGACAATGCTAAAGTCTAAGTTAGGGGGTCACAAGTGCGTATTTCTAAAACTTCACAAATTTTCAAAAATGCCCAAAAATCTCAAAAAAAATCGTAAAATTTTGGAAAAATCCAAAAATATTTTTCTTCAAAATAAATAAAAATTGGAATTCAAAAATTTCAAAAATATCATTAAAAGTGGGTTTAAAGTCTCAAATTGTAAAAACCCAATGCACTAAGCCGAAATTGACCAAAGATGGAAATTGTGCAAAAATTGACGAATCGAATAAGTGTGGAGATTAACAAAACCCGGTGAGATTTCGAGCCTATCGATCGTTTGAGTTTATAAATCAATACGAGTTACTTGTTAACTCAAAAGTTCCTTTCAGCGTCAAATAAAGTCGTCAAGGATCTCAATTCTTTTATTTTGATCGGTTATAGAAAATGTGTGTGATATTGCCTTGAAAAACGTGTCAAAATTGATCTCTAAATTTAATTAATCTCGAGACGCATATGGTAAATTAATAAGTAATTCGAACAATGAAGTAGGCCATCGTTTGTCACCCAAAAATATTGGCCATAAAAAGTCATGAAAAAATCATCCCTTTTGTAACCCAAATTGAGCCGAATAAAGTTTTCCTTTCGTTTGACAACCCGAAAAACCCAAAAAGCCCGGAATTTTGAAAAATGGAGAAAGTAAGAATTTAAGTCCAAATAGTGCAACAAAAAGGGGCAAGAAAATATCTATGCTCAACAAAAATAGCAAGAAAAGAAAAGAGTGAAAAATAGAAAAAAAATAGACTAAGAAATGAGCAAAAGCCCGAAAAAGCACTAATGGACATCATAAGCAAAAGTTTTCAATTTCGAAATTCTTAACCTTTTCCAATTTTACCCAATACACCATATAACCCAAAAAAGTCCTAACCGAGTCCAAATTGCGAAATTGGTTACCGCGTGGAGAGGTAAGATACAAAAAGATAATATAAGAGATTAAATGGTGTGAACTAGAGGCAATGTTCCCATTTTCTATATCCGTAATCCAATGATGAGATCCGGTTACCATAAATTTTCGTCTTTCTACTTGAATGCGTGAATTTGGTTTCACTACATTTAATCTTATAAATCATGCATACCGAGAGAATAGCCACATTCCGAGTGATTCGTTTGAGAGAGAATTCCATGAGATTTTGAAATCAAAATGAATTTTCGGATAAGTAACGTAATGGTTAATAAGTGGAAATCCGCGATTAAATTTTTCGGCTTCGCACACACGCACTATGATTTGAGACTCTTGAACATGACTTGATGATTATTATTTTTTGGGAAAGTTTGAATTATATAATTTTTGCGTATTTTGAATTTTCTTTGAGTCAAATTTTGTCGGTATTCACTGCAAACTCTCACGAGACACAACTCGTCCTACTAGGGTAACCTAGGGGTTTAAAGGCTTGTTGCATATGCTAAATGCAATCGCTTGCCCGCAAAAAAGGTATTCTATCCCAATAAAATGATTTTCAACAGTTAAGCCTCACTAGGATTCTTTTACATTGCTCAGGACGTGCAAAGTTCTAAGTTAGGGGGATTCGGTTAGACATAAATTCTTCCAAATTTATCCCTTTAATTTAGTTACTTTTAGCACCGCGAACAATGTAATCAATTTGATTTTATCTTATAATATTACTAATGACTTATTCTAAAGAGTACCCCGAGTTTCTGGTATTTCGTACTAATTTTACAATTATTTGATGTCAATAAAGAAAGAAAGAAATCGGAATAGTAGAAAAGGAAAATAAGGAAAGTCAAAAGGGAGAAGTTGTAATTTTTACCCAAAATCCAGACAAGACGTCTAAAGAAAAGTTGAAGATATAAAGTTTATGAGTACATAGGAAGAAACGGTACCTCAATCGGAGTTTCGGTATGAAAGTTATGAGCAGTCAAAGATAGAAGAAAAAGTCAAAGAAAAATCAGACTGATCCGAAGTTCTAGTGAACCCCAAACCGAAGACAGATCGAAGTTGATACAAATTAAACAAACTGATCCTTATCGGACCGATCCGATCAAAAAAGAAAAGAACCGATCCGGATCCAAGCCGAACCGAACCGAACTGAAGGAGGACCGGACCGGTCCGACTGTCGTAATTTTGGTTTTTCACTCTTCCTCCAATGGAGAGTCCTAATTAAGATAAAACTCTTGGAGTCTTGTAGGGTATTTAAACCCGATTTATTATCATTTTAAGGGGCAGAAAAATTCATATAATTTTTCCTTCCCAATTAAAACTTTTAGAGATAGTTAGAGAGAGAAAGTTGCTACAAAACCCTAGTTTGAAGATTTATTGCAATTTTAATTTAAAGATTGAAGTTTGTTCAGATTTCTGTGATTACAAGTAATTTTAGTTGATGCTTTTAGTTCTTTGGTAAGTTAGTTGACTACTTTCTTCTTCCTAATCCTCCTTCTACATCATTCTTCAATTCTCCCTTAGTTTAATCATGATTTCCTGCAATTCAACAATCGTTTTCATTAATTTCATCATGTTAGGCTAGGTTTTTAAGGGTCGGGATACATGAACTCAACCTGATGTGGTAGTTGCATGTATATAAAATTAATCCACTAAATTTGATTACGACCGTATCGCGTAGAAACACGACAATTATAGATCTTTGGATCTCATTTTCTTCAGGGTAATCGGGATGCTTCAGAATACAATTCGAGTGTCACTATCGTAATACCGATTTACTCGTCCTCTGATTAAGTATGGTGCAGGCTTGAACCTCATATATGTAATGCTTGGGAGTGCTAAATTCTGGGTCTAATTAATCACTTAAATTTACGATTAGTTTTATATTTGCAATACACTAGGGTTGAGGGATTGTATTCCCATCATGTTTTCTTCATCATATAGTTATAGTTTTAAATCGTTCATCATTAGTATTTTAGATAATTTAGAATAATTGCATTTCTTTCATAATTTCAAAATTGCATTTAGTTGTAGCCAATTCCCAAAATCAATCATCTTTTCTTTTTCTTTAGAGTCAGAGTAAGGATTCCTTCATCTATCCAACCTCATCACAACTCTGTTACCCAATTTCCCTGAGGATCGATACCCGACTTATCGGATTATTACTTGAGCGACAGGGTTGCACTTGAGTCTAGAGAGTACACACTTCTGAGACACATTCTTAGTCGCATCAGGCGCCCTTACGGCGGAGCACCTAAGCATAAAAGAGAACCACACATGAAAGAGGAATATAAATGTGTCAGGGCCCGATTTGATATGATACACATGTGAATAAGATGTATAATAGTTATGAGCACTAAACATTATAAACAAGTAGGATTCGATCTTCACCATAAGAATCATCCTCACCTCTCATCTAGATACACATCCTAGCGTCACACTAGATCATTATAAATTGGACTACCTGTTTAATCAAGAGAAATAGCTAAAGTTCACGAATCATACTTAAATTACAATATCATAAAATATTACTTCATCCACAAAGTTAAATTATAAAAAGCTTTAGCCATTTATAAAATACCATTTTTATTAGAAAAGTTATAGTCACAATATAAGGATTCTAAGGCCATCCTTCCGGGAGTCACCCCACTAGATGACTATCATCTTCCAGGGCCTATAACTAAGACCACTCGGGCATCCTAAATCACATCGCGTGGGAAGTGGCCATATAACTTCGACAGTGAGTCATAACCATGCCCGAAGTTACCTCAGTTCGAATAAAACAACCACACAATGTAACCACCAGTCCTATGGCCGAGGACTATGTTCTCCTTGCATTCACTAGCCAGGGGACATCACCTCATGCACGTAACTTCCCTTATGATAACATTTAGAGAGGTATGTATTTGCATTCCATAATCTCAAGGTATGCCAAATTAAAATATCCACTTTTTACATTTTCGAAATCATATGAGCTTAGCAATATGTGCCAATTTAAAATATATTTCTTGTTTTCGGAATCGAATGAGCATAATGGTATAAGCTACGAGGTTTAATTACCCCCATACTAATAAGTTCACAATAACACTATAAGGTAAGCTGCCAAGTGAAATTTTCCTTATACTAGGCTCTAAAAGTCCTAAATAATACCACCCAACTCTCCCTTAGTCCTAAGCTAGCTCACTAAAGGAAAACGAAAATAACTTCTATTGAATAACCCCCGAACTAAGCCCAATTACCCCCATACTAATCTAGGGTATTAATCCCCCTAATATAAACCCCTAATACTCATTATTACTATGACATCCCACTCAATGAAATATCGGGTGATCAGTCCTATATCAAATTAAAATAGGAATCTCATCTAGTTCATTCTTAGCACCACTGTCAAAAACTTTTTAAAACTTACAAACCACCTAGTATTCAAAAGATGATGTCAAAATTTTCATATTTTTATTTAACAACAACAACCATATAAATATCAATACGAACCATTCACATAAATCATGAATCTAAATTAATATTGAATAAATCAATAAATGACCGACCGAATAAACCATCGGAAGAAACTAACAACCACTAATATAATCCAACAAAGAATAGTAACCAGTACAAAGTCCGACTGAAATGAAAATAACTGGGGCAACATGCCCAAAAGAAATACCAAGCTTCATCCTACTCTAGGAATGAAATGACTGAAGCGTCTATGTCCAAATCCTGCAACATCCACACCGATTGCAGCTACGTATCCGTGGAACAGATCTTTAAGTTTGGCATCCCTGTGGCTGGATACCTAAAAGGTTTTGAAAATATTTTGCAAGTATGGGTCAGAGCCCAAAGTCCTTTTGAAAATATATTTCAAGTGAATTAAAAAGCAACAGTTAAAATGTATGAATGCTCTTCATATTTAACTTAGTGTCGCACTCCCTTGAGATACATCTCACCCCTCCTCTAAAGTGCACACCTAATGCTTTTTTTTTTAACCTCCTAGTTACATCACCCCGTCTAACTAGCCTTGTTATGAAACTCCTTGAACTCTACTCTAACCTGAGTAATTTGTATCTTTACTTCGTAAGTTATTTATCGCATTAACTTAATTAATCATTTCTTAAAAGTCATATAACATTCACTAGTTATATAAGTAATACAAATTCTCTTCATGTTTTTAATTACTCGTATATAATTATGTACTCCATTATATACGTAGGACTATATTCCACAATTATTCATATGTTGAATATAAATAAAATCGCTCTTAAAAGCCATATAACATTCACTAGTTATATAAGTACTATAAATTATCTTCATGTATTTAATTACCTGTATATAATTATCTACTCCATTACATACGTAGGACTATATTCCACAATCACACATATTTTGAATATAATTAAAATCATCCTTCCGAGTAATACCTCATCAAATGCATTCTCTAAAGTTCTATCTTCCCAGGTCTACTCACTCCCACCTGGATTTCTGAGACAGCTAGCCACCGCCGAATCAGAACATAAAAATGTAAACGTATTGGAGGCGGCCATATTCCCCCGAGTGTGAAGACAATCATCTCAATGCACCTCTATCTGGACGCTATGACCTGGGGATATACTCGCCCTACTCCTCAAGCTAGGGGATTCACCCACATCGCGCAACCTCCCACGATAGCACTAGAGCATATAATTCTAAATAAATACCTAGCCACCGGTATTTATGAGCACACAATATATATATACTACCGCACTACCGTATATATATATATATATATATATATATATATATATATATATATATATATATATATATATATTCCCGACTTTATCATGTACAAAGTCCGTAACATTAGCCAACATATTTCCGAGTCTATGGTCCGACTCTAATTTAATTAATTTACCCATTAATTAAGTTCGTATCTCCCCGAGTCAATGGTCCGACTCTAATTTAATTAATATGCCAATTAATAAACTTAATATCTCCCCGAGTCTATGGTCCGACTCTAATTTAATTAATATACTCATTAATTAATTTAATATCTCCCTGGTGTCACACAACCAATGTACCCAGACTCGCTCACCTGGCCCGAATTTCCATCTCTTAGAACGTACTCCTCAAAATTCCATTATAAAGAGAACGCTCCTAATTAAATAATATTTAACAATTTATTTTATCATCCTATAATAAATTATTCCAGCTATAAGCTTTAATTAATTAATCCCCCATTAATTAATCTATTATCATGGCATCACTCAAGCAAAATATCCGGACACCCCGTTGGTCCATAATACAATATCCCCAAATTTGAGATTTTCAATTTACTCATTCTGCCCATATTATTAAAATGCCATTTTGAGGTATTTTGGGGCTGTTTTGGAAAAAGCGTATTAGAGAACGAAAGTTAGAAAAAAACATTTTCTAGAGGGCAGCGCGAACAGAATCGCCATTAACAGCTTTTGTGAAGCGTTTTACGAATTATTCACTAAAATTCTTACGAATCAAAACCAATCCCAATAACTTGATTCGTAACTTCCCCAAATCAAAACTCAATTTGTATTAACCCAATCCAAAAATCATTTGTATAACACCTACTATGATATAAATTGAATATCACCAATTTACATTGAAGCAATTTAACCACTTGCATTATAAATTCTAGTGTTTGATTATCCTTAGGTGTAGAGATCGTTGTGTGATGAAGAACACCTTCCTTGTTGTTCTTCTTTGCCTCTCAAGAGTCCTCCCTCTTTGTCCCTTATGTTCTCAAATTTCTCCCAAATGAGTTTTGGCTATATAAAAATGGGCCTATACAAATCCCGTTTTTAATCATATGGGCCTATATAAATATGGCCCAAATACCCCCGAGTGGGCGCGGTTAAGCTCAAAAATATCCCGTAACCCATTTACCACCCCCGAGTACACTTTTCCTACTATTTCGGCCCATCCAGACTCAACCGTGCACTCAAAATTGACATCCGAAATACTTTATAATATTTTCCAATTTTGACCTCAAAATGCAACACACAAAATTTCGAACAATTAAACTTAAAGTCGTCAAATATAAATAATTCTTCCCACTCAAATAAATTCTCCAAATCATAAATTTAAGTTTATCCAATTTAAATTTTTTTATATCTCCAAAAAATAATTAAATTCTAAATCCTCAAAATTATGGGGTGTTACATACTCCCCCCCCCCCCCCCCCCCCCCCTTACAATGGAATTTCGTCCTCAAAATTTAGGATAAGCCTAGTGTTCCAAGCTTCGAATATCACTCGATAGTCTTGTGCCTCTAAGATCGCTATATCCATCTCTCTCGGTTCTAATTACAAATTTTCACAATTACGCATTTTAATTAACCAGGACGGCCATACATCCTGTACCCATGCTTAACGGCACAAAAGTTACTTTGATTAACCAGGGTAACCATACACCCTATCCCCTTGCTTAACCACACGAAAGTTACCCGACTATGCCAGCCGTAATCCGTAATATAACTTCTAACCTGTAGTCATATCGCCTATATGAATAATAACTGGGATACCCAACCCATGTAGTAACGACCAAACATCTCCCCACTTCCAACGTTGCGCTAAGTTTCATGCATGGGACATCTCGCAAAGAGAAATCCAAACAAGGAACCCCCCCAATACACTACTACCTAACATTATCGGTCATTGAGATCTGTTAGACCCTCAGTCGATAGCACGTACCCCCAAATACTTGTCTCTTAACACAAAAGCATGCATGCCACTCTTATGCTACAAAAGACAACATAAAATACCGTGCCCTTACTATCACTAGTTCTTGGGCAAAATAAATACTGAGCCATCTCTCCCCGCTCGATAATAATTCTAACCACCCTGAATCGCTTCAGTATACATCCCTTCTTACCGAAAAAAATAAAATAACACAAGACATTCTTATATGTCTATCTTACCATACAATACAACACACACACACACACATATAGGCTAGACTCCCTCTCAGGTGACACCTAGTGAAAGTGATTTATATCCTGGTGTCACGAACACCAAAGCTTACTATCACTATCCATAATAGTTCACACTCATCACTAATCAATCAATACCCAGGAAAAATCATGCTTTCATAACACTCCTCAAAGTAAGTAAATCTTATAAAATATACACTCTCAGTTTTCACACCTGCTCCCCTACAGATAAAATAAAAGAGATCCCTGTTACCCCGTGATAAACATATACTTAATAGTAACACTACTAGACACCCACTAAACTCGTCCCCCATGCGAATATAGTGTTAACAAGAATACTGTGACCACTCGTGTCACAAAATTCACCCCATCTATCTGAGGATAAAAATCATACCTACATTCGCCTATACACCAGCGGCCCAAATGGTTCCTGGACATAATATTCTCATCCGATCGAACCAAAACTTTGCAATTGTCGCCCCTACTGAGGATGCCACTTCTATCCCCTGACTCACTGTGAACATAATCAATTGTTATGGTTTCAATTTCCACACATAAGACACCTCTCTGTGTCAGTCCCCTGCCCTGGACCTAATGGCTATATCGGGGTGGTCCCTCTCGCGTACTTGGTAGTCTTGACCAACCCTATGGGACTCGTTATTGGCCCCAACGACTCGGGTCATATCCACCTTCAATAGGTAGGAATTCACTTAATTTAATATCAAAATGGGTCCCTTACTAGGTATACCCTTTTGTCGTGCTTCACTAGAACTATTAAATACGATTTTCCTTTTGGTCAGATACTCCACCTCCCTTGGCTTCCTTCTCACATAGGTATTCATATCAAATCAAAAACATACTACCTTGATGATTATAGCCCCAGTCGTCCTAGACGGAGCTTTCCATCCACGCTTGTGTATTACCCATGAGTCCATTATTAACTCATGGATGCCTTATTGACCTCCGCATCCACCTCGGTGGGTATGAATTTTGTTGCATAATTCAACTTTCCCTTATGTCTGGCCACTTTCCGGCCCTTCTGAAGTAAGTATTGAAATCTCCTTTGCCTACCGGTTCAAACGGATCATGCGAAGATTTTTGGTCAAACCGTCCCACTGGGCCAAAAATTTCATTCAAAATTTAGTCCTGGGTGCCACTGCACACCACCCTGCACAATTGTCTTTGGGTTATTTCCTCCCATTGACTTATCGTGCTACTCTGCTACTCGAATCCTTATAGATAGCCCTTCCAAAAGGGTCTTTCTACACTTTTCCACCCTTTGCTGACTACGCTGGTTGAGACTGAAATTGTATCACTGTTATCTAGAACAGTGGTTTGGGAGACTATCGCTCCCAGATGATTATTTTATCCCCAATGGCCTGAACAACAATCAAGGTGATTCCTATCACAATCACCATTTCAAGAATACCCTATGTCTTCTGTTGAGCCTCTCCTCCTGCAATTCTCCTATGGCCCTAATTGGTCGTCCCAAAGAATGTTCGGTATACAAAGTCCAAACGAACTCATGTATGAACCACCTCACTATACTTGATACCAGGAGAATGTAACTCGCATACGTAGAGGAATAAAACAATCCTATCATAAGGCTCTACATCAAAGAACGCTAAGCTGAAATGCGAAAAGTCTCACATATCCTAAGGACACTAGAACCTGATGCTCTGATACCATCTGTGACACCCCGCTCAATGAAATACTCGGTGATCAGTCCTATATCAAATTAAAATAGGAATCTCATCTGGTTCATTCTTATCATCACTGTCGAAAACTTTTTAAAGCTTACTAACCACCTAGTATTCAAAAGTTGATGTCAAAATTTTAATCTTTTTATATAACAACAACAACCATATAAATATCAATACAAACCATTCACACGAACCATGAATCTAAAGAAATATTGAATAAATCAATAAATGAACGGCCGAATAAATCTTCAGAAGAAAACTAACATCCACTAGTATAATCCAACAAAGAATAGTAACCAGTACAAAGTCCGACTGAAATGAAAATAGCTGGGACAACATGCCCGAAAGAAATACCAAGCTGCATCCTACTCTATGAATGAAATGACCGAAGCATCTATGTCCAAATCCTGCAACATCCACAGGTGTTGCAGCTACTCATCCCTGGAATAAATCTTCAAGTTTGGCATCCATGTGGCTGGATACGTAAAAGGTTTTGAAAATATTTTGCAAGTATGGGTTAGAGCCCAAAGTCCTTTTGAAAATATTTTGCAAGTGAATTAAAAAGTAACAATTAAAATGTATGAATGCTCTTCATATTTAGGTTAGTGTCGCACTCCCTTGAGATACATCTCACCCCTCCTCTAAAGTGCACACCTAACGCTTTCTTCCTGACCCTCCTAGTTATATTTAACCACTTGACTTATAAATTCGTAGTGTGTGATTATCCTTTGGTGTAGAGATCGTTGTGTGATGAAGAACACCTTCCTTGTTCTTCCTCTTTGGCTCTTAAGAGTCATACCTCTTTATCCCTTATGTTCTCAAATTTCTCCCAAATGAGTTATGGTTGCCGACAACTCCAAAACATAGGTTTTTATCTCCAAATCCCGTTTTTAATCATATGGGCCAACATAAAAATGGCCCAAATACCCCCGAGTGGGCTCGGTTATGCCCAAAAATATCCAGTGACCCATTTATCACTCCCGAGTACACTTTTGTAACTATCTCGGCCCATCCGGACTCAACCGTTCACTCAGAATTGATATCTGAAATGCTTTATAACATTCTCCAATTTTGACCTCAAAATGCGACACATAAAATTCGAACAATTAAACTTAGAGTCACCAAATATAAATAATTCTTACCACTCAAATAAATTCTTCAAATCATAAATTTAAGTTTCTCCAATTTAAATATTTTTATATCTCCAAAAAATAATTAAATACTAAATCCTCAAAATTACCGGGTGTTACAATTACGTCCCAAGAGAAGGTTCCTAATCCTTAAACCTAAAAGAAAAGGACTAGAAATAAAGTTGGGAAAAACCTATAAAACAACAGGATTTTTGAATCGATTCGCCCTGGCCGAATCGATTTGGTCAAGAGGACCAATCTATCTGCTTATTTGTCGAATCGATTGGGACAATCTGAATCGATTCAACAAACACAGACCTGTAGCCTACCATTTTAGCGAATCGATTATCTAGGGGCGAATCAATTCTGGCTATGAGTCTTAAGAAGCCTAAATCCCCCAATTTCAATTATTCCCTCTAATCTCAACATCATTAACCAAAAATTTAACCAAATCATTCCTACACAATAATATCTCCAACTCAAATCAAATTTAAAACAAAGATTAAGGGTTTGAACACTAAAATCATCAAAACCCATTAACGGTTAAATCTACAAAAACACAACTATATATACAAATTATCCACACTAAATCACACATTTTCAAGTTAGAAACTTTCCTCAAGTTTGTAGTCTCGGATTCTCTTCCCGTAGAAATGATTACAAGATCCAAATCTTCAATTATCTCTTCTCTCTTCTCTCCTCTCTCTCTCTCTCTTTCTCTCTCTCTCTCTCTTTCTCTCTCTCTAAGTTTAAGACATAAATGAAAATAAATGTTGTTGGAAGGCTTAAATGCCCATTAACACTAAATCACATCTTTAAATGCTACTACACAATTAAAAAGACTTGTAACAACATAATTAAGTTATAACCGATCAAAAGTACCCGGAACCCCAAAATACAACTTGGCACTTATTTTGGCTATTTCAACCTTTTCCGGACTAACCGTACCCTCTAAATTGGCACCTGGAATATCGTACAATATTTCATGTTCCAACATCATATTATTTCATTAATAATGATCCAATTAGAATATAAGTCGTAATCGTCGCTTAAAGCACGAGGACGCAATAAAACACAATATGATGCTATTTACATTCACATAACAGTAAATATACAAAACTCAGTAAATATTATCTCTTAAATCACTTAAAATAATATTCACTTCAACTTTCTTTATTTTATATAATTAAATCACAAGGCAAATTAATATAAAAATAATTACTCGAAAGTAAGGGGTATTACACACTCCCCCCCTTACAAGGGAATTTTGCCCTCAAAATTTAGGCGTACCTTATAAAAAGACTAGGGGGTACTTCTCTCAAATTTCGTTCTCTCATTCCTAAGTTAATTCCTCGACATTGTGGTGTCCCCACTGGACTTGAACAAGGGTACCACTTTCGATCTTAGTCTACGCTCTCCGTGATCTACAATAGCAATCGGTTGTTCCATATATGAAATATCGAGTTGCAATTCGATATCATCCTAAGGAATATGCCAATGATCTCCTTCGCACCTCTTATACATCTTTAAGGATGACACACGAAACACATCAAGAATTTATTGTAGGCGTTCCGATAAAGCAAGCTGATATGCTATGGGGTCTACCTTTATAACAACGAGAAAAAGTCCTACCTAACGCGGTGCAAGTTTGCCTTTCTTCCCGAATCGCGTTATACCCTTCATCGGGGATACCCACACCAAAACTTGATCCCCTACCTCCAATTCTACATGATTTCTATTCGCGTCGGCATAGCCCTTCTAACAATCTTATGCAATTCGTATGCAGTTTCGAATTAACTCAATTCTTGAAAACATATATTGGATCATTTCGGGTCCAAGAAGCTTATTGTATCCTACTTCCAACCAGCAAGTAGGTGATCTATGCGATCGGCCATCTAATACCACATACGTTGCCATACTTAACGTGAATTGGTACGAATGATTTTATGCAAATTAGACTAAGGGAAGGTATTGCTCCCAACCTTCTTTAAAGTCAAGTACGCCTATCTGAAGCATGTCCTCCAACATTTGGTTGACTCTCCCCGTTTGTCCATCCGTTTGCGGGTGGTAGGAGGTACTCAACTTCAATCGGTCTCCATTATTTCCTAGAAACTTCGCGAGAAATGGGATACGAAAAACTTATCTCAGTCTGACGCTATATTGATAGGTACCTCATAAGGTTTCACAAACTCCATATTAAAGAGTCGGGCATAACATGTCGCATAATAATCCACCTGTGCTGGTAGGAAGTGTGGCGATTTAGTCAAATGATCGATAATTACCCAAATAAAATCATGACTGCTTTGCGACGTCGGTAATCCAGTGATAAAATCCATGGATATACTCTCCCATTTGCACACCGGTAATTCTAACGGTTGCAACAATCCCGTTGATAGTTGGTGGTCCACTTTCACCAATTGACAAGTGGCGCATTGGGAGACAAACTCGGAAATGTCCCTTCCTTGCACTTCCATGACTCTCATCACAATAGCAGGAACAACAGTCAACATTGACATAAGTACTCTTGCTACAACATCCTCCTAGCTAAGCTCTTTCCACTTGGCTTTCCATGCCTTCACTAGTTTCCCCATGGGTTTTCTACTTAGCATATATACTACCACATTTGAATTTTCTAGGTGACAATGAATATCGAATTGTTAGCCTTTTACGAACTCTAACCATCAACGTTATCGCACATTTAGATCTTTCTGAGAGAACAAATATTGTAACGACTTAAGGTATGTGAAAAGACTGAATTTCTCGCCCAGGAGGTAGTGCCTCCATATCTTTAAGGTGAACACTACCGCGGTGAGATCTAAGTCATGCATGGGATAGTTATTCTCACGGGGCTTAAGCTTGCAAGATGCATACGTAATATCCCCATGCTCTTGTAGTAATACACTTCCCAATTCTTGTGGAGACGCGCTCGTAATGAACGAATAGTCCACTCCCGATCTTGGCAACGCGAATTAAGGAGTAGAAGTCAACTTATCCTTTAGCTCATCGAAATATAGGTCACATACGTAACATTCTCTCTAAAGATGGTCCTCACACTCTTTTTGGGCTGGTGCCCCAAGTTACTCAAGATTCCATGTTCCTTATTCCTGGAAACCCAATCCTTCTTAGAGTTAACCCACCAATCTTCTCGTGGTTAACTCATTACATCATTCCTAAAATAATGCCACTTACCCCACTGACCTTAATTCCTAATAAGCCTAAGGTCGATGAGTACCATACTAACTATATCCCTAGTTCCCAATACCTTTCTCAATTTCAGACATTCACTCGGTTTCATGTATGGGACGTCTCGCGAAGAGAAATCCAAATGAGTAACCCTCTCGTTACATTACTACCTCTCATCGTCGGCCATCAAGATATAACGGCCTAAGGCACGCAATCGGGACCACTAAAGATCCTATCTCATAACCTTACTAACTTGCTTTTATCTCTGTCCTTTTGTTTCGACAAAATAGAAAATCTAACTAATCGGGGTGCCTACTCCCTGTAAAGTGTTATAAACCCCCAGCTCAAAATATATTTCCTTTAAATTTTCCTTCTAATCAAGGCCTGGCCATAAGCCTCTACCCGATTTCCTTTTCCTTCTCTCGCCCATATATATGCGGTGAGAGAAACATTTCCAGTGCTTTTGCACGTCACATCTAATTTTTATTAGCCCTTAATCAATCACATGACTCTCAGCTAATATCACTAAAACCAACATCCTAACATAATGTGACATCTCTCCACTCCCAACGCCGTTAAGATTCATGCGTGGAGTGTCTCGCAAGCGAAATCCAAACAAGGAACCCCTTCGATACACTACTACTTAACTTTGTTGATCATGGAGATATGTCAGCATAAAATAAGTAAAATAAAAATTCCTATATACCTTAGACCATCTCTATACAGTCTCAACCCGTATCGAGGTGAGATATTACAGAACAACTAGTTCCACCCTAGAACCGTTGATACGGTAGCCTTGCAATAATTAGCCTTCTATCACTCCAATCAATTAAAATATTTTGTACTCGTATGACACATAAAAAATGAGTAGTACAAACCAGATATAATTTTAAAATATCAACACCCCACTAGACGCGCCCCTAAATAGCTATCATCTTCCGGGCCCTATAACCAAGACCACCTGGGCATCCTAAATCGCGTTGCGTGGGAATCAACCATATACCTTCGACAGTAAGTCATAAGCATAGCCTGAATTACCTCACTTCGAATAAAACAACCACACAATGTAACCACCGGTCCTATGAACGAGGACTATATTCTCCCTGCATTCACTAGCCAGGGACATCACCTCATACGCACAACTTCCCTTATGATAACATTTAGAGAGGTATGTATATTCATTCCATAATCTCAAAGTATGCCAAATTAAAGCATCCACTTTTTACATTTTCGAAATCATATGAGCTTAGCAATATGTGCTAATTTAAAATATATTTCTATGGTGACAATTATGTTCAACACAAAATTAATAAGAAATGGCAATCACTAAACCAAATAAAGAATATGCAGAACGCCAATTACACGACACAATATTTACGTGGTTCAGCAAGAATGCCTACGTCCACGATGCCTTTTGCCCCAGGCTTAGGGTTTGTTATATACAGGGTTGTTTCCGGGGAGTGGGGGTGTTGGAATCCCCCACGCCAATCCACAATTCCTAGAATATCTCCTTACGAGATTTTAGGAATAGACTAAGTTGTAACTGAGTGATTTGAGACGGTGGGCTCCCAGACTTTGGGCTATAATTTATTGGGCTACTCGTCTGGGCCCGTGGCGATAAATCACAAATCGAGGTACCCACAATTTCTTGTTTTCGGAATCGAATGAGCATAACGGTATAAGCTACGAGGTCTAATTACCCCCATTCGAATCTCCAAAAGTTCACAACAGCACTATAAGATAAGCGACCAAGTGAAATTTTCCTCACACTAGTCTCTATAAGTCCTAAACAATGCCACCCAACTCTCCCTTAGTCCTAAGGTAGCTCACTAGAGGAAAATGATAATAAATTCTATTGAATAACCCCCGAGCTAAGAACAATTACCCCATGCTAATCTAGGGTATTAATCCCCCTAATATAAACCCCCAATACTCATTATTACTTACCAAGAGAAGGTTCCTAAGCCTTAAACCTAAAAGAAAAGGACTAGAAACCAAGTTGGGAAAAACCTATAAAATAGCAGGATTTCCGAATCGATTCGCCCTGGCCGAATCAATTCGGTCTTGAAAGAGAATCGATTCGGACTAATCGAATCGATTCGGTCAAGAGGACCAATCTATCTGCTTATTTGTTGAATCGATTTGCCAAACACAGTCCTGTAGCCTACCATTTTAGTGAATCGATTCGCCTGGGTCAGATTGCCCAATTTCTGCTATAGTTCTTAAGAACCCTAAATCCCCCAATTTCAATTCTTCCTTGTAATCTCAACATCATCAACCAAAAAATTAACCAAATCATTCCTACACAATAACTAACTAATAGCTCCAACTCAAATCAAATTTAAAACAAAGATTAAGGGTTTGAACACTAAAATCATCAAAACCCATTAATGGTTAAATCTCCAAAAATGCAACTATATATACAAATTATCCACACTAAATCACACATTTTCAAGTTAGAAACTTACCTCAAGTTTGTAGTCTCGGATTCTCTTCCCGTAGCAACGATTCCAAGCTCCAAATCTTCAATTCTCTCTTCTCTTTCTCCCAAGCTCTCTCTCTCTCTCTCTCTCTAACTCTCTCTAAGTTTAAGACATAAATGAGAATAAATGTTGTTGGAAGGATTAAATGCCTATTAACACTAAATCCCATCTTTAAATGCTACTACACAATTAAAAATACTAGTAATAACATAATTAATTATAACTGGTCAAAAGTACCCGAAACCCAAAAATACAACTTGGCACTTATTTTTACTATTTCAACCGTTTTCAAACTAATCATACCCTCTAAATTGGCACCCGGAATATCGTACAATATTTCATGTTCCAACGTCATATTATTTCATTAATAATGATCCAATTGGAATATAAGTCATAACCGTCATTTAAAGCACAGCGACGCAATAAAACACAATATGATGCTATTTACATTCACATAACAGTAAATATGCAAAACTCAGTAAATATTTTCTCTTAAATCACTTAAAATAATATTCACTTCAACTTTTTTTATTTTATATAATTAACCCACAAGGCATATTAATAAAAAGATAATTACTCAAAAGTAAGGGGTATTACAGAGAGGTCTCGATCAGATTAAGATTAAGCATTCGCCGATCAAACCTCTAAGGAAGAGAGTTCATCATAAAAAAAATGGTAGGAAGAGCCGAACAACTTTGCATAAGTCAGATGCAGAAAATCCTTCTTGGAAAGGGTCAATCCAAAGGCTGGAAGATCGATAAGGCGAAATGGTCAAAGCAAACACCCTTTACAACGTAGCTTTGTCAAAGGATATCCTTTTGTGCAAGCGATTGTAGACTTTCCAACCCCATCTAAATTCAAGGCTCCTATGGTTACCCACAAATACGATGGGAAAACTGATCATGTTCTTCATATAAAATAGTATCAAGTAGCAGGAGACATCTATGAAGTACCAGATGAGATGAGATGAGATGTAGAGCATTCTCTAACACCATTATGGGTTCAACCCAAATATGGTTTAACAAATTGTCTCGGGGACAGATTACCATCTTTAATAAGTTGGCCGAGCTATTTATTAGCAACTTTTTCTTTAGAGCTAAGCCAGTAAAAAGAGTGGCTAATTTTGAAAGTATAAGGCAGCTGATTAGGCATAAATTCTTTCGATTAATCCCCTTAATTTATAGGCTTTTATCACCTTATACAATGTAAAACGTGTTGATTTATCTCATATCTTTATTACTGAAATTTCTTATATAGTGCATTGAGTTTCGTGTATTCTTCTTGCATTTTGCAGGTATTTTATACAAAAAAAAAACTCAAAATCAAGAAACTAAGAAAGAAAGAAAGAAAGAAAAGAAAGAAAGTCAGAGGGAAAAAGAGTAATTTTACATCGGGAATTCAGACGAGGAACCGAAGTGAAAGTTGAAGACCTCGAGTCTACAAGCACGTAGGAAGAAACGACGTCTAAATCCGAACCTGAATAAAAAGTTATGAAGATTCAAAGTTGAGAGAAAATCACAAGAAGAGCGGAAAGAAATCCATTCCCGAACCGATCCGACTTTACCCAAAAAAAAACCAGTACGATAACTTATGATTTCCTGCATAGATTGAAAGACTAAACCAATCCAATTTCAAGTAAAAATGAACTGATCCGATATAGACCAAATCGAACCGAAAGCCTAGGCCGGACCGGTTTGGATAGAGATTTTTTAATTTTTCTTTTTGAAATTTAGAGTTGTACTTCGCTCAAACTCTTGTAATTTCGTAGGGTACTTATTCCAACTAATTACCAGACTTTGAGGAGTTCTCTTTTTGATAGTTTTAGAGGGCTCTTACACCCAATAACCCTAGGTTTTAATTTCTTCAAAATTTATTCAAGTTTCAAGCATTAATTCAAGAATTTTCTTCATTCCAAGTACTGTTTCCTTTCACTTTCCAATTGTTTTATTATTTATGTCTGAGAATTCATAGAAATTAGGTTGCCATTCTTATTTACAAGTTTCTTCCATATTTTTCACGCAGTTATGACTTCATGCAAAATAGGTTTTGTGTTCATGCATACTTTAATTATGTATAGATAAACTTGTAAAGATTGCGATGCATGACCCCGACCTGATGTAGTTTACATGAATATAAAATAGGTTTTGAATTAAATTTTGATCGAATCCTGTTGTGTAGTGATCACAACCATCATAAGTATTTTAACCTCGTTTGACCTAAATAATCGAGGTGTTTAAGAATGCGATGTGCATATTGGCTATGCAGCGCCGCTTTATTCTTATCATTGATTATGTATGATGCGGGCTAGTACCCTCATATATGTAATGCTTAGGATTAATAAAGACTGGGTTTAATCAAATATCTAATTCAAAAGCTAGGTTTCTATCCGGTAAATGCACTAGGGTTTTTGGGGATCGTATCCTAACCTTCTTTCCCCCATTCATATTTACTTATTTTCAGAACTTTTACTTTTGTGCACGTAGCTTAATTAGTAATTTAACTTTTAACTGCATTTAGACAATAGAATTCAGTTTCACAATTAATAATCTTTTAGTTTCTTTTCTCGAATCAATTTAGGGTTAGTCTTCTATTCCTTCTTCGTTACGAGCATTCATCCTAGTTCCCCATGGATACCATCCCGACATACAAGTTTATTACTTACATGACAGGCTAGCACTTAAGACTATATAAGCATGCACTTTAGACACATTTGTGGTCGCGTCAAGTTTTGGCACCGTTGCCGGGGAGTTAGGTATATTTTTAGGTTAGGTTGAATTAGTCCAAAAATTGATTCCAAAAAAAAAAAAATCCAAAAAAAAAATCATAAAATTGAAAAGTAGATAAATATAACATCTCTTAAAACCCTTTCATGAAAAATCCACAATAAACTCCTCAAAATAATTCAACAAGAATCCAAGAAAATCCCATTATTGAGTATAATCCCGATAGCCCACATACCCCTCACGTTTCGCAGTTTTGGGTTCCACCTCCTACACCGCCTAATTCCACCACGAGTCACACTTCTAGGGCATCGAGTGAGGACTTCAAGTTTATTGGAGAGAGCTAGATGTCTGACCACACTAGTTTCGATACGGGTGAGGGAGATTTACCATACCATCCCATGAAAGAACTCTTATTTCCCGAGCGAACTGTCACCCCTGGGTGCATTCTACTTCCATACAATGTAGAACACTTCCACTTTCGTAATGGGATGATACAAATTCTTCCCACATTTCACATCATGGATTCAAAGAAACCATGCCTCCAGATCCGTGAGTTGGAAGAGGCATGCGACACGTTTAGTGATAAAGCCTACACGCAAGACGTTGTTCGTCTAAAACTTTTTCCTTTTTCCTTAAAGGATAAAGCTAAGACCTGGCTTTGGTCTTTACCACCGAACTCCATTATATCATGGAAGGATATGTAATCCAAGTTTCTCTCGAAATTATTTCCACAACATAAAACCAACTTCATTAAGGCTTAAATTCAAGCCTTTCGATAACAAGATAATGAGTTATTTGATCGGTGTCGGGAACCCTTCTAAGAGTTAGTTAACGCTTGCCCACATCATGGATTTGAGAAGCATCACCTGATCTATTTCTTCCATCAAGGGCTTACTATAGTGTCTAAACAACTTGTTCAAACTTTGTGTGAAAGACCATTTTGGGAGTTAGATGCGAGCGATGCTGAGGCTCATCTTAAGTATGTCACCGAGACTACTAAAGCATGGGACACATCCTATCCCACTACCCAAATCGACCTCGACAAGTGTCCACCAATCCTTCTACATCTGGTCTATACCAATTGGATAAAGATACCTTATTAGACAGTCGACTTGATCAATTTGAGAAAAGTATAAGATACATACTCAAGGTACGACTAAGAGAAACTACCGAATCCACCCAATCCATGAAAGATAAGGTGTGAGCTATTTGTGTGGCGGGACATTCAACCAAGGAATGCCCAACGATCCCCACCTATAAGATCATGCTTCAAGAATAAGTAAATGGGGTAGGAGAATTTAAGGGTAACTTCAATGCCCCTCACGAGAAATCTTCCAATCCTTCTTGGAGAAACCATCCTGGTTTTAGCTACAAGCAACAACAAGTTGCGTTGAATCCAAATTCACATGTTGCCCTACCTCCAAGCCCTCCTCAATTTTAACAAGCACCACTTATGAAGACACTCATGCAAGCATCATCTCCAGGCCCATACATCACCCCACCGCGGAGAACTCTTGAGGACAATTTAAATCAATCAATCCAATCTTAAAATGCAACCAATGCTAAGTTTGAGCGCATGTTCACTGAGATGAATACAAGCATCTCTAGGTTGCAAGCATCCTTAGGTATCCAAGAAAAGGGCAAGTTTCCTGTCCAAGTCCAAAGACCTCCTCAAGGTTAACCTAGTGTTATCTCTACATCCAATGCAAATAAAGAGAAATGTAGTGAAATTACCACTCTACGTAGTGGAAGGGTTATTGACTTGTCACCTCCTCCACGCGATGAGCAAAATGAAAAGGTGATTTTGCCCTACACCAAAGAGGCCGAAGATGTCCCCTTGAAAAAGAGTGGTAATGACGACACAGATGGGTCGGAAGTGGTTGTGAAATATCCCAGTGTAGCCCCATACCCTCAACGATTGGTCCCTCACTCCAAAGAGACCTCTCGGGACGATGTCCTAGACATTCTTAAGCAAGTAAAGATCAATTTTCCTTTTCTCGAGACTTTCAAGAAAATTCCTGCATACACTAAGTTCCTTAAGGACTTACTCATGGTTAAGCGTAGGCTAAAGTTACGAAAAATGTGTTCTTAGAAGAGAACGTTTGTTCGATACTATTGAGTTACCTTCTGCTAAAATATAAAGATCTGGATGAAACCACCATTTCGTGCATCATGGGGAAGAACCGAATCTAGAGAGCACTAATAGATTTGGGGATGAGCGTTAACATTCTTCCCTATTACATCTATAAGCAACTAGACTTGAGGGCCTTTCAGCCCACAAATATGACTTTCCAACTCGTGGATCACCCTGTGAAGATGCCTAGGGGAATTATTGAGGATGTGATTGTCCAAGTTGACACTTTTTACTTCCCGATGGATTTTGTCATTTGGGATGAGGAGCCATCTGTTCACCTGAGTAATCATATGCCCATCATCCTTGGCGGCCCATTCTTAGCTACGGCTAATGAACTTATTAATACTCAGAGTGGGCGAATGTAACTAACGTTTGGGAACATGACCCTCGATACAAATATCTGTAACAACACCAAGAACGAGGGTGATGTGAGTGGACCATGAGATACAGATCTTGTAAAGGAGACAATACATGAGCATGATAGTGTGAGAGCTATTAGGGGTAGGCCTTGTTGCACCAAGAGAGAACAATAATTATGACATTGAGCAAGAAGTAAGGGAGGTGTGTTTAGTGACCATGATTGAGATCGAGAGAAATCACATAGGCGTGAGCGGGACATAAATATTAGAGGAGAGTCAGAGGAACTGTTCAAAAATTAATCATGAGAGAGAGTGACGCGATATGAGTCTAAAGGACTTTGAGAAAGAATTCAGGCCAATGGATGAGAACCTTAATATCAAAGTCCAACCTTTATTGGACTCGTTTAGTTACTTAGAAGAGAGAGAATGATAAGAAACGATAGATAAATTCCTTCTTTATGACCATCCCTATGTCGTTTGAACGATAGTGCCTAGATTAGACTCCAAACCAAATCAAACTCTAATCCGTCCTTATTAGCTCTAAATTAAATGTAAACAAGTAAAACACTTTTAAAACATTTTAAAAACAATTGATTTTAAAAATAACATCCTCATTTTTATTAAATTAAATTCTGAGTTTCATTAACATTATGCATTCATACCCGAGTGATCTCGGAATGCAATTAAACTTTGAAGACGAGAAATTTCGCACCAATTAAACTTCGGCATAATTAGTTCCTTGAATCTTTGCCGCAATGTCTTTAATTAATCTTTGACACATCATAGTCTGTGTGGGATCGGACAATAAAAATCTACCTATGACTCAAATCTATTTTGTTTCGGGAATAAGTCAAAACTACATTAAGACTCAATTGGAAATTTTGTCCTTACAAATATCCCCCCTTGACTATTCCGGGATAAAATTAACAGTGAAATGCTTAGGCGACCCATCAAGCCATATGATGCCTAAATCCTATCCCATAAAACCCAAAAGTAAAATTACATCATCAGTACAGGATAAGACTCATAAACGATGGACTGGAAAGCACGAAAATGTTTCTGAATGTCTGAATGTGATGTAGACTTGAAATCTCGAATCTCTTTAAGCATACCTACACATTAAAATGACAAATACCCAGTGAAGTATGGAGGAACAAATGATATATATCAATATGAAAACTAAAATTAGAATCATTTGTTATGTGAGTAAATATAAAACCATTTTGTGTAAAGATGATACCATTTTGAATACAAATATGAAACTCACAAAACTCCCCTACATCACAGACATCTCTCCGCCTTTTTATCACGAATAGACAATCCGGTGAAAAGATAAACAAATCTAGAATAAACTAATACAAATTTGATTACATCAATTTGAAGAATAGTGAGATAAATATGAAACAACCAGTTAAATATGATCGATCAATGTCAAATCAGTAGCTAGCAAATATTGAATCACACAAAAAATATATCAAATCTAAGCAGGTGTGATTAAACGAAATTAATGCAGTAAAAGATCAAATATTTAAAAAAATACTACATAAACATATGTCCAGAAGCAACCCAATACCAAAATATGAATCAATATGCAATAGGGTACTGAAACAGTAGATTTTACAAAATCCAGACGTCGCTCGAACGAGCCAGGGACGTCGTTTGAACAAAATGAGACATCGCTCGAACAATAAGCTATGTCGTTAGAGCGACAACTTCTCGCGACAGTGGATCTTGCTCGAATGAGCAGATCAAAATTTCACAATTTCCTAGAAATATTAAACCATGTTGCTCAGTGAAACAAAATTCCTGAAAATTTTAACTACAAGGTGGAATCAAAACTCCGAAACAATAGCTAAACTATGAAAACTCAAAACAACCAAATGTGCATAGTATCGATATGCTCAAACATGAACATGGAAGGTATGGGCGTGAACTACAATAAATGAATCATAATTCTAACACATCTAAATGATCAAGAAGCTCTAATTGATAATAATCAATCATCAAAGTTTATCATTGCCATATGTGACAATTAAAGTGTGAGCTTAATGAACTAAACAAACATCATGCACATGGATCTGAAATTTTGACGATTCTACAAACAATAGCATCATGACACGAATTTTCAACGTTAATTCTTTGTGAAAACCCGTTTAAATTTTTAATTCATCCAAACTCCCTCAAATATATCATATTTTCTTTTGAATTAACTAAACTAATTTGGCCCAATTTTTTGGCATATGATTCTTTTCATTGACTTATGATTTTTTCGGGCTCTTTTAAATGATGGCTTTCATGATGAGTCAATTTTACACTCTCGTAGCCCTTTCCCATGAACACTCATCATTTTTTAATTACAATCATGATGGTAAACAGTTATTACATGCACACATCCTCATTAACTCTACTTAAGCATAGATGACAAAATTACGATAAGAACGTCTCACCAAACTCAAATATGAAAAAGTAGTCAAACATACATATAAACTTGTGCATGTGTGCAAAGATGGCATATATACAAAGTCGAATTAAAATGCATATAAACTTTGAAACAACCCCATAATACAATGGTTAAGATCAATCTAAGCATCGATAACAATGACCAAATGTCCTAGCCACATGAATAATGGAAGGAAGGGGCTCCAAGTACACCAATATGCCACATCAAACATGTTAATGCATGACACAAAAAAATGAAAATCTTTTTGGCTTTTTCAAAATATTTTGACTCAAATAAAAGCAAAATCTTTTTGTGTTTTTCTCAAAAAATTTCAAAATCAAAAATCTTTTTGAATTTTTCAATTTTTTTTATCAAAAACAAAATCTTTTTGTATTTTTTCAAATAACTTGCGATAAATGAAAAATATAATACAAATTGATAAACATGGTAACACACTCAACATTTAGATTTAGCCTGGGAAGAATCAACTGCAACCAAATGAGAACCATGAAGTTTTAGTCCTAAAGCCTCTAAGTTCGATTTCCTAACCCAAGTAGATGTGACATAACGGTTGGGGGTTTTGGGAACCGATGCGACTTTATTCCTAAACTTACTAGGAGCATTCCTAAGGTGATAGAAAAAATTTCTAAGGTGACCTTTTCTACCACAATGGGAATACGTGTAAACATGGTGGGAATGATTTCCAAAATGTCGACCTCTCCTCGATTTCCTAGTGGGCTCTCTCACATGATTAGTATTGGCTTTGGGAATGGGAATTCTCTCGTCGTAGCGTATACCAAACCTATCTTTCTTGACTTGGATGGTGCCTAACATCCTATCCAATTTCTCCAACCAAGACTCCAAGTCAAACTTAACTCTAGACGAGTCTCTCAAACTCTCCTCCAACTCCTTAATCCTAGAGTCAAGTAGATGCATAGATTCCTCAAACTCTAGGAACTCCTTTTTCAAAGCCTCCATCAAACCTTTAAGGCTATCTCTCTATCTCTACATACCCTAGCTTCTCCCTAAGATTATTCTCCTGTACCCTAAAATCCTCAATTAACGCATCATTATTTTCTACGGCACGCTCATTCAACTTAGTTTGCAATTTTGAGTTAGCCTTTTTCACTTTCACTGTCTCCTCAAATAACTATCGATATGCAACTTGTAAGTCACCTACTTCAATTTCCTCATTATCATTCTCATCACCCTCACCCTCTTGGGAAGTCCTCTCAATAGCCTCAGAAGTGTCATGTACATGAGCATACTCAGTGGAAGATATATTGTCGTCGCTCGCATGACATTCCATAAATTCAACAAAGTTACGCTCAATGGGGGAATCCTCTCCCTATTTTAGTTCACTATCACTTAAGGTGGAGTTATACGATATAGGCTTCATTCCCTCTTTATTAAGTCTAGTGGGACACTCAGCTACTTTGTGACCATACCCCTCACACCCAAAACACTTATCATACTCATCTCTCTTAGCCTTCTGAACCTTATCATTAGGGGTGGAGTCTCCATTATTCTTGAACTTCTCAAGCTTTTTAGCATCTTTCGATTGCTTTTGAATTTTAAATCTTTATTCGAAACTTTAGTTTCCTCCTTAAGGGCTTTCAAAGCAATGCCCTTTTCTTTATTAAGCCCTTGCTTGGAGGTAAACATATCGAGTCCATAGGTTTGCAGATGACCTACGATCTCTTCTAGTTTTGACGAGTTAAGCATACTAAAGTAATTCATAATAGTCACTTTCGCATCAAACCTACTCGGAAATGATCTCATAATTTTTTTAATCACTCGGTTATCAGGAATCTTCTCACCTAGGTTAAACGTCGCATTGACAATCATAGACAACCTAGTGAAAAAATCTTCAAACGTCTCAGTCTCTAACATTTTAATCGTCTCAAACTGTGTAGTGAGATTTTGCAACTTAGATTCCCTAACCGTGCTCATGCCCTCGTGAGTGAGTTCCAGTGTATCCCAAGCCTATTTTGAAGTTTCACAAATCATGATACGATTATACTCTTCAGGTGTGACATGTTAGGAAATAATTTGTAGACCTTTAGATTTATACAGTGCAAGCCTATGTTCAATATCACTCCATGACCCGAGTTTCAAACTAGTGACCTCACCGACTCATATGACAGGTGGTGACCAACCTTTTTCAACAGCTAACCAGACATGCTCATCAATGGATTTTAAAGCACTTCTCACTTGCATTTTCCAATAAGCATAATTAGTGCCATAAAAAATTGGAGTGCGAAAACTATCATAACCTCCAAAATTCATCCTTACAAACAAAAAGGGATCTAACACAATAAAAATGTATTTCTAGCTCTAATACCAATTTTTAGGTCCTCGTATATAACTTTTCAACAAAAACTTTTGCTTGAGCGGAATTAAGTTAAGGATGAATACAAACCATCTTTCTCTTTTTATGAATAACTTCTTTTTCAATTTTTCTAAACCACACCAAATTGTGACATAAATTAACTTGACAAAATTTTATCTTGTTTAACCCTAAGCATGCAACTAGTGATTAAAGCAAGTAAAATAAAGTAAAGAAGTACTCACAACGCCGATGTACGAGGAAGACCACAAACAAAAAAAACCTTGGATGGCTTAGGCCAGACAATCACTATGACAATGGTTTTAATAAGTCAGACGGTAATCTTATATAACAACTTGATTCACCCATGAGACTTGACGCTCCTCTGATCTTTTACCAATCTTCACAGTTCCCATGTAAAAATTAACCTTATTCTATGATGCTCATCCACAACAGTCACCTCCATGAATGCCTCGGTATCCACCGATATAGTCTTGTGTCATCTACGATGTTGAACAAAAAAGTAACCTTCTTCTCTTCTCCACCGCAAAACCAATAATGTTCAAGTGTTGAAAAAACCCAACATAGCACAATAAAAATCATATAAACATATGGCAATGATAAATCAGATCTTTCTAAACTCTAAGGATGTTTTATATTGAAAACACTTAGAAAACTTTGTGAAGAAAACTCTCTGTATTGTAAACTATTTTTCAAACTGCACACACTTCGATAAAACTAAAGCAGTCTATTTATAAATATTTTAAGACTGTGTCATCTCTCGTTCGAGCGAGATACTACGTCATTCTAATGACAAAAACTCTCGTTCGAACAACATCGTATGTCGTTTGAATGATAGTACCCAGATTAGACTCCAAATTAAATCAAACTCTAATCCGTCCTAATCAGCTCTAAATGAAATGTAAACAAGTAAAATACTTTTAAAAATAATTTCTTTTAAAAATAACATCCTTTTTTTATTAAATTAAATTATGAGTTTCATTAACATTATGCATTCATACCTGAGTGATCTCGGAGTGCAATTAAACTTTGAAGACGAGAAATTTCATACCAATTAAACTTAGGAATAATTAATTCCTTGAAGCTTTGCCACGACGTCTTCATTTAATCTACAATACATCATAGTCTGTGTGGGATTGGACAATAAAAATCTACCTATGACTCAAATGTGTTTTTTTTTCGGGAATAAGTTAAAACTACATTAAGACTCAATTGGAAATTTTATCCTTACAAAGCCTATGTAGTTCCATCAAGGGGGTGTAATTACATACATGGGCTTTGTGATACCAGCTATAAATTATAAAACGTTCTGGTATTTTAAGGAGCCCATCCTTTGTGTAACATTTTTGTTATAATCCGGTTATTATATTCATATGTCTAAAATTTAGTGGTGCAGTAAACTTAGGAAGTAGATGTGACACCCCGACTAATTAAATACCGGGTAGCTACTCCTTTATTAAATTAAATCAAAATGCCAAGTTGGCTCAGTTAATAGCATAACTGTCGAAAACATTTTATTATTACTAACCACCTAGTATTTAAAAAGTAAGTTGTCGAATTTTAATTAAAGTAAGATTAACATGCAGTAAAAGATTTAAAGCAAGAATAATATCACCATTAACCATAACGAAATAATAGAATAACCATCACATGATATAAATAAATCCGGAGGAAAAAAACTCCTCACAACAAATCCCACAACTGAAATAAGTAACGAAATACAGAATACTGAATTAATACATGCCAAAGTCTGAAAAACTGAAATGGAAATGTGTCTAATAGAATTTGGGCAACATTCCCTACAACTGAGGAATACTAAACATGGAATCCAAATGATAGAAGTGTCTAAAAGCAAATCCCTGTAACCTCCACAAACAGCTATAGCTCGTCACCTGTATGAGGATCCTAAGCGTGGTGTCCTTGTGGCTGGGCACCTAAAATGATTTTTACAAAAAAAATAGATTTGAAAGCAAACGGGTCAGAACCCGAAAGTGGAGAGTATTTTGAAAACAACAAGTGCTTTAATAATAATTAAAACAATAAATGCAAAATACATGTTAGGACGTGCTCTCACATGAGATACTCACCTCTCGTCTAACTGTGCACTCCTAACGTTCCTGTACCCATTCATGTGTTTTCCCCTAACTATCTAGTTCAAAAGGATTTCTAACACTTCTACTCGGTTCACATTTTAATTCCATCCTTAACAATTAAATAGAGAGTTCTACTTTAATTCTCGGATTCCCAATTAGTAATAAAACCATTTATTGATATATGTCCCCTTTTATCTTTTCATCACGTTACAATAAATATACACATAATTTAACATAGTAGATTCCTTTTCATTTAACCGTATATTATTCGCATCATAAATATACAATACACGCACCCCGAGACTAAGCTGTGGTGCACACATACTCTGCTATCTATCCCGGTACATCACGTACATAAGGATCACGCATTCCGAATCTCTCAGGAATCGTTCTCAGATAACAACATCACAAACAATGGAGGCGAACACAGTCACATCACATGGGTCACGCACATACCTACGCTCCCACGATCAGCAAACTTATTAACATCCCAATAAGTCCTTCTCTGACCTATGTTCATCGAGGTAACCAATATAAATCCGGGCAACACAATAATAAGAAGGCCCTAAGCGAACGTAAACCTCCAGTGATAGCAAGTATGGTAGGTATGTCATACACATAAAATTATATGCTAAGCATTCACACATCTTAGATATCACAATATTAATAAAGGTATACTCTACATCCTTATACCATTATTCCAAATCATATATTTTAAGTCTCCCGATAATATAAAAGTTAAACTGTCGACACGTCTCACGTCGTAATTTCTTATACTTAAAACCTATCTCAAATAGATTATTAAGTTCCTATTATTCCCACATATAACATCTTTATTCCTAAGGTCTTTACTTCTGCCCAAACCTCATTTCATCAAATTATTCAAATTTACACTTTTATCCCAAATATTATCTCACTTATCGAATTTCATTAATTTGGAATAATTCCTCAAATTGAATTCTAATTAAGGTCCAAGTTTCATAATCATGCCTACTAGTCTTCCTTAAGTTTAAGGGTATTCATAAGGTCTCCAATAACATTTCCCAAGGGTTACTACCATTAAAATTTAAATAGGGAAAACTTTACTCATTCTGGGAAGGTCGATCGATCGACCTTTTCCTTCGATCGATCGATGGTGGTCGATCGATCGACTGATGAACATCGATCGATCGAATGCACCAAGTAAGGCTACGGACTGCTTCGTTTTGCAGTTTTCAAATCATCCCAAAACATACTTTTAATGCATGATACTCTAATATAACGTTATAGTATCATCATAAAACCATCCTACAACATTAATAACGTTCTAAAACCAATAATTCATCAACCAAGGGCTATATATGGATCAATCTTCATCAAGAACCCTAGTTTTCTAATTCTTTCAAGAACATTCATAAACCTCTTCTTAAATCCTCTTTTAAATCATCAAGGGTCATAATTTTGAATTCATAATTCGTCCAGATTGTTACTACATGCAGTCCCTAACACAATTCATAGTTTTTAACTTCCAATTGATGGGTCTATATCATCTTCCAAGATCAATTTCGATAATTCCTAAACATGGAAAAGCATAGCATTAAATGAATTGTAATTAAACCACTTGCCTCTAATCTTTCTCTGGATTTGAGGATGAATCTTGAAGGCTGAATTGCCTTCTCTCTCTCTCTGCAGAATTCTCCTCTTTCTCTCCCTCTCTAAGCTTTTTTCTCCAATGGCTATGGTGGCTAGAGTTTGTTTTGGGAAAAATTAGAAACCTAATTCTAATAACCTACGTAGCCTATTAGGTTAAAATGAGTTGGTTAGTGGTTTAGTGGGTCAAATCCACATCAGATATAATTTACAAATTTTCGTCACTTTTAATTCTCAAAAATGCAAAATTACCAAACTACCCCTATATGTTGCCGGTATGGCCTAAAAATACCCCGGGACCCAAACTAAACCCCCGGCTAGTGTTTTCTGACTATCTCGACCCTTCATGACGCGTTGGCGCACTCAAAACGACCATACGGTTAATAGAATTTAATTTCACTTTTATAATTAAAATAATTATATCCTGACGCGACTGTCTCACGCGTCTTAATAAAATGTCCAAATTGCCGTATATCAATCTCACGACAAATTTCATTATTCAATATTCATATATCATCATATATACTCAATATAGTCAAATACCAACTCACATCTCGCTAGTATTTTATCCGGATTAATTCCCAATTAATTCTCATTTAATTAATTAATCCCAAAAATAAATATCGCCAAAAATACGGGGTATTACAGTGTGACACCCACAACTAATTAAATACCGGGTAGCTACTCCTTTATTAAATTAATTCAAAATGCCCAATTGGTCCAGTTAATAGCATCACTGTCGAAAATATTTTAATGATTACTAACCACCTAGTATTTAAAAAGTAAGTTGCCAAATTTTAATTTAAGTCTGATTAACATGCAACAAGTGTGATAAGGAATAATAACACCATTCACCATAATGAAGTAAATAGAATAACCATCACGCAATGTAAATAAAGTCTGGAGGAAAACTCCTCACTACAATCCCACAACTGAAAAAAGTATACTGGATACTAAATCAATACATGCCAAAGTTTGAAAACCGTAATGGAAATATAACTCTAATAGAAATGGGCAACATGCCCTACAACTGGTAGAATGCGTAATACGGAGTCCAAATGATAGAAGCGTCTAAAAGCAATTCCCTGTAGCTTCCACAAACAGCTACAGCTCATCACCGGAATGAGTATCCTAAGCATGGTGTCCTTGTGGCTGGGCACCTAAAATGGTTTTATAAGAAAAGTAGATTTGAAAGCAAACGGATCAGAGCCCGAATGTGGAGATATATTTTAAAAAACTGCAAGTGCTTTACAAAAAACATTTAAAACATTAAATGCAAAGTACATGTTAGGACGTGCACTCACATAATATTCTCACCTCTCGTCTAACTGTGCACTCATAACGTAAGTACCCATCTACAACGACACAAACTACTAGCTAAGTGACATCATATCTAGCTAGACTGTCATAGGTCCTACCCTTATTACTCGGTTCTATTAACATTATAACGCTCACAATTAAATAAGGGTTTAACGTAAACTCAGATGCTCAATATGCAATATATTTCACTATCAGCTAACTCGCTATGTTTCTCGAAACAATACCGTAATTATTTATACAACATTAACATGAAGGTTTCCATTAATTAAGTGTATATTATTCACAACATAAATATACAATACAAGCACCCCGAGAACTAAGCTGTGGTGCACACATACTCTGCTATCCATCTCGGTACATCACGTACATAAGGATTACATATTCCGAATCTCTCAGGAATAGTTCACAAATAACAACATCACAAATAATGGAGGCAAACACAGTCACATCACATGGGTCACGCACATACCTACGCTCCCACGATCAGCGGACTTATTAATATCCCAATAAGTCTTTCTATGACCTATGTTCATCAAGGTAACCAGTCTAAATCCGGGCAACACAAGGATTAGAGGGCCCTAAGCGAACACAAACCTCCCGTGATAGCAAGTATGATAGGTATGTCATACACACAATTCATATACCAATACTAAGTAAACACACATCTTAGTAATCACGTAGTTTAATTGTAGTATTATTCTCATTCTAGTACCAATATATAATTTACACACTTTATACGATTCCGGTTTATAATCATACGCGCCCTAAATTTATTCTCACGTCGTAGTAGACACTCACGTCTCAACCCCAAACGGTTCATTGATTTAAATCACTCGTATATAATTTCCTTCTCATAAATACCCAAATGTCCCAAATCTATCATTACATCATCATCGTAAATGTTATCTATCTCCTCGAACGAGTTTACGGGACTCCAAAAATCAAAACAGTCTAAAAAGGCCCAGACTGCCAACTCGTTAGAAGTCTCGTTCGAACGAGACTATTCGAACGAGATTACACTGTCAGCTCGTTAGAAGTCTCGTTCGAACGAGACTGTTCGAACGAGATCCAGTTCGTTCGAACGAACTGTACCTTCTAACGAGATCTCGTTTCTAACGAAGTTATCGAACGAAGTTCCCTTTCGTTAGAAGCGACTGGTCAACTCGTTAGAAGCTCGTTCGAACGAGTTCGTTCGAACGACCTGGGGAGGGGCTTCTAACGACCTACCAGCTTCGTCCCAGATTTCTCTAAATTTCGTATTTCACCATTCTTACTCCTCAAATCTTCTCCAAAGTTCGTTCCAACAATGTTTTAAGTTCTCTATTCATCCTAAAACATGCTAAGGTCATATACTAACATCTTTTAAGGCATTAATGCATCCTAAACATCATTAAATCACAAGATTCTATACTTTTTCCCAATTTTTTTCAAGAACATGAACCCTAGATTTTTATCATCATCAAATCCCAGAATTTAATCCGTTTTTACACTACATAAAAATGAAATCTCTGAATTCAATCTTCAAGCAACGTTTCTACATGCAAACCTATACCCAAAATTAAGCTAATAACTTCCAATTTCATGGGTTTTTCTTTAACTCTTAATTAAGCTAGATTATCAAGATTTCTAACATGGAAGAAGCATTCACTTCATAAAGAATGTAATTTAAATCACTTGCCTTGATTCGATTTCTAATTTTGGTGTTGGTTTGGTGAAGATTTCTGCAGAATTCCCTCTCTCTCTTTCTCCAAGCTTCTTCTCCAAAGGTGGCTAGGGTTTTTCTTTGGGAAAGTTGGAAACCTAAATGATAACCTCCGTAGCTTAATGGGTTAATATGGGTTGGTTAGTGGGTTTAGTGGGTTAAATCCACCTCAGATTAAGACTCCTAATTTTCGTCATTATTAATTCCTCAAAATACAAAATTACCAAAATACCCTTTATATTATCGGTATGGCCTAAAAATACCCCGGGACCCAAACTACACCCCCGGCTAGTGTTTTCTGACTATCTCGACCCTTCCGGACGTGTTGGCGCACTCAAAACGACCATACGGATAATAGAAATAAAAATCACTTTTATAATTAAAATAATATACCATGACGCGGCGGTCACACGCGTCTCAACAAAATTCCCAAATTATCGTATATAAAACTCACGACAAATTTCAAAATTCCAAATTCATATATAATCATATATATGTACATATAATCAAATACCAACTCGCATCTCGCTAGTATTTTACCCGGATTAATTTCCAATTAATTCACATTTAATTAATTAATCCCATAAATAAATATAGCCAAAAATACGGGGTATTACATACTCCCCCCCTAATAACTGAATTTCGTCCCGAAATTCGAAACTAGAAAGTACCTGCTAAAAACAACTCTGGATAACGTTTGCGCATTTCATCCTCGCGCTCCCATGTGGACTCCTCGACATTGTGATGTCGCCACTGAACACGCACTAACGGGACTATCTTTGACCGCAGCTTCCTCTCGCTTTGGTCCAAAATAGCAATCGGCCCCTCCTCGTAGGAACTATCCGGCTGGAGATTGATGTCCTCCACAGTAATGAGATTGAGCCAAATTATCCCTAAGGTATTTCCTCAACGAGGAAATATGGGACACAGCGTGAATCCGATGCAAATGCTCCGGTAACCCAAGTTTATACGCAAACGGTCCGATCCTCTTAATAATAGGAAACGGCCCCACATACCTCGGTGCCAACTTCCCCTTCTTCCCAAAACGCATAATCCCCTTCATAGGAGATACTCGGAGCAAAACCTGGTCTCCCACTTGGAATTCCCTGAATAATCCCTTCGCATCCGCATAACTTTTCTGCCTGTCTTGAGCTACCCGAATGCGACTCAGAATCAACTCAGTCCTTGTCGAAGTATCCTAAATCACTTCCGATCCAAGTAGTTTGTTGTCCCCCACCTCTAACCAACATGCTGGGGAACGACAGGGCCTACCGTACAGTGCCTCAAACGGAGCCATGCCATTAGTGAACTGATAGGAGTTGTGGTAAGCAAACTCTACCAGTGGAAGGTACTGCTCACCCCCGAAGTCAATAATGCACATGCGTAGCATGTCCTCCAACATCTGATTTGTGCGCTCGGTCTGCCCATCGGTCTGCGGATAATAAGCCGTACTCAATCGCAATTCCGTGCCCATTGCCTCTTGGAAACTCTCCCAAAACCGCGAAACAAATATCTTGTCTCTGTCAGACACGATATTTAGGGGCACACCGTGAAGTTTCACATCCTCTGAAATGAAGAGCTGGGCATACTGTCCCGTAGTGTAGTCAGTCCTTACGGGCAAAAAGTGAGCGACTTTGGACAACCTGTCCATAATTACCCAAACGGATTCGTGACCCCTCTGCGACGTAGGTAACCCCGTGATAAAGTCCATGGATATGCTCTCCCACATCCATACCGGGAACTCCAACGGCTGTAGAAATTCTGTCGGTCTCTGATGATCCACTTTTACAAGCTGACAAGTGGCGCATTTCGAAACAAACTCAGCGATATCTCTCTTCATACCGCTCCACCAATACTGGCGTCTCATGTCTTGGTACATTTTTTCCCCTCCGGGATGTACTGCGAACCGTGAGCCGTGTGACTCTGCCATCACATCGTGTCGCAATTCCTCCCCTTTCGGGACTACCAATCTTCCATTGAAGCGCAATCCCCTGTCTGAGCTGATGGTATAGGACTCGGCTCCCTCTTCTAGTAATCGAACTATCTGTTCCTGACAGAACGAGTCATTAGCCTGTGCCCGTACTACCTTCGTGACAATCTGCGGTGTAACGGTCATCACCGACATGAAAGATCGGGCCACTGCATCCTGGTGTCCCAATTCCTTCCACTTTGCCTTACACACCTCTGCCACCTCACCTGCTGGCCTACGGCTCAACGCGCCTGCTACCACGTTAGCCTTACCCGGGTGGTACTGGATGTCGAACTGGTAGTCTTTCACAAACTCAAGCCACCTACGCTACTGCATATTCAACTCTTTCTGCGTGAACAGGTACTGTAGGGACTTGTGGTCCGTGAACAGTTGGAACTTCTTCCCCAAAAGATAGTGCCTCCAAATCCGTAGGGCAAATACCACTGCTGCCAACTCCAAATCATGCATGGGGTAATTCTTCTCGTGAGTCTTAAGCTTACGGGAAGCATAAGCTATGGCCTGTCTCTCCTGCTGCAATACGCCTCCAAGCCCTTGCAAGGACGCATCGGTGTAAACCAAATACTCAACTCCCGGTCTTGGCAATGCTAACACAGGTGCTGAGGTCAATTTATCCTTTAACTCATCAAATGCCAACTGACAGGCATCACTCCAGATGAATGGCACACCCTTACAAGTCAGATGTGTCAAAGGACCTGCTATCTTGGTGAAACCCCGAATAAACCTCCTGTAGTATCCTGCTAGACCCAAGAAACTATGAATTTCAGTCGGTGTCGTGGGTTGTACCCACTCCCTCACCGCTGATACTTTCCCCGGATCAACAGATATTCCCCGGTCGGAAATGATATGTCCCAAAAACTGGACCTCCTTCAACCAAAACCCGCATTTATCATATTTTGCATACAACTCGTTCTGACGAAGTGTCTATAAAACTTGCCTCAAATGCTCGGCGTGCTCCTCCTCTGTCTGGGAGTAAACCAGAATGTCATCAATGAAGACAATGACAAACTGATCTAGGAAATCCCTGAACACTCTGTTCATCAAGTCCATAAACATTGCTGGAGCGTTGGTCAAACCAAAAGGCATAACCCGAAACTCGTAAGAACCATATCTCGACAAGAACGCGGTCTTCGAGACATCCTCCTCCCTGATACGCAACTGATGGTATCCCGATCTCAAGTCAATCTTCAAGATGAAAGAAGATCCTCTCAAGTGGTCGAATAAGTCATCGATTCGAGGCAACGAATACTTATTCCATATCGTGACCTTATTCAACTCTCGATAGTCCACACACAATATCAGTGAACCGTCCCTCTTCTTCACAAATAAAACTGGAGCGCCCCAAGGTGAGGTACTCCTGCGGATAAAGCCCTGTCCTAACAGCTGCTCTATCTGATCCCGTAACTCCCTCATCTCAGCTGGAGCCATACGGTACGGTGCGCGTGCTATAGGTCTCATACCCGGTAGAAAATCTATAACAAAGTCTATCTCTCGACTGGGGGGTAAGCCTGGTATCTCCTGAAACACATCCGAATACTCCCTGACTACTGGGATAGAATTTAAAGGAATCACAAACTCCTTAGAGGTATCCTCCTCAATGTAATACAGATGAGCGGTCGATCCTCCCTCTGGGCGAGGCATCGCCACTACAAACATCTCTTGCCCCGGAATGGAAAAAACAATGTTCCCGCTGAAGCAATCAATCATGGCCCTATAAGCTACGAGCCAATCCATACCGATAATCACATCGTGAACATGCATATTTAATACCAACATGTCTGCAGGTAATACCAAACCACCAATCTCTACCCCCACTCCCCGGCATAAAAAGAAAATAAGTGACCCACTCCCCAATGGTGAGTCAACACACGTCACTGTGCTCTCTGCCGTGGCTAACAATCCTAAATCTTTCGCGAAGTGTGTAGCTATAAAACAATGTGTAGCACCCGTATCAAATAACACCCGACCCATAGTGCCATGGATAGGAAACGTACCCTCAATCGCGGGCGGTGCCTGTAGAACTGCTGCCTGGTGGACGTTATAGACACGTCCATACTGTAGCTGCCCCTGTCGAGCTGGGACTGATGGAATGGGTGGAAATTCTTCCAACTATGGCGGTGCGGGAAGAGCGGCGGGAAACATGGGCCTCTGCGGTTCCTGGCGAGTACCCTGCTGCTGCTGCTGTGGGGCCCTGCCCCTATCAGGACAATCCTGACGTTGTGGCCAATCTTACCACAAATGAAACACTTCCTTCGGAAGTTTCCCCCTCGTTGTCCATGCTGACCATGACTCTGGTGACCGTTATCATTTCTGCCCTGGCATTGCTGGCCCTGTTGAAACTGTTGATGACCATTATGTCCCTGCTGCACTGGAGCTACTGGAAAGGTTGGTAGGGCTAGCACCTGAGCTGGTGCTGTGCGAGCGATTGTAAAAAGTGGCCCCTGTGGATCATCACGGGCATCCTGCTGTTGGGGAGCTCTGACACCCTCTGGGCAATCCTGCCGTTTATGGCCGTGTGTGCCACACACAAAACATCGGCCTCTGAAGATACTCCCCCTCTGACTCTGCTGCTGACGATGTCGTCCTTGCAGACTTGGAACTTTATTCCTCTTTCGAAAATGCTCCATTGTACCACATTGTTGATTAGAACCGACTCGGTCTTGGGCAGTCTGTTGTCGAATTTTTGGGGTCCTCGCACATTTGTCAGCCTTATTTACATGCACTTGGCTAACCTCTCTAGGTCTTTTGCCTCCTTTAAGTTGTATGCTGCGTTCTTGGTATTGTAAAACTGCAGTGGTAACTGCTTGTGCCACGATACCCGCTAAATCGACGGTTGATATTCTAACCGGGGATACCCAAGGTGTGAGTCGATCTTGCCCGTTTATTCCCTTACCCGTTCGAGCTAGTTCTTCTAGACGGTCCATCAGAAAATTTAAGTAAATTTGGATGAGTTCATCATTCAAATAAACAAACCGCGGAAGTACGAATTCCCAAAGTACAGAGATGAATACAACATTCCTAATATTTAGGGCTCTATATCAAAGAAAGCTCAGCGGAAAACATAATAAGCCACAGATCCTAAAGGACACTAGAACCTGATGCTCTGATACCACCTGTGACACCCCGAACTAATTAAATACCGGGTAGCTACTCCTTTATTAAATTAATTCAAAATGCCCAGTGGGTCCAGTTAATAGCATCACTGTCGAAAATATTTTAATGATTACTAACCACCTAGTATTTAAAAAGTAAGTTGCCAAATTTTAATTTAAGTCTGATTAACATGCAACAAGTGTGATAAGGAATAATAACACCATTCACCATAATGAACCATCATGCAATGTAAATAAAGTCTGGAGGAAAACTCCTCACTACATCCCCACAACTGATATAAGTAAACAGGATACTAAATCAATACATGCCAAAGTCTGAAAACTGTAATGGAAATGTAACTCTAATAGAAATGGGCAACATGCCCTACAACTGGTAGAATACTGAATACGGAGTCCAAATGATAGAAGCGTCTAAAAGCAATTCCCTGTAGCTTCCACAAATAGCTACAGCTCGTCACCGGAATGAGTATCCTATGCATGGTGTCCTTGTGGCTCGGCACCTAAAATGGTTTTACAAGAAAAGTAGATTTGAAAGCAAACGGGTCAGAGCCCGAATGTGGAGATATATTTTAAAAACCTGCAAGTGCTTTAAAACAAAAATTTAAAACATTAAATGCAAAGTACATGTTAGGACGTGCACTCACATGATATTCTCACCTCTCGTCTAACTGTGCACTCCTAACGTAAGTACCCATCTACAACGACACAAACTACTAGCTAAGTGACATCATATCTAGCTAGACTGTCATAGGTCCTACCCTTATTACTCGTTTCTATTAACATTATAACGCTCACAATTAAATAGGGGTTTAACGTAAACTCAGATGCTCAATATGCAATATATTTCACTATCAGCTAACTCGCTATGTTTCTCGAAACAATACCGTAATTATTTATACAACATTAACATGAAGGTTTCCATTAATTAAGTGTATATTATTCACAACATAAATATACAATACAAGCACCCCAAGAACTAAGCTGTGGTGCACACATACTCTGCTATCCATCCCGGTACATCACGTACATAAGGATTACATATTCCGAATCTCTCAGGAATAGTTCACAAATAACAACATCACAAATAATGGAGGCGAACACAGTCACATCACATGGGTCACGCACATACCTACGCTCCCACGATCAGCGGACTTATTAATATCCCAATAAGTCTTTCTATGACCTATGTTCATCAAGGTAACCAGTATAAATTCGGGCAACACAAGGATTAGAGGGCACTAAGCGAACGCAAACCTCCCGTGATAGCAAGTATGGTAGGTATGTCATACAAACAATTCATATACCAATACTAAGTAAACACACATCTTAGTAATCCCGTAGTTTAATTGTAGTATTATTCTCATTCTAGTACCAATATATAATTTACACACTTTATACGATTCCGGTTTATAATCATACGCGCCCTAAATTTATTCTCACGTCGTAGTAGACACTCACATCTCAACCCCAAACGGTTCATTGATTTAAATCACTAGTATATAATTTCCTTCTCTTAAATACCCAAATGTCCCAAATCTATCATTACATCATCATCGGAAATGTTATCTATCTCCTCGAATGAGTTTACGGGACTCCAAAAATCAAAACAGTCTAAAAAGGCCCAGACTGCCAACTCGTTAGAAGTCTCATTCGAACGAGACTGTTCGAACGAGATTACACTGTCATCTCGTTAGAAGTCTCGTTCAAACGAGACTGTTCGAACGAGATCCAGTTCGTTCGAACGAACTGTACCTTCTAACGAGATCTCGTTCGAACGAAGTTATCGAACGAAGTTCCCTTTCGTTAGAAGCGACTGGTCAACTCGTTAGAAGATCGTTGGAACGAGTTCGTTAGAAGCTCGTTCGAACGAGTTCGTTAGAACGACCTGGGGAGGGGCTTCTTACGATCTACCAGCTTCGTCCCATATTTCTCTAAATTTTGTTTTTCACCATTCTTACTCCTCAAATCTTCTCCAAAGTTCGTTCCAACAATGTTTTAAGTTCTCTATTCATCCTAAAACATGCTAAGGTCATATACTAACATCTTTTAAGGCATTAATGCATCCTAAGCATCATTAAATCACAAGATTCTATACTTTTCCCCAATTTTTTTTCAAGAACATGAACCCTAGATTTTTATAATCATCAAATCCCAAAATTTAATCCGTTTTTACACTACATAAAAATGAAATCTCTGAATTCAATCTTCAAGCAACATTTCTACATGCAAACCTATACCCAAAATTAAGCTAATAACTTCCAATTTCATGGGTTTTCCTTTAACTCTTAATTAAGCTAGATTATCAAGATTTCTAACATGGAAGAAGCATTCACTGCATAAAGAATGTAATTTAAATCACTTGCCTTGATTCGATTTCTGATTTTGGTGTTGGTTTGGTGAAGATTTCTGCAGAATTCCCTCTCTCTCTCTTTCTCCAAGCTTCTTCTCCAAAGGTGGCTATGGTGGCTAGGGTTTTTCTTTGGGAAAGTTGGAAACCTAAATGATAACCTCCGTAGCTTAATGGGTTAATATGGGTTGGTAAGTGGGTTTAGTGGGTTAAATCCACCTCAGATTAAGACTCCTAATTTTCGTCATTATTAATTCCTCAAAACACAAAATTATCAAAATACCCTTTATATTGTCGGTATGGCCTAAAAATACCCCGGGACCCAAACTACACCCCCGGCTAGTGTTTTCTGACTATCTCGACCCTTCCGGACGCGTTGGCGCACTCAAAACGACCATACGGATAATAGAAATAAAAATCACTTTTATAATTAAAATAATATACCATGACGCGACGGTCACACACGTCTCAACAAAATTCCCAAATTGCCGTATATAAAACTCACGACAAATTTCAAAATTCCAAATTCATATATAATCATATATATGTACATATAATCAAATACCAACTCGCATCTCGCTAGTATTTTACCCGGATTAATTTCCAATTAATTCACATTTAATTAATTAATCCCATAAATAAATATAACCAAAAATACGGGGTATTACATACAGTAGAAGGATTCATAAAGATGATCTTTTAACTACAAGTTAAAATTTAGTCATGCGATAAACTTTTAACTGCGTAGTTAAAAGTTTGATAGGAGTTGGATTCCCAAATGGGCTTGGGATTTGCGACTTGATTTTTGCGTATTTATGGGAGTGCCCACAAGATTATGATAAGATTGAGGTTTTCTTATTACCAAAGTCATGATTTTACGAAATGTTTTTCGAGAGGTTGTGGGAGGATGGTGGATCATGACAACGAAGTGTGATTAAAGTTTGAGGTGCCCACATGTAGACATCATGTTCTGATTCTTATGGGGATTTTATATTCATTTCTCTATTTGGAAAGTACTACATATGTGGGAAGAAGCTAACTCAAAATGAGGTAGGCCACAAACTAGTTCATTCCTAGCAAGTCTACCAATATCCCTAAATTTTATATGAGCAACATCTTATGCTAAAGATCTATCATATCGTCTTTTGTACTATTACAAATAACCTTAAGAGATATATTTATATCAAAACAATTCCTCATAGTTAGTTCCCTTCAAATTTCATTTAATAATTTTGCATAATACCCTTTATACTCTGTGCATTATTTGACAGTGGAAATTAATTATGCGTGCCTGTTGTTTATGTGTGGTTGTTGTGACATATGATGTCACTATTTATAATTTATATATATAATATAATTCATGTTTGAAAATGGAATTAATACATGATAATGCACTAATTAAAGATTTGGAAATGACTTAGTATCATGGGTGACGATGGAAGAGTTAGAGGCTAGGTGTCAAGAGTTTCTTGTTTAGATTATTTCTTTTACTTTCATGTGACTTTATTGATAATTCCTTGGCTATAATACTAATTGAATTTGATTTTCCTTGATTGTAGTTGATTGAAAGAGAAATTATCCCAAAGAGAGTGAAGTTAATCTTACCGAGCTTAAGTTTCTTTGGGTCATTCACCAGAAGATTGAGGCATAGCACACTAGGTTAGCATCTTACCTATTGGAGTATGAAAACTCCATTACCTCATTCGTTGCTCGCCCTACTCCTTTTGCTCCTTCCCTTATCATTGATCTTGATCAAGACCTAATTTCCACCTCTTCCACCACTATATCTGGCAGTGGTTAGTTTATTCCAGGCCCCTCATCATCTTTAGACTCTGAATGCCTCTTGCTGCCATAGTGAATAGGAAGTTCCCCAATATAGTGGGAGATATTGCTTCTGTTACCTCCACTAAATCTGCTGCTGGTGGGGCCACCAATAAAGAGGATACTGGGAAAAAGCCCCCAACCAAGAAAAATGATGAGCCCCACCTCAAACGCTTGAAGAGAGGACTTCCTTCCGGACATTATGAAGGAAATACTGTTGTTGCCGACCAATAAGACTTAGTCGATTTATCTACTGTTGATACTAGTTGTCCAGTTGCCATTTTCCCTGGCTTGGCCAAGTAATTAATAAGGTATGGTACTTTACCAGACCACAAGGGTGCTGCATCTGCAATTTTTGGCTCAAAATTTTCTGTAAGGGATGCTTAGAGCCTTGCTTTGGTAAGAGTTGTTACTTTTACATACTTATATTTTTAATAAATTTCTCATACTGACTTGGTCTTATTTCTATTTGCATTTCCTGGTTGATTTCAACCATATTCTAGAAAAGGACGAGATGTACTTCGTTTTTCTTCAAATGAGGTAGAAGAGTCATTTGAGTGCCTAAAGAAGTCCTTGATTGACTCCCAACAATCATTAGTGAATGAACAGAAGAAGTGGGAGAATAAAATAAATGTTCTTAAGGGTGAAGCTGTTGTTTCTTGGGGGCAAGTTGTTGAGCTGAAGAAGAGTTTGGCTGCTGAGAAGGCCAAGAGGATGAAGGCCAAAAAATCCTCATTCATTAAGGGCTGGGAGAAAGCCATAAATGCTGCCTCTATCTAGATCGAATTCGTTAAGAAAAAATGATACAAGGATGGATGGTCGGCAGCACTCACTGAGGTCGGCACTCTCCAAGAGTATGAGTTGTTTCTCAGGCATGACCCTAGTTCCTCCCCAAATTTGGACGAGGAAATTAAAGATGATGTGGGATCAGGGGATTCCACCTTTATTTTGGAGTCTTCTGACCAAATGTAGATAACTGTAGAGTCTTCTCTCCTCTCTTATTCTAAGTAAGTCACTCCACCCATTTCTGCCTCTAATCAAGATGGAGCAACTTCTGATAGAGAGAAGGTTTAGACTTGCTCGACGATTAGATTTTATTTTTTATCTTAATTTATTTTTTATTTCCTTTCAATGTATTTGTAATCTAACTTTTATCAATGAAAATGACTATTTCCTTTCTCTGCGCTTGTCATCTTTTGATTATTGCTTCAAACTCTTTATTCTGTTATTGATTAGAGATTTTTTTACTCTTACATTTCATGGCCAAAATAGATCAACTTTCCTCTACTGACTCCGATCTACTCAAAATATGTAATGATCTTTTCAAGGCTGGTCACATGACTTTGTCCAAGGAAGATCTGTCAAAGTTGCTTGGGGATGACGTCTCAGATCAAGCTATGGAAGCTTATTTATACCTGAAGTGTCTTCTTAATCGACTAGTAGCTAATAATATGGCTTACTTTAAAATGGTATAAGAACTTTAAGAAGATCACAAAGAGGCCAAAGCTCTCTTGCATGCTGATTACAAACAAAAATACAAAGCTTTGAGTGAAGCTTGGGGCTTTAAGGAAAAGTTTGAGAAATATGCATCGTTTTTCAAGAGGCAAGAATTTCTACTCAAACGTGAAGTAGACGAGGCTAGGGATATTGCCAAACTGTTGGAGGAGGAAAATAACAATTTGAGGGATTAGATAAATTCACTAAAAGCTCCTTCCACTAATTCTCCTGCTGATGATGGAGTTTCATTTTTCAAAAATGAAAACATCAGGCTATGGGAAGAACTGGAAGCCTTGAAGAAAACCAAACCTTCTTCTTCCTCCCAATCAAAGGTTAAATCTAGTCGATCTACTACTAAAGAGGCTAGGAATTAATAGACAGTTTCCAACCAGGCTGCACAATCGAAGGCCAAAAATATAGCCATTGCTGAGATGTCCCAAAAGATCCAAACCCATATCAAGAAACTTTCCTCCTTGTCTTCCCAACTGCAGGCTAAGGATAAAGTACTGAAGAAACTATAGCATCAGGTTGAGAGATTGACTTTCCAATTTCACAAGTAGCCTAGGGAAGTCTGGATGGAGGGATATAATGAGGCCATTGGTCTTTTTGATAAATAATTTAGCTAATCTCAATGTGAAGGTTACAAATACGGTTGGACTAGCTGCTTAATAATTATGAAGGTGGAGTAGAACAATAGACTTTGGCATTGGTATGATCCTGGTTTGCTGGAATGTCAAGACCCTCCTTTCAAATTGGACGTCAGCTGGATCCCTATTAATTCAATTCCCTAGTGTTTGATTTCCAAATACTTAGGGGACTACGACCTTCATGACGAGTTAGGGATCGTTCATCCTCCTCATCCACTAGAGACCCCGAGAAGTAGTAACAGAAGTATGCTTCAAGATTTTAATTTCATCAACTCCCCCTACACATTAGACGACTGTCCCATAGGCATTGCTGAAGGAAAATGTCCACTAGAGTAGTTTGCTCCTGTAATTCAACTATGAACAGTATTTGCCTGTAATGATTATTTATATGAATGAAAAAATATTCGATTAACTTATCTTGTCAATTTTCGGATTTGAATGACTTCTTTGTTTCTTTATTTCTATTAATACACTTAGGCATTTGCCCAAATTTAGTACCAATTACCCATGAGATTATCTTAGTTTCTACTAATATACTTAGATGTCTAAGTTTGATATTAGTTAACATTGATGTGATTATAGGTTCTACTAGAACACTTAAATTTAAATCCAAGTTTAGTACTAGTTACCATGGTATTTTTATATGTTCTACTAATGCACCTAAGTTTTTAGGTTTAGCATTAGTTACCAGTGGTGACCAGGCGTATGTGGATTATGTGTCTACATTTCTATTTAGGAATATTCACAACATTCTTCCACAATTTTTCCCAGTTTGGATAAAACTTGTTGATTTTTATACAGAGTTTTATCCCTGATTATGTTGACCAAGTATTAAGGACTTACAATTCTATCTTAACTTGGGTTTTTTATATGTTTTCGATCAACTCTCACTTGTGCCGACCAACTTTTGAATGATCTCCAATTAAGTATGTGGTTGTTGTTCCGAGCTTTGACCAACTATATGGTTGTTGTTTGGAGCAACTTTTTAAGTTTACCGACCAAGTATGTGGTGATGTATATCACCCCAAAAAATAAAAAAAATAGAATAAATTATCATTTTATTGATACTGAAGTGACATGATTACTAATGTTTATCTCATTACATCACTGGTAATACTTTCTAAGATGTTCGACATGCTAAGGATTTTTTAACTCTTCTCCTTCTATAGTTTCAATTCAGTAAGTACCTTCTCGGACAACTGCTGAGATACAATACGACCCATGCCAATTGGCTTCAAGTTTGTTGGTCTTCTGAATCACCTTCTCGATCACATAATCCTTTTTCTTTAAGTTGGTCGATTTTATCCTTTTGTTATAAAAGTGTGATGCTCTTTGTTGATAAGCAGCATTCCTCAAGGCTTCATCTTCGCGAACCTCCTCTAGAAAGTATAGGTCCAATCTTCGCATTAAATCACTAACAAGAGAATCAATATTTAACACTCTATGGGATGGCAAACCCAGTTCTACTGGTATGACTACTTCGGTCCCAAATGCTAGCATGTATGGTATTTCCCCAATAGAAGTTCTTGGAGTTGTTAGGTATTCCCACAAAACGGAGTGTAGTTCATTAATCCAATTTCCTTCAGCATCATCAAGTATTTTCTTCAACCCATTGAGTAGAGTCCTATACGTCACTTCAGTTTGCCCGTTGCTTTTAGGATGACCTGGATCAGAGTGAACTTTTTAAATTTTGGACTAGGCACAGTAGGCTGCAAATTCTTCATTATCGAACTGTGTACCATGGTCTGTAATGAAGGTGTAAGGCAAATAATATCTACAAATAATGTTTTTCTAGATAAACTGGTATACCTTCTCATAAGGCATGTCTATTAATGGTTCTTCCTCAATCCATTTTGTGAAATAGTCCAGAGCTACCAAGTACTTGAATCTTCCTCGAGTGGTCGGCAATGGCCTGACCGAGTTTATTCTTCCCATAGAAAATAGCTAAGGTGAGGTGATAGGAGTAAGAGTAGCCTGTGGAGTTTAATGAATGGTGGAGAAACTTTGTCACTTGTCACATTTTCGTATGAAAGATAAATAATTTGCTCTCATAGTCGGCCAATAATATCCATGGGTGTTAATTCGCTATAGCAATGATATTCCTTCCACATGAGCCCCACAAGATCCTTCATGAACTTCTTCTATCATGTATCGTACCTCGATTGGATGGTCACAGTGCTACAGAGTAGCTGTCAATCCTCTCTTGTACAACACTCCTTTATCTAACACATATCTTACTGCTTTCCACTTAAGATTTTTGGCTTCAATCGGATCTGCTGGTAAAATTACTTCTTCAATATAAGCTCTGATAGGGTTCATCTAAGATGGTCCCATATTTACTATCAGGAAATTAATCATAAAATCTTCATTGATACTCCTGTTGGCCAAAATTTTAAAGGGAATAGTTATTCGGAGCTCAATTCTGATTGTTGATACCAGTCGAGAAACTGCATCAGGTCGGGCATTCTCCAATATTAGAACCCTACTCATTCAAACAACAGGAAACTCTGTTATGACTTCCAACGCCTTGGCTAAGTATCTTGTCATTAGTTCTCCTTTAGATCCATACAAATTCAGAATTTGATTCACCACCAGTTGAGAATCACTATGCACCACAACTCGCTCGACATTCAGTGATTGAGCCAAAATTAAACCCACAATGAGAGCTTCATACTCTGCTTTATTATTTGAGGACTAAAACTCTAACCGTAGAGCATATTCAATATCCATCCTATCAGGAGTATTGCGTATTATACGTGCTCCACTCCCTGTTTCACAAGATGATCCATATACATACAAGTTCTATATGGAGATGATATCATCAAACGCTTGGTCTGTTATGCTCCTCGAAAGGCTTTGCTAGTGTAGTAGACATACTTTTTAACTCCATTATCTTTTGTATTTAGGTAGAACTTACAACTAACTCAGAGACGACCAAGTATAAATATAAATTTTCTCCCAAAATTGGTCAGGAGAGCAATTAGGGTGATCCCAAATACTTTTCAACTCTAAAAAATATTTCTCACATTCGTCATTCCATTCAAAAATCTTCCTCAACACTTAAGAATTATAGACACATGTCAGTAGCTCGGGACGCAAATATGTTCAAGGCTGCTACTCACCTAGTTAGCCTTTATGCCTCCTTCTTGTAGGTAGGGGATTGCATTTCAATCAACGCCTTTATTTTATCTGGGTTTGGTTTAATTCCCTTCTAGTTTAATATGCACCCGAGAAACATTCCATCATGAACACTAAATATGCACTTGTTCGAATTAAGCTTCATTTGGTGCTTTTTCAATTGATAAAAGGTTTGGTTGAGGTAGGTAATATGATCAGATGCTTTTTTTCTCTTCGTCAACTTGTTATCCATGTATACCTCAATTTTCTTGCCTATTTTCTCCCCAAAGAATTTATTTACTAGTCTCTAGTAAGTAGCACTTGCATTTTTCGAACCAAATGGCATAACATTATAGCAGTTTGTTCCTCGGGGAGTAAAAAAAAACTGCTTTCCCTATCTTCAAGCTTCATCTTAATTTGGTTATAAACCAGAATATGCATCCATAAAACTTAATACCTCATGCCCCGATGTAGCATCAACGATTTGATCAATCCGTGGCAAAGGGAAATGATCCTTTGCGCATGCCTTGTTCAAATCTGTGAAGTCCATGCACATTCTGCACTTGTTATTTTTATTTTTGACCATAATAACATTGGCCAACCAATCTGAATATTTCACATCATTAATGGATGAATCTTTCTGAAGTTTTTCCACTTCTTCCTGAATAGTCTAGTTCTTCTCAGTGCTAAATACTCTACGTCTTTGCTTCATAGGCTTGACATCCTTGTTGACATTAAGTTCATGGCAAAGAAAATTAGGGTCAATACCAGGCATATCTTCATGGCTCCATGCGAACACGTGATTTCTTTATCTTAGGAATGTCATTAGTTCATGTTTGAGAGTAGGATCCAATGTTGTTCTTATTTGAGTAGTTCGCTCTAACTTATCATCATTTGAAACAATGCTCTTTGTTACTTCTATTATCTGAGCTTTCACCAATTCTGTTTCCTCTCTTGGATCTAAGGTTTCAACCTCAGTTTCACTATTGGGCTCAGTGATGTCCACTTGGTAAGTGGTGGTCTTTTTCTTCATTTCTACCAGATCCTCTTGCTCGGCAGAGGAGTAATAGCATTCACGAGATACTTTTTGGTCACCTTTTACCACGCCTACACCGAAGTTGGTCGGGAACTTCAAACATTGATGGATTGTAGATGGCATAACCTCAAATTTGTTCAACCCTACCCTTCCCATTATCATATTTTAAAAAAAATGAACATTTTTATCCATTACAAACAAATATATCCTCTCTATCCTACTTGTTGGCCAAGTGTCGATAAACACTTCAAGCTTGATTGTGCCCAAGAAAAATACTTTTTCACCAGAAAGCCAATTAAGGGATTGTGATAAGGTTCCAATTGTCTGAGCTTCAAATCCATAATGTCAAAGCAAGGGTAGAACATAATGTTCGCCGAGCTTTCGTTATCAACCAATACCCTGGAAATAATTATATCTTGCATTCTGACTTTGACTACTAAGGTATCATCATGGGGATATAGTACCCCTAAAAGGTTATTATTACGATCACCATCTAATCTTTGTTAACCTTCCTCGGTCGATATCCCTCGGCCAGATTAATTCTCTGGATATAGGAGCAAGCTTGAGCCTCATTGAGGTAATCTTTTCTTTTAGAAATATGATTCCTTCCTCCTGCATCTTCACCTGTAATAATTTGACAATCAAACAATCCAAAACTAAGCATAAATACCTCACGTTCTGGTTTCCTGGGCCTTTTAGGTAGGTCGGGGTCATCTTCTTGATCGTCGTCATGAGTTCTCTTTTTCTCATCTCTAGGATTGCATGGAGGCTTTGACCTTTATCGAGAACCACTATTGTCCTGTTGATCAACAAATATGTCTAGCTTTCCTCTTCGACTAAGCGCTTTAATTTCATTCCGAAGAGAAATGCAACAATCTTTCATATGCCCATGATCTCTATGAAATTTTCAGTATTTTAACCTATCCTTATTTCCAGTAGGTGCTCTCAGCTTTTCAGGCCAACGTACCTCCTTTCTATGCTTTATTTCATCCAAGACATAGTGGATGCCCATTGTTAATGGAGTATAATTGTTTTATTTCTTAAGTCTATCAGTATTCCCCTTTTGCTTTGATTCCTTATGCTCTTCATGTTCTTTCTGCTCCTTTTTCTCAATTTTCCCTACAGTATTTACTCCTGAGCTTTGTTTGGCTGCCATTACTTCCTCAGCGTTCATTATTTTAGCTGCTTTGGCCATCAACTCGGTCATCATCTTCGGAGGATCTTTGGCGAGTGTGCAGTAGAGTTTCTCAGGAAGTAATCCACTCATGAGAGCTGTAATAGATATTTTTTCTTCATAATCAACGGCTTCCAATTTCTTATTATTGAAACGAGTGATATAATCTCTAGTACTTTCTCCTACATTTTTCCTCGCACTGAACAAATGAGCTACTCTTTTTATAGGTTTGGGTCCAAAGCAGAAGTTACCAATGAATAGCTCGGCGAGCTGGTTGAAACTAGAGATTTTTCCCCGAGGAAGACTATTGTACCAAATCTATGCAGGACCTATAATTGTTCATGAGAATGCCCTACATCTCATTTCATCGGGGATGGTGTAGATGTCAGTTGCTACTTGTACTGATCTATGTAAAGAACATGATCAGTCTTCCCATCATACTTGGGAGTAACTACAGGAGATTTAAACTTTAAAGGAGTGGGAAAATCCACAATAACTTGCACAAAAGGAGATCCTTTCACAAAACGTCTCTACAAAGGGTTCTTTGCCTTCGCCATTTCTCCCAGCCTATCTTCCAATCGTTGAATGGATCCCTTCCATAAATTATTACCATCATCATACATATGCATTGCATCTCGTCTATTCTGACCAACTATTTATGATGAACTCTCCTCTTGTGAGGTCTACTCGTCATAGGCAATTCATCGAGCATCTGATCTGGATTGGGCCGAGCCTTCACGTTGATCGATTGGTCGTTAAGTATTTCTCAATAATGTAATGGAAAAATTTATGTTCCCACTATGTCCCAAACAATCAATGCGAGATGCTCGGCTTAATCTTTCTGAAGCACTCAATCTTTCAGGAGTGAAAGACTGTTCATCATATGGTTATGAAGTTCTAAGCGAAGAACTTGCTCCTGGATGGTAATAAGTGTCTCTAATAGTCCTCGATTGGCTATGTCTACTTTTTCTTGGAGGGGATGGTGGCATATTTCCATGAATTGACAATGCAGGAGACTCGACTTGTAATGTTTGGTCTAACTGCCTTATGCTATCTTGCATAGCCTCCTTTCTTCTAGAAAGGCTAGCCAGGATTCCAGTTAGGTCGTTATTTATTGGTGGAGCGGATGGAATAGGCGGGACGCCATCATTCCTGGTACTTGATTTAGGAATTTAAGTCATGTTTGAATAAAAGAAAACGTTTAAACATACGTTCCCATAGACGGTGTCAATCTATTGATGCAAAAAACTAGAATATATCTAATTTTTTAACCATAGATAAATAAGTAAATGAAAGAGATAAGAAGGTTTTTAAAGTGGTTCGTCTTAGGAAGAAAGCCTACGTCCACTATGTTTCTTATTTCTTTATGTTTGCCTTTTTGTCACTTGGATCACATTCGGGGTCTTCCCTTGATGTAGGGGGTTACAATGTTTTTATAGCCCATTAGGGAGATAAGAAGGTGGAATGTTAAAGGATGGAATGCCTTTATAAATTAGTCATTTGCATAAGTTTACAATGTTCATAATGTACTTAGCTGTTGGCGCTTTACTGGCCATGTTGATCGATCTTCCTGTTGTTGGCCGGGCTTCTCAGACTGTTGGTCGGCATTGCCAACCTTGGTCGGGGATTTATGCCATGGTGACTGGGACTACTGCCATATTGGATGGCACATGTTTATTTCTGATCGGTCAACGTATGAAGGTGATTTTTGGTATAAACACTTCCCATAATCATTTTTAATTGGAATTGGGTTTGTTAGATTAAAATCAAACAAATAGTTACTGGTTATGGGGAGTGTAGAGAAGTAAGAAGAATGGGGGAATTCGGTCCATAAAATATGAGGTATCGAAGTTTAAATATCAATTAAAGTCCAATCATAATAGATATGGATTTTTGTCAAAATCTAGGAGTTCATAGAATTTTATAACATTGTGGGGATTATATATACATACTATATTATTACATAGGGTTATGTTATAATATCCCCCCAAAATCATAAGCACATGTTGTTTTTAGTCATTAGCAAAATTAGTTCACTTAAGGTGTGATTGGGAACCCCAATTCCATGCCACTGAATTGGAATTGGAAAATTCTCACATCGAATTTCAAAAAATTTGAATAGAAAATTTTCAATTCCATTTCGAAACCATGGAATTGGGGTTCCCAAACACACCCTCAATAATGTTATTGTAACCTTTGAAATTGATTACATATATGTTTACATTATAAATATACAAGCAAATGGAAGGCAAGGACTTCACTATAAGATATAGGATTTTATTTATATAAAAGTGCCTCATGTTTAACTTACTATCCACATAATATGATAGATGAATGATAATGGATAGTATATGATCTCTCTCTCTCTCTCTCTCTCTCACACACACACACACACATACACACAAATAATGATGTTGTTATCACCAAAACTCATCAAGATACTAGCTCATAGGTGGAAGATGATGATTTTTAATTCGTCAATGGCGAAGGTTTTTCCTACCATTAATGGAAAAAATTTTACATTCATGGGTTTTAAGTTAAAAATAGTGGAGAGAGGAGACTATATGCGAATCGAGATTGGGAGATTGAGAGTCTGAATGAAACAATGCTTTGGTGGATATCTAAGTTGTTACCACCCTAGGTGGAAGACAATAAATCCATCTATCAATTGGAGAACATCAATATACAAGTCAATGGACAAGGTGTGATATTAAGTGTTTTTTTAGAATCAAGAGATTTTTTTAATCAAGTTAAACAATTCGGTTCTCTGTCTAAAATTCAAAAACCCTATTAGACCACGTAAATCGTTTCTTCCCATCCTACCCTAATTGAATATGCTTGTAACTTATAAATTGACATATAATTCTATATAATATAAAACTAATACTAACAAAAATAATTTTTTTTATTTAATTAGAACAAATATAAAATTGATATTTAAAAAAATATTGTCATTTTAATCAAAAAATATTAAATAACTGTACATCCGATTGGATGTAACTTAGGCATGGGTACACATTGAAAAAGTAACAACTGCGACAATCTGTACATAACCATTTTGGCTATGATGTGTCATAGGCATAATAAACCAATTGAAGTCATATAACATATTGTACGAAAAAAAAATTATTTTTTTTTTAATTTTATCATTATCCCAAACATAATATTCCATAATATAATGTTACATACCTATTTTGAAAATTGTCAAGACCCTACCTAGACTAGTTTTCTTCGTCACGTTTTATCTTGTCTCCTCGTGATTGGAGAATACCTTCCCAGTAAACTTCTCTTATTTGATTTCTAAACATTACATTATCTCCTTTACAATTTGAAAAATTTTAAAAAAGTTTGAATGTATAGTAATCTCGAGATAAGGGTGTTCCTAGGAACCGAATATAATAAAATAATATTAGAGAGTGCACTTTATGCGAGAAAATAAACCAAGATACACTAGTGAAATTTTTTTAAAATTTTACTCATGCTAGAAATGAAGCACACACAGAGAAATGTACGTGGAAAAATTTACCAATGATTCATTATAAAATTAAAATTTTCGATGTTGTCAAAAATTCGAAAGATAGATCATGCTGAGAAGATAAATCAACATATAACAACAGATGTACAAGGGAAACAAATCTACTAATGGGAGTGTGAAACATATAAATAAACACATAACATCGGATGTATAAGGGAAAAAAATCTATTAATAGTAGTGTGAAACCTAAAGTATTTCAAGAAATGGATTTTGCGTGATATCAACACTATTAACATGTGATCATACTTCATTAACTTCTCTTTAATGTAATTTAGATAAAAAAGAATCATTCAATACCCGAAGAGTTATAACATAAGAATTATATCAACCAAGAAATTAGGAAACTTAAAGCTTACAATAAAAAGAACAAGAAGAAATATGAAGATCAAAGATGACATAATTCCCAATTATTCAAGAACTAATAAAACAAGCAAAGAATTCCATCTTCCAAAGATTGAAGTCAACCAAGAAATAAGAACATGATCCAACCAAAGCATACTCAAATTATCAATTCAAGTAACATGAGATTAAGAGAAGAAATAAGATTTCATCCCGAGTTTCAAATGTTTTGAAGTGATTGTAAAGAAGTAAATAATCTCATAAAAGCTTATGCAAACCCTAAACCACTTCCTTAAGCCTTCCATAGGTAAAACTCCCAAAACCCATAGTGGCCTACTTTTGGATTTGACTCCAAGATGACCTACTTTTGGAGTTAACTCCAGGATAGTCTACTTATGGAGTCGACTTTATAACTAAGGTATATCAGTCCATTTGATTCTAACTTTTTTCAATTAAAACAAAAATTAAAAGAAAAGTTTCAAAAAAGATCCCCTGCATATAGAGTCGAATCTGTGTGTTAAAATGACTCTAAGGGTAGTTTGGAAAAAGATTTTTAGCAAGTACATTATTAATTTTGAATTACCCAAGTTCCCTACTATTACCAAACTACCCTCTAATGACTAGTTTTAAAAATGCTTATAAAATGAACCATTTGTTTCACTTATAAATCACACGAGCAGTTACAATAATATCTCATTAGTGAAAGTTTTATCATCAAGATTGTGTCATCCCATGACTTGAATTTCTAGATAGAGAAATCAAGAACACTCATTTGTGAGTTTTAAGCCCAAAATCCAATTAGAGAAAAATCTTTAAGAAAACACTTGAAGAAAATTTCTTACTAAAACCCCTCTTAGTTAAATTCCCAATCCCTTAGTCGCTTGTACTAAAGATCCAAACGATTTATACCCTAAACATTGTACTTGTGATTTCTTGAAAGTTTACTTTTTTCATAGAGAAAGTAAAACTCATTTCACCATTGTTACTTATTTAATTAATTATAGTTTTACACTTTGGTTACGGTATTCTCCCTTGTTACTATGCTTGAACTTCATTATATCTTCACAGTAGGTAGTGTTGGCGTGTGATAAATCCTAAAGGGTGTGATGAATCATGTGGGGTGCGATAAAGCCTAGTAAGGTGTGGAGATTCCTAACGAGAGTGATAAATCCTTTGGGGTGCGATAAATCCTTACGTGGTTGTTGAGTCTACCTTATTAAATCGAAGAAAATAAAATTTCTCCAATACTGTCTCAAGCGTGGATGTAGGCAAAGTTAAACCATGTTAAAATCTTGATTTGCAATACCTTTATTAATTATCTCTTTAATCTTGACATAAATTGTATATCCTTGTTACTTATTGTTTGATTAATTGACTAATTACTAATTGAATCATCTTATTGTAATTAATCTTTAAGAGAGAAGATTGAAAAGTTTTTACTTAGCCATTTAATTTACGATATCCAAGCATTTCAACTCATAGATACTGAGTTTTGAAAAGTATAATTTTGTGATTAAAGATCTAAATGTCAACATTGTTGAAGGGCAATCTATAAATCAACCCCCATTTTTATTGATCTAACTATATATTTTGGAAAAATAAAATCCAATGGTTTATTCAAGGCCATGGTTATTCAACATGGAGAATTATTATTAATGTTACTTATACACCTATGAATTGTTTTTATGATGCTTCCACACCAAAACTTAAGTTAATGTTAAATCTATAAACACTTTATGTTGATCACTTTCCCTATATGAATGAAAATAAAAGAGTATAAAAAATATGGGATATACTTGAAACTACTCATAACTGCACATCTTAAGTAAAAGAAGATAATATTAGTATTCTTGTGGATAATTATGAATTATTTCAAATGAACTATGAATAATCAACCTCCAAAATGTATAATATATTTAACTCTATTATTAACAAACTTTATAACCTTGTAAAAAACTATCTAAGAATGAAAGGGCTATAAAGCTTCTCAAGTCCATACCGAAGAAGTGGGATTCAAAAAAGATCTGCATATGAGACGAACTATGCTCAAAAGATACATCCTTGGAAGAACTTATGGGTTTACTCATAAGCTATGAGATGGAACTTAAAGAAAGATATTGAAATGGCAAAAGTGATCGAAAGAAAATCTTATTAATCGTTGGAAATTTGTATCAAAGTGATGATGTCTCTCAAGAACTAATGTAACTCTCTACAAAAAATTCAAAAGTTTTCTAAAACATCAAAGGAAAGGCGAACCCACCGATTCCGACCTCAAAAGTTATCAATCGAATTAAAATCGATCCAAATAAGAAACATATTTTGGATACAATGAGTATGGTCATTTTTCAAAGTGTTGTCCCAAATACATGATGAAAGAAAGAAAAGAAGAAGAGATGAGGAACAAAGAAAGAAGGCAATAAAAGCTACATATAGGATATCAAAAGATTCTTATTTCAGTGATGAATTAAGTGACTCCGAAGAAGAAAATCTTTATCTCACGGGACTAGATGAAGAGGTAAGTTATGTCAAATCTCAAGATCTATATCACAAACGAAAAATAGATTCTAAATCCCTTTTAAAAACACAATGAAGATTTAGAAAATAAAAATGCTCAACTAAAACTTAGTAACAATCACTCTCTTATAAATCATGAAAAACCTTGGATGAACTTCGAAAATTTAAGAATGAAAATAGTTTTCTAAAAATAAAAAAAAATTACTTAAAGGAAAATCCCGTTCTTAAGAAAAAGAACACTTAAAACTAAAAGAAGAATTAAGAACCACAAAAGTATTTTTTCAAAAGATCAAAACAAGTAACAAGGGATTGGATCTAATCCTAGGAAGTTCAAAACTCTCATATGTTGAAGATGAAAAAGACTACCTTGAAGAAGAGAAACATACGGTTTATGAACATCCTAAGATAAGATACATATGTCATCATTACCAAGAGGCATTCTCACATAACCTAAAGGTATCCCTACAAAATTATCATATTTTATCACCTTAAGCTAACTTTTATGGATCCATTTTCCACAGGTAACAAAAACAAAATTATTTCAATGAATTATGTAGGTGTGAATGAAAGAATCCATAAAAAAGGGAAATGGTACCTTGGCAATGGATTTTCTCAACACATGACAGGAGATAAAACAAAGTCCTCTTGCTTAAACCAAAAGAAAGAAGGAAAATTCACTTTTAACGATATCACCGACTAAGGTAAAGTTTGTATACCAAATTCTTATTGCATTGATAATGTCTTACTTAATAATGGACTAAAACATAACTTGCTTAGCATTACTAAATTATGTGATGAATGATATCAATTAATCTTTGATTCAAAACACTGCCTAGTAAAAATTCCTTAAATAATGAAGTATGTTGCATCAATAACCTCAAATGTTTATGCCTTCGATATAAATCACCTAAACCACCAAAAACTACAATGTCTCACCGCTATAGATGATTTCTCTTGGTTATGTCACAGACGACTGGGATATGCTTATGTAGAACATATTCACATGTAGCATATAATTTCTCAAAGGGCTTCCAAAATTGAAATACCAAAAACATAAAATTTGTGATACATGTCAATATGGAAAAAAACATAAAATGTCTTTTAAAAGGAAAAAAAAGATATTACATCATCAAGGCCTGTTGCACTTGGATATCTAGACTTATTTGAACTAACCCCTTGTCAGCTTAATATTAAACTATATGCATTTGTAATTATTGATGATTTCTCTCGATATTGTTAGGTATTACTTTTTACTAACAAAAGTGAAACGTATATCATCTTTGTAATATTTATAATGATTTCAGAATGAACAAGGGGTAACAATAAAGCACGTATAAAGTTAAAAAAAATAAAAGAATTAAAAAACAATGGTATAGAAGATTATTCTGACGAAGAAGGATATAGTAAAAAATTCTCGTATCCTCAAATGCCATAAAAAAATGGAGTAGTAGAAGGGAGAACAATTTACTTAAACAGATGTCCTGAATAGTGATTAATGAACACAAGTTACCGACATACTTTTGGGCCACATCCGTAAGAACCTCGTGCCATGTGATTAACAAAGTTACCGTCTAAAGGTAATCAACATAAATCCTTATGAAATTTGGAAAGGAAAGAAACCTAATATCGGTTATTTCTAGGTATTTGGATGAGAATGTTTTATTTTAAATTCTAGGGAAAATTTGAGCAAATTTGATCCTAAATTCAATGAAGGAATCTTTTTGGTTATTCCACAAAGCCTGTAGAATTTTTAACAAAATATGTTATCCAAGAATCCATGCATGTTACATTTATGAAAACAAACAAAAACCCTTCCCATAAAACCAACCAAAATTTCACCCGAGAAAAACCCCCAGTTGTAAGAAAAACCCACTAAAACGTACCTTGAAGTTGGAAGTTTGTTAACAACCATCCCAAAGATCAAATTATCGAAGAAACATAAAAAGAAGTGACCACTATAGTCAACCTAAGAGATGGATGTTATAACTTTACATTTGTATCCCAAATCAAACCTAAAACCATTGATGAAGTTGCAATAAATGAATCATGGATACTTTCCATGCAAGAATATCTCGTATAATTTGAAAGAAAATAAATTTGGACCCTTGTCTTGCCACATAAAAAGAAATCCATTATATGCACTAAATGGATCTTCAACAATAAGAAAGATGAAATTGAGAAAATTATCCAATACAAAGCTCATCTTATCGCTCAAGGATACAAGAAAGAGGAAGGAAGTTAATATAAAACTCTTTAGAGGGATGACAATAAATGTATTATACCTAATTTGTAGGTCGACCCGATATCATGTTTAATGTCAGTCTTTGTGTGCGATTTTAATCTCAACCAAATGAATCTCGTCTAATTGCAGTTAAAAAGAATTTATTTCTACCATATAGGAATCATATAATTAAGTCTTTGGTATCCTAAAGATTCAAGTTTTGATGTTATAAGTTACTCGTACGCCGATTGGGCTAGATGTAAGGTTAGTCGAAAAAGCACTAGTGACACTTGTCGGTTCCTTGGACACTCACTAGTTTCATGGGCAATGAATAAACAATAACCAGTGTGCTATCCGCGATCAAAGTTGAATATATAGTCACCGAAACTTTTTGCGCTTAGAAAATATATATTACAAAAAAATTAAGGGATTTTTAAATGTCCTTCAGCAAATTTCTAATTCTATATGATAAAATAACTCCTATTTCCATCACAAAAAGCTTGTGCAAGACTTTAGAACCAAACATATTGAAATCAAAAACACTTCTTACTAGACCATGCACAAAAGGGAAATGTAAAACTCCAATTTATTTCTACAATAAAATAACTTGCTGATATTTTCAACAATTTTATCCCGAAAGATATATTTTAAACCATACGTCATGAACTTGGTATGACAAACTTACATGAAAATGATTGACTTGAATATATCACTTCATTTTAAACATATACTTTTCCATATATAATATTACTTGATTTTAAACGTATGGTTTATCCATTTGTTTTACTAACCATCTTTACCCAAAGCATGCTTCCTCACATGTCGACTATCTGAGTACTCTAAAAAATACACTTTTCAAAGCCCCACTTTTTTGGTGATAACAAAGGGGGAACAAAAATATTAATATGAGTAAAAGAATAAAGCTATAATTAAGGGGAGATTTGCAAAAAAAAAAGCTACAATCAAGGGGAGATTTATAGCAATGGGAAGGAGTCTCATGTATTTAAAATAAAAAGAGGAGTTCCATGTACCAATAAAACCAAATCAATTGTATTGCCACCATAAAAAAGGGGGAGATTGCGAAATACTTTTGTGATCATTCATCATTATATTCTCTCTAATATCCGTGAGATTAAAAAGAACTCAATACATGAAGAGATACAACACAAGAACTATATTAACCAAGCAATTAAGAAACTATAAGATTATAAGCAAAGCACAAGAAGAGATATAAAGATAAAAGGAGACATTATTCACATCCATACAAGAACAAAGCAAAGAAGAAATTCCATATTCTAAAGAGTCAAGTCAACCAAGCAATAAAAACATGATCCAACCAAAGCATGCTCAAAGTATCAATTCAAGTAACATGAGCTCAAGAGAAGCAAGGAGATTTCATCCCAAGTTTTGAAATGATTTTAAAGAAGTAAAAAATCTCATAAAAATAAGTACAACCCCTATTATACCCTTACGGGCTCAGATTACGTGGGGCCTAAATGATACCAGGGGAAGACCCACCGTGTGTTCGACCTCACTTCTAGTAGTAGGTAGGCTTAGGTACTATCCTGCTCGCCCATATTCATAGATAGCTGTCATCCTTCAGTGCAATTATTCGCTCACACCACACATATGTGTTCACACATATAAATTATATACTTCTCACTAGTCACGTCAAAATAAGGGAATGTATTTGTTACGTGTTTGTTACTTGCATGAACATCAGAAATGCCTGTGTAGAATCCAAGGCATATTAGTTTGTTATTTATTCATTAACACATGTATATTGGTGTAATTGCCTAACCTATAAAGGCAGTCCACCTGTCCCCTAAATATTATTGGCAAAACTACATAGAAATAGCAGACGAATCCACATAGAAAAAACCCTAATTGTACATCTGATAACAAGAAGGGAAACGTAGTACCACCTGTGGATGTAGGTTTCCATCTTGGGCTGAACCACGTAAAAAATATGTTTCCATTCTCATTATCTCTCACCCCTATTCACTTTATTATTCATATTCTTACTTATTATTCAATTATTTTCCATCTCCATTTTTGGATGACAACAACCCCAAACAACTTCCCCAAACCTTTTCTAGTAAAAACTCCCCCAAACCATACTCTCTTACTTTTGGAGTCGACTCTACGATAGTTTACTTATGGAGTTAACTCCATCATTAGGGTATTTCAGGACATTTGATTATGAGTTTTTTTAATTGAACCCAAAATGAAAAGACAAGTTTTCAAAAAGATCCCCAATATATAGAGTTGACACTATATGTGTTAAAATGACTCTAAGTGTAGTTTGACAAAATATTTTCAAACACTCTATTTTGAATTTCAAAATACCCAAGTTCCCTCATATTACTAAACTATTCACTTCTCTTCCAAGTAACACAAAGGATTACAAAAATATTTCATTAGTGAAAGTTCTATCATCAAGCTTGTATTATACCATTACTTAAGAATATAGAGAGAGAAATCAAGGAAACCTATTTGTATGTTTGAAACCCCAAAACTTAATTAGATCAAAAGATTCTTGAATAATTGTTCTTATTGAAACCCCTCTTAGACAAGTTCCTGATCCCTTACCCATTTGTTTCAAAGTTTACTTTCAAGAGAGATGAAGTAAAATCCCGCCATTATTTCTTATTTAAGAAATCATTGTTATTCACTTTGGTTATGATACTTTCCATTATTACTATGATTAAACTTCATTGTATCTTCACGATAGTTAGGTACATGGTGTGGTAAATCCTAACGGGTGCGATATATCCTATTGGGTGCAGTAAAGCCTAGTAAGGTGTGATAAATTATGTGGGATGGGATAAATCTTTGTGTCGTTGTTGTTCGACCTTGGTCTACTGGATATAGTGAAGTTTCTCGAGTACTATCTCGAGCATGAATGTAGGCTAGGCCGAACCACGTTAAAATCTCGATTTACAGTACATCTCTAAACTATCTCTTTAATATTTCTATTAATTGTTTACTCTTATTACTTATTATTTGATTAATTAAATTTTCATATTTTAATTTATCTTTAATAAATAAGATTGAAAGTTTTTAAATAGCCTTTTAATTTACAATACCTAATTCACCCCACTCTAAAGTATAATTTTCAAATATTAGGGAGAAACATCAGAAAAATGCAACAATCTCACTAAAAACACTGTAAAGACTTACAGGGGGACTAATGTCTTACATTACTTTCCATTCTGCCTACACAATCAACTTTTTCCACCATATATAGTGATCGAGGAACTCTACAATGTCAATGAGTATATCAACATCTTGACATCTTGATCAACTATTAACATTATTTCCCTTGAACCACTTCAATAAGTTTTTCTTTATAGATGAGAAAATATTTTGATTTCGACGGTGTGGAATATAAATAGGAACCATAAATATCACAAAACTCTCGTAAGGATGCAAAACCCAAAGTTTTTAGGGGTTTAAGTGATAAAAACTATAAGCTCACCAAATTATTCTTCATCCTCTTTATTAATAAGAAACGTCTAGAAATAGAGGCAATCAAATGAAAAGAATGGAATGAAGAGAAAATAGAATAAGATAGACTTGGGTATCCCTTTTTCTCTAGTATGTGAAAGAAGATTTGAAAGGTTTTTAAAAAGATAGAAAAGGTTCATCACAAAAACTTCACTCTTATTGTGATACTCTTGCAAGTGCTTGTAACAATAGGTTACATAAAAAAATGAAATTAATGGATTAATGAAAAAACATGATAGGACATCACTTCTTACCACCCATAATGGCACGAGCGAGAGGGTAAGGTTACGAAGATGATTCATCAACCTTTACTCCTCTAAGTGATGTATTTAGTGTAATTACCAATATGATCTACTAAATTTGTCCATTATAATACGCACATCGTTGGAGACCTCACGAGCTTGTTGTTATAGAGAAAATAGGCTTATAGTGAAACTTTAGTATAAGGAGGTCACAAAATATTCTAGGGAAGTCGACCAAAATAGTTAATCCAAGTCGCGAGCAGCGAAGGACACTTTGTGGAAGGGAAGGGTTGCTTCACTGAAGTGAACCAACAACGAACTAAGGTCCCCGAACAAGGAAAGTTTTTCGAAGGGTGACACCAATATCTCATCCATCAAAGCAATGGATACCAGAAGTATACTACCACTTTGAGTACTAGGTAACCGAGTATTATACCTTCATCGTAAATGTGATTATTGTGACGTGTTGATGATTAGCCGACTTGACTTTGATGTAGATTTACAAAGCGACAGAGATCGAACTCTAGAATTGTGATTCTGATTCATGCAATTATGACAACCCAACAAACCAAGGCACAAGAGCATAACATACTCTTACAATATCCGTGGCATCGACATGTACATCTTGCACTGTTACATATATACATACATAGACACACACAAAGATGTTTTGGTTTCCATGTTTTTTGGATTCATGGTGATCAAATACAGGAGCATTTTGTCATATACAAACTAAGGGTGTCCACTGGAACCGATCAACCCGAATAATCGAATGAAGTTGATCTTTATGGGTTTGGTTAAGTTTTTCCACATATGGTTTTATTTTGGTTGCAAGCATCTTGGAACCAAATGGTTTATTCGAGGTTTCAAAAATTATAAAATCGATATCTAAAATAAGATCCAAACTTATCAAAATCGATAATAAACCGGTCTGAAATAAATATTTTAGCCCTGTAACGTATTCATCTAATTTGTTGCATTTGTATATTTTTATCACTCTTTTCTATACATTTGTAAAATTTTATTTTGAGTCCTCACTAGCTAAAAATAGACTCATTTCTTCTACTATTATATATTATTAAAACTAATTTTGACAATTATAAAATTTCTCATCTCTTACTATTTTTCTTCCTTAAACTTTACAAATAATGATTACTCATTTTTCTATTTTTTAACCAATTTTAAACAACATGCTTACTCTTTATGACAATTAAATTATTTAAATTAAATATTAGTAATGGAAAAATAGGTGGAACCCAACCACCCCAATAACGGATTTGGTTTGATCATCACATAATCCCGATTCCATTTTAAAACTATGGAAATGGACTTATATTGATTTTAATTCTAATTTAAATATTAAAGCAAGCTAAGCGCCCCTAATATACAAAATGCTAGATTGGCAAGTTGACTTTCTACCCGCACGTTGACACCATATTCAACTATCATTCCTAAATTTAAAATTCAAATTTAAAGATACCAAAATCTTCTTCATGTTTTCGTTTTTAGTCTTCATAATATCATTATTCCGACAAACGTTTTCATATCTCACAGGCTCTCTTTTTGTAGTAGAAATGGCAGAAATGAAAAAAATATGGGATTGTGATAGTGAATTATATGATTGTTACGAGTTGGTTTCAATGTGGAATCATATTGAAAAACATTTTTTGACTTTCTTGGACAATGAGTCGACTCTGATGGAATCTCCAACATTAGAGGCATGCCATGCAAAGACAAAGAAAAAGAAAATTTGCAAAAAAGGATGTTTGAAGAAGGTGAAATGTGGGTTTTCTAAACTTTCTCACAAATGAGATTGGCTTATTTCGTAAGCCTTTAAATCCTAAATCCCAACTTTAAATGATAATACACATTTTAAATGACTTGTTTACTCCAATTCGAGTCAAACTAACATAAAATATTTCAGAACCGAAATAAATTCTAAGGACAGTCATTTTGACTATCTTGACCCATCTCGAATCAACCACGTACTCAGAATCGTCATCCGAGATACTTCATAATATCCTCAAATTTTGACCTCAATGGCCAAACTTAAAATTCTCCAATTCAAATAAATTTTATTTCACTCAAGTAAATTAAATTCTCACTCCTAAAAATAACGGGGTATTATACTCACGAGCATGTTGCTATAGAGAAAATAGACTTATAGTGAGACTTCAGTATAAGGAGGTCGCAAAATATTTTAGGGAAATCAACCAAAATAGTTAATCCAAGTCGCGAGCAGCGAGGGACACTTTGTGGAAGGGAAGGGTTGCTTCATTGAAGTGAACCAACAATGAACTAAGGTCGCGGAACAAGGAAAGTTTTTCGAAGGGTGACACCAATATCTCATCCATCAAAGCAATGGATACTAGAAGTATAGTACCACTTTGAGTACTAGGTAACCGAGTATTATACCTTCATCCTAAATGTGATTATTGTGACGTGTTGATGATTAGCCGACTTGATTTTGATGTAGCTTTCCAAAGCGACAGAGACTAGACTCTAGAATTTTGATTCTGATTCATGGAATTATGACAGCCCAACAAACCAAGACACAAGAGCATAACATACTCTGACAATATCCGTAGCATCGACATGTACATCTTGCACTGTTACATATATACATACATAGACACACACAAAGATGTTTTGGTTTCCATGTTTGTTGGATTCATAATGATCAAATACAAGAGCATTTTGTCATATACAAACTAAGGGTGTTCACTTGAACCAATCAACCCGAATAATCAAATGAAGTTGATCTTTATGGGTTTGGTTAAGTTTTTCCACATATGGTTTTATTTTGGTTGCAAGCATCTTGGAACCAAATGGTTTATTCGAGGTTTCAAAAATTATAAAATCGATATCTAAAATAAGATCCAAACTTATCAAAATCGATAATAAACCGGTCTGAAATAAATATTTTAGCCCTGTAACGTATTCATCTAATTTGTTGCATTTGTATATTTTTATCACTCTTTTCTATACATTTGTAAAAATTTATTTTGAGTCCTCACTAGCTAAAAATAGACTCATTTCTTCTACTATTATATATTATTAAGACTAATTTTGACAATTATAAAATTTCTCATCTCTTACTATTTTCTTCCTTAAACTTTACAAATAATGATTACTCATTTTTCTATTTTTTAACCAATTTTAAACAACATGCTTACTCTTTATGACAATTAAATTATTTAAATTAAATATTAGTAATGGAAAAATAGGTGGAACCCAACCACCCCAATAACGGATTTGGTTTGATCATCACATAATCCCGATTCCATTTTAAAACTATGGAAATTGACTTATATTGATTTTAATTCTAATTTAAATATTAAAGCGAGCTAAGAGCCCCTAATATACGGAATACTAGGTTGGCAAGTTGACTTTCTACCCGCACGTTGACACCATATTCAACTATTATACCTAAATTTAAAATTTAAATTTAAAGATACCAAAATCTTCTTCATGTTTCCGTTTTAAGTCTTCATATTATCATTATTCCGACAAACGTTTTCATATCTCACAGGCTCTCTTTTTGTAGTAAAAATGGCAGAAATGAAGAAAATATGGGATTGTGACAGTGAATTATATGATTGTTACGAGTTGGTTTCAATGTGGAATCATATTGAAAAACATTTTATGACTTTCTTGGACAATGAGTCGACTTTGATGGAATCTTCAACATTAGAGGCAAGCCATGCAAAGACAAAGGAAAAGAAAATTTGCAAAAAAGGATGTTTGAAGAAGGTGAAACGTGGGTTTTCTAAACTTTGGACTAAGATTTGTTCATGAGTGATAATGTAGCAGTATGAAACCTTAGAGCTTATTTTGGAACTGCATATATTTTTAAAAGTTACAAATGATCCCCCACAATTGTCCTATATTGTGTCCATGAAAGCCTTACCAAACACAAACCTTACATATGAAGGCTTTTCAATTTTAAGGTTCACCAATGATGCCGCATAGGATAGCCAGAAATGTCCACTGCCACATTCTCATATAGGTATTTTCATTTTATTTCTTTAAGTTTGTTTCTTTGATATTTCTAATTACATTTTACTCTCTGATTGTTGACGAGTATTGTGTTTCTTTGCAGTTCTAGCACAACTAAGGGTAAGCCCAAGTTGGTACCGTTCGAGGATGAATTGATGAAAGCATCTACTGTGACCTTTTGGCCTATAGAAACAGGGGATCCATATCTGGCCCATCCGGGTATTATTTTAATTTCGTGTTTTAGAAAGTCAAAAAACACCTTAAAGTAGATTGTATACAGGAAAATAATAATAGGTGGCCTAGGACACGTTTTGAGAGTTGGAATTCTGTATTTATTATTTTTAAGTTCTTAGTGTGTGCTTTTAGAGCTCACGACTCAAGGATTTGGAACTTATTCTTAAGCTGATTAATAGCTCTCATATTTTGATCGATTTTTTAAAACAGCAAAAAAATCAGTTACAATCCCCTGAAATGTTTAAATGAAAAATGTTGTATTCAGTGCATAAAACTCCCGCTTAACTGCAGGTCTTACCCCCATATGTTTTATATAGAGAGAGACTGCTCCCATGTCTCGAACCGAGACCAACCGTAGCTTAAGCGAAGGCACTTGTCATCGCTCCAAGGTACGACTCTCTCCTGAAATGTGTAAATACCATAAAAAAATCAGCAAAAATTATATTTTTTACTATTTAAAAAAAAAAAGATCCGCATTAATAGATCTCATATGTGTTATGTATGAGAGCCGCTCTTACTCTCTCTATATATGTATATATATACTTGTAATTATACTGTTTGAAGTAATTTACTCACTCAAAGTTGAAAAGTTATATTATTTATTTAAAAGATATATTGAATTTGATATGTATGTAGTTCCAGTTGAAAAAAAAAAGAATTGGTTGTGTTGTTAATAGTTATTATTCTTGCCTTTTCTTTCGGATCAATGCTTACAAGTTACAACTTTCATCAAAACTTGCTCCAGGATATTGCAGGGTTGCATACTGCGAAACAAGAGATCCAGAAATTGCAAGAAAAAAGTTACATATTACAGGTCTTTACTGTGCGTAGTGGTTTATTGCATTTCTTGTGAAGTTAATGTTCTAAAGGGGTGGCAAATCAGCTCAATGGGTTGTGTTTTCACACGATCCGCCACGACGAGTTAGTATTTTGGCCGACACAAACACGACCCAAGCCTATAGCATCCTTTTTTTTTCTTAATCCAAACACGACACGTTTAAAATACGACATGACACTATAAGTAATTTCCCTTGATTCTACCTTTATTTTTAAGGAGAATACACAAAACTAGAAGTTGTTTAAATTTTAAATGGGTTTGAACTTGGGTCTTTTAATGGGTCACAGTCGTGGCCTAACGGGTCTAAAATTGAGTCGTTACGGGTCATTATCTGGTCAATTTCGTGCCAGAAATTGGACATAAACACGACACGATCCGATGGCGGGTCCAAAAAACCAGACCCGAACACGAAATACCGTGACAATTTCGTTTCGTTTTGTTTCGTGTTAGTGTCATCGATTCCTTCGCAAAATTGCCACCCCTAGCTGAAATGCAATTTTTTTTGCAGTCTAAAATCAGTGCACAGGTTAATGAATCTGTATTGAAACTGTAAATGCAACTTTGTATTGGTACTTTTGTGTTTACATTATTAATTAAAGTTAAGCGTGTTAGTCTATCTTGTTTGACTTTGCTCATTGCCGATATTCTTAGGCAGATAAACTAACGAAACGGCTTGAAGATAGATCTACATGTAGCTTGAAGACCAAAGAAGCGGTATCTGCAGCTGCAGGTCAAGAAGAGGCTCTTGCCTCTGCTGTATAAAAAATTGCCAGTTTGAAAGAAGAAAATGCAGTTGAAATGTGAATGTTTATTTGTTAATATGTTTAATATTTAATTTTAAAGGGTCATGTTGTTTGATAATTTACAATGACGTGTAGGTACCAAAGTGCGCCTTTGAAAACACAATTTCGGCTATGAATTATGATTTGGAGGAAGAAGATCAAGGACGGCATGCTTCTCCTTCCGAGAGGAAGCATCCAAGCTTGGCTTAGTGGCAGACTTGTTCAAAACTGTAAATGCAACTTTGTTTTCTAAGAAAATATTTTGTATGTTTTTTAATAGAGGCAAATGTTTTAATGAGATTCAAAGTCCTTAGATTGGATAGTTGGTTGATTTGTTTATGTCATTTTCCTACCCAAACCAAAAAGGCCAGTTTGATTTGGTTCTTCAGGTTCACCAACTGTAATGAACACCCTTAATTTCGCCACTGCGCTCTGCCCACCCAAAAAAAGAAGCTATATTGTCCTTGAATATAAATTAAATCTTTTTGTCTGGAAGTAAGTAATTTCTTAGAAAGACTATGGTTCCTTAGATGTTTTTTGTCAAATTAGTGTCAAGTCAGGTCTGTAGTATCTGGAATTTTTACACCCTTAGTCCATGGTCATCCTTGTGAAATACATGTTCGAGACGTGTGGTCAACAGTAGTGCTCAAAACATTAACGCCTTTAATTCAGTGTTCGGGCAAAGCGTCTGATATGAGTTTGCATAAATGTGCTATTAATATGGACTGCCTAAAATTAGTTACATGTAAGCTCATAAATCTCCAGCACATTGCAACTAGTACAGTTGTTTAACCTCATCTTAGGGACCTGCGAGATATTTTTACAGTTTTAGATTTTATGATTGCCTTTATTTTTCTGCATTTGCCTCGGGACATTGAAATGAATTCTTGCGAAGCAGCTACGACATGCTGGATATTTGATGACCCAATTCTGAAAAGGGCATCATTCTTTAACAATATTTATCCCGTAGTTTTACCTATTGATGAATGTTCCTCACCTTTTGTCTAAGATTTTGCTCTTAGTGGCAAGGCATGATCGCTTAACCATGCATAAGAATACACTTGCAAGCTAGGAATATCATAAACCACAGTTCCTAGTACACAGATATTTTGGCATGTAGAGATATTTAAGAATCATCTTGGCATACCACAATGATGCTATGATATATGAAGTTTTAGAATCAAATTGTTGGGAATATAGTAGGTAGTTGTAAATGTGAGAGTGATTCATCTAACTGACGGCAAGTTACTTCCTAGTTCCTATTTACCTCAGCAATCAAATCAAAATCCAAACCATCGTAAATGTGAGTGATTTATCTAACTGACGGCAAGTTACTTCCAAGTTCCTATTTACCTCAGCAATCAAATCAAAATCAAAACCATCCACTTAAGGACTCTGGAAAAAAGGGAAAGGGATTTAAGTATTTAGTTCTATTTTTTAAAATACATTTGTAATCAATCCCAAGTCCTTATTTTTAGTTGTTGGTCCTTTTTTGATAAATATGGGACACAAGTTGTTCTCTGGGAAAATGAAGATAGGACTAAAGCAATTTAACAAAAACAATGGATGGCCCACTAAATCGTTTGAAATGGGAGTAAAGCATAAATCTCTTAAAAAAATACTTTCACACCCACTTTTAACCATAGAGCTCGAGATTTTTTCACAGTCCTTAAAGATCCATCTCCTTGATCTCCTCCAACAATAGAAATTGCACAGATGAACATTACTAAATGCTTCCCTTCCTTTTGAGGATCTAGTGTTCCTCAGAGGTAATTTTATTGAGGAGTGCTACACCGACACAAAAGTACGACCTAATTGACGTGTCGCACCAACATTGGCTCGTGTTCGGGCTTCACAAAGCTACACTCTTAGTAGAGCCCGGACACGAGCGAATGAGGGTGCGACACGTCAATTATGTTGCACGTTTGTGTCCGATTTTTATGTCGGCCTAGCATTTTCTAATTTTGTTAGATGGCTTCAACTTCCCAATGCTAAATAAACTGACGTTCAGCTTCTGTTATGGTTAGCTGAGGTTACATAGATAAGCCTTTTGGTATTCCGGGTCAGTTTTAGGATTATGAGTTAAGCCTCTGAAAGATTTTTATTGAATTGTCGTGACAAATGAGGATGTATTAGCATATTTCTGTTAATGGGATGTTGTGACAGAGCTCTTACTTGGTAATTGTGAAAGGCTTCTCTTTGACAAGCCATGAAAGGTCACATATTTCAGATGTGTAATGCAATATACTCCAGTTCACACTGACGGGTAAAAAAATTTCATATGGCTTTCTGAAATGTGTTGCTAATTAAAATATTTGACAATTATTCATTTAGTTCAAATTAATAGTTCCATCTCTGCTATAGTTTAGTCGATTGACACCCCCACCCCCCTATCCCAACAAATAAATGAAAAAACAGAAATGGATGATATAATTATTAATGTATAACCATTATTTTTTTAATGACACAATATGATGCTTTGGTTTCTCTTAACCATATACAATCTTTTTGTAGTGTGACATTCCATAGTTCTTAAAATGACAACCCAATGTTTGCCACATGCTTAACTTCTTTCTTCAACTTATACTCTGATGTGATAAATTATACAGAATGAAATAATGACCAAATGTATACAGAGAAGTCAGTGCTAGAAGAATCAATTAATAAGGCAAAAAATAAGTATAATGAAATTAAGGAACATGTAATTGCTCATTATGTTTAGTGGGGTGACATTCTGATGGTTTACATAGCCAGTTTATTTGTTTCTTATGCCCACTATTCCTTATTCGACTAGTGCCATCGTTTCCAATTAGAAGTTGGGCCAAAAATGCATTAAACCTCTCCTATTGTAAAAACTGTTAGCATATGGATGTTTACTAAAACTTGTTATGGTATTCTCCTTGTCTAATGTCTTTTTTCAATTAAAATATGATACTTCACAGTCGGCTCAAAGCTATGCACATTAAGTTCGCCGAGAAGGATCATGCTTTTGGTGGAACATCCTCTGGTCAAGAACCTGTTAAAGTATGAACAATAATGAAGAAAAATAGTATCAACCAAAGCTTGTGAGCTATAGCCTCTTTGCCTCTTTTTCAACATGCATTAAATGCTGATTGAAAATGTAGACAAGTGGGTTGATATGGAAGTGATTTTCATCGGCTAACTTGTGAGCCAAGTGAGGGCTATGCTGGAAATTTGGAAACCGTTGTCTCCATTTCTATGCCTATATGAATCAACAGATTAATACACAATTACACAAACCGTCCCAAATAATTTTTTAGTGAAAGTGAGTATGAGCTGTGGACGTAGCCAAAATTGGCCGAACCATGCAAATCTGTCTTGTGCGTTTGTGTGTATTTCTTACACTATTATTCTTGTGTTATTTTTGCCAACGGTGTAATTTGGATTCACACCCAAAATAGTGGTGTTTCCAAACGAGTGCTATTTTGTTATTCTCTTGATCCATTAAATCCCAAGTCCTGACAATATTATTGGTGGGATTAATCGCGTCTAATTTCCTAACACAACCATTTGATGATGATGCGTCATTAAATGTGGTATGATTAATCTCGGCGATCTAAGGAAAGTGTAAGTACATTTCACCCAAGTTAGAACAAGTCCTCTCTTTGATCTTCTTTCTTGTACTTCACATATGACATATCCCCTCTATTTTGGCTACAATGATGTTGAAAATTAACTTACATTTTATAGGCGAAAACATAGAATTTTTGTCAAAACATGAAGATTAGAATTGAATTCACAAGTAGTTTGTTTTTCAATTGTCCATACCGTAATCATTTGGTTTGTCTTTATTTATTTTTACTTCCTTCTAGTAATTTCTATTTCAGGTAGCAGATATCGTGTTTTATTTGAATCACTCTTTTGCAATTATTATTGATGATGGTCATTTTCTTTTCTGTGATGATTAAGTCCATTTGCAATAAATAAGAATTTTTACCAATTGGTCTCTTTTACTAAACATGTAGTCAAATATGTCCTACGTTATTTTTCCTCCAACAAGTCCCATAAAAACAATGCTATTCCACTAGATCCTATAAAAACATTTTGTAAATATTTACATGTATAAATAGGACCAAATTAGGAGCAATAAGGAAATGTCTATTATTAACGGGACTTATTCGTAAAGCTCCCCAAAAAGAATTGGCTGTGTTATTTACAATTTTAGTCTTGCATCTATTGTAGGATCAATGTATCTTGATGGCCAAAGTTATATTACATAGAGAGCAGGTTAATGAACTTGAGATTTATTGTAGATTGATGAACAAAGTAGCGGTATTTGCAGCTGCAGGTTAAGAAAAAAGGCTTTTGTTTTTTGCTTTATCATAAATAGTCCATTTGAAGGAAGAGACTGATTTAACTTTTCTAAGGACTTCCTAAGTACCATAGGGTGAGACTCAAATGGTGACATTATACTTTCTCTCTCTAACTGCTTAGAGTTTCTCTCTTTTCGAAGAGCTTCTTGCTTCCGGACTGCCATTCTTTGGCATCCTTCTCTATTTTCAAACTTCTTTTGATTTTCCCCATATCTATCATATCTCCCACTTTTATTCATTATGTCCCTGCTCTTCTTTTCTTCTTCACACTTCCCCTTTTGGACCCACCTTTCATCCGAATTTTGATCCACTTGTGGTCCCCCTCAAGATCTTTCTTCTTTTATCCCATATTGTCCTGTCATGGATAATATAAACAGTCATAGTATTATTTATTTTTTTGGTAGGCTGGGAAAAGAAAGATTAAGGGAGGGTTACACACGGTAAAACATTAGCCATACAAGGCACAAAAAGAGAGCAAGAAAGCAAAAACAAAACAGGAAGCATCAGCAGGGAACAACTACTTCATTGGGTTGTCCAGGATCCAACGCATCGCAGCAAGGATGTCCATAATCTCCACAACCGCGTCTTCTTGTAGCTTGACCTCACAAGCCAACCAGTCGGATCCACGTATCTTTCCAGAATGTGCATAGGTAAAGTCCGCACCCATAGTTCTCATAAGCTCGTAGCAATCCATCCTGATGTTTTCAAAATTTGTCTCGCGATATTGGACCCCCCTGAAAATCTCGATAATTTCGTGCGAGTTCGTCTCAATCATGATATCCTTCCATCCATGCATTTTTTCCATGTGGAGGCAATGGTAGACATCCTCCATAAGAGCACGCAGAAGAGAAGGGGTCCCCCGAAGGCGGCCGTACAGGCCACACTTCCATTTTCCCATGTCATCTAGGACATAAGCACCAAAGGTGGCAATATGGTAGTTGGGTCAATGCTCGCTTGAAGAGAAACAACCGTGTTTCTCTGGTCCACACGCTCAAGGAGGAGGGGGAGGGCATCCGGGATCTCTTCATACTTTGTGTACTCATATTCGTGCAGACGTCCGAGGTGGGCGAGGCCATCGGCTCATATGTTGTTTGTGAGCCTGATATGATTGACTTTGATATCCATCTTCCGCTTAATATCCACACATTCCTCAATGATGTTAGCAAGTGGATGGCTACGGTGTCCCTGGACACTAAGGATTTGCACCGCATCAAGGCAGTCACTACGGATAGTGCAACAATTCCAACCTTTAATTCTGGCAAGATTTAGACCGTGGAGAATGCTGATAAACTCTGCCTTTAGGGGGCAACAATCCCCCCTGATCTTTCCGTTAAAACCGAGGATCCAACGTTGGTCATTGCTGCTCACCATGCCCCCAAACCCTCCCAGTTTGTTAAACGGATTATAGCTGCCATCAGTGAATATTTCAAGACCTATAGAGGAGACAAAACTCGAATAGGTGTCAGTAGTGCTACCCCGGATGTGGTCTAAAAAGACCTTGGTTTTGGTAATACAAGATAAATCCAAAGCCAAGGTATTTGAGGAAGCATAAACCCTATCCGGGGTGATTTTATGTTTATTAAAGATGCGTTTATTTCTAACAATCCAGATATGCCATAAAGTAGAAATGAAAAGAAAAGCACCATTTGTCGTGGGGTTACCCCATATATTCTCTTTAAGCCATTCAAAAAAATTTAGGTTATCATAAGTGGCCCAAATGGCTGGGGTGAGAATGGATTTCCCCACAGCAGAGGCAAGGTGCCAACTCCTAAGAACATGTTCAATGTCCTCATTAAAAGCACAAAAATCACAATTTTTTGATTCAGTGAGGCATCGGTTAAATCTTTGACAGTTTGTGAGGAATTTATTATGAAAGACGAGCCAGAGAAAAGTTGTGTGTTTTGGAGGGATTTTAAGTTTCTGGACTTGTTTCCAATTAATCAGGGAAGAGGTGTTGAGGTCAATTTTGACATTGGCATCATAGAATGATTTAATGGAAAATTTTCCATTAGTGGCCGGACCTTAGCTAGGGCTATCAGTATTCCCCCCGGTGTGGGGGAGGGGAGTGTTTAAAATATTTTCGGTAGTGTTTTTGTCAAAGTTATCCTTTATAAGTTGCTCCTGCCAGACCCCATCTTTGATGAGATCGCTAACGAGGGCGAGTCGACTGTTGGAAGGAGTTCCAATGGTGGGGATGAGACCATTTCCAGTCCACCAGTCTTTGTAGATGTTGACCGAATTAACATTGCCAACAACCCATTTGGTGTTTTGTTATAAGGTCGTCTTTACATTTGAAAATGCCACGCCAGATGTGGGAAGCTTTCGCTTTCCGTATCCAATTGTTGGGGTTCTCCTGGGTTTTATATTTTGCACTGAGAACACGAACCCAGAGGGGATTCTTATCATTTATAATCTTCCAACCAATCTTGGACACAATCGCACGATTATTCTCTTCGCTGGTTCTGAGACCCTATCCCTCGAGATCTTTGGGGAGACAAACGGTATTCCAATTAACAAGGTGGACTTTCTTCTTATCATCCGAGTCTCCCCACATAAAGTTTCTATTAAGTTTGTCAAGTTTCTCATTGATCTTTTTAGGGAAAAGATTTGTTTGCATGTTATAGACAGGGATGGAGGAAGCTACAGCCTGGATAAGAGTGCTTCTCCTCGCAAGGGAGAGAAGATTTTCCTTCCAACCCGAGAGTTTCTTTTGGACTTTGTTCATAATGGAGGAGAAATGGTTAGTGTTTATTCTCTCATGGATGAGGGTGGTTCCAAGGTAAGTGCTAAGATCCGCGATGATATTAATCCCACAACTTCTACTAAGCTCGTAGGCCATGTGCCTAGGGGTGTTCGGGGAGAAAAAATTTTCATATTTTGAGAGGCTCAAGGATTGGCCCGAGATATTACAGAACAAGTTCAGGGTATTTATGACAACGTCACAACAATGTTGAGACGCTTTAGAGAAAAGCATAAGATCATCAGTAAAGAACAAATGTGAGATGTCGGGGCCGTTATGGGATGCCTTAAGACCCTTCCACCTACCAAGGTTGACTTGCTGGTTAATCGCCGCTCCTAAATACTCCATGCACATGACGAATAAGTAAGGGGAGAGGGGATCACCCTGTCTAAGGCCCCTAGATGGTTTAAAAATAGGGAGAGGGTCCCCGTTCCATTGAATAAATGTGGAGGCACTGGAGAAGCAGCTGTGAATAATTTTGGTGATTTTAGGACTGATATTAAACCAGACAAGGACTCTCTCCAGAAAATTCCAGCTAATCCTGTCGTAGGTTTTTTCAAGGCCGATTTTAAAGATAGCCCCTCATTTTTTTCCTTTTTTGTTATTGAGGGTGTGGATAATCTCCTGGGTGATAATGATATTATCCGAGGTCTGGCGACCCGGAAGAAAGCTGGCTTGGTTAGGGCTAATGATACGACAAAGGATGGGTCAGAGCCTATTAACTATGACTTCGGCTAGGATTTTGTAGGGTAAATTGCAGAGGGTGATAGGCCTAAATTGATTGATGTTTTTGGGATTGTCAATTTTTAGAATCAGGGTTATATGGCTCGAGTTGGCCTCCTCTGAAAAATAGTGGGAGGAGAAATAATTGTTAAGGACGTTGAATAAGCTAGTTTTCATGGTCTCCCAAAAAGTCTGATAAAAGATAGGTTGGATTTCGTCTGGACCAGGGACTTTGAGGCCATTCATAGTGAAAACCGCATGTTTGAACTCATCGAGGGATAGGGGGTGTTCAAGAATGTTATTGTCAATGTCATTAAAGCGGGGGTGGTCAAGATTGTAAAAAACATTTTCGTATGTTGAGTTACCAGTTTTTGAGAAAAGGGTCGTAAAGAGACTGTTGATATGGTATTTTATTATCGTGCTGTCATCCACCCAATCACCATCAATTTTTAGTCTATCAATTTTATTCCGGCGTCTTCTAATGATAGTGGATGTATGTAAGAATTTAGTGTTCCTATCACCCTCACTAAGCCAATTTATACGAGAATTTTGTTTCCACATAAGTTCATTGCGGAGGATATTGTTGTATTCATTTATAAGATCCTTTTTAAGAATTTCGAGGTTGTGGGAGAAGTGGTTCTCCTGAGCTATTTGAATGCCTTTAATTCTTTTAAGGATATTTTTTTATTTGTAATGATATGGCCAAAAACAACTTGGTTCCAATGTTTAATAATTGGGAGACAAGTATCAATGTTATGCTTAAAGTTGGAGTTAATCTTCTAGTTGATTAAAATAATATTATGGAAATCCATACGCTCAAACCAACACGTAAGCAATCTAAAAGGACGGGGAATGTAAGGGTAAGAGTTTTTACCTTCGAGATTGATAATCATCGGGCAGTGATCCAATACAGTGCGAGGGAAATTATCCACAACAGCTTCAGGGAAAAACATACGCCAAGTAGGGTTGACAAGGGATCTGTCGAGTCTGACGAGGGAGTTGGCAAAACCCTCTCTACAATTGGTCCAGGTAAGTTGGGGCCCCGTACATCCGAGGTCCGTAAGATTATAGCTATCAATGTTCTCGATAAACTTCGAGCATCTAGAGTCTTTTCTCCGGCTAGAGAAGCTCCTCTTTTCAGAGGGGTCAGAATGATCATTGAAATCCCCCGTCGCCAACCACTAGGTTTCAAGGTCTTGAGCAAGGCATTTCAAATTATGCCAGAGATTTTGATGGAGGGTGTAGTTAGGATTGGCGTAGATAGCGGAGAGGATCCAATCATCATAGTTCTTGAGGGTGACAAGGAGGTGAATGACTTGGTCAGTGATGGAGACGGTGCGAAGAGAAATGGTCTAAAGGACCTAAATACCCCCAGCCCTCCCACGAGCCTCGAAAACCTCCCAGTTGATAAAACCCATACTAATGAAATAGTTGGAAAGATTTGCAAAAACAGATTGAGTTTTTAATAAGATAATAATAATGGGCCTAAAATTTTTGCAGAGCTCAACAAAGGTGGGTTTAAACAGGGGTTTTCCCTCCCCTCGGCAGTTCGAGGTTAACACAGACATAGAAGACAAAAGGTTTGAGATGGGTAGATCTTTCGAAATAGTCCAGGGGAGGGCATTCTTAGTTCTATGAATAGTTTCCTTGGTTGAGGATACCTTCATTATTTTTCCCATTATGGTTGAATCTTTTCCCTTGGTTTCCTCTAGTGTCTTGAGAACAATTCGTATATGTGCGACACTCCACATTATCCTTACAACCACCGCCATTTTTGTCCCTGTTGAAATGTTGAACTCCTCCCTCCCTTCTATCAGGCAGAGGTGTTGAATATGGAAGTCGCCCAGTATGGCAATGGGGAACGGAGGAACTTCCATGGTGGATGGGTGAGGAGACAGGTGGACGATCTTTAGATGGGGAGGGGGTGAAATTTTTACAGTGAGTGGGGGGTAGAGAAGAGGGCGTCGTGTTAGATGGGGTTGGGGGGAGAGAATTATTTATAATAGAATTAGTATCTGAATATAGCATCATAGGAGAAGAGTTAGGACGTACCTCAGTATTTAAGGTTGATAACTTACCCGTAGAGGTGTCAATCAGCATGGCATTATCAGATTTAAGAAGGTCTATTTGGGAGGACATTACAGCTGCACTCGTAAACTTCTGAGCTGAGTTGACGTTTTGAGCTTTCGTGTTTTCATGGTTTACAGCCGGGTGAGAAACATTTGCCACGTTATCTTCTAAGGTCTGCGTTCGTATTGGGTTAGCAGGTGGGGCCCTGCCTTTAATAAAATCTCCCAAGATGACATGGCTTTGTCGTCGTTTCTCATGTAGGACGCTTGTACTATTTTTAAAGCTTGACTTCGTTCTTTGGTTTTGTGGGGCATTAGCGTGTGATGTTCCCATTGTCATCCAGGCTGGCATATCTGTTCCCATTAATTCCCCTGTAATTTTCGTATCTATTACTTTTACCATTTCCCATATAATGATGGGTATTCTGGGATTGGTTCCTTTTTTTAACTAACATCCAAGGGCCAAAGTGGGAGACCCCTAGTTCCACGCTTTCGTTACCCATAATAGTTTTAAGACCGTTAGCTGGTATGGTCAGATTACCATTGTGGCAAGGAGGAGGGTTCTGGTAGCTAGTGGGAGTCATCCCCTCCGACGCAGGTATGGTCGGAGATGAGGTTTTCTGGTAGGGCAGAACTCGCTTTTATGGCCAATTCTTCCACAAGAAAAGCAAAGATATGGTAGGAACTCATATTCCACCCGATATTTTCTTCCATCCAAGTTATAACATGGGATCAGTGGTTTTGATAAATCCACCTCAATACAATACGGGCATATTTCCCCCGAGAGGAGGACACTGAGTTGAAATCTATTTTTATAGGTTTACCCAGCTTGCTGGCCATATGGAATAGAATTTTTTTCATCGAACCATTCGATTGGTAATCGTGGAAGTTTTGCCCACAGTATTGTAGTAATGTTAGTGGTCTCCGTGGGGTTGAAGTTAGGGGTCCAGTTTCTAACGATGAGATATTGTCCATTAATGATTCAGGGGCCACCAGTGAGCACATTAAGGTAATTGTCTTTCATGGAAAACTTGAACAGGAAATGTCCCTCCTCAAGGTCGATGACTTCGTAATCACCATGGAGGTTCCAAATTGTAGGTACTTTGTTCACTAGGAGCTTAAAACCAATATTTCGTCCAAGTAAACTAACAATCACACTTTCCTTCCATCTTTTCCTCAGTTTTTCCACATGCTTCTTGGGGATGGTAACTGTTGGGCAAAGTGGGTCACCGTCATCTACAAGGTCGTGGTTAAGATCGAGGTCTCCATGAGAACCTTGTTCTATATCGTCATCGGACAAAGCTCCCGTATGTTCATCAAAATAAATATCATTGTTAAAGGGTTTTTTATTCTCCATTGCATCTTTATAGAAGAGAGGGATGGTTGAGGTGGTGAGCTCCACCGGCGTTGTAGTTTTCGGAGATGTAAAATGGTTGGGGTTGTCCTCCTCCATCAGATGAGAGGAAGAGTCAAACTCGCAGTCCATTGCAGTCTCCATGGGGGGTGGGAGGTCATGGTGATCCTTTTGCTTTTTTTTTTCCTTTTAACACGAATGTCATCTTCATCCTCCTTTGAGATATCCGCTTCTAAGGATGGAGGTTGGTTAGACGAGTCAACACCCCCACCGTCGTGCATGGTTGGTGCTGGAAACTTAGAGAGAGAAACTTGAGCGCAATTTCGTATTATTGCCACTGAGATGAGAGCTCATTGTGTCTGTAAGAGGGTACTTTAGATTATATATGTGGAGGCGTAACCCCTATTGAGTATGGTAACCACGGGTTAAATTAGCCAACACCCTAGACTAATTATAGGAAACACACACACAAAACTCAATGAAGATGGACTCAGTTTAAACTCGCAAAGCCTCTCGTGTATGACTCAGGGAATAATAATGGACTTTAGAAGTGACTTAGCTAGAGGGAGAGGGAAAATAAGCACCCTAGGTACATCCTGGTAGGCAGGTAGCAACACACCAAACTCCCTCAAGAATCTCTGTCAAATATTAAAAGCTTCGCAATAAATGACAATGGTGAGTTAGTGAACTCTCTAGTTTGCAATGACTCTTTTTCTTAATTCTCCAAAAAAGATCATGCCCTCCTCAAAGGTGGTTGGGGTCCTTAAATAGCCCCCCACACCACCCCCGAGGCAACTCAGTCATTAAAGAGTATGAAAGACATCCCTCATACTTTATGTCACAACATTAAATGCCTGATGCACTAGTTGTCTCCACGTCATAAACATTAAATGCCAAGACATGCCTTTTGCCTATCCACTGTGTGTCAGGGGTTTGTTGTCGCAGAGGTGGTTCACCAACTACCTGACAGCCCCGAATACCACAGCGGTTTACTCAAGTGTATGTCTGACAAACGTTTAGATGGCTAGTGACATCACCCATAGTAGATGTGACTTTAAGTATAGGGTTGTTTGGTCCATAACTTAATGCCCGATAGAACTCCAAGCTGCTCCGCTTGAGGTTCCACGGTCAGGGTCCTTCGGTGCTTTACCAGGTGTATCTAAGATGGTCAGGACAAGCCCCAACGGTGCCTTACTTCTCAATCCTCCAAACCAGGTCCCTCTAAAGTTCCCACAGTGAGGTCATTCGATAGAGCATGAAAGCTCTCCCAGGCCCTGCCAAGCCTGGTCTCTCGCGAGTACCGTTTGACCTCATACAAACCCTTCCATTATTATCGTTACGTCATTACAATCGTTAAAGCTTACAGAAATCAATAATGAAAGTACGATGTGATTAAAACCACAAGCTAAAATATGAGTTGCCACGCTGAGCTGCCTCACCAAGGTGTCACGCTTGAGTTGCCATGCTGGGCTGCAAGCCCCCTCTACATTTGCCCCCTCGTGGAGAGATTTATTGGGACAAGAAATGTCTGCACGAAATGGCTCATCTTGATGGATTTTTCTTTGTGTAACCGTTGGAACATCTTCTTCGTTGTGGCTCCGTTGGGTAAGTCTGACAAGGAGATTGGCGCCAAAACTCAAACTTGCTGAGCAAGGCAACGCTTCCTGTTCTCTATGCATCATTTCATTAGTGACGTGCGCTGTCTTTTCCACTGTCACAGCACTTCCCGAAGTGCCACGTGTTCTTGTGAAATGATTACAGGCGGCCGTGCACGTGCGAGGGTGGGAAAATCTAAACGCCAAACTCGAAAGTCTCAACAGCCATTTTTTTCAAAATACTTTGAACCTTAACCACGTGGGCCTAAAGGGTCTGCTTCTACTTCTTCTTTCCTACTTCATTGTTACCTTCTTTCCTCAGACTATCGCTTCTGTTCTTATAAAGAGAGAGAGAGAGGTAGATACGCCATTGTTGCAGAGAGTTATAATCACTACTTGTGATCGTTCGTCTCCAGTGTTGCCTTCAATCCCTTTTTTCTCAAAACCTTCTTTGTTACGGCTTCAAGCACCATTTCTGCCATGGCGTCTTCAAGCGACCCCACCATTTCTGCCACCAGTGTTCCGTCTGCCACCACCACTGCTGCCTCCGCCCGGGGTGCTGCTCGCCAAGAGCAGCTGAGATTTTACCGTCGCTCTCCCGTTTTTGGGGAGGGTGATGGATTTGCTGTTGCCTGTAAGGCTGTTTGCTTTTCCTCCAAGTTTGACGCCCTGTTGCTGGGTGATGAAGACGAAGAGGTGTCTAAGTGGGGATTTTTGCCCCCAGAAGGAACTCTGAGATTTCGCTTAGAGCGAGGGGACTTTCCATGGTCCCACATTGATTTCGAAGCACCCGGGGGATCCCCCGCCCACTTTGCTGCCTGGAACTCGCACATGCAGAGTTCCTATGCTGATATTCTTACCAAGATTGGACTGCAACGGGCTAAATGGTTTGGTGAGTTCACCATTTCAAAGAACAATGCTGCCCTTCCTGTCTTGATCTCTCGATGGAACGTGGATACTCATACGTTCATTGCTGCCTGGGGTGAGTTTACCATAACTCTGGAGGATGTGTGTGAGCTCTTGGGCCTCGATGCAACAGGCCATGAGCCCTACACCGATGAAGCTCTTGATGCTCAAGAGACTGCGGATCGTTCTGAGTTGGATCGCATATGCCGAAGCTGCATCGGCTCTTCCAACAAAGCTACTTTTTCTCCCCTGATCAACTATTTCTTCCAGAGTTCCAGCGAAGGCAGCTCTTCATCAACTGCCCCTGGTCAAGGTACTTCGTTGGAGCTTGCCGCTTACATTCTTGTGATTTTGTCCCGTTTCTTTTTGACGGGCAAGCCTAATGATCAGCCCCGAAGAGACCTCATCAACCTGTCCCTTCGCCTAGCTCGAGGCATAAAGCTTCCCCTGGCTGCAATTGCCCTGGGATCCTTGTACACCTGGTTAGACAGGACTTTATTCGACATGGAACGCTCTATTGGTCGTTATAACTTAGCCAATTTCGCCAATAGCGTGCTTCTGACTAGCTTTCTTTACTTCCGCTTTCCTGCCGTAGCGGCCAAGTCCAACCGACCTCCTTCGGCTGAATCAATTCTGCCTCCTCGGTCCTTTATTTACCATAAGAGGCAAAGCCGAAAGGAGTTGATTTCAGTGATTGACCGTTTTGAGAGCTTCGTTATGAGGCCTTATCAAGAAGAGGCCTTTTTTCACACTTGTAAGTTTTTTCATCCTGATGCCCGAATGATACGGGATCCCTCTCCTGACATCGAGGACCCCTCGCTGGCCGTAGTTCTTCTTCTTTCTCCTGGATATCTGCCCTCATACACCGAGTGGGGATACTCGAGCGAGCATTACAACCCCAACCGATGCAGCCGTCAGTTTGGGTTTGACCAGGGGGTGCCACGTCCAGTTTTCCAATCGTCAAACCCCAAAGTCTCCTTTGCCGAGGCATGTTCGTTGTTTTCTTCAACTGCTGCGTGGGGGATATCCTCAGCAATGGCTGGGCGTGTCACCATTCCTAGTATTACTAGGCGTGGGGATGTGACCCCTCTTTTTGCCACCAAATATTGGCCAAGACAACTAGCTGAAATTGCTAAGTTCATCGAGCAAGAGCCAGTGTACCCTCCTGTTTGCTCATTTTCTGCCCTAGAGTTGGGGCTAAAGGGCAACTCTGTGCTTGGGATAGAGTTCCCTCTAAGTTCAACCCACAAAGCACCTCCCAAGGAGCTTCCCCCACTTTGTGCCATGGTCCCAGTTGCCACGCCTAAGTCAAAAACTGCTGCTGCAAAGAAGGCTGCCCCCTCTGCTGCAGCTACTACCGATGAGGGGGCTTCTCAACCTCTTGCTAAGAAAGCAAGAACGGCCAAGAGTGGGACATCAAAATCAAAGTCGAAGTCCCAGAAGCCCCGAACTCCCGTGGCAGCTCTTCCTATAGCATCCGTTCCTCCTCCCATGCCTGCTGAGATGGCTGAGCGTGTGAGGAAGGAGGCCCAGGCAGAACTGGACCGAATACATGCTGAGTATCAACGGCATGCGGTCGTTGCCCCTTCCCCCGCTGCTTTCCCCACGGTGGTGGTGGATCCTTCAGAGCCAACGGCCAAAAAGAGGAAGAGTTCCCGGGTTCCTCAAGGCGTCAGCATTAGTGCAGCTAGCTCGAGAAAGAAGACTCTGGGCACCAAGTCCCAGAAGAAACGGACTCCTGAAGTACGCCTGACCCCTGAGGTGCAATCAACCTCTGCCCCCTCAATTGCTGCCACTCCTCCCACTTCGCCCGTGGTTGTGCCCTCTCGTTCTCCTTCTGAATCGGAGGTATGCATTGCTGACTTAATTATTATCCCCTTTTTGCTTGAGGATGACTGTCTTTGCTTGTGTGTATGCTTATCCCTCGCCCCCTTTCTTTGACAACTGTTTTGCAGGGGGTTGAAATAGAAAAACCAGACTCGTCCAGTCCTCCCGTGAGCCCTTTTGTGGGGGGACGCTTCGGTGTATCTCATACCGATGTGACTCCTCCCCGTTCCCCCATGACAGGGCTTACGTATTCTCGTCGTTTAGTCAGCCAACGTGCGAGGGATGTCATTGCGGGAGGTGATGCCGTTGACCCTGCGAGTGCTTCCTCGCCTGAAGCGATGACCCTGCCCGAAGTGGCATCTCCCGAGATAACACCTTTGGTCCCTTCAGATTTACAGGCCTCATCCGAGGTTCCTCTGCCCCTTGTACTTACTGAGGAGAGTGAACCCGAGGTATGATGTGATCTGTAATTTGTTTGTTGTAGTTCTTTCAGTCATATTCTTTCCTTATTTGGCTTACTGAATTGTGATATGTTTTGGGTACCCCAGGTTGAAGTGTCTTCGTTGTTGGAAAGTATTCTTCTTCGAACGATGTTGATGAGACCCCCGACTGTCATTCCTTTGTTTAGCACCATAACTGAGGTAAGCAACACGTCGAGCTATTTCTTCATATTTTCTGTGCCCATTCTTCTTTTCTAACACTTGGCTTTGTGCACAGTTTTCTCCCGATCTTGCATCAACCCCTGTAGTGAGGGCCCAGGTTGGTGTGTTTACACCCCTTCCTGATGTGGCTTTGTTTGAGGGCTCCGTGTCCTCTCGTGATGAACCCCATATGCTTGCCCTTGTGCCCTACACGGGTGATCAAGTTTGGACAAGCGTGGAGGCTTCTGCGTCCAGGGATCCCGTTATGGCATCTGGGTTAATAATTGCTCCCCCAACGGTTCCTGTCCCTGAGGCTGCCTCGAATGCTCCCATTGTGACTGAGGTATATCTTTCCTCCTATCTTTTGTTAAGATTTTCATAATCTCCATCCTATAATGTTGACTTAACAACGAAAGCGCTTGTTAAGATTTTTCACAAAACTCCACCTTATAACGGTGACTTAACAACGAAAACACTTGTTAAGATTTTTTTCCATAAAACTCCACCTTATAATGGTGACTTAACAATGAAAACACTTGTTAAGATTTTTTTTCGCAAACTCCACCTTATAAAGGTGACTTAACAACGAAAACACTTGTTAAGATTTTTCATAAACTCCACCTTATAACGGTGACTTAACAACGAAAACGCTTGTTAAGATTTTTCATAAACATCACCTTATAACGGTGACTTAACAACGAAAACGCTTGTTAAGATTTTTTTTCGCAAACTCCACCTTATAACGGTGACTTAACAACGAAAATACTTGTTAAGATTTTTCATAAACTCCACCTTATAACGGTGACTTAACAACGAAAACGCTTGTTAAGATTTTTCATAAACTCCACCTTATAACGGTGACTTAACAACGAAAACGCTTGTTAAGATTTTTCATAAACTCCACCTTATAACGGTGACTTAACAACGAAAACGCTTGTTAAGTTTTTTTTCAATAAACTCCACCTTATTTGGGCTTTTCTTTTCAGGTTGCTCGGGGAGATTCGCCCCCAGTCCTCTCACCTGTAGGCTCGCCCTTCCGAGAACCTGATGCTTCGGAAAATTCTATTCATGATGATCAAGGTTCTACGACTGGTGCTGCAGTTGAGAGCGAATCTGGGTGTGAGGTCCCTCTTCCCGACCTAGCTCCTCACTCGTTCTGTCTCATGGTGCTTCGGCAATCTCCTCAAATGCCCGTCAACCATCGGCTGGTGATTGAACAATTGGTGGATCACCATCCTGAGACCTTCACACCGGATTGCCTGCGCTCAAATATTCATGTGATGAGTCACAGGCTGCAAGGCATGGCGATCGTTGTTGCTGAAATTGCTAGTACCCCCACTGCCAGTGTTACCAGATCCCTTCTCAACCAATTTCTAGGTTTTCTGAAGGAGTTGGGGCGTGATGGTTTCCGTTTTGACTGGCTTATCACGCATCTGAAGACTTTGAAGAACCAGCAACTGATCGGCCAGAGGGAAGTGTTGATAAGGTACCAGGAGGACCAACGGGCTGAGGAGGTTAAGTTAGCCGAGCTGGCACCTCTTTTGGAATCGGCCGATGAAGAAGTAACGAAAGCCGAAGAAGCTCTGCGTTTGGCTAAGCTAAAACGGGAAAAGCTCCTTATTGAACGCGCCCAGGTGCAAACCAGGCTAGAGGTTGCTGTCAACGCTCAAAATTCGTTTGCATCAGCTTCTTCGAGCCTCCCCGGGGATTTTTTCTCTTCCCCGGATCTGTGGTTTCTCCTATCATAGTAAAACTCCTGTACATATTTTCTTTCTTTCATTCATGTAATTCCTGGGCAGTAGTTCCCTATTTTGCTTGTAATGCTCTCTTCTTTAATGAATGGAAGAATGTACGTTGTTTAATTTATCTCTGAGTTATGCTTGCTTTCATATCAATGTCTATATTTCATATCATCAGTAAAACTTGTATATTCATAATAAGAAGACCCAATACATCGATGGTACAAACAAACTGTCTACACATGATATACTTTCAGCCATTTATTGTTAATTTTGAATGGCCTATCTTCCTCCAACTTAGAAATTAGGCAATAACCTGAATCATGAGCTTCGTTCACGATGAAAGGCCCCTCCCAATTGGCTGCGAACTTTGGCAGAGGAAGTCCCCTAATGTGTTTCACTGCTGCCTTCAAAACGAGATCTCCCTCCACGAACCTCCTTGGTCTTACCATGTTGTCATATGCCCTAGAGAGCTGCTTTGTATACATTTGAAAATGTTGCATCGCGTTGTCTCTGTGTTCATCCAATGCCTCCAACTGCACATGCCTGTTCTGAGGGAGCATGCTGCTTCGCAAGGCGTATCGAGCCGAGGGAACTTCCAACTCTACTGGAAGAATTGCCTCAGCCCCATAGACAAGGGAGAACGGAGTGTACCCTGTGGGCTTCCTCTTCGTCGTTCGATAGGCCCACAACACTGTTGGTATCTTGTCATCCCACGATCCTGGAAAGTCCTCCATCGTTTTAGCCAAGATATTAACCAGAGTTTTGTTAGTTGCTTCAGCCTGACCATTCCCCTTCGGGTATGCTACCGTTGAAGTGTGATGAACAATGGAGTACTTGTCTGTGAGCATCGTTACTTCTGAGTTGACGAAGGGAGTCCCATTATCTGAGAGAATAACCTTTGGGATCCCAAAACGGCAAATGATATACTCTCTGATGAAGCTACTCACTACTCCAGCCGTGGCCCTTCTAAGTGATATTGCTTCAGCCCATTTTGTAAAGCACTCCGTTGCTACCAGGATCCATATCTTACCCCTCGACGAAGGATGTATCGCCCCCACGAGGTCGAACGCCCAAGTGTGGAAAGGATAAGGCGTTGCCAGAGAGTGTAAGTCCACCGATGGGGCATGGATCATATTTCCATGAAGCTGGCAAGCCTTGCATTTTCGGACAAATTCGGCGGAGTCTTTCTCCATCGTTGGCCAATAATACCCCAACGTCATCAGCTGATCATATAACTTGGCCCCTCCCATGTGAGCTGGGTCATGGGCTTGTTTGAGGACCTCAGTTGCCTCTTCTTTTGTAATGCAACGCAACGGCCTGTTGAAGTACCCCCTTCGATAAAGCTGCCCCTCTTGGATATAGAACCTCGGGGCCCTTCGCCTTAGCCCCATCGCATCCAATTTCTTCGTTGGGACAATTCCATCCTGAATAAAGTCGATATAGGGCCGCCTCCAGTCTGTTTGGGCTTCAATGAAATGGCACTCAGCTGCTTCGAAAAATAGCTGACACTTATCACAATTCCGTTGTAGTTCTGCCGCATCCTGTTTCATTTTAGGCCAAAAATATCCCTCTCTTTGAATTCTCCTATAAAGAGGTATCTCAGTTGTTTCGCAGTGCTCCTCATGTGTTTTCTTCAACCTCCGCTCTGCTTCCTCTGGCCCAATGCATCTCGATAACCATCCCCCTGCATTTCTGAAGTAAAGATTTCCCTGGTTTGTAAAGTATTGGGCCAACTCTCTGAGTCCCATAGCTCCTTCGCCAGACTCCAGTTGCTTCCTGACCTCTCCTCTCCAACCCGCGTCTCCCTCCGTCGGTAGTATTGACTGTATCACCGAAGGAGCTGTTCTTCGTTGGATCGTAACAATAGTCGTATCGCTCCTCATGACCATCTTTTGAGCAATAGTGGCATAAGCGTCTGGATGTCGGTTCATTGTTCTGGGATGTCTTCTGATTTTGGCCCGATGGAACTGGCTGAGGAGCCTTTGAATGATCGTTCTGTATGGTGCCAAATTCATGTGTTTCAACGCATATTCTCCATTAACTTGCTGAATTACTAAGTTCGAATCACCCTTGATGCAGAGTGAACGAATTCCCCTTCGAAGAGCCTCCAGCAACCCTAGCACCAACGCTTCGTATTCTGCTTCGTTATTGGAGCAAGGGAAATCTAGTTTGTAGGAAAGGCAAATTTCCTCCGTTCCTTTTGAAAGGATGACCCCTGCCCCTCCTTTTTTTTCAGCCGAAGACCCGTCGAACTGCATCGTCCATTCCTCATCGGTTGTGTCCAGATAGTTGGCTTGTAAGTCGTCTCCCGGAATGTCTTCTTTAGGTGGTTCAAACGTTCCTGATGGAAAGATTGCCAACAGATCAGCATACGCCTGGCTCTTGATAGCACGAGGAACCACACACTTTAAATCATATTCGGAGAGAATAAGGAACCACCTAGCTGCCCTGCCAATCAAGATAGTTCTAGCCAACAAGTACTTAATAGGATCACATCTAGTTACAATATGAATTGTAAAAGACAGCATATAATGTCTAAGTTTTTGTGCTACAAAGACTAAGGCCAAACAATGCCTTTCTAGGCTGCTATATCTAATCTCCGGCCCATGTATGATTCTACTGAGGTAATACACTGGCCGTTCTTGCCCGTCGATCTCCTGTGCCAGCAAAGCTCCAACGGACCTTGTAGTGGAGGTGAGGTATAGCTGCAACGGTGCTCCTGCCTGTGGAGGAACCATGATTTGTGGTGACACGAGCAGTTTCTTCAACTCATCGAGGGACTCCTGGTGATCCTTTTCCCACCTGAACTTTGTGTTCTTTCGCAGCAGTTGCATCAACGGGTGTGTTACCTCGGCCAATCCTGGTACAAATCTTCTAAGGTAGGAGACTTTTCCGAGGAAACTTTTCAGCTCCTTCGCCGTTCTTGGGTACGGCATTTCTAAGATCGCGCGTTGTTTATCCTGGTCCATCTGCACCCCTTGTCGATCAACCACAAAGCCTAGAAACTTCCCACATGTTACTCCGAAGACGCACTTCAATGGGTTCATCCTTAGTTTATACTTCCTACATCGAGTAAACACCTTCTTTAAGTCATTTAGGTGGGACTCCTCCTTCTTCGATTTGATGACCAAATCATCCACATAGAATTCTACAAATTTGTGGAGGAAATCGTGAAAAATGGCCATCATTGTTCTTTGATAAGTGGCTCCCGCGTTCTTAAGTCCAAACGGCATTACTTTGTACATGAAATTGCCCAACGGGGTTCTGAATGCCGTTTTCTCTGCGTCCACGGGGTCCATCTTGATCTGATTGTACCCAACGTACCCATCCATGAAGCTATACATCTCATGTCCAGCCGTGGCATCTATCAAGCTATCGATGGAAGGTAGAGGGAACTCATCTTTGGGGCAAGCCCTGTTCAAATCTCTAAAATCCACACAGATCCTTATTTGATTCTTGTCCTTCTTCCCTACTGGCACAATGCTAGATAGCCACAGGGGATGTTGTATTGGTTTGATGAATCCTGCTGCCAATAAACGCTGAACCTCTTCCTTGATCTTCAAATCCAACTCAGGTTTATAAGTTCTTGTTGCCTGTTTTACCGGGATGGCTGAAGGTGTCACGTTTAACTTGTGGCAGCTCACTTCCTCATCTAGCCCTTCCATTTCGGTATACTTCCACGCAAAGACATCTATGAACTCCCGGATTAGCCCAACCAGGGCTTCTTGCTTCGCCTTACCGAGATCCTTCGCGATGAAGATGGGCCTTGGGTCTTCCCCTTCTTCTGCCAGGTTCAACCGCTCCAACACTTGTGCCTGGGGCTTCGATTGATTTGCCATGTAGTCTGGTTCTTCGGCGACCTCCTCCACGAACTCCTGTATGTTGGAGTTGTCTATCACCATACACTGTCCCTGTTGATCTATCAAGAAACACTCATATAACGGGTCAGCCCCATCCTCGGTCTCTTCGGCCGCCCGCTCACATCGTTATAAACGGTATACCACCTTCCCCTCCTCAGTGATCACCTTCTTGCATTGCCTGTTGGTAGCTGTTGCCAAGGCCTTCCTCTTCCTTTCTCTCGAAGCCTCAGCGATTATTCCTCCTGAGAAGCGACTCAGCACGCTTTGCCGTTGGACCTCATGCTCCACAGGATCCATTCTAAGCTTTACTTTGTTTTTGAGCTGCTTCGTAGTACCTTGGGGTCGAGGGATCACCTGATGGGTTTCTTCGGCCCCCACCCCTTCATTATTCGCGGCTTTTTTGCCTTGCTCGTTCAGAGGCCCCATTCTATCTCTGATCGAGGGAACCCATGCCCCCTCCATTCTTCTTGTTAGGACTCGAGCATCTTCCTCCAACTCCGTATAAAAGGCCGCATCCACAAAGTGAGCTTCCTCGATGGCGAAGGGCCTTTTTGTAGCCCTAATGGTCACTTCTGTTCCTTTAACATTCGCCTTGGCGCATTGATGATATGTTGAAGGAACTAAACCTTGATTGTGCATCCATACTCTTCCTATTAGTAAATGATAGGAAGTTGCACTTTCTATTACATGGAACTTGATGTGGGAACTCAGATTTCCCATTACAATTCCCACATTCACATATCCAATGGATTTGGAAGATTGGTTGTCATACCCTGAGATTACCAGAGGCATGGGGACCAACCTTTCTTCTGGGATATCAGCTGCGTGGAAGGAGTTGATCGGCATAATGTTGATGGAAGCACCCCCATCCATAAGCGTTCTTGCAAAACTAACCCCGTTGATACTGGCCGTCACATACAAGGGCCTGTTATGAGGGAACCTTACAGCTCTATCTGCATCGCTGAAGGTCACCTCTGATAGGAACTTTTTTACCAGCCTCGCCATGGGTCCTCTCCATTTCAGCGAGGGAACCGCGTCCTTCTTCGCGATGTCAAGGATCGCCCGAGTTATCTCCAGTCTGCTCTCCTTTGGTATCCCCACTTGATCGAAGAACCAAGCGAACTTTGGGGATTTTGAAACTGCGCTGTATTCTATGATTGGACCTGTTTCCTCGCCCTCAACGCTATAGGCGTCTTCTGCGTCCCTAGCACTTGCTTCATCATACGCCAGAACTACGTTGGCCATTCCTCTAGTGCAATACTCAAGTGCTTTATCGAACTCCCTCGTTGCCCCTCTCCCCTCTCGCTCTACCTCTTCATCATAGGCCGTCACAACATTGGCCCCGTGCGCCGGGAGCGGGTTATTGTTAACGTTTTGTGGGGGAATTTGCAGCGTTCCCGCCTTCACGTACTTGTCTATGATTCTTCGCAGCGTGAAGCAGCTTTCTGTTGGATGCTGGACCTTTCGATGCACCTGACAATATTTGGGATTGGCCCTAGTTGCCACGTCGGGCTCCTCTATCGGGACACCTTTTGGCTCGTAAACCGTTCCGCCTTGGACCATTGCGTTATAGCAACTCATAGCCTCCTCCACCGTACAAGGCAACGGTGGCGGGTCTTCCCTATCCCTTCCGAACTTTCTTTTGTTGTCCTTCCTCTGAGCCTTGCCCCCATCTTCTCTCTCGACATATCCTACCCGTGGGGCCTGTGTCCTTCCCCCGAGGGGTTGTAATGTCTGTCTGAACATCATGGGGGCTACTACCGGGCTAGGTCGCACCACCAACGATATATTTCTTGCAGATTTTAAGAAAGCTGAAAAAGTTCCCTCGCGTGTCTCATTGATCAAGTGACAGATATACTCAGGAAGTAATCCCTCAGCACAAATTTGTAGTAACCTGGCCTCCTTAGCTTCTTCCCTCACGTCAAGGGACCTTTCCCTAAATCTTCGGATATAGGCCACTACCTCCTCTCCTGGCCTTTGCCTCTCCCTGCCAAGTTGGGTTAGGGTGAACTCATCTTCTGCCAAGAAGAACTTTCGGACAAACGATACGTGCATCTCCTCCCACGTGGAGACACTATTGGGAGGCAGGTGAGAGTACCAAGTGTAGGCCTTATCAGTCAAGGATTTGGAAAACTCCCTCAGCCTAAGCTTTTTGTCATTGCAATGCGCCCCCAGGTGCTCGACGAAACGCTTGATGTGCTCCTTCGGGTTCCCCCCCTTCCCTGAATATTTTTCAAAGGTAGGGGGAATATAGTCCTTCGGGTAGGGTTCGTCATTGTACTCCTGGGGGTAAGGTGTCCGGAAGTCGTCGTAGACTGCTGCCACCTCGCCCACAGCCTGCGAGGAAGACTGCATGAACTTCAGCATCTCCTTCTGCATCTCTTTTCTCATCTCTTCCAAGGGCGAGGCCACTGGGGCCACCTGCAACGGAGCAGATGGTTGAGCGCTTGTTGCAACTGGAGCGAACGTTATCGGTTGCGCCATTGAAACGCCTGAGCCGCCCATAGTGGGATTCACAACAGAGGGTACACTTGCTGGTACCGCTCCCGTAACGCCTGCCCCTGGTGGGGCCCCTGGGGCCACTCCTGGTGTCACGAAGGCACTAGTCTCCAATCCTCCCAGCATAGTGGAAGCTACTGGGGTTTGCAAAAACTCGTAAAATTTGCTCATGAGGAGCGCCATCTGGGTAGGTCCCAGCCCTACGCTCGTGGAGGGTTGTGCAGCCCCTAGGACGCCTATCGTTATTGGAGCCAGCGGTATCTCTCCCCGAGGAGCCCCATCTCTTAAGGCCTCCTGTTCCCTTGCAGCTTGTTCTTCATTATGCTGTATGTCATCAAAATTGAGTCTTCTAGTAGCGTTATCCTGCGCCATACTCCTTCTCTAGGAGGATGCCTCCCCAGCAGAGTCGCCAAATGTAAGAGGGTACTTTAGATTATATATGTGGAGGCGTAACCCCTATTGAGTATGGTAACCACGGGTTAAATTAGCCAACACCCTAGACTAATTATAGGAAACACACACACAAAACTCAATGAAGATGGACTCAGTTTAAACTCGCAAAGCCTCTCGTGTATGACTCAGGGAATAATAATGGACTTTAGAAGTGACTTAGCTAGAGGGAGAGGGAAAATAAGCACCCTAGGTACATCCTGGTAGGCAGGTAGCAACACACCAAACTCCCTCAAGAATCTCTGTCAAATATTAAAAGCTTCGCAATAAATGACAATGGTGAGTTAGTGAACTCTCTAGTTTGCAATGACTCTTTTTCTTAATTCTCCAAAAAAGATCATGCCCTCCTCAAAGGTGGTTGGGGTCCTTAAATAGCCCCCCACACCACCCCCGAGGCAACTCAGTCATTAAAGAGTATGAAAGACATCCCTCATACTTTATGTCACAACATTAAATGCCTGATGCACTAGTTGTCTCCACGTCATAAACATTAAATGCCAAGACATGCCTTTTGCCTATCCACTGTGTGTCAGGGGTTTGTTGTCGCAGAGGTGGTTCACCAACTACCTGACAGCCCCGAATACCACAGCGGTTTACTCAAGTGTATGTCTGACAAACGTTTAGATGGCTAGTGACATCACCCATAGTAGATGTGACTTTAAGTATAGGGTTGTTTGGTCCATAACTTAATGCCCGATAGAACTCCAAGCTGCTCCGCTTGAGGTTCCACGGTCAGGGTCCTTCGGTGCTTTACCAGGTGTATCTAAGATGGTCAGGACAAGCCCCAACGGTGCCTTACTTCTCAATCCTCCAAACCAGGTCCCTCTAAAGTTCCCACAGTGAGGTCATTCGATAGAGCATGAAAGCTCTCCCAGGCCCTGCCAAGCCTGGTCTCTCGCGAGTACCGTTTGACCTCATACAAACCCTTCCATTATTATCGTTACGTCATTACAATCGTTAAAGCTTACAGAAATCAATAATGAAAGTACGATGTGATTAAAACCACAAGCTAAAATATGAGTTGCCACGCTGAGCTGCCTCACCAAGGTGTCACGCTTGAGTTGCCATGCTGGGCTGCAAGCCCCCTCTACAGTGTCCACATCCTCAAATTACAACAGTCATAGTAGTCATTATGTACCTGCTCTTCTTTTCTTCTTCACACTTCCCCTTTTGGTCCCACATTTCTTTCGAATTCTGATCCACTGGTGGTACCCTCAAGACCTTTCTTCTTTTGTCTCATATTGTCCAGTCATGGATCATATAAACAGTTGTAGTTTTTCTTCTAGTGGAATACTGTCACGCCCAAAAACTTCAGGAAAAACTAGAGATCTTTGTTCCTCCCTTATTGGGAAAGTTATTTCAAATAAAAACTCCAACCTTTCTCAAGTGGAGGGCCTTGTTCAGAAAACTTGGAGAGTGAGAAGAACTGTCAAGGTTTCAAATGTCAATTTAATACTTTTATGTTTCAATTTAGTGAAGAAGAGGAATGCAATAAGATCCTTAACTAATACCCTTGTTCCCCGTGAAATGGATTACTAATCCTTCAATGATGGGAAACTAGTCTTTTAACTGATGAGGTAAGATTTGATAGGATGGAGATATGGGTGCAAGTCCATGGCCTCCCTAGAAACGGGTACAATGAGAAAAGTGGCGTTCTTATTAGTCAAATGTTGGGTTCTACTATAAAAGTTGATATTAGACCAAACTAATACTCCTACATGAGGTTAAAGGTCAGTGTGCCTATCCAACCTCCTCTATCTAGAGGTTTTAAGCTCCAACCAGATGATGGTGAAAAATAGATTTTCTTCACTCAGGAGAAGAACAAAAGATTTTGTTTCAAATGTGGTAAGATAGACCACATCAAAGATAATTGTCTGGAAACAATTGCAGAGGGATCTACTGATGATAATGGGATGATAACCACTTTTTTTTTCAAATAAGCCACAGATGCATTCATTTCCAATTTATCTTGTTTATCTGCAACCAAACAACCCGATGATGGAAACTATAGCATTAACTCTGCCCCACCTACCCCAGTATAAAGTAAATACTAAACTTATACTTCAACTGATCTAGGACAACCCATGAATCAAGGAAGTTTTCAGAAAAATAAAATCTCCCATCCAATTCCTTGTACTTCAACAACAAATATCAACCCCAACCCAAATGCCTTAAATAAAAACACTAACCACCCCCCCAACCAACCTCGTACTTCCCCCTTTTCATATCTCTCACCAAGCATGGGTTATGGAGCCAGAGTGTCACATCTTTATCTCCCACATTAACCCCCCACCTACCCTACACACAACACAACAATCCTAAACACCCCTACTATATCTAGTTGTGCAAAGGGAATTAAACACCCTATTACCATATCCAGAATATTCATATCGAAAGAAGCTCTGACACCACAAATTTCATCACCATCCCTCAACCCACCCAACCTAAAACCAAGCAGCCAAATACCAATACCACCAACATTACCACATAACAAACAAGATCCAATACCTCTAAACCATCCAAACTTCAAAACAGTAAAGATAAAAAAAAATAGAAACACAAACTTTAACCTATAACCAAAAACACTAAACCGCCGACATAAGAAGCCACATTTACCTATACAACCAATAGCCAGATCACATTCCAAATCCCCCAAACAAGCAACCCAGACTGTAACCAACCCTATTCACATTCACCAAACCAATAACCCACCCAAAAATTCCTTCATAGTAAGCTTCCCTAATGAAGAAACTATGGAACCATAACCAACTCATGACCACCCCAACAAAGCAAACCTCAATCCCTCAGTTACAACAACCCTCCGTCTCAAACATTTTGACCTTCTTAATTTATTGTATAAAGGAAAAGACAAAATGGTATAGGAAAACTTGGATCCAAAGGTGCCCTCTTACACACTCCTACATACTGTGATGGAAGGAAGAAGTCAAAATCTGGAAACCAATTTCGACAAATTAGTGATCTTAAAAAGGAAACTTCCCATCTCGTTTGAAGCTCCCATCAACCAAAAAAATTATCAGAGAATCCACCAAGATTGGGTTGAATCAATGTACTGTATCTGAAGATAATATATCCACAAGGACTTCTGGGGAGGAACCTGAAGTCAAAACAAAAAGCATGAGAAAAAGATAGAATAATCATTTAAAAAAAACAATAGAAGTCAAACCATTGCAAAAAAGTAAATGATAGAATATGATGATGAGGATTTGGTGGACATTTTCGTCAATGCGTGCAATGAGCATATCTCACTCAATTCAGAGCGGATCGTGAGAAATCCCTTTTTTGTGTGTTTCAAATTAGGGAAACTTTATACGTCCCACATTGGGGACCGTCACCCTTTTCTTTTCTTTTTTCCTTTTTTTTGTTTGTTATTCTTTAATTTTTAACAATTAATATAAAAATAGTTTTTATATTAGAAAAAAAAGTTTTTTTTTAATAATTTTCTTATTCTTATATTTTTAATAATTAATATAAAAATAATTTTTTATATAATAAAAAAACAGCTTTTCTATTAGTACAATTTTTTTTTATAAAGTAAACAGTTTTTATTAAATTTTAAAAAATATTTTCATAAATAAAAAAAAAATGTTTATTGACATGATATCGCGATTGATTAGTGTCGATGGTGCGGATCCGCATTTTCGGACCCACATCATTTGTTGAATGTGGTCCCCACCAGTGACACTAATTAATCGCGATATTTTTTCAATAAGATATCGCGATTAATCAGTGCCGTTAGCGCGGACCCACATTTTCAGACCAAAATCATTTGTTGAATGTGGATTCGCACCAGCGGCACTAATTAATCGCGATATTTTATGAAAAAATATCGCGATTAATCAGTGTCGCTAGCGCGGACCCACATTTTCGAACCCACATCATTTGTTGAATGTGGATCTGCGTCAGCGACACTAATTAATTGCGATATTTTTTCAATAAAATATATCGCGATTAATTAGTGCCGCTGGCGCGGAGCCACATTCAACAAATGATTTGGGTCCGGGAATGTGGGTCCGCGCCAACGGTACTGATTAATCACCTAATGTCGTTGGCGCGGATCCACATTTACGAAAATGTGGGTTCGCGCCAGCGGCACAAATTAATCGCGATATTTTTTCAATAAAATATCGCGATTAATTAGTGCCGCTGGCGCGGACTCACATTCCCGGACCAAAATCATTTGTTGAATGTGGGTCCGCGCCAGCAGCACTAATTAATCACGATATTTTATTGAAAAAAAATATCGCGATTAATTTGTGCCGTTGGCTCGGACCCACATTCCCGGATCCAAATCATTTATTGAATGTGGGTCCGCGCCAGCGTCACAAATTAATTGCAATATTTTTTTCAATAAAATATCGCGATTAATTAGTGCCGCTGGCGTGGACTCACATTTCCGGACCAAAATCATTTGTTGAATGTGGGTCCGCGCAAGCGACACAAATTAATCGCGATATTTTATTGAAAAAATTATCGCGATTAATATGTGCCGCTTGCGCGGACCCACATTTTCGGACCAAAATCATTTGTTGAATATGGGTCCGCGCCAGCGGCACTAATTAATCACAATATTTTTTCAATAAAATATCGCGATTAATTAGTGTCGTTGGCGCGGACCCACATTCAACAAATTATTTGGGTCCGGGAATGTGAGTTCGTACCAACGACACTGATTAATCGCGATATTTTTTATTGAAAAAAAAAAACTGTTTTATAGATTTTTTTATTAATAAACATAGTTTTCTTTATTTATTAAAAAAATATTTTTTTTAATTTTAATTAAAAGTTGTTTAATTTTAATATTTTTTTTTATATTAATAGAAAAACTGTTTTTTTTAATATAAAGACTATTTTTTTTAATATAAAAAAACTGTATTTATATGAACAAAAGAATAAAAAGCTTAAAAAAAAAAAGAGGTCAAATGCGGTTTCAATGCGGGCTAGGAGGCGGTACATGTAGAATCGCTCTTCAAATTAAATCAATTTTTCACCAAAAGTTATCGAACTTTTGATTTCAATCAAATTAAGTTGTGAAAAATTTAATTCTTACGTTAAATTAATTTTATCTTGATTAATCCTAAACATGCATCTAGTGATTAAAGTAAGTAAAATAAATTAAAGAATACTCACAATGCCGGATGTACGAGGAAAAAACCCAAAATGGGAAAACAACCTCTGACGGTCCAAGCCAGACAATCACTATGAACAATGGTTTTACAAAGACAGATTACCTTATTCAATGACTCGATCCCCACAGGGCTTGACGCTCCTTCTGATCTTCTACCATTCTTTAATAGTGCCTATTCAGAAATTTTGTCTTCCACGATACATGTCCACAACACTCGACTCCACGAATGTCTCGGTGTCCACCGATTGGCTTTGATTCATCTACGATGTCGAACAAGAAGTCCTTCTCTTTTCTTCACCGCAAAATCCTAATGTTCAATGGTAGAACAAACCTTCTTGGTGTAGAAATATCACGTAAACATAAACTAATGATAACTCGGATCTTTACAAACTCTAAAAATGTGTTTATGCTTTTTAAACCATAGAAATCATGTGCAAAACTCGTACTGGATCGTATACTATTTTTCAGAATGCACACTTTCAAAACTCTGACGAAACCACGCTTTAAATAAGATTTAAACGCCTCCTTGAAAATGTGATGTTCGAACGATAAGGTCACGTCATTCGCGCAACATACCCATCTCGTTTGAACGAGATAGGTTGTCGTTTGAACGAGCTGGCGTGTCAGTTTGACTTTTTGACTTTTTGTTCAAAAATGTCTCTTTTAAAGGAGATCGAAATAAGTCAAACTCTATTTCGAGTTTATCAGAATAGAACGTAGTGTAAACCATTTAAAACACTATAAAACATTTTAAAATATTTTTCTTTATAAAAATTACATCCTTATCTTTTATAAAAACAAGTCCAAGCACCATTAATTATACGCATTCATCTCTGAGTGATCTCGGAATGCATTAACTTGAAGACGAGTAAACTTGCACCAATTAAACTTCAGTATGATTATTTCTTTGAAGCTTTGCCGCAACGTTTTCAATTTTCTTCAATATGTCATAGACCAAGTGGGATCGTGGCAAAATAAAATATCCCTATGACATATTACAAACACAATTTTGTTCACGGAATTAAGTCAAAACAATACAGGGACTCAATTGGAAATTTATGTCCTAACAAATCTCCCCCTTTGACTATTCCGGGACAAAACTAAACCAGTGTAATGCCTAAGCCGTGTTGTCAAGCCGTATGACGCCTAAATCCCATCCCATAAATCCAAAATAAAAAATTATAGGACATGGACTAGTATATGTAGCACCGGCAAGCTTGAACTGTCTGAATGTGATGTAGACTTAAAATCTTGAATCGCTGAAGCCTACCTACACACATGAAATAGACAAACAAATACCAAGTGAAGTATGGAGGAACAAATGAAACCAATATATATATCCAAATGATACCAAACGATAATAGATACGAATATGAATAATCTTTGAAAAAATTATTTGTTAAAGAATTTGAGCAACATACTGATACCAATGGGTACTACCAATATGAGATAACAATTTGTAAACATATGTAAACCAAAACATGCTCAAATATCCCCCTACATCACATACATCTCTCCCCTTTTTTGTCTCGAATAGACAATCTGGTGAAAAGATAAACCAATAAAAGTATCTAGCATGAGAATATACCAATTTGAATCAATTTTTAATCGCTAGATAATCATGAAATAACCAGCTAAATATGATCAAGTAATGTCAAATCAGTAGCTAGTAACCAAATGAATCACATAAAAAAATATATCAATCTAATCAGGTGTGATAAGAGGACTATATGCAAAAATGCAATTTATAACCAATAAATCCTGCATATAAATCAGTTAGTCCAGAAACACTTGCAGCAGTACCAAAAATATACCAAAATAAACCGGTGGACTGCAAACCAATCAGAAGCAAGAAATCAGCCTGTCGTTCGAACGAGCCAGGGACGTCGCTCAAACGAGCTCAGGACATCGCTCAAACGAAGTACAGAGGTCGTTCGCGTGACATGGATACGTCGTTTGAACGACTTCTCGCGACTTGCCAAATTCACATTTTTCCAGAAATATGTTATATTTTTGCCTAGTGAAAAAATTTCCACAAAAAAATTAGTGGAAGGACCTGACAGTAGCAAAACAGTGTTGAAACAGTAGGTTGTTAACACGAAACACAAAAGCTCATAAAAACTAATAATGTGAGTTACATGCAAACATAGTACCGATGTGCTCAAACATGGATATGGAATGAATGGGCGTGAAACTACAACAAATGAGTTACAATTCCAACACATCGAAGAGATCTAGAAGCTCTAATTGATAGCGATAAATCATCAAACTTTATCATAGCCATATGACATTTTAAATATGAGCTTAATGAACTAAACATACTACATGCACACAAATCTAGAATTTTGACGATTCTACAAACAATAGCGTCAAATTGCAATGTATTAACATTAGGATTAGTTGTGCAAACCCGTTAAATTTTTACTCCATCCAAACTCCTCAATAATATCATATTTTCTTTGGAATTAACTAAACTAATTTGGTCCTTTTCTTAACATATTGCATTTTCTTTTGGGCTCCTTTAAACGGTGGCTTTCACGACGAGTTAATTTTGAACTCTCATAGCCCTTTCCCGTGAATCACTCAATATTTTTTCAATTCAAATCCTCATGGTAAACGGTTCTTACATGCACACTTCTCCTTAAGTCTACTTACGAATAGATGACAAGATTGAGATAAGAACGCCTCACCAAATTCAAATATGCAAGAGAAGTCAAACATCCATATAAACTCGTGCATGTGTGCAATGTTGGCTTATATACAAATTCGAATCAAAATGCATATCAATTTCGAAACAACCCCATAAAAATAATGGTTATGATCATTCTAAGCTTTGATAATAATGACCAAATTTTCTAGCCACATGGATAATGAAACGATTGGGGGGGGGGGGGGGGGGGGGTCCAAGCACACCAATATGCCACATCAAACATGTAATCTCGAAAAAAAAATCTTTTTGGTTTTTCATATTTTGACTCAAATAAAAGAAAAATATTTTTGGGTTTCCAAAAGTTTTCTCAAAAATAAAATCTTTTTTATTTTCAAAAATTTTCTAAAAAACAAAATCTTTTTGTATTCTTTCAATAGGACTCAAACAAATAAAAACTATAATACAAAATGATACACATGTCATAATACTAGCAATGAATATATCATGAAGCAAACTAGCATAAGACAAACAAGGGAACACTATCATCTTTTGGATTTAGCATGCGAAGAATCAAGTGCACCCAAATGAGAATCATGAAGTTTAATTACTAAAGTTACTAAATCCGATTTCCTAACCCAAGTAGGTGTAAAACGACACATGGGGGTTTTGGGAACCGGGGAAACTTTATTCCTAAACATCCTAGGAGCTTGTCTAAGGTCGTAACAATAATGCCTAAGGTGACCTTTCTCACCACAAAACATGCAAGTGTAGCGGTGGTGGGAATGATTACCTATATGTGGGCCTTTTCTAACCTTCCTAGTGTTTCTCACACGTGGGGGGGGGGGGGGGGGGGGGGAGGGGGGGGGAATGGGAATAACTCTCTCATTAAAACCTATACCTCCCCTATCTCCCTTAATTTGGACAGTGCCTAGGATCTTATCTAACTTCTCCGACCTAGCCTCCATATCAAACTTGACTCTAGACGAGTCTCTCAATCTCTCCTCCAACTCGTGAATCCTAGACTCGAGCAAACGCCTAGACTCCTCAAACTCTAAAATCTCCTTTTTCAAGGACTCAATTAAACCACAGAGATTATCTCTCTCTTTCTCCACAAACTCTAGTTTCTCCCTAAAATTCTTCTCTTGTCCCCTAAGATCCTCAATCAAACTATCATTATTTTCTATGGCACGCTCATTCAACTTAGCTTGCAATTTTGCATTTGCCTTTTCACCTTAACCATCTCGCCATACAACTCATTAAATGCAACTTGCAATTCTTTCACATCTATTTCCTCCTCCTCACTATCTTCACCCTCACTAACATGGGATTCACTCAAAACCTCCGTGGAAGTGTCATGCACATGAGAATCCTCGTCGCTCACATGACATGCCATAAACGCAACAAAGTTACGATCACTGGGGGAACTATCTCCCTCTTCCCGATCACTATCACTTAAGGTGGCATTATAGACAATGGGTTGATTGCCCTCTTTCTTAAGTCTAGTGGTACACTCCTTTACTTTGTGATCATACCCCTCACACCCAAAATACTTATCTGACTTATCTCTCTTAGGCTTCTCAAACTTATCCTTAGAGGTGGGATCTACTTTGTTGTTCTTGAATTTTTAAAATTTTTTGGCATCTTTCGATTCCTTTTGAAACTTAATAAATTTTTTAAATTTCTTTTCCAACAAAGCAACATCCTTAAAATCGAAATCAGAATCGAAATCCAAAACTTCAATTTCTTCTTCCCGGGTTTTCAAAGCAATACCCTTTTCTTTCTTAGGCACTTGCTTGGAGGTAATCATGTCGATTTCATAGGTTTGTAAGTCACCTACAATCTCTTCTAGTTTCGTTAACTCTAACTTACCCAAGGAGTTTAAAATGGTCACTTTCGCATCAAACCTAATAGGCAACGACCTAAGGATTTTCTTAATGACACGGTTGTCGGGAATTTTCTCAGCTAGGTTAAACGAAGAGTTGATAATATTGGAAAACCTAGCATAAAACTCATCAAAAGTCTCACTCTCTAACATCCTAATTGTCTTAAATTGTGTAGTGAGATTTTGAAGTTTTGATGCCCTAACCATGCTAATGACCTCATGAGTGAGTGCCAAAATATCTCAAGCCTCTTTTGATGTTTCACAAGTCATAATTCTATTATATTCTTTCGATGTGACATGTGAAGAAATAACGTGCAGACCCTTAGAATTATATTGTGAAAGTCTATGTTCAGTTTCAGTCCATGACTCGACAGGATTTAAACTAGCGACCTCACCTATAATAGTGACAGGGGGTGTCCATCCTTTCTCAACTTCTAGCCACACACGCTCATCAATTTATTTTAATGCACTTCTCATTCTCATCTTCCAAGAAGTGTAATGAGTGCCATAAAAAATAGGAGTTCGAGAAAGTTCGTTAAATCTAAAATTCATCTTTGAAAACACACAGGATCACAAGAAAATAAAAAATATTTTCTAGCTCTGATACCAATTTGAGAAATCCCTTTTTGGTGTGTTTCAAATCAAACCAATTTTTCATAAAAAGTTATCAAACTTTTAATTTGCACCAAACTATGTGGTAAAAAACCCAATTCTTACTTTAAACCAATTTTATCTTGATTAATCCTAAACATGCATCTAGTGATTAAAGCAAGTAAAATAAAGTATAGAATACTCACAACGCCGGATGTACGAGGAAAAAACCCAAAACGGGAAAATAACCTCGAACGGCCCAAGCCAGACAATCACTATGAATAATGGTTTTATGAAGACAGATTACCCTTACTCAATGACTCGATCCCCATGGGTATTGACGCTCCTTCTGATCTTCTACCGTTCTTCAATAGTTCCCATGTAGAAATTCCGTCTTCTACGATACCTGTCCAAAACACTCGACTCCACGAATGTCACGGTGTCCACCGATTGGCTTTAATTCGTCTACGACGTCGAACAACAAGTCCTTCTCTTTTCTTCACCACAAAACCCTGATTTTCAATGGTAGAACAAACCTTCTTGGTACAAAAAGATCACTTAAACATAAACTAATGATAACTCGAATCTTTACAAACTCTAAGGATGTGTTTATGCTTTTTAAACCATAGAAATCATGTGCAAAACTCATACTGGATCGTATACTATTTTCCAGAATACACACTTTTAAAACTCTGACGAAACCACGCTTTAAATAAGATTTAAACGCCTCCTTGAAAATGTGATGTTCGAACGATAAGGTCACGTCGTTCGCGCAACATACCCATCTCGTTTGAATGAGACAGGTTGTCATTTGAACGAGCTGGCGTGTCAGTTTGACTTTTTAACTTTTAGTTCAAAAACGTCTCTTTTAAAGGACATCCAAATAAGTCAAACTCTATTTCGAGTTTATCAGAATATAACATAGTGTAAACCATTTAAAACACTATAAAATATTTTTCTTTATAAAAATTACATAATTATCTTTTATAAAAACAAGTCCGGGCACCATTAATTATACGCATTCATACCTGAGTGATCTCAAAATGCAATTAACTTGAAGACGAGAAAACTTGCACCAATTAAACTTCGGCATGATTATTTCTTTGAAGCGTTGTCGCAACGTCTTCAATTTTCTTCAATACGTCATAGACCAAGTGGGATCGTGATAAAATAAAATCTCCCCATGACATATTACAAACACAGTTTTGTTCACGGAATTAAGTCAAAACAATACAGGAACTCAATTGGAAATTTATGTCCTAACAGATCCTTGTGTTGAACCCTTATAATCAATGAATATCCTAGCTTGGAATTGAAAAGGGGGGAATTGCGAAGGGTTGGGCAACCTTTAGATATTTAGTCTTTCCAAAACCTTTGTGTTTTGAACAGACTTGGTATTATTTGCCTCTATGAGACTAAAGCTCAAAGTCAAAGAATCCTTTTTGTAAAAAATCTTACTACTTGGGTGGACCCTGTTGGTTTGTCTGTGAGTATTTTCTTGTTTTGGAATAGAAACCTTGTTATTTATATTTTGGAATGTTTTCATGATTTTATTGATGTTGGTGTTCATAATCAAGATGGAAGGGAGACAAGTGTTGGGGTCATCTTTGGGTATAGTAAACTTACTCTTGAGTACATAAGAGTACAATGGGATAGAATTTCCATCACGGGTTCTTAAAATTCAATCCCTTGGATCATCTTAGGAGATTTCAATGATATCCTCTGACAATAAGAAAAGGGAGGGAATTCTTCCCAAACCCAATAAAGAGATTGAATATTTTACAAACCTTATTTATAAATGTCACTTTGTGAAGCTTCCATCTAAAGGTTATAGACTGATGTAGAATAATAATTTATTTATTTTTAAAATGGATAGGTTACTTAGAAAAAGAAGCTGGTGAAAATATACAAGAAAAAACGGATAGGTTTTTTTGTAGTGTGGACTGGTCCCTCATGTTCCCCAACTGTGAGGTTACTGTCCATCCAACTATTAGGTATGGACACAACCATCTTGTGGTGATTAACAACCCCTTGGTTAGCCTTTAATATAAATAAAAAAATAGAATTTTTTTTATTGAAATAGAAAACAATCAAGCAATATTATAATGAACTAGTTAATCAAGGATTGAAGTTTGAGATCTTTTAGCATGATGATTAGGAATGTCATGAGTTGGTCAAGCATGATTGGGACATCCCGGTCCCTAGTTTTGACATATATAGACTCACCTTTAAAACTTTCAATACCAAAGATGCCCTATCTAAATGGAGTAAGAATAAATTCAAGAACTCTATAGTGGAAATCATCAAGCGTAGAGGAAACTAAACAATCTAGGTCCAAAGACAACAATTCTAATAGGGGAAATGAGATCAGTGTCGAATCACATCATGGAGCTATGGATTAGAAAAGAAAATTTTGGGGTTGTCAGAGCAAGAGTTAAATGCCTTAAGTGGGGTAATAAGAATACTAAATTCTTTCATGATACTTTCATTCATAGAAATCAGAAGAATAAAATTTCAAGACTTAAAGATGGAAATGGTAACTAGATTGAGGGTGTTGCTGCCTTGGAAGACCTTGCCAATGATTACTTGAATTCTTTTTTTCACCACTATTGGGCACACAGACACGTCCATTGTAATCTCCCTAATTTTTTCTCTTATTTATGATTCTATGAACTCTAATATCAATGCTCCTATCACCATTGAAGGACTTAGATCGGTTGTTTTTTTACTTGGGGTTTCAAAAGCTCCTGAACCTGATGGCATGCCTTGATTTTTTTACCACGATTTTTAGAGGGACATTAAATGGTTACTCTTAAAAGTTTTAATTTGTTTAACAATGGCCATATGTTGGGACAACTTAATGAGACTGACATAATCCTCCTTCCAAAATATCCTAATCTTGAAGATCTTTCCCAATATAGGCGCATTAGCCTCATTAACTTCACATTTAACATCATTTCGAAAATCCTTCTGAAAAGACTCAAACCAATTATTGACTCCATCGTTAACCCCAACTAAAGTGCGTTCATCATAGGCATACTCATTCATGATAACATCATTGTGGCCCAAGACACTTTTTCCCATCTTAGGATGAAAAATGGAGGCAGTAACTAAGATTATTCCCTTAAACTTGACATGAATAAATCCTATATTAGGATTGAATGGGATTTCTCAAGCAATCCCTCATTGCCTTTGGTTTTAACAGTAAACGGGTCAATATAGTTATGTAATGTGTTTCTTCTATTAGTTACAAAATCCTTACTAATGGCAATAATCATAAAACTTTATTGCCATCAGATAACTCAGAAAAGGTGCCCCCCCCCCCCCTACCCTTTCATCATTGTGGCTAATAGTCTCTCTACTCATTAACAAAGCAATGGAGAATAATATTTTGGAGGGGATTAAACATTCAAGAGCTTATCCCCCTATTACTCAAATTCTTTTCACAGATGATTCATTGTTTTTCTTAAAGGGGAAGGCTGAGTAATGTCGAGCACTCATGGATTGCCTAAACAAATGTTGTTATGTGTTTGGAAAACAAATCAATATCAATAAATTTGGATTGATTTGTAGCAAGAATAATTCTAGACCCTTAATGCAATCTTTGGCTGACATCCTTTTTGTCCCAGTTATTAACAAGCTAGGGAAGTACTTGGGATTACCTACCTATTGGGGGAAATCCAAGAAAGAAACACTGAACTGGATTAAATAAAAAAATTCTCAATAAGGTTGAGGGATGGAAGGAATAATTCCTAAGTCAAGGTGGTAAGGATATGTTGACCAAGGCAATGTTGCAGATTACCCCATCCTAAGCTATGTCCATCTTCCACTTTCCCAATGCTTTTGTTCTGACATCTCTTATAACATTGCTAATTTCTAGTGGAACAAAGACAAAACAAAGACGAAAAAGATTTATATTTTCATCTTGAAATAGGGCTAAAACCCTAGCTGTTAGCTACAATCATAGCATCAAGGACGTGCACTCTAATGTAGAGATACTCCTCCTTTGCCTCTTAGTCCATCTCCAGTGGGATAGGCTAAAAAGATGTAAACTTAAATTTTTTGGTTTACATTTTCGTTGGAAATGCAAAAGCTGATGTGGAGGGCTTAGACGGACGAATGTCAGTCGTCCAAGGCTGGACGGACAACTTACACCCGTCCAGCTGCCTGGGATTGTTCTTTTTTTTTTTTAATTTAAATAGAGGCTTGGACAGATGACATTCTCCCGTCCAGCTATGGGGCCCATTTACACATTGTATATGGACAATGTAATTTTACACATCCTTTACTTTTTTTCTCACCAGAAAATGCATTTTTTTATACACACTGTAAAGGAAAATGATGTAAACTTGGACTTTAACATCTCCCACTAGAGATGGCCTTAGGTGCGTAAGTAAATGGTCCCCCATCCTAATTGGTTAAAGATAAGGGGATTTTATATTGTGACTAAATTTTTGATATAATTTTCATGAATACACTGACGTGGTGATTTTTTTATTAATTGGTTTTTAGGTCTCATTAGTGTAAACTCCAAAAAAACAATCAATAAAAAGTCGCCACATATGTGTGTCCATGAAAATTATGTCAAAATTCAGTCACAGTAGAATTTTTGAAAGATCAATTGAGATGTTTCTTTCTTACCCACCACCAGTACAAGTTCTTTTGGGTCTATTTGTAGAAATTCTTCTGGGCATTTACGACATGACTTAGGGAATTATTATCCTAAAACTACTTCAGCCCTAATATGGAATTTAAATCCCTCATTTTAGCTACCAAGTACATTAGTGAGAATATTTTAAACAATGTGATTATTGGGAGTGATTCTCTTAACCTTATTAATATATCCATGGAGAAAGATCATTTTGGAAAATTAACAAATGGGTCAAGAAAGTGGGTGTACTTACAAAGAATAAAAACTCGATCTCATTCGTGCATCTTTCTAGGAAGTGAATCAAGTGGTAGATTGGCTAGTTCAACAAGCATCCAAAGGAACCCTGCCCCATCACTACACCAAAGTTGGCTAATGGTCGTGATTTTGGCCCATGACCAAGGCCCACGGGTCATGGTTTTGTAATGTGACCATATTGAAGGTGGCAAGAGGGTTAGTCATGGTCCAAAACCGTGATCCAGAGGGTTGGTCACGGTCCACTGAGGGTCACGGTCCAAATTCGTAACCACCCTCTCAGGTGGGTCACGGTTCTGAACTGTGATAACTTATGTGACCATTTAAAAATCTGACACAGGTGGTCACGATCCAGAACCGTGACCCCAAGTATGACATTTTTAAATGGACACAATAGTTATCATGGTTCTGGACAGTGACCAATATAGTGATAATTTTAAAGATAAAATAGTTAGTCACGCACATATATACATTAATTTAAGTTTCATCCGATTAATCAGTTCATTTTAAAAATCTGACACTGGTGGTCACGATCCAAAATCGTGACCCCAAGTGTGACATTTTTAAATGGACACATTAGTTATCACGGTTCTGGATCGTGACCAATATGCTGATAATTTTAAATATAAAATAGTTAGTCACGCACATATATACATTAATTTAAGTTTCATCCGATTAATCAGACACAACAAGTCCAATTTAAGTTCATTTTAATTTAATTAAACCTAAAATTACTATTTGTCCACTAATTGTGCAAGCCCTTCTACCAACTTGTGTTCACCCAAGCAATAACCGTTTAAGGAAGGGGCGAACATGACCAGAACAAGTTAACTAAATGACTTTATTCTAAACATTTAATGTATATATGTGCACATGTGAGTCTGTGTGAATGTGTATGTGTGCATGTGTGTAGTAGTTAAGATAGTGTAGTCATTAAGACAAATACTTAGTTAAAGGTTTATTATGAAGAATTAATAGAGTGAACATTTTAAGTATCTATCATCTGTATCCAACATAAGATGAAATGCTAAGATAGGAATTAAGTAATTAATGCGAAAATAAGATAATTAAGAGAGAGTAAAAGGTTTGGACCTTCTTTGGAAGCTTTAAGGATGATCTTGATTATTGAAGGGTTGTTCTTGCAAGTGGTGAAGGTGATAGGAGAAGAGAGAAGGGAATTTTCCAAATTAGGTAACTAAAGGATGGAAATGGAATATGGGGGAGAAGTTTCAATATGGAAACCACACTGACTTTGAGAGAATGTTGCTGAGATCACTGAGAGGGATGTTTCTGAGGTGTGTTTCAAAGTGAGCCCATGTTCTTCTTATATAGGGTCAAGGGGGTACCGATCAACATTATACTACACACTGTCGATAGGCAAGAAAATGGGTTTTCCATTTGGTAGTCTCAGGTAGATTTTTTGATAAAATGGTTGTAAAACGCAATTCATAAGTTCGAATCACACACGAGATGAACCTTTGGAAAGAGACTTCAGAGATCTTTAAGAATACATGGGTGATCAAATGGGTATCGAAAGCGCCCGACAGTCTTTTAGACAAGAGGGAACCAAATCATTCGTTTGAACTGTAAGGCCAATTAGCGCATGAGGCGAATCGTTAGAAAGGTTATGCAAGGATCTTTGATGTTCTAAAGATCTTTGTTCAGTTAAGAGAGTTGTATAAGGTCAAATGGGGCTTAAAGCACTCAATAACCCTTCACAGTAAAACGGGTCGTTCATACCGTAAGATTTATTCGCACATGGGGTGGACCTTTGAAAAGGGTATTCAGAGCCCTTAAAAGATGCATTCAATCTCGTTTGAGCTGAAGAGTTGAGCATAGTTAAGCAGATCCTTGGACTACCCAATGGTCTCTGGATCAGTTGTTTGGGAGAAAATGGTTCGTTCGTTCGAACTCGCGGTTAAACGGGGATTCAAGGCCTTTCGAAGATCCAATGAGTTATCGGCTAGGTGAGAGAGTTGATCGATAATCAAACGGGGCCCGAGAGGGCCTGATGTCCTCTAAATCAGTACTCGGAATATGACTTAGTGTTTATGGTAAGGGAATAAGTGTTAAGGACCTAAAGAGATTCTTAGGGGGTCCTGAAATATGGTGTCTATAGAGCCCCTAAACGAGTGAGCTTGGAATGAGTGAAATCCATCGAATAGACACCACAATTACATTGGGAAATAGGGCGTTTAAGGTCAATTATGTGGACCAAGGCTATAAGGGTGATCGATTCAGAGGGTTGAGGTCGATTTTGAGGACCTAAGGTTGTGCTGGTGATTATCGGTTCGGGGGTATGGCTAGTTCTAAGGACCTAAAGTTATGGGGACCAATTGTACGAGTCGAGGCCAATTTTGAGGACCCAAAGTTGTGGGGACCGATTGTGCGGGTCGAGGTCATTTATGAGGACCTAAAGTTATAGGGACCAATTTTACGGATTGAGGTCAATTTTAAGGACGTAAAGTTATAGGGATAGATTTCATGGGTCGAGGTTAATTCTGAGGACCTAAAGTTGTAGGGACTAATTTTTCCAATCGAGGTCGATTATGAGGACCTAAAGTTATAGGGATCGATTCTGCGAGTCAAGGTCAATTTTGAGGACCTAAAGTTATTGGACTGATTCTGCGGGTTGAGGTCAATTCTAAGGACTTAAAGTTGTAGGGATCAATTCTGCATTTTGAGGTCAATTCTGAGGATTTAAAGTTATAACGATCACTTCTGAGGGTCGAGATCAATTCTGAGGGCCTAAAGTTGTAGAGACCGATTTTATGAGTCGAGGTTAATTTTGAGGACCTAAAGTTTGTAGATACCGATTATGTGAGTCGGGGTCAATTCTGAGGACCTAAAGTTATGACGATCGTGTCTGAGGGTCGAGGTCAATTTTAAGGACCTAAAGTTTTAGGGACTACTTCTGTAGGTCGAGGTCAATTCTAAGGACCTAAAGTTGTGACGATCGTTTCTGCGGGTCGAGGTCGATTCTGAGTACCTAAAGTGATGAGTATTGTTTTTGCGGGTCAAGGTCAATTTCGATGACCTAAGGTGATGAGGAATGATTCTATGGGTCGACGTCGATTTTGAGGACCTAATATTAGAGGGACCTATTCTTTGGGTCGAGGTCAATTCTAAGAACCTAAGATTGTAATGCGGGCAGTTTCTCTCTTAGGAAACTTTTAAATTTTATTGGGGATGCAAATGCATTTGTGCTTCCTCTCAGGCTCTGTGTTGTTTTGATATTCCACTCAGGAAGGTTTTACCTTGAGACATCCAGCTAAGGATTATGTTATTTTAAGAGGGGATAGCTTCGCTGGAAGCTATGAGGGATTTTGATTACAGGCGTATACTGAAATTCTGATGGTGGAATGACTGAGAGAAAGTTTAACCTGGAGATTTTCGTTAGGGAAGTGGTAAGGTAATTTTACTGGGGAAACGTTTGATTTGAGGTTGGGATTCCGCTGAGGAAGACTTGAGATTTCGTTAGGTAATTATAGTATACTTGGATGCGAGTGCATTGTTAGTCTTATTTTTTAAATATGTTGAGGGTAGGTTAGGGTTTATACTAGGGATAAGAGCATAATATTAATCCTGCTGTGGATTTTGGGATTTTATGGGGGGTTTAGTGTTCTAAAAATTGGTTTTCTTGATGAAGAAATACCTTAATATTTATTTGGTATTTTTAGGAAATTTTCAGCTAATTTTTGAATTTTTTTAGCATTTTCTGGCATTTTTTGTACAAAATTTACAGGGGTCTACCGATCGGTGTGCTGTAGGGGTTGCCGTTTAGAAATGGCATGGACTCCTTGGCTTTTGTGGGAAGAGTAACAGTCAGGTGTCGATCTGTGTGTGCAGGTCTGCCGATCGGTATGCCATTTAGTCCATTATAAAAAAAAGGGCGATCCTACCTTATTTTTCACTTCAAGTGTTTGAATCTTTTTCTTTATCCCTCTTGAAATCTTCCGAAGTCCTTTTCTTTTCCTTTCATGACTTTAAATGGCAAGTTCTTCTAGCGAGGGATACAATTTAGAGTGGTTAAGCATTAATGACTGAGTTGGCTTAGAGTGACAGTCTAGGGTGACCCTTGCCTTAGGTAACGAGAATGCTTTTGATGTCTGTGAGTCAATAGCTAAAGAGCGCCTTCTCTTACATGAGCCTATACACCACCATTTGTCTATGGTGAGGAACCCTGGTGGCTACGTAAGTATGGTGACTTTTCTTATTCTTTTTCTCATTTTTCTTTGTTTTCTTATGTTGATGAACGGTTTCTTCTTACCTTTAGCTTTGACAGACTGATATAGCTCCTTCGAGCATCCGTTCTTGAGGGAAGACTAGGTTGAGGGATGTTTGGTAGCATCTCCCAACGATAGTGCACTGGATGGTTACTTCTGCTAGTTTTGGTTATCTGGCGTAGACCTTGGATGAAACGCCTCGTTCTACTGCGGTGCTATTCACTCTGGGAGAGAGGTGGTGGGACACTATACACACCTTCCATTTGGGCTTCGGGGAGATGACTATTATTCCCATTGATGTTCAGAACCTACTGGGAATAGATTGTGAGGGATGTGCAAATAGAGGTGGATCGCACCATGAGTGTGACGCCGAATGCGGTTCAGGAAGCTTTAGGGGATGTGGGTAGGATCGTTTCTGGGGTTATATCTACATCTCTTCTCTTCGATAGGTGCTCTTAGTAGGAGGATAAACGAGAATGATGGGCGGCAGGTGAGACAGATGGCCCGATTAATTTTGCTTATGCTTGGAGGATTATTGGTAGCGACGAGTGGCGATATCATTTATCTCTGATTTTTTCCATTTCTACGAACGTTTTTCGATGTCCAATTCTGTGATTGGAGGAGCCTGACTTTGGTAACTCTTTATTCTTCTTTAAATGCAATTAGTCGGTGCCGTTAGAAGACTTTTACAGGGGCCACCTAGCTTTTGGAGGGGACTTTTATATTTATTTTTTTTCTTATGTATTTCCTTGCATGTTTCTTTAGTTTATTCTTTGTTGATTACTATCTTTTGCAAACGCAGTTCTATGAGGTGATTGGGCTCAATGTGAGATTTATAGCCCTGAAGGATGAGGATTTGAGGGACTTCTGTCGAATGTTTTGGTGGCAGAAGTCCAAGAGGCGGTCGAACCAGTAGTTGTCCATGACGGTGGCAGGATTTTAACACCTTGATGAGTGATCAAGTTATTTCATTTTTCTTTTGAGTCCTTTTTTGGCCCTTTCTTTCTTTGCATGGATATTGATTATTTTCCAAGGATTATAGGTGACCTTTTACCCTTGGGGGATATGTCCTGAGCATACGCGGGTGACGGGAATGCATGCGCAGATGTGGCAGTTAATGGAGCATGAGTTTGGGTATTTCTCGTACCTGGGAGAGAGAGTGATGCATCAGATCGTGGGGTATGAGGTGGTGGTCCCACCGTCGATTCCCCGATGTATATCAGGTGAGTGAGGGAGATTTCTGTCGAGACTGGGGCGACAGTGCTTGTCGACGAGTCCTACACACTGTACATGAACACGGTGGCGAGTTATGACTATCTGGATTTCGTGACGTGATGGTTTATGCCCTCTTTCATTTATAATGTGATGACTACGCCTCCTCCTCCTACGACTTTGGGTAGGGGTAGCACCAGGCTGGTTGGATCTACCCACACCAGGGGTGATGGTTCGTCATCGGCGGCATCAGCGACAGCGGAGTCTATGCTTATTCATGTCACTCCCCCTTCTTATAATTTTTTATTGAATAGCGGGAGGACATTGAGCATGCTACACTGTCCTAGGGTTTATAGGGCTTACGGATGATGTCCTTCAGTCTGAGGTATATTCTTCTTCTCTTTTCTTGCCTCTTTTAGTTTTTTCTTTGCTCTTTACTGACTGATTAGTCTTTCGCTTTTGTTTCTTGGCTTGCAGTATGTTCGGGTGTCGATCACCTAGCTGAAGGATATCAAGGACTGGGTGGCCTTTGTGACTACTTACATCAAGGATTTTGTTCCTTCCTACTTGGTTTCATCTGCCTCCTCAGATGAGGGATCAGGTTCGGGGAGTGGAGGTTCTATCACCCGTCACCAGAGAAAGCATATCTGTCATATAGGTGAGGGTTTGAGAGAGAGAGAGAGAGAGATTGGGGGTCCGGGATGAGTCCCATTGTTTTGTATTTTAATGTTTTTTTCTGCAAAGATGTAATCGTGCAATGAAAATATATATATATATATATATATATATATATATATATATATATATATATATATATATATATATATATATATATATATATATATATATATATATATTTTTATTATTTTTCATTCTTATTTTAATGACTTATTCTACATGCACTTTACTTTTTTGCTGAGATCGTAAAAATGACAGGATGTTTATTCATTTTTAGAAAAAGAGAGTTTAATTAAAAAGATATATTTTGGGAAAGTAAGAATTAATAAGTAAGAAAAAATGACCCGGGGGTTTTAAAATAAGGATTTCTCTTTGCGAATCTGATTTTGATAAAAAAAAGAAAGATGGAAGTTTCTAAAATAAGGGGGTTGCTAATCGTCATACCCCTTGTGTTACCTATCGTCATATGGGTCAAGTCAAATCACTCTAAGGCTTTGATTAAACTTTCCTGTAGATTAGAGTACTTTGAGGTCATGAATTCATTCAAATTTCTCAGATTCTTTGTCTGTTGCTAAGTCTTTTGTGTATAAAAAGAGAGGTAAGGAGTGTTGCTCTTCCATCCGTACCCATTTTCTTTTTCTTACTTCTTGTTTCTTGATATCTTCTTTATTTCAAAATGGCGCTTTCTGTGTATGCAGAATTTTCTTCGTACCTCGATGGTCTAAAGGTGATGTATTTGTATAATGTGGACTACGAGGCTTTCAACTTGCATCAAGTCTCTCTATGGCTTATTTGAGCCATTGACTGAAATATGCTAGAAGCGACGACACAATTCTGGTACCCCGAAGACCATGTTTTCCATTTTGACTTAGATGAGTTCTGTTTGACTTACGAAGAATTCTTAGTCATATTGGGAATCGATCCCAGTGTAGCGACAGCTATGCTCGAATTTTCTCATTATCCTCGGGTGTTGTTAGTGGAGTTGCTCCATATTTCCCCTTCGGCGACTCAACCGTTGCTTACTTGGGGGATGAGTTTCCTTCTAATTGTTATGCACTTTGTGCGCGGGAGGGATTTTAATTATGCAGGCTATACCGAAGCTGTTGCCTTGGGACTTACTTCGATGCTCTTGCTGGTGACATGTGACTTAATGGTGAATCCTCAGTTGGCTGCAATAACATCATGGATGTCTTACCATCCCAGTCTTGTAGCGGTGATAATGGCGAGACTCTAAATGATCTTGATTCTTAGAGGTAAGGTCTCTCCAATTTTCTGAGAGGTAACCATGTGATGTTGTTCATGTGGCTTGCTAAGAGGTTCCGTTTGGCGGCTCCTCCTGAGTACCCCTTGACGGGTGTGATAAATTTCTTTTCTCAATACTTTTTCAATTTTGGCCCATCTATAGAGAACTAGGTCAACTGGTTTGTGGATCATGGAGCCCGGTGCCTTCGTTAGTCAGTGCCATAATAGGGGAATTACATCCTGTCCTAGTGCTGGGCGAGTACCGATATGAGTGATTAGTTAGCCTATGGAGGACTTCGTTATATTTCCCTTAGCGACTTCTGCTCCAGGTTGAATGGGAGAAAATAGTGCTTCCTAACACTAGACTTTTTTTCCCGTAGAGGACCTGATTGAATCTAGGCGCATAAGGCTAGGTTGTTTATGGGAGAGTCGTCGTTCATCAACCCACCCACATCAATCTGTAGGAAGGGTCTGGCATATGTCCAAGTACTATATGAAATGGTTATGGAAATGAGTATTATCGAAGATCCTGACGGAAGAAACCGCCCAGAGGTGGCTTGTTCTTTTCGACAACATGAAAGAAGGGGTAGTATTTTTTTTCCAGACTGGTCAGGGCGTATTGCTCCATAGAGTGCATTCGGAATATTAACCAGGCGAGAGAAATCTGGGTACCTCCCGGGGCTGATGATGATGAGACTGGGTCTTCTGGAAACTGTGGATAAGATTTTGTGAAGCTGGGGAAAATTTGAAGCTTTTGTGAAGTTGGGGGTGAAGTTTTTTGTGTTTTATGTATTTATTTTAGGATTGGTTTTAAGTCACTAAAAGGGGGTGGTTTGTTTTAACTCCCATTATTGAGAATTCATGTAATGGTACCGAATCTCCCTATTTGAAATAATAAATGATTTTGATCATATTGTTATGAATCTTAATGAGTTTTGCATTTAAATTATCTATACAGATCGCTAAGGCATGCATAATCCTTTTGTTCATTTAAATGATAAAATGAATTATCGTTCTCGGAGGCTAGAAAACAATAGAATTTTGTGAAAAATAAGGGGATTATACCCATGTAAGGTGTATGATTTTCCTACATACCTCTGGGGATTTAAAAAAAATTGAGTTCCATTTTGAAAGTAAAAGGTTTTTGAGAGGATCAGGCCCTACGCAGTTCTAGGAAGAGAGAAATGAAGTGTTTTTTTAGAATAGAAGGGGGATGAGAAGAGTCGCAGCGTGCCAAGATTTTGGACTAAGGTTAGAACTTCTTAAGATGGTCCAGGTTGATTGGACGTGCCATATTCTCTCTATCGAGGTCTGCGAGCATAGCATCACTTCCTGATAGTATCTTCTTCACTATGTAGGGGCCTCTCTAATTCGGCTTAAATTTCCCTCTAGGGTCTCAAACGGGTTCTATATTATCATTCCTGAACACCATGGTCCTTAAATCTTCGGTTGAATAATCGCTAAATCTAGTGATAGTACCCTTGTATATGGTATAGAACCTTCAGCCTCTTTTCATCAAAGAGTGATAGTTCGTCACAATGGTTCTGATGCTAGTCTTCTTTGTTAACTTTTCTCTCGAGTATGACATGTAGGGAAAGTATTTCCAGCTCAATGGGTAGGACTACTTATATGACGTATACCAGAGAGTGAGGGGTAGCCCTAGTAGATGTCCTCACTAAAATGAAGTAGTCCCAGAGGTCATAAAGGATCTGATCGGCATAATCTCGACAACTCTCAGTCATTTTACTGATAATATATTTTAGGTTTTTATCGGTAGCTTCGATAACACCATTAGTTTGGGGTCAGTGGGGGGAAGATTTATGTTTTTGAATCTCGTACTCATCGACCAGTTTTGTGACCTCGTCTTTAAGTGTAACCCCATATCTGTAGATGATGTTCTACCGAATAAACTTGTCCACTTTCTTGGCATTTACCATTGCATATGACTCGGATTTGACCCATTTGGTGAAATAATCAATGGTAACTAGGATGAACTCATGCTCATTTGAAGCTTTAGGCGTGAACTTCCCTATGATGTCAATGCCCCAGGTGGAGAATAGTGAAAGAGAAGTCATGTTATATAATTCCTGAGGAGGTAAGTGTTAGAGGTTGGCAAACTACTGGCATTTGAGGAATCTTCGAACATAGGTGGTGCAATCCTTAACCATAGTGGCCCAATAGTACACTTGATGCATGATATTATTAGACAGCATATGACCGTTCATGTGGGGTCCGTATTACCCTCTATGGATCTTCTACATCATTTCTTCAGTGTCATCCCCTGCAATGCAATGCAAATAGGTTCCATCGAAGTTTTTCTTGAACAGTTCTTTATCGCAGATGACATATTGGGCAACCAGTTTGTGAAAGGTCACACGATCTTTCTTGTTAGCATCTTGGGGATACTTATTGTGCTTGAGGAGGAGCCAAATGTCATAGAACCAAAACTCGGCCATATCAAAATCTTCCTCGATGACGAGCTCAATGTGGTATGAGTGGGTTTGCATAACTTGTTTTTAGACTAGGAAAGGGGGCATTATTATTCCTTTAGGCATGACGACTATGGAGGCTAGGGTAGCCAGGGCATCGTCTTAGTTATTTTTTTCTCGGTGCAGGTAATGAATTGTGATATCTTGGAATTAGTAAGCCAGCTCTTCTAGGTGGGCATAGAAGGGTAAGAGCTTTTTGTTTTGACTTTTCATTTTCTGAGGACTTGGATCCCTGTAGACTTATAAGTGTTTGATACCTTTATTGAGGGAAACTTTGAGGCCTAGAGTGCATACCTCGTATTCGGTAATATTGTTGGTGCAGGGAAAATCTAGCTTGATGATAATGGGAGTGTGAGAGTCATCAAGAGAGATCAGGAGTACCCCATTATTGTATCCTTTCTTGTTAGAAACTCCATTAAAGAATATTTTCCACCGAAGGTCCTCTTGAGATCTTTAGAGAATATCTTCATCCAAAAATTCAGAGATTCAAACACCGACCTCTTCCATGGGATTGTCAGTAAAATAGTCAGAGATGGCTCTTTCTTTCATGGTTTTTTATGTGGCATACACAATATTGAACTCAGCTAGTAGCATCAACTATCAGGCCATTCAACTATATAAAGCGAGTTTCTCAAGCAGGTACTTGATAGGATCCATTCGAACACGAGTCTAATGGGAAAAGTGACCATGTAGTGTCGTAACTTTTTAGTGACCCAGACTAGGGCGATGCATGCTTTTTCTAAGGCGATGTAGTTGACTTCGTAACCGGCTATTTTTTTACTGGCATAGTAGATGGACCTTTCCTCGTGATATTCTTCGATATATTAGGCTAGCAAAGACCCCACCATGGTATCTATTACGGTCAAGTATAGGAATAGAGGGATACTTGGCTACGAAGGCATAAGTATCGAAGGTCGGGTAAGGTATTGCTTGATTCTGTCGAAGGCTTCCTAACATGCATCATTCCAGACTTTGGTAGAATCCTTTTAGGGGATATTAAAGATGAACTCACAAATAGAAGTCAGTTGGCTGATGAAGCAACTGATGTACTGAAGTTTTCCCAGGAATTCCTGGGAGGGCTTCCTTTTCTGGTTGGGTTAGTGGAATTTCAAGTATGACTTTCATCTTGGCAGGGTATCTTTCGACTCCCTTATCGCAAACCATGAATCCCAAAATATTTCCTTTCACAAAGCTAAAAATGCATTTTTGTGGGTTTAACCGCATTTGGTAACATCGTAGTCATTCAAAAAACTTCCAGAGGGCGGGAATGTGACCTTCCCGAGTCTTAGACTTAGTAATCATGTCGTCTACAAAGACTTCATTCTCTTTGGGTATCAAATCATGCAAGATAATTATGGTAGCCCTTTAGTAGGTAGCCCCTACATTCTTAAGCCCAAATGGCATGACAGTGTAGTAAAAGGTTCGCCAAGAGGTGATGAATGTGATTTTCTCCTAATGGTTAGGGTGCATCTTGATCTGATTGTATCCGAAAAATGCATCGACGAATGACTTGAGGGCGTGACTGGTTGTGTTATCCATAATCATTTCGATGTTGGGTAATGGGTAATCTTCCTTTGGAGATGCTTTGTATAAATTTTAGTAGTCGACACACATGTGGACTTTTCCACCTAATTTCGATATGAGTACAATATTAGCGATCCATGTGGGATATTCAATCACTCGGATGAAGCCTACGCTCAAATGTTTGATTACAACTTCTTTGACATTGAGTGAGCATTCGGTGTGGAGTTTTTGCACCTTCTATTTGTTCAGCTTGCATTTCAAGAAAATTGGGATCTCGTGTTGAGCTATTTTAGGGTAAACGCTGAGCATGTCATTATAATACCTTGCAAAGGTGTGCTCAAATTCTTTTAACATCTCTTTGAATTGCACGGGCTCATACTCATTAAGGTTGGACCATATCCTAATCTCACGCTATTGGCTAATAGAACTGAGATTGATAACAATGGTTTCATCCTCATTAATTTAAATACGCTTATGTTGTTTATTATTAACCTTATTAGGATCAATTAATAATTGTTCAATTTCAAAATCATCATTGTCAATAGTTTGATTAGAATCAAGATAATTAATATAAGGCAGAACAAGATACTCAAAATCCTCATTTACTCAATTACATTGTATTCATAAAAATGAGGAACAATAACAGATGAAGAGATAGGGTAAATAGTAAGGTTGGGTTGAATATCTGCAGGTGGGATTGATATAACATTCTAGTTGAGAAGAGGCTCATTAACGGTCTTGATTATAGTGGATGAGTTTGACACTGTAGTGTCTGAGTGGATCACATAGAGAGTCATCCCAGTGTCTGCAGGTCAAACGCGTCTTCAGAATTACATTCCTTGGAGACCTTGATAATGTCTATAACTTTCTTAGTGTAAGCTTGCACTTTATATTGGCAGTCTTCGTCCCAAGAGTAGTTGTCTAGAAAGAATATTTACATCCCCGACTTCATCTTCTTATACACATGGTCAGACCATAATTCAGAAAAGCCATAGAAGGGGAAGTCTCCACCCTCCTTGGCGAATATTTTGTTCAGAGAATCCCTCGAAATAGTCTTGGAATCTTCTAAACTCCTTTTTAGCCTCAGTTGACGGAGCATTTTGAGTTCTTCTGATGAAGGATGATAAACCAGTACATATGAGGGGAAAGGCCTTTTTCAGGACTATGGACTCCAGTATCCCTTGTTGATATCACCCCAACCCTAGTCTGAGCATGAAATGCTTCTTTTTAAACATTTATATCACATTGATGTTGCCATGAGGGTTGTATTTTGGATAGACTCGGTCTTTGAAATTATCTCCTTCTAGAAGGGGGAGTGGTTCAACCCTGAAGACGAATATAAGCATGCCATTCATCCCATGTTGTATTTCTAAGAATGTATTGTTAGTGCTAGCATTTTCAGTGCCATCGCCATCCCCCCAAATGGTGATGACATGTCCTTTGGCAAAGAATTTTAACTTCTAATGAAGGGAGGAGGATACCCCTCAGATGCTATGAAGTCATGGTCGACTAAGCAGCAGGTTGAGGCATGAAGGTGTGTCAGTTATAGGGCCAGTCCCTACTATGAGTTTTATGGATCCCATCACCTCTCGGCGGGTGTTATCATAGGCACACACTGCGATGAAAGTTGGAGTAAGATCACTTACTATTAACCCCAAGAAATTGAATGTTGTGAGTGGACAAACATTTAGGCAAAATGCGATATTGACGAGTGAGAGTGGGACTGCTTTCCCATCACTTCAACGGAGTTGTTGAAGGCATAGTTATGATTGGGACCAATCTTCAAAATTTTCTCTTCGGAGAAGGAAAGGAGTATAGTGGATGTCAAGGACCCAACCAAATTTACTTCTTCTTCAGGAGTGGTGGGAGAAGGGACCGTAGGCCCAGTGAGAAGCTTTATCAAAGCATTTCGGTGTAATTAGGAAGACATGAAGAGTCCCCATTATGACACCCCGACTAATTAAATATCGGGTAGCTACTTCTTTATTTAGATTAATACAAAATGTCAAGTTTGTTCAGTTCATATCATCACTGTCGAAAACATTTAAACCACCTAATATTTAAAATAGTGAAGTGTCAAATTTTAATATTTAAATTAACCATCAACTAAATAATTTAAATCATCATCCAACAATCACATGAAAATTCTCATAAGGTAATCAACAAAATTAAATAAATGATGTCTGGAGTAAACCCTTCAATAATAGTAGCAATGTAAATAAACCTAATACAAATGTCTAAATGATATAAATAAATCCCAAGACTGATAAAATGAAGGTCTAAAAGTGTCGTCTCTGAATAAAAGTGGGCAACATGACTAACTGAAATAAATGACTCCGAAGGAAGCAAGGATAGATGTGGAGGCATCTAGTAACGAGATCCTATAACTTGCACAGCAGCTACAGCACATCAATGGAATGGAACTCCTATGCTTGGTGTCCCTGTGGCTGGGCACCTAAATTGTTTTTACAAAAAGAAATAGATTTGGAAGCAAATGGGTCAAAGACCGAGGGGAAAATATTTTAAAAATAGCAAGTGTTTAAATTACAATATTAAACAACACATATATTAAACATGTTAGTCACGTGCCCTCACTTGAGATCCTCACTCCTCGACTATTGTGCACACCTAACGCAGTCTATAAATTCCATCTAGTTATGTTACTGACTGACTAATCTGTTCTAATCCCATTAAGACGGTCTCATATTAGATGCCACCCATATTATTCAAATAAATTATATTCACAAGTTACACGTTCATTGGCTAATTTACTTATCTCAAGTACTAGTTAAGTTCACATTATTCTGAACCTGATTGAATATCTTAGTCATTTGCATCTACTAAGTAACAGTAAACTAGTCACAAGTACATATATAAATCAATCTCATTACATATATACACATATGGCACCCCTAGGCTAAGCTGCAGTGCACGCATACTCTGCTATCGAATCTCGGTACATCATGTACATAAGGATCACGTGTTCTGAATTGCTCAGGAACCGTTTAAATAAAAGTCACACATATTGGAGGCAAACATAGTTCACATACCAATGGGTCATGCACATACCTATTCTCCCAAAGTCAACTGACTTATTAACTCACAGATAAGACATTCACAGTCCTATGCCCTTAAGGTACCAATCTAAATTCCCCCGAAGGCACACAAAGATAAGATGGTCATTTCCCGAAAAATCAACCTCCCGTGATAGCAAGTATGGTAGGTATGTCATATACAAAAATAATCTATATATTAAGTAATCACACACTTAGGTAATTATCATATTAATATGGGGGTATCCCATCCCTATATCATAAGTCTCATATGTATTATAGTATCATCCCGTTTATCCCACGTAATAAGTTTATCACAATAACTCTCTTCGTATAATTCCGGGTACTTACCCTAACCCAAACGGTTACTAAGTTTCCCTCTAATCTCTAAGGTTATTTCAGTAATTAAGGTCCCCCTAATACAGTCTCTAACCTTAAGTTTTTGTTTGTGCCAATTTCTTTCAAGTTATCACAACTTCCAAACATAACTCACTCATCGGACATTCGTAAGTTTAACATTTAATCCCAAACTAACCTAATATCTTCCAGGCTTCAAGTACATCCATATTGGTCTTACCTAAGTACCAATATGTTCAATCAATCATCACTAAAGGCTTTTAAAGGTTGGGAGTCAATTAATTATTTAAGGGAAAAATATCACAATTTCCAATGGGATCGATCGATTGAAGAAATTAGTCGATCGATCGAACAGTCGATCGATCGAGCTGTTATTTGCCCAGAATTCCTTTAAAACTTAAGGGTTTCTTATTTTTACACTTCCAATTATCCATTACAATGTCCCAAACTCCAAACAAGTATACTAAACATTAAACTAACATATCTACACAAGTTTTAACGTTCAAGATTCATCAAACCATCACAAAATGTCGATTTCTTGGATCAAAAGTCATGGATAGTACTACAACCCTAATTCTTCCATATATCTTCAATAATCATCATAAATATCAATTTAATTTCGTGATTTCCTAATCTTAGTTTATAAATTCATTCATTTAATATTTTAGAAGATCCACTACATGCAAACCTATCTAAGATCAGTAATTTAGTCTACGATTTCACATCATTACAATTATTCATAATTTGTCTTCAAATCTAAACTATCATGTAAAACAAATGACTTCAATCATTGAAAGATAAATCACTTGCCTTGAATTAGAGATTTTGATCCTTTGGAGCAGATGATATGATAGTAATCCTCTCTTCCCGACCTATCCGGTGGTGGTGACGGTGGTGTAAAAGCCTCTAAGTGGTGGTTCTTCTTTGGAACATCATTCTCTTCCTCTCTAATGGCCATTTGTGATTTTTGGTTGTGAAAGCCCTAGGAGACCTAAGCGTTGGCTAATATAATCAATATAAAATTCATGGGTTACTATTCCTCAAAAAGTTAAAATGCCTAAAATACCCTCTCGGGTTGTCGGTTAGGCCTAAAATGCCTCGAGACCCAAACTAAACCCCCAGCTAGTGTTTTCTGATTATCTCAACCCTTCTGGACACGTTGGCACACTTAAAATGACCATGCGGATGATATAAAATAATTTACTTTTAAATTCATTAAATTGGTTCCTGACACGACTGACGCGTGCGTCCCAATTTTAATTCCAAAATTATCGTATTTATAACTCGCGACAATATTAATAAATTCAATAATCATATATTAACATATTCACTCAGTAATATTCAACATTATTATCATAATCAAATACTAACTCTCGTCTCGCTCGTATTTAAATTCGAATTAATTTCAAATTATTTATACCATTTAATTTAACTAATCCCAATAAATAAAATCAATAAAAAATACGTGGTATTACATATAAGGTGATGTTAGCTTGAGTCTTATTGAGTTGTTCGAGGATCTTGCTCTCCTCAATGGTCATTTCTGGCATGGGAAGTATTTTGGTAACACCCTTTCCCTTATGTGTTCCCGACGACTAAGGATTCGGATCCTTATAGTGTCTCCCTAATCTGGTCATGTGATTTACTGAGGTGGGAAAGAACAAGAACCTCACGTCTTCATCTATTTCTGGTTGAATGGCTACTTTACTGATTTCTCCTAACAGATTTCGAATGATATCATAACGCATATGTTGATTACTGGACTGATTTTTCCCTGGCTCGGTTCATCATTTGAGATGTCAAATTCATCCCCCATTCGGTGGCAACGATGCCTTATTTCCAAGTGAAATTGATGCATTCCACGACCTCAACATCTTCCCACTCAACTTGGGTAGGTGGTGTAAGAGTGAAAGGACCAACCGCCCTTAAAGCATCAAAGCAATGAAAATTTTAGAAATGCTGCAGATCTCATTGGTCTGTTGAAACATGTCTGCCAAGATCTGTACTATGTCGTGTGAAATTAACTTTTTTGGTCGGTACCATCCATTCGTCTAAACCCTGAACCTATTTTTGGTCTTTCATGAACAGGCCCCTGAATTTTTAACAGTCAATGGTCATCTTGATGTGCAATTTCAGCCCAAAATCTAGAAGTTGGTCAATTTGAGTGGATAGATAAAATTTGGGGTCATTTTCTAGGAAAACTACATTTTCATGCGTGGGAAGTGGGTTGGTGGTGGTATTGGGTTTAAGATCTTTTGGTGGAGCGATGAGGCCCCGATTAATAAAGCCTTGAATCATGTTCCTGAGATAGAAGCATTGGTCGGTAGTGTGGCCCGTAGATTGGTGGAAGTCACAGTGAGCATTGGTTTTAAAGTTTTAGGAATGGGTTTGGTAATGGACGAGGGTCCAAGGGTTTGATGAGGTTTCAGCTTAACAAGGTCTAGTAGACTTTCGATAAGGGATTATGAAGTTCGGTGTATTCCTTTCTGGTGCCTAAAAGGTAGCAAGTTGGGAGATATCATTGATGGTTGAGATATAGCATTGGCATGCTTCTCGTACTTTTAGGGCATGAACTGTATGATCACCTTCTTTGGCTCAAACTCTACCTTGGTAACACTTTCTTCAATTTCTACAACCAGTTCTCAAAGAGCTCAAAAGTGTGGATAATATTGACCTCCTATAGTCAGTCAGATATAGGGCAAGAGGTTAATCTTTATGATATTGACTTGTTCTTCTTCGAAGGGCCGATTGGTCATGGTAGCATATTTCTCTCTCCACCTCCCTATGAAGCTACTAACGGTTTCCCCTAAGTTCTATTTAAGAATCTCCAGATCATAGCGTCTCTAGCTCTTCATTGTACTTGTACTAAGATATGAATTCTCAGGTGCCATCCTCCCAGCTACGGTAACTGGATTATTCAAGGGATAAGAACCATCGAATGGCTCTTTCTTTCAAAATTTGTTGAAACATATAGGCTATTATCTTTTCAGAGGCACCAAGAAGGGTCACGACTCTGGTTAAATTAGCCCTTGGATGGGCAAGTTTTGGTAAGGGGAGTTGTTTTGGTAGCGGCCCATTAGCAGGCGGGGTATACGGAGCATGACGATATTCTTCTAGGACCCAAAAAAACTTGAGAGCAAGTGGAGCCATGGCATGATGAAAGAGAACCTCAGGTTCTTCAGGAATTTGGACTTGGTTTCACTTAATCTCACGAACCTCAGTTGAAGGTTGTTAATCTTGGCACTAAGTTGGACTATGAATGCCATCATATCAGTCTACACATTTGATTCTTGGTCGTTGTTTTCCATGAAGAGTTGGTGAAGGTAGATTTCAAACTCAAATAAAGTAGCATAGGAACTGGCGGAGCTTCGGGGCAATTTGACGAAAGACCGAAGCCAATAGGGATCCAGATCAAGAATCGGGTATGCGATAGACATGAGAAGAAGAAATGTTTCGAATTTATTTTTGAATGGGGAAGAAAGATTTTTTTTTTTAGAAAAAAAGGAAAAATGCTTTTGGCATTTTTGATAGAAGGAGGAAAAATATTTTTGGTATTTTTTATAAAAGGAGGAAAAATGTTTTTGGTATGTTCGATAAAATGAGGAAAAATATTTTTGGTATTTTGTTTTTTGAGAAAGGAGGAGGGAAGAAAATGAAAGAAGAATCTCAACATGATTACTATTATTATTATTACGTTTTAACTTGTATTAGGTGTACCTAAATGCAAAAGAAATGTTAGACAGGACCCGAGCCAAAAAAAATTTGGTTTGAAAAATATGTAAGACATGGTTTGACTTGCTTCTAGGCTCATGCATATGGCCCTCTTTGAAAAATGACGAAATAGTGCGAAAATTTGGGTGGCATGTCGACCCGGCAATGCGACATAGTTTCGTATAACAATCACCAAACTAAATACGAGCTCCCTATGTTTGATGCCTATATGAGGTTTATGTACTTTGTTGGTCAAGTAGGAGGGTTCCCCCCTTTGACATGACTTCCACGATATACTTCTTATTTTTTAGGAAAATCGGTATATATGGACAAGCCATTTGATATACCTGAGTGTACGTGAATTGCCTAATTATATACCTCGTGGGGACAGTACAGGTGAGAGAGAATTCGATATACTCGACATACGTGAACGAATGCCCTGCTATATACCTCTCATCATAAGTTCGGTCAAGCGGTGCAATGCGGGGGGAACCGTTCGATATACGTCAAAGGTACTAGGCCAATGGAAGGTGAGAGTCATATTGCTTAGGCTAACTGCGAGCTGCCGGACCAGCACCCATCACAAAGTGACCCACCATTGTGGGACAAAATTTTGGTCAATATAGCATTTCTCTTGGTGATGTAGTGTGAAAAATGCATGATTCTTAATTAGTATATTATGGAGAGAGTTTTTTATTTGGCATGATAAGTAAAAGAAGCACTATGGGCAAGCACCTACAAGTAGGGGTGGCCATAGGCCCGAGGTCCGTCAAGCCCGCCCAACCCGCCCAATAAAAAAATAGGGCTTGGGTAAGGTAAATAGGCCCGCAAAGCGAGCTTGGCAAAATTTTATAGGCCCGATTTTTTTTCGGGCGGGCTTGGGCATGAGTTCTTAAGCCCGATGAGGCCCGGCCCGGCCCGAAAATATATATATATATATATATATCTGTGTGTGGGGGGGTGGGGGGTGGGGGGGGGGGGGAGACTTTTATAAATATAAAAACGTATACCAAGTCTTTTCATGTAAAGTGAGAAACTTTATAAATGGACTTTGTAATATATGGAGTTTAAAACAGATTTTTAATTAAAAAAATTGGTCTTTAAATAAAAAAATAGGTATTTTAATTTTTAAAAAAAATCTTTTAATTAACATAATAGGGCCCGATCGGGCGGGCCTGGGTAAAGAGATTTCAAACCTGGGCGGGCTTGGGATTACATAATAAGGCCCGATCTAGGCCCGGGCGGGCTTGGGATAACACTTAATTTTTCAAGCCCGGCCCGAGCCCGACCGGGCCTGCCCAGGCCCGGCCCACGGCCACCCCTACCTACAAGTACTATGAAAAGTAAATCTAGCATGGAACATGAAGACTACACTAAACATGGATACGTGTGGGTGAGTGAGTATATCTTCAAATGAGTAGTCAGCCTAAGCATGGATCAACTAAAAGTGGCGTGTGATATGTGCAAGTGCGATAAGTGGAGGTGTGTGCTAGTGAAGCCTAAGCATGGATATTCTAACTGGTATATAAAACATATGGGTATAAATGATCATATATACAAGTGTAAGTAGTGAGGTGTAAATGGAGGGTATTTACAAGTGTATAAAGTGAAAAATGAGTGAGAAGTGAGATAGATATATACAATATGTAATAGAGGATAAATGAAACATATAGGTAGTTGCATACGCACACATGCAAACAATAATAACACCTATATAAAAATAGAGTCTAGTTCTCTTATAACACAATCCTCAGCGGAGTCACCACTCTGGCCATCCCTTTCTCGATTGGCGCACGCGCATGCGAGGGGTTCACGCCCTTTCTCGGGGCTCTTTAGTCGTCATCAATTAGGGTGATGTGTGGGTAATGTATAAAGATAGAGTCGCTAACCTATATTTCACAAAACATGCAAAAGAAATGTTGTCGCATCGAGGGCACGTAATCAAAGACATACTGATTCTTGTGAACATATTAGTTCAAGGATTCGGGGACTAAGTTATGGAATGGAAAGGTGTTGGGCATCCATCTCGCCCTTTCGGCCTCTCATGGGCATGCATTATTATTATTATCCTTAATAACTCCGTGAAGTATATACATGTATATATAAATGGAGAGTGGAATTATTCGACTCACATCATGGATAATGGTGGAATGAGGTCATCCTTATGAGTGTTACTAAAATAGTAATTAAAAATATAACGCATGCATAGGTAGGGTCACTAATCGTTTATAAAAGGATGATGGTATAGGTTGGACAAAATGAAAGTGGGAATTATAAATATATGATATGAAAATAATATATGAACAAAAATAGGGCAGGAGGACTCAAATCTTGGATTTTACCCGAGATGCCAACGTACCTTAAAAAGGCATCAAAGTCCACGTTGTTCACATATAACACAGGGGTGGGGTTTATCCCATAAATCCAAACGGAGACTTTTGTTATGTGTGTGTGTGTAGAAAAAGGATTTTTTAGTGTGATAAAATGTAATGAGAAATCCCCATTTAGAATTTATAAGAAAACCCTCCTTTTCTCATTTTTTTTAGAAAATAGAGTATGTACAACACTAATAATAAAAAGGTTGGATATTAATATGTGTGATCTAATAAATATGAAATGCTTAGATAAGAATTAAGTAACTAATGCAAAAATAAGAGAATTTAAAGAGAGATTGAAAGGTTTGGACCTTCTTTGAAAGCTTTAAGGTTGATCTTGATTAGTGAAGGATTGCTCTTGCAAGTGGATGAAGGCGATAGGAGGATATGGAAGGGTATTCATAGCCCTTCGAAGATTCATTCAGTCTTATTCGAGATTAAGAGTTGACCGGTGTCAAACGACACCCGGGAATTTCCCAGTGGCCTCCAGATCAGTTTTCGGAGGAAAATGGTCCGTTCATCCGAGCTATAAGGTCGATTAATGTATGGGGTGGACCACTGGAAGGGGGATTCAGGACACTTCTAAGTTCCAATGATATTTTGCTCGGGTGAGAGAGCTGATCGACAGTCAAACGGGGCCTGGGAGCACTTGTTGACCTCCAGATCAGTACTCTGAGTACAACCTAGGGTTTATAGTGAGGGATAAAGTTATAGGGACCTAAGGTTATGCTCAGGGGGTCCTATAATGTGGTGTCTACAATATTAAAATATGTAGTGTCAAATAACTAAGCAAATAACAATCCCTAACTAAACTACTCAAGACCCATCCCTTCAACTTGTTTCACCAATATCTTCGGAGATAGTCCTTTAATAAGTGGATATGTTATATTAACACTCATTTCAATGTGTTCGATTCACACTTGTTCTATTCGAACTTCTTCTCTGTCATATAAATATTTCATTTCGATATGCTTAGCTGCTTTAGTATACCTGTAGTTTTTTAAAAAGAAGGTTGTTGCGACATTATTACAATAAAGTTTCAGTGGATTTGATATCGAACCCATAATTCTAAGTCCTAAAATAAAATTTCACAACCATAATTCATGATTCATGTGAACTCGGTCTGAAAAAGATTAACCCTAAAATTGAAAACTGAAAAAGCTTTTTTAAGAAAGTCTTGTTGTATAAAAATGATTATCATATATGTGAAAACAAGAAACACTTTAACAGACTTAAGATTTGAAATTCTTGGTAAAATAAACAAATCAAATAAATTGTTTATACTAAAACAGATTCAATCAAAGAAGTAGATAAGTGTAAGAAGACATCAAGAGAGCCTGTCACCAGATCTAACGTGGTAAAACCCCAAACCTAGGGGAACTATCCATGGCTCCCTCTACAAAGAAAATAAATAAATAAATCCATTAAATAAATAATGGAGTTTACAAATACAATTATTCACCTGATCAAAATGAAAATAAATATACCTAAAACAGATAAACACCTCAAGGTACTTTTCTAATTCAGTCAGTTGATGTAACCAGTATTCTAGTGAGCTTTAGGTTAACTAGGAATTTTATCCTCCAGATAACAACCACATAGACGAAGTGTTGTATGTGAAACTGTGTTCGTGAAACAGTGACTTATTTTATATGAACATGCAAAGTCACACACTCACACTTGATAGTACAAAGAGGCCTATCAAATTACAATAGAATCTATATGGAAGAATTTGAATAATGTATATAAAAAATTATTTAAGAAATTTTAGATCTTCTACGACCAACACTAAAATGGATCTAAAAGGATATTTTCTTGAAGAAAAGATTTCAACAGATATAAAATCAATTTCTAAAAAGTTTCAAGATCTAAACACTTAGACAAATTTTGATATATTTTGTTATGAAAGAAAATATTATGGATCTTTAAAGGAAATATTCATATAGAATAAGATCCACTCGAAATATTAGAAAATGAACAAATATTTTCTAAATTGATTTTGAGACAGATATTTCAAAAATCAATACTCAACAGTGTGTAAAAAACAGTATCTTAGAGTTTTAAACCTTGATTTTAATGAATAAAAATAAAGTCCTAAAGCTAACTAGAATAGATTTTTATGTTGGAGAATAAAACCCTAGGAGTTTAAACTCTAAACTTAAAATCACTCAACACAAAAGTGTTTGAAATAAACCCTAGGATAAATTTCTATTTTTCTTTTTTCTCTATATTTTTCTTTCTCTCTCTTCTCTCTTAACATTTTTCTTCTCTCTCTAGACTGAGCAAAAGTTAAGAAGTAAATATGATGAGGGTTTATAAACAAGAGGTCCAAGGTTCTGGATTTAAGCCTTGAATCAACGGTTGAGATGAAAATCACTTACTAAGATTGAATCCAACGATTGTTAATGAATCTTCTTAAGTAAGTTAAGCTGGGAGTAGCAGGTAATCAATTGAGACTTGGGATTGGTTAAACATGACATCATATGGATCGAACCAAGCTAACTTTTAAGTCATAGATAAGTTTGATTAAAAAAATGAAAAGGAAGCTGCGTTTTAAAAGGCGCGCCTAGGCTTGAGGCTTGGGAGAAACATCCCATCTTAAGCCTTTTATGCCTTATTCTTGATAAAAGCCTTAAGGCGCGCTTTTTTTAAAAACAAAAATGCTTTAGTGAAACGATATCACCTTTTAAAGACTTTTTTTACAAATTGGACCAATATCTCATCCAAAACAATCAAATAGTATTTTAATTTGCATATATTCAGACATATTTTTAAGGTAGGTACAATTTTAGTATTTTTAATAGACTTCTTATGGTTAAAAATTTTAAAATATATTAAAGAAGGCCTAAATGCCTTTTCACGCCTTTTTATGCCTAAGGCCTGTATAGGTTTCTAAGGCTTGGCCTCCATTCCTTAGTCACGCCCGCATTTTTTAGAACCTTGGTAAAAGTAAAGAAATTCAAAACTCACCAACCATATATCACCAACTTGATCCCATTAATATAACTTTAATTAAAATGAATTAAGCTTAAACGAATGTTTAATTAGACAAAATGCCAGATTTAGTAAAAATAATTTTAAAAGATTTTATTAAAGAAGAAAATTCATTTTTGATCCAAAATAAATTCTAAAAAAATATTTTAAAATTCAATTAAAGTGCTAAAAAATATGGAACTACTATATAAGCACAAAATGCAATATGTGTCCTATTTGTGTGGTGTTTTACCTTCTTACCTTACTTATATTGAGTATGAAAATATTATTGAAATAATCTTAGTCTTGAATCTTCTTAGACTTTAAAGAATCCTATGAGATGCTTGAAACTAAAAATAAACCTTTTGTCTACATATCCAAACTAGTTGAAATACACATAAAGTGTCAGCTCAAAACAAACTTAGTGTCAAAAATCCTTTCAGTGCATTAAGGGTGCTCGTGGAAAAAAATAACCTAGTCCTATATAAAATTGTATTTACTTTTCCAATCCTACAATCGAAAATAAGGAGAAAAAAATCACATAACTCAACTTTGTAAAGACCAATATCTTAAGAGTATTGAAAGGTTCTTACATCAAACATATATACCATTCTCACAATATAAGGTTTGAAAAAAAATTGATTATCGAATTTCTACCTCGGGGATAAACTCCTTCTCCCCCATTTTGTCTTAAATAGACAACGGGTAAAATAAACACTTGAGAATAATAATACGAATATCTAATAAACTTATCATAAACATGGGTCACATCAAGTGTCTCCTATATTAACAAGATAATATGAGGAGTCTTTTTTCATATGTTAAACATCCATACCCTAAATCCTTAGAGATAGATTATAAGCAATATAATAGGAATATATGAAAACATAATTAGCAATTTAATCAAGAACTATTATCCCAATTGACTTTTTTAAAGTTTCAAATCTAATATTATAAAGGGGCTTTGTGACGATATCTACTAATTGTACTTCAGTGTCCAAATATTTAATAAGCAATTCTTTTGATTCTGCTAAGTCACGAATGAAATGATGTCTAATTTTTATGTGTTTGGTCCTAGAGTGTTGGAGAGGACTTTTTGAAATGTTAATAGCACTCTGGTTCTCACAAAGCAAAGTTAATTGATTCCTAGCAATCCCATAGTCACTAAGAATTTGTTTTATCCACAACAATTGTCTGCAATAACTACCTGCAGTGATATATTCTGACTCAGCAATAGACAAGGATATACAGTTTTATTTTTACTAATCTAACCAACTAGATCGTTCCCTGTATAATAACGAGCACCTGAGGTACTTTTACTATCGTCGGAATAACCTACCCTGTTAGCAGCAATATATCTAATAATGGGATTGGTTGTATCTTTAGTGTACCAAATTTCATATTCAAGAGCTCCATTAACAAACTTAATAATATGTTTAACATATTGTAGGTGGGAATCTTTAGGTACACTTTGATATTGTGCAAAAACGTAAACAACATGCATTATATCAGTTCTATAGGCTGTTAAATATAACAGGCTTCCTATCATGCTTCTATATATTATAGGATCAATGTTTTTATCATTTTCCTCTTTTGACATTTTAGATGTAGTACTCATGGGAGTTCGTTCTATTTTGGAATTTTTTAAACCAAACTTTTTAATCAAATTGTTTGCTTATTTAGCTTATGATATAAAAAGTCCATCATTTATTTGTTTGGCTTGTAAACCAAGGAAATATTGTAACTCCCCCATAAGCAACATTTGGAACTCCCCATGCATAATTTTAGAAAAATCGTCAACCTATTTCTAGGAAGTAGACCCAAAAATAATGTCATCTACATAATTTTATGCAACAAGAACCTCATTGTTAATTTTACGAATAAATAATGTTTGTTCCTTTCCACCATGCTCAAACCATTTATTAACTAAAAGGGATGAGAGGCATTCGTACCATTCCTTAGGAGATTGATTTAAATTTTATAACACCCTTTTCAATCGAAAGACCTGGTTCCAGTGAGACAGGTCAATAAGGCCCTTAGGTTTAAAAAAGCAGATTTAACATCCATTTGATAAAGATTTAATTGTAAATGACAAGTTACTATGAGGATAAGACGAACAGACTCGAGCTTTGTTACCGGAGAAAAAGTGTCTTTAAAGTCCATTCCCTCAATTTGGTGGTATCCTTGCGCGACCAATATGACCTTATTTCAAATTATTACCACTGATTCATCGGTTTTATTTTCAAAAATCCATCGAATATCGATAACCTTTTTTATTTTTTGTTCGGGGAACAAGATAACAAACATCATAACCCCTAAATTGATTCAGATCTTCTTACATGGCATCGATCCAGTAAGAGTCATTAAGGGCATCATTTACATTCTTCGGTTCTAATTGAGAAATAAATCATGCAAAGTTAGATAGATTTTAAAGTTGTGATCTTATTCTCTAAAAAACGTGAGGTGCTTTCTCAATTAGTGCTCTGATAATACTTATTACAAAAACTAATTTCCTTTTTAAATATGCGAAAGCGAAAGATGGTTCAATTCAACATACACACACACACACACCAAATTTTAGTTTCTTTTCAAATTAAAATTAAACAAGTGAAATAAGATTAAATCCACACAAATTTTAATTTCACTTAAACCAACTTAATTTAACCCAAGTCCTAGAAATTTGCCTAAGTCATATTTTCAATATTACCAAGTTAGGCTGAACCAATTTTATCAAATTAAGTGACAACTTGAATTAAATTAACATAAACATTACGCAAATTAATTTAGCACCAAATTAAACATAAGTAGTGATTGAACCAAATTTTATCTTTTTGCCTAAGCATGCGTTCTACGTGAGTTTTGCGAAAGATAAAATAAACAATAAATCACTACGCTGCGATGTACAAGGAAAAACCCTCAATGAGAAAAAATCTCGGACGACCCTAGCCTTAAGTCCACTAAGTATGGTATTTTACAAGTATAAGCAAGATGACTTACAACACTCGACTCGACTCCCTTCAAGCCCCGATGCGTCTTATTGCACTGACCCCGGAGCTCCACTGGAATTTTGGAATCACCAATGAGACATAGGTACACCGTCAACCACATATGGTGCATTTCACCATGTGAGAGTGCCGTAGCAAAACAAACTTCTTCTTCTTTGAGGGATGTAGAAGAAAACCCAAACGAACTCTTCAATAGGTAGACTAAACTAGTGCCAAAACTCCAAGCAATGTATATATATATAAAGGAACTTGGATAAACAAACTATGGGTGTAAAACATAAGTGTTTTCAAGATTTTTCATTGAAAAATAAACACTTAAACATCAATTTTTTATTTTTGGAATTTTTCTCTCAAACGCTCTCTTGGAGGTTATATGATATGAAAAAGTTAATTGGAAAAATAGTTATGCGTAAAAATACGGGGTATTACATACTTCCCCCTTAATAACAGAATTTTGCCTTGAAATTCGGAAAAGAATATATATACCTGGCAAGAATAACTCTGGATAACGTTCACGCATGTCATCCTCGCACTCCCAAGTTGATTCCTCAATATTATGGTGCCGCCACTGAACACGTACTAGTGGTACTACTTTCGACCTCAACTTCCTCTCACTACAATCCAGGATAGCAACCGGTCCTTGCTCGTATGAGCCATTAGGTTGTAAGTCTATCTCCTCCAATGCAATATGAGTATGGGCCAAATCATCTGGAAGAAATATCCTCGACGAAGAGATATGAAACACGTCATGGACTCTATGCAAGTGCTCCGGTAATTAAGGTCTATATGTAACTGGCCCAATCCTCTCGATGATGGGGAATGGCCCTACATACCTAGGCGCCAAATTTCCCTTCTTCCTAAAGAGCATGACTCCCTTCATAGGAGACACCCGAAGTAATACCTGATCCCCAACGTTGAACTCCAAAAAATAACGTTTTACATCAGCATAACTCTTCTGCTGATCCTGAGCAACTCGAATACGGCTCCGTATCAACTCTATCTTTGCTGAAGTATTCTGAATTATCTTCGGACCCAGTAACTTGTTGTCCCCCACCTCTAGCCAACAAATAGGTGAGCGACAAGGTCTGCCATATAGTGCTTCGAATGGAGCCATACCGATAGTAAACTGGTAGGAGTTGTTATAGGCAAACTCCACCAGTGGAAGGTACTGCTCCCAACTTCTGCCAAAATTAATGATGCACATCTGTAGCATGTCCTCCAACATCTTATTCGGTCGCTCTGTCTAACCATCCGTTTGATGGTGATAGGCTATTCTCAGTCGCAACTCCGTACCCGATGCCTCTTGAAAACACTCCCAAAATCGAGAAACGAACACCTTGTCTTTGTCAGACGCGATATTGAAAGACACTCTGTGGTGTAGTCTATCTTGACTGTCCCGCGGTGTAGTCTGTCTTGACTGGTAGAAAGTGGGATACTTTGGTCAATCGATCCATTATCACCCATATCGAATCGTGACCCCTCTGCGATGTAGGTAATCCCATGATGAAATTTATGGAAATGCTCTCCCATTTCCACATAGGAACCTCTAGTGGCTATAGAAGTCCCGTCGGTCTCTGGTGGTCCACCTTTACCAGCTGACAAGTGACACATTTCAAGACTAACTCAGCAATATCCTTCTTCATTTCGCTCCACCAGTACTATCTACGCATGTCCAGGTACATCTTGTCCCCGCCAGGATGAACTGCAAATCGAGAATCGTGCGACTCCTTTATCACCTTGTGTAGCAGATTTTCATCCTCGGGAATAACCAATCTCCCATTAAAATGTAGGCCCCCGTCTAAATCCATAGTGTAAGACTCAGCCCCATCGGCAAGCAACTTCACTATATGGCTTTGGCAGAACGGATCATCCGCCTGAGTAACCGTCATTACAAACATAAACGATCGAGCCACTGCATCCTGGTTCCCTAACTCCTTCCATTTCGCTTTCCACACTTTGACCACCTCACCAACCGGCCTTCGGCTCAATGCATCTGCTACCACGTTAGCCTTCCCCGGGTGGTATTGGATACCAAATTGGTAATCCTACACGAACTTAAGCCACCGACATTGATGCATATTTAACTCCTTCCGCGTGAAGAGGTACTGTAGTGATTAGTGGTTTGTGAATAAGAAAAATTTCTCCCCTAGGAGGTAGTGTCTCCAAATTCGAAGTACGAACATGACTGCTGCTAACTCTAAGTTATGGGTGGGGTAATTCCTCTCTTGGGGCTTAAGCTTACGTGAAGCAGAAGCTATAGCCTGATCTTCCTGCTGAAGTACACCTCCAAATCCTAATAAAGACGTATCAGTGTAGACGAGATATTCCACTCCTCGCCTGGGTAATGCTAACACTGGTGCTGAGATTAACTTATCTTTCAACTCATCGAAGTCTAGTTGACAGTCGTCGCTCCAGATAAATGGCATCCCTTTGCGAGTTAAGTGCGTCAATGGACCCGCTATCTTTGAAAACCTTTGAATGAATCTCCTGTAGTATCCGGGTAAACCTAAGAAACTGCGTATCTCGATCGGTGGCGTGGGATATCCCCACTCCCTCACCGCTGACACCTTCCCTAGATCCACGGATATCCCTCTATCAGAGATGATATGCCCCAAAAATTGCACCTCCTTCAGCCAAAATCCACATTTCTCGTATTTTGCGTATAATTGATGTTGGCGTAGTGTTTTCAAAACTTGCCTTAAGTGCTCGGCATGGTCCTCCTTGGTCTGTGAGTAAACGATAATGTCATCTATGAATACGATGACGAACTGGTCCAAGAATTTTCTGAACACTCTGTTCATCAAGTCCATGAACACGACTGGGGAGTTGGTCAGCCCGAAGGGCATAACCCTGAATTCATAGGAACCATATCTCGTCAGGAAAGTAGTCTTTAACACGTCCTGTTCCCTGATACGTAGCTGATGGTACCCCGATCTCAAATCAATCTTTGAGAAAAAAGCCTCTCCTCTCAACTGGTCAAATAAGTCATCGATTCGAGGCAACGAAAATTTGTTCCATATCGTGACTATATTCAACTCCCGGAAATCAACACATAACCTTAACGATCCATCCCTCTTCTTTAAAAATAATACGGGAGCACCCCACGACGAAGTACTCCCACGGATAAACCCCTGCCCCAATAACAACTCAATTTGGTCACGCAACTACCTCATCTCTCTTGGAGCCATATGGTAAGGTCCGCGAGCAATCGATCGAGTATCTAGAGCTAAATGAATAACTAAGTGTATCTCTCTACTCGGTGGTAACCCCGAAATCTCCTGAAACACATCGGAGAACTCTCGAACTAAAGGAATCGAATCAAGCGGTACCACCACCTCCGTAGAGGTCTCCTCCTCTATATAGTATAAATGAGTCGACCATCCTCCCTCAGAGCGAGGCATCGCCACCAGAAACATCTCATGCCTGGGTATGGCGAAAACTATACTCTTACTATAACAGTCAATCATGGCCATATACTTGACAAGCCAATCCATACCCACAATCGCATCGTATTCGGACATGTCTAATACGAGCATGTCAGCGGGTAAGATAAACCTCCCAATCTCTATACTTACCCCTCGACAAATAAAAGAAATAATGGAACCCCTACTCAACGGAGAATCCACACAAGTGGTCGTTCCCTCTTTGGTATCAATTAATCCAGTCATATGCGCAAACCCCGTGGCAATAAAGCAGTCTGTGGCTCCCGTATTAAACAAAATGTTCCCCAAAGTCCACTGGATAAAAAACATACCCTCAATCGCTAGTGGGTCTTGCGGGACTGTGGCTTAGTGCAGATTGTAAACTCATCCATACTGAAGCTGCCCTTGATGAACTGGGGCGACTGGGATGGGAGGCAAAACTGCCATTTGTGGAGGTGCTGGGAGAGCTGCGGGAAATAACGGTCTCTGGAGTTCCTGATGGACACTCTGCTACTGCTGTTGGCCCCTACCCTTCTGAGGGAAGTCCTGGGATTTTTGGCCAGTGTTTCCACTGTAATACCCCGTATTTTTAAATGACTTTTAAAATGGGTTATATTTTAATTTAATGGATTAATTAGATTTTATTATTAACTAATTCATTCGGGTTTTATCCAAACGGTGGATATTAATATAGACGATTCTGAATATTACTTAAAGATATTTAGGTAATATATGAATGTGATGTCATTGAGATGACCGTATGATATAAATTCGGTAATTTATATTTTAGTCAGACGCGGTATGGGACGTGTCGGGACTAGTTTATTAAATTAAAAAGGGAAATTTATTTTCTATCGACCTAATAGTCATTTCGACTGCGTCGTTGCGTCCGTAAGGTTCGAAATAGTCAGAAAAGTCTATTTGGATGTTAATTTTGAGTCTCGGGTCATTTGGGAATGAATAGACAACCCGAAAGGGCATTTTGGTCATTTTTCTAGGGGGGATGAATAGTGATTTCGGATTTGGGATCATTATAAGAATAGGTAGATTAAGTGAATGGGAGTTATTCATCTCCTCTTCACAAATAAGAGCAGCCATCTTCTTAGAGTGAGAGTAAGAGTGCTTGGGAAGGGAAAAGTCACTTGGGAAAGAGAAGAACTAGAACCAAGGTTCACCACCACCAACCACCACCGGAGTTTGACCGGAGAAGGGACAACCAACTGAGATAAACTACACCAAAGGATCAGACCTACACTAAAGGCAAGTGTTTAATAATAGCAATTTAAGTTTGTATATTGTCCATGTTAGAATAGTATGAAAAGAGAAGATTATTCATGTTTGGAAGAGATAATGGATCATTAAATGGATTTCTGGAAAATTGAAATGAAATAGAAATTTAACTCATGTGTTAGGACAATAATAATCCAGGAATTAGTCATGAATCTGTTGAAGAAATGATGGAAACCATTGATGTGTTCTTGAAGAGGTTATGTTAATAAATTTCTGGGAATAAGGAGATAAACATGCTTTTTAATCCAATCCTTTGATGATTCTAGGATGTTTAGAGTATTGGAAATCGTTCATATATGTTGATATATCATGTAGTAAAGTTTATAAGTCATTTGGGATGTTTAGATGAAGGTTTAAATGATCAAAAGTTGTTAAACCCGTAGTTGCAGAAAATGCAGAAAATCAGGCCTGGACCTGAGGGATCGATCGATCGACCCCTACCTTCGATCGATCGACCTCCCTTGATTAAGTAAAGTTGTTTCTTTTTAAATGTTGATTCTTATCCCAAAACTTTTATGGATCTTTGGTGATTATTATTTGAATATTTTGGGACTTGGAAAATATCAGTAAACCCTTGTTAAGATTTGAATTAATTGGATTTAGATTCAAATGATTTAAATGATGTAAATTATATCAAATGGAATTTTGGTTTCTAGATTCGTTTGTTAATTTCCGAATGGTGATGTATGAGGATTTAATATAGGACCAGTAGGGGTGATTTTATATAATACCTGGGTATCCTTAAGTTTACAAGAGGGTTTAATCCTAAGTGAAAAATACGTGTTTATAAGAGATTTGAAACTATCGGTTTTAACCGTAATTAAAAGGAGAATTAAATTCATAGTAGTTCGGGAGAAATAATGTTATGGACCAGTAGGATATTAGTGACTTCTTACTGAATATATGTTGAGGAAAAACCCATTTGAATCTTATGCGATGGGAGCTTAGAACACATTTGATTGGAAGAGGGTATGAGGTTATCCCGATTGCATAGTTAAAGTTTTTGGACCTCCTCGATCGACAAAGTTAAGTAGTAGTGTATTGGAGGGGTTCCTTGTTTGGATTTCGCTTTGCGAGACGCTCCGCGCATGAACCTTAACGACGTCGGTAGTGGAGAGATGTTATAGGATGCGAGGATAATCAAATTATGAAGTAAAGATATGTTATTTTAAAAGAGATATAATGCTACGTATGGGAAATATCTTAGGGTAGTGATAATTACCTTATTGATATTATATTATAGGTATGATAATACCTATTTGATTGATTTATGATTACGTGTACGACATACCTAGCTTACTTGCTATCGGTGGGAGGTTTACGCGTGAGGGCAGTCATATCTTGATGAATCCATGGGATCTTTGATTTGTCGCTCGAGAACATAGGTCTATGAAAGACTTATCGGCGAGTTGATAAGTCCGCTGACTATGGGTACGTAGGTATGTGCCTGACCCATGGATACGAGAGCTATGTTGGCCTCCAATTTGTTTGTTATTTGTGGTTCGTGAAATCTTACCGAACCTGTAGTCTCCTATTCGGCGACCTGCGATGATGGGACATGATAGCAGAGTAATGCATTGCACCGCAGCTGTGACTCGGGGTGCCGTATTATATATAAATATATATATAATGGATTAAATGAATAAATGGATATATTGTGGTTAAATCTATCTACGGTGATAATTGTAGATAACAGCGAATAGAGAAAGATAATGGAATTAAGTTAATGAATGTTTATGCTTATAGAATTGAAAGCTTAACTCATGTTAATGAGAAACGATTCATATTAATGAGTAATGATTCATGTTAATGAGAAACTAATCATATAAAGAAGAAATGTAAATGAATAATAATGTGACGTATGGTATGGGACATACGGGGATTATTATATGGGAATGGGATTATAATATGGAGACTAGAAAAGAGGAACCATTAACTAGGAGGTTAATAGGAAACGTTAAGTGTGCACTCTAGTTGAGAGGTGAGAATTGCAAGTGAGAGTGGGATCTAACATGTACATAATAAATACTTTATTGCACTTGTTAAATACTTGCTGTTTTAAAAATAATATACACATTCGGGCTCTAACCCGTTTCCTTGCATATTTTCTCTTCTATTGTATCTCTATATCAGGTGTCCAGAAACAGGGACGCCAACGTTAGCGGATTATGACAGGCTATGGATTTATGGAGTTTTGCCTGTACGCCTTCCATCTTTTGATTCACAGTACTCTTAGTTAGGGCATGTCGCCCAAAGGATTCAGTTATCTTTTTTATCGAGGTCAAATATTATTGTATTCGGGACTTTTTAATACATTTAACATTGTTGGGATTATTGTAAAGGATTTATATTATTTGGGAATGTATATTCCAATTGCATTTAAATTCTTTTGTGTTATTTATTGTGTTACCAGTTTTGTAGAATAAAATGTGTAGTGTTATTCTTAAACTAAAAATGGTTTTGTTGAAATTTAAATTTGGAAAGTTTTTAACACCAGCTTAATTGGGTATTGGGTGAGTTGTAAATGTTTTCGACAGTGATGCTAGGAATGAGCCAACTGTATATTCTGTTTTAATTTGGTATGGGACTGGCCACCCGGTATTTAATTAGGCGTGGTGTTACAGGTGGTATCAGAGCATCAGGTTCTAGTGTCCTTTAGGATCTGTACGGCTTACTGTGTCTTCAGCTTAGCGTTCTTTGATGTAGATCCATATGAGTAGGATAATTTCTTTTCTATTTATGCCTACAAAGGTACGATGACTGCGGTTGAAGTTGCTGCAATTGTCACTCATGCAGTCAATGCGGCTTTAGCTGCTGTTCAGCAGGCTCCAGCACCGGCACCGGTTGTTCCACCCGCGCAAGGGCAAGTGTTTCCTACTGCATGGGAACGAGCAAGGGATGCCTTTCAGAAAGCGCACCCACCCGAGTTTCAGGGAGGATCATATGTTGTGACTGCTAGCCAATGGAAGAAAGATATCCAACGGCACTTGAGAATGATCGAATGCACTGAGGTTCAACGTCAGATACTAGCCACATTCAAGCTAGTAGGGGCAGCTTTACAATGGGGGGAAGCTACGACCACTATGGAAGAGAGGGACATAATGACTATCCAAGACTTTTGGATACGGTTTGATGGGAATTATTTTCCTTCCGCCACCCATACAGAGATGAGGAGGAAGCTACTTGATTTGAAACAGGAAGAGAAAACTGTGGCAGAATATGAGGAAGAGTTTACGAGATTAACTAATTTGGTACCCGCTGAAGTACCTACTGAGGAGAGGAGAGTCCAAATGTTCACTGATGGTTGGAACTATAAATGCGACAACATTTATTGGGGAATCTTTCATTAATTACGTATGGAAGATGAGGGCCATTGGACGAATAGTGGAGATTGTACTTAGGAGGTTATGAAGTATGTTCGAGTATGATGACCGTAGTCGAGGTCACCCCTATTATGGAAAAATTGAGGAGAGTCATCAGTAGAAGTTCTTGAGATGCGTGAATTGTGTATGTTCCCTAATGAAGGCAATATATTGAAAGGCTTGGATATATAGTGGAGTGTGATTAACTAGAACTGAAAATTTGGGGTAAAATTTTTCTTGACTCATCGGAGCAAAGTTATAATATTGGGATTCAACAACCATCACCCGCAAATAAGGGTATGTTTCCTATCTAATGAAGTATGAGGCGTATTGATTTTTGTAGTGATTGATATTGTGAGGGAAAAAAGGGTTGTTAAACTTAGCCTATGGCATCGTTATTTACGTAGACTCACTGAGGGGTGTGGGACACCTTTATATTACATGTTATCACGTGGGTTTGATTTGTATCATGGGATTACTTACCTTGAGCATGTCCGAGTGTGATTTGACTATCGGCATGCATTGACTTTTTGGTATAAGAGAGCATATGTCTGCATCTTGTCTTTTATAAGAGAGTAGATGCGTAGACTCTATTTGAAATCGAGAAAAACCAAATTTTTGTTTTAAAATCGATAAACTTGATATTATTTTTTTTAAATCAAATTTTTTTTTATATATATTATTGACTAAGGACCTTAGGAGTTTCGATGACTGACTACTTTAGGAAGTAGTGTATCGGGGTGGTTCCTTGTTTGGATTTCGCTTGCGAGACACCCCACGCATGAAACTAATAACCGTTGGGAGTCAAAATAAGTTAGGTCTTTGGGAAACGAGTTTATAACCTTTGCGAAACTTTTAATATTGAAAGCGGTACGAGAGGGTGTATGGGCGCCCTGGATGATTGGATTGAAGTATTTTCCATACTTGTGAAAAAAGGTAAGTAAGTTGAGACTTCAGGATTTATTTGTTCACTATGAGAGGATCTTTTTCCTAATGTTTGTCACGAGGACGGTATAGGAAAGATTAGGTGGAGTCTAAATTTGATTCAGTTAAAATTATATGGTGAGGCTTAGCGTATAACATCGATAGGGACTTTGTTAATGTACTGTATGGGCGGTACATCTTGGACTTCTTGCGATGTGAGATTTATACTCGGAGTTGACCTTATCGGTATGATTTATATTCCTGAATTTCGGGACGAAATTCTGTTATAAGGGGGGAAGTACGTAATACCCCGTATATTTAAATGACTTTTAAAATGGGTTATATTTTAATTTAATGGATTAATTAGATTTTATTATTAATTAATTCATTCGGGTTTTATCAAGACGGTGGATATTAATATGGATGATTCTGAATATTACTTAAAGATATTTAGGTAATATATGAATGTGATGTCATTGAGATGGCCGTATGATATAAATTCGGTAATTTATATTTTAGTCAGACGCGGTATGGGACGTGTCGGGACTAGTTTATTAAATTAAAAAGGGAAATTTATTTTCTATCGACCTAATAGTCATTTCGACTGCGCCGTTGCGTCCGGAAGGTTCGAAATAGTCAGAAAAGTCTATTTGGATTTTAATTTTGAGTCTCGGGTCATTTGGGAATGAATAGACAACCCGAAAGGGCATTTTGGTCATTTTTCTAGGGGGGATGAATAGTGATTTCGGATTTGGGATCATTATAAGAATAGGTAGATTAAGTGAATGGGAGTTATTCATCTCCTCTTCACAAATAAGAGCAGCCATCTTCTTAGAGTGAGAGTAAGAGTGCTTGGGAAGGGAAAAGTCACTTGGGAAGGAGAAGAACTAGAACCAAGGTTCACCACCACCAACCACCACCGGAGTTTGACCGGAGAAGGGACAACCAACTGAGATAAACTACACCAAAGTATCAGACCTACACTAAAGGCAAGTGTTTAATAATAGGAATTTACGTTTGTATATTGTCCATGTTAGAATAGTATGAAAAAAGAAGATTATTCATGTTTGGAAGAGATAATGGATCATTAAATGGATTTCTGGAAAATTGAAATGATATAGGAATTTAACTCATGTGTTAGGATAATAATAATCCAGGAATTAGTCATGAATCTGTTGAAGAAATGATGGAAACCATTGATGTGTTCTTGAAGAGGTTATGTTAATAAATTTCTGGGAATAAGGAGATAAACATGCTTTTTAATCCAATCCTTTGATGATTCTAGGATGTTTAGAGTATTGGAAATCGTTCATATATGTTGATATATCATGTAGTAAAGTTTGTAAGTCATTTGGGATGTTTAGATGAAGGTTTAAATGATCAAAAGTTGTTAAACCCGTAGTTGCAGAAAATGCAGAAAATCAGGCCTGGACCTGAGGGATCGATCGATCGACCCATACCTTCGATCGATCGACCTCCCTTGATTAAGTAAAGTTGTTTCTTTTTAAATGTTGATTCTTATCCCGAAACTTTTATGGATCTTTGGTGATTATTATTTGAATATTTTGGGACTTGGAAAATATCAGTAAACCCTTGTTAAGATTTGAATTAATTGGATTTAGATTCAAATGATTTAAATGATGTAAATTATATCAAATGGAATTTCGGTTTCTAGATTCGTTTATTAATTTCCGAATGGTGATGTATGAGGATTTAAGATAGGACCAGTAGGGGTGATTTTATATAATACCTGGGTATCCTTAAGTTTACAAGAGGGTTTAATCCTAAGTGAAAAATACGTGTTTATAAGAGATTTGAAACTATCGGTTTTAATTGTAATTAAAAGGAGAATTAAATTCGTAGTAGTTCGGGAGAAATAATGTTATGGACCAGTAGGATATTAGTGACTTGTTATTGAATATATGTTGAGGAAAAACCTATTTGAATCTTATGCGATGGGAGCTTAGAACACATTTGATTGAAAGAGGGTATGAGGTTATCCCGATTGCATAGTTAAAGTTTTCGGACCTCCTCGATCGACAAAGTTAAGTACTAGTGTATTGGAGGGGTTGCTTGTTTGGATTTCGCTTTGCGAGACGCTCCGCGTATGAACCTTAACGACGTCGGTAGTGGAGAGATGTTATAGGATGCGAGGATAATCAAATTATGAAGTAAAGATATGTTAATTTAAAAGAGATATAATGCTACGTATGGGAAATATCTTAGGGTAGTGATAATTACCTTATTGATATTATATTATAGGTATGATAATACCTATTTGATTGATTTATGATTACGTGTACGACATACCTAGCTTACTTGCTATCGGTGGGAGGTTTACGCGTGAGGGCAGTCATATCCTGATGAATCCATGGGATCTTTGATTTGTCGCTCGAGAACATAGGTATATGAAAGACTTATCGGGGAGTTGATAAGTCCGCTGACTGTGTGTACGTAGGTATGTGCGTGACCCATGGATACAAGAGCTATGTTGGCCTCCAATTGGTTTGTTGTTTGTGGTTCGTGAAATCTTACCGAACCTGTAGTCCCCTATTCGGCGACCTGCGATGATGGGACATGATAGCAGAGTAATGTATTGCACCGCAGCTGTGACTCGGGGTGCCGTATTATATATAAATATATATATAATGGATTAAATGAATAAATGGATATATTGTGGTTAAATCTATCTACGGTGATAATTGTAGATAATAGCGAATAGAGAAAGATAATGGAATTAAGTTAATGAATGTTTATGCTTATAGAATTGAAAGCTTAACTCATGTTAATGATAAACGATTCATATTAATGAGTAATGATTCATGTTAATGAGAGACTAATCATATAAAGAAGAAATGTAAATGAATAATAATGTGACGTATGGTATGGGACATACGGGGATTATTATATGGGAATGGAATTATAATATGGAGACTAGAAAAGAGGAACCATTAACTAGGAGGTTAATAGGAAATGTTAAGTGTGCACTCTAGTTGAGAGGTGAGAATTTCAAGTGAGAGTGGGATCTAGCATGTACATAATAAATACTTTATTGCACTTGTTAAATACTTGATGTTTTAAAAATAATCTACACATTCGGGCTCTGACCCGTTTCCTTGCATATTTTCTCTTCTATTGTATCTCTATATCAGGTGTCCAGAAACAGGGACGCTAACGTTAGCAGATTATGATAGGCTATGGATTTATGGAGTTTTGCCTAGACGCCTTCCATCTTTTGATTCACAGTACTCTTAGTTAGGGCATGTCGCCCAAAGGATTCAGTTATCTTTTCTATCGAGGTCAAATATTATTGTATTCGGGACTTTTTAATACATTTAACATTGTTGGGATTATTGTAAAGCATTTATATTATTTGGGAATGTTTATTCCAATTGCATTTAAATTATTTTGTGTTATTTATTGTGTTACCAGTTTTGTAGAATAAAATGTGTAGTGTTATTCTTAAACTAAAAATGGTTTTGTTGAAATTTAAATTTGGAAAGTTTTTAACACCAGCTTAATTGGGTATTGGGTGAGTTGTAAATGTTTTCGACAGTGATGCTAAGAATGAGCCAACTGTATATTCTGTTTTAATTTGGTATGGGACTGGCCACCCGGTATTTAATTAGGCGGGGTGTTACAGGTGGTATCAGAGCATCAGGTTCTAGTGTCCTTTAGGATCTGTACGGCTTACTGTGTCTTCATCTTAGCGTTCTTTGATGTAGAGCCCTATGAGTAGGATTATTGCTTTTCTATTTATGCCTACAAAGGTACGATGACTGCGGTGGAAGTTGCTGCAATTGTCACTCAGGCAGTCAATGCTGCTTTAGCTGCTGTTCAGCAGGCTCCAGCACCGGCACCGGTTGTGCCACCCGCGCAAGGGCAAGTGTTTCCTACTGCATGGGAACGAGCAAGGGATGCCTTTCAAAAAGCGCACCCACCCGAGTTTCAGGGAGGATCATATGTTGTGACTGCTAGCCAATGGAAGAAAGATATCCAACGGCACTTGAGAATGACCGAATGCACTGAGGTTCAACATCAGATACTAGCCACATTCAAGCTAGTAGGGGCAGCTTTACAATGGTGGGAAGCTACGACCACTATGGAAGAGAGGGATATAATGACTATCCAAGACTTTTGGATACGGTTTGATGGGAATTATTTTCCTTCCGCCATCCATACAGAGATGAGGAGGAAGCTACTTGATTTAAAACAGGAAGAGAAAACTGTGGCGGAATATGAGGAAGAGTTTACGAGATTAACTAATTTGGTACCCGCTGAAGTACCTACTGAGGAGAGGAGAGTCCAAATGTTCACTGATGGGTGGAACTATAAAATGCGACAACATTTATTGGGGAATCTTTCATTAATTACGCATGGCAGATGAGGGCCATTGGACGAATAGCGGAGATCGTACTTAGGAGGTTATGAAGTATGTTCGAGTATGATGACCGTAGTCGAGGTCACCCCTATTATGGAAAAATTGAGGAGAGTCATCAGTAGAAGTTCTTGAGATGCGTGAATTGTGTATGTACCCTAATGAAGGCAATATATTGAAAGGCTTGGATATATAGTGGAGTGTGATTAACTAGAACTGAAAATTTGGGGTAAAATTTTTCTTGACTCATCGGAGAAAAGTTATAATGTTGGGATTCAACAACCATCACCCGCAAATGAGGGTATGTTTCCTATCTAATGAAGTATGAGGCGTATTGATTTTTGTAGTGATTGATATTGTGAGGGCAAAAAGGGTTGTTAAACTTAGCCTATGGCATCGTTATTTACGTAGACTCACTGAGGGGTGTGGGACACCTTTATATTACATGTTATCACGTGGGTTTGATTTGTATCATGGGATTACTTACCTTGAGCATGTCCGAGTGTGATTTAACTATCGCCATGCATTGACTTTCTAGTATATGAGAGCATATGTTTGCATCTTGTCTTTTATAAGAGAGTAGATGCGTAGACTCTATTTGAAATCGAGAAAAACCAAATTTTTGTTTTAAAATCGATAAACTTGATATTATTTTTTTTAAATCAATTTTTTTTTTTATATATATTATTGACTAAGGACCTTAGGAGTTTCGATGACCGACTACTTTAGGAAGTAGTGTATCGGGGTGGTTCCTTGTTTGGATTTCGCTTGCGAGACACCCCACGCATGAAACTAATAACCGTTGGGAGTCGAAATAAGTTAGGTCTTTGGGAAACGAGTTTATAACCTTTGCGAAACTTTTAATATTGAAAGCGGTACGAGAGGGTGTATGGGCGCCCTGGATGATTGGATTGTAGTATTTTCCATACTTGTGAAAAAAGGTAAGTAAGTTGAGACTTCAGGATTTATTTGTTCACTATGAGAGGATCTTTTTCCTAAAGTTTGTCACGAGGACGGTATAGGAAAGATTAGGTGGAGTCTAAATTTGATTCAATTAAAATTATATGGTGAGGCTTGGCGTATAACATCGATAGGGACTTTGTTAATGTACTGTATGGGCGATACATCTTGGATTTCTTGCGATGTGAGATTTATACTCGGAGTTGACCTTATCGGTATGATTTATATTCCTGAATTTCGGGACGAAATTCTGTTATAAGGGGGGAAGTATGTAATACCCCGTATATTTAAATGACTTTTAAAATGGGTTATATTTTAATTTAATGGATTAATTAGATTTTATTATTAATTAATTCATTCGGGTTTTATCAAGACGGTGGATATTAATATGGATGATTCTGAATATTACTTAAAGATATTTAGGTAATATATGAATGTGATGTCATTGAGATGGCCGTATGATATAAATTCGGTAATTTATATTTTAGTCAGACGCGGTATGGGACGTGTCGGGACTAGTTTATTAAATTAAAAAGGGAAATTTATTTTCTATCGACCTAATAGTCATTTCGACTGCGTCGTTGCGTCCGTAAGGTTCGAAATAGTCAGAAAAGTCTATTTGGATGTTAATTTTGAGTCTCGGGTCATTTGGGAATGAATAGACAACCCGAAAGGGCATTTTGGTCATTTTTCTAGGGGGGATGAATAGTGATTTCGGATTTGGGATCATTATAAGAATAGGTAGATTAAGTGAATGGGAGTTATTCATCTCCTCTTCACAAATAAGAGCAGCCATCTTCTTAGAGTGAGAGTAAGAGTGCTTGGGAAGGGAAAGGTCACTTGGGAAGGAGAAGAACTAGAACCAAGGTTCACCACCACCAACCACCACCGGAGTTTGACCGGAGAAGGGACAACCAACTGAGATAAACTACACCAAAGGATCAGACCTACACTAAAGGCAAGTGTTTAATAATAGGAATTTACGTTTGTATATTGTCCATGTTAGAATAGTATGAAAAGAGAAGATTATTCATGTTTGGAAGAGATAATGGATCATTAAATGGATTTCTGGAAAATTGAAATGATATAGGAATTTAACTCATGTGTTAGGATAATAATAATCCAGGAATTAGTCATGAATCTGTTGAAGAAATGATGGAAACCATTGATGTGTTCTTGAAGAGGTTATGTTAATAAATTTCTGGGAATAAGGAGATAAACATGCTTTTTAATCCAATCCTTTGATGATTCTAGGATGTTTAGAGTATTGGAAATCGTTCATATATGTTGATATATCATGTAGTAAAGTTTATAAGTCATTTGGGATGTTTAGATGAAGGTTTAAATGATTAAAAGTTGTTAAACCCGTAGTTGCAGAAAACGCAGAAAATTAGGCCTGGACCTGAGGGATCGATCGATCGACCCCTACCTTCGATCGATCGACCTCCCTTGATTAAGTAAAGTTATTTCTTTTTAAATGTTGATTCTTATCCCGAAACTTTTATGGATCTTTGGTGATTATTATTTGAATATTGTGGGACTTGGAAAATATCAGTAAACCCTTGTTAAGATTTGAATTAATTGGATTTAGATTCAAATGATTTAAATGATGTAAATTATATCAAATGGAATTTCGGTTTCTAGATTCGTTTGTTAATTTCTGAATGGTGATGTATGAGGATTTAAGATAGGACCAGTAGGGGTGATTTTATATAATACCTGGGTATCCTTAAGTTTACAAGAGGGTTTAATCCTAAGTGAAAAATATGTGTTTATAAGAGATTTGAAACTATCGGTTTTAATTGTAATTAAAAGGAGAATTAAATTCGTAGTAGTTCGGGAGAAATAATGTTATGGACCAGTAGGATATTAGTGACTTCTTACTGAATATATGTTGAGGAAAAACCTATTTTGATCTTATGGGATGGGAGCTTAGAACACATTTGATTGAAAGAGGGTATGAGGTTATCCCGATTGCATAGTTAAAGTTTTCGGACCTCCTCGATCGACAAAGTTAAGTAGTAGTGTATTGGAGGGGTTCCTTGTTTGGATTTCGCTTTGCGAGACGCTCCGCGCATGAACCTTAACGACGTCGGTAGTGGAGAGATGTTATAGGATGCGAGGATAATCAAATTATGAAGTAAAGATATGTTATTTTAAAAGAGATATAATGCTACGTATGGGAAATATCTTAGGGTAGTGATAATTACCTTATTGATATTATATTATAGGTATGATAATACCTATTTGATTGATTTATGATTATGTGTACGACATACCTAGCTTACTTGCTATCGGTGGGAGGTTTACGCGTGAGGGCAATCATATCCTGATGAATCCATGGGATCTTTGATTTGTCGCTCGAGAACATAGGTCTATGAAAGACTTATCGGCGAGTTGATAAGTCCGCTGACTGTGGGTACGTAGGTATGTGCGTGACCCATGGATACGAGAGCTATGTTGGCCTCCAATTTGTTTGTTGTTTGTGGTTCGTGAAATCTTACCGAACCTGTAGTCCCCTATTCGGCGACCTGCGATGATGGGACATGATAGCAGAGTAATGCATTGCACCGCAACTGTGACTCGGGGTGCCGTATTATATATAAATATATATATAATGGATTAAATGAATAAATGGATATATTGTGGTTAAATCTATCTACGGTGATAATTGTAGATAACAGCGAATAGAGAAAGATAATGGAATTAAGTTAATGAATGTTTATGCTTATAGAATTGAAAGCTTAACTCATGTTAATGAGAAACGATTCATATTAATGAGTAATGATTCATGTTAATGAGAGACTAATCATATAAAGAAGAAATGTAAATGAATAATAATGTGACGTATGGTATGGGACATACGGGGATTATTATATGGGAATGGAATTATAATATGGAGACTAGAGAAGAGGAACCATTAACTAGGAGGTTAATTGGAAACGTTAAGTGTGCACTCTAGTTGAGAGATGAGAATTGCAAGTGAGAGTGGGATTAAACATGTACATAATAAATACTTTATTGCACTTGTTAAATACTTGCTGTTTTAAAAATAATCTACACATTCGGGCTCTGACCCGTTTCCTTGCATATTTTCTCTTCTATTGTATCTCTATATCAGGTGTCCAGAAATAGGGACGCCAACGTTAGCGGATTATGACAGGCTATGGATTTATGGAGTTTTGCCTAGACGCCTTCCATCTTTTGATTCACAGTACTCTTAGTTAGGGCATGTCGCCCAAAGGATTCAGTTATCTTTTCTATCGAGGTCAAATATTATTGTATTCGGGACTTTTTAATACATTTAACATTGTTGGGATTATTGTAAAGGATTTATATTATTTTGAAATGTTTATTCCAATTGCATTTAAATTATTTTGTGTTATTTATTGTGTTACCAGTTTTGTAGAATAAAATGTGTAGTGTTATTCTTAAACTAAAAATGGTTTTGTTGAAATTTAAATTTGGAAAGTTTTTAACACCAGCTTAATTGGGTATTGGGTGAGTTGTAAATGTTTTCGACAGTGATGCTAAGAATGAGCCAACTGTATATTCTGTTTTAATTTTGTATGGGACTGGCCACCCGGTATTTAATTAGGCGGGGTGTTACATCCACATGTGAAACATCTCCCTGGGAAAGGTCCTCCCCTCTGTCCCTGTTGCTGTCCCCGGCCCTGATGGTCGTTACCACCCCTCCCTTACCCATTTTGGCCCTGCTGAAACTACTAATGGCCCTGCTGAAACTACTAATGGCCCTGCTGGCCCTGATGGCCATGTTAGCCCTGATGGCTATGTAGAAAGCCTCCCTGCCCATGTCTAAAACCTCCTAACTTGAACCTCTTAGGATCCCCTTGTTGGGAACCCTGATCACTGTGCCTATGCTGGCCCTGAATCGTTTGTGCCCCATCGACACCATTTCCTCCTGCCCTACCCTACTGGTTGGGCTCTCCCACCTTCTTAACCTCAGATAAGTGGAAGCGGTGGTCCTAATAGTGGAGTAGTGTTGCATTGACCACATCTGAATAGGTGTCCAGGGAGAAATTGCCTATTAAATGCTGGCGGATCCTCCATGTCAACCCATCCATGAAGCACTGAATCTTCTTCTCTTCAATTGGAATCTCACTCAGCACAATGTTAAGTAGATTGGTAAACTTTGCCTCGTATTCTGCCACGGTCCTTCCCTCCTGCTTCAGATTTGCTAACTTTTGACTCATCTTTGTCTGGATAGCCAAGGAAAATACTTGCGATCAAACCGCACCCAAAAGTCTCGAATACTGAGTGTGTCTCTCTCCTCAGCGGTGGTGATGGACTCCCACCACTGCAGTGATGCCCCCACTAGTTTGAATGTGGCCAAAATCCGACTCTCTACTTCCATGCACTCGTGCATCCTCAAATGCCTTTGGATGTCCTTTTTCCATTGGCTTGCTATGACTACATCGGAGCTCCCTGAAAACTCCGAAGGATGCGCTTTCTAGAAGGCATCTCTAACATGCTCCCAAGCATACGGGAAGACCTGGGCCTGAACTGTGTAATACCCCGTATTTTTGTGATATTTATTTATGGGATTAATTGAATTAAATGTGTATTAATTGAGAATTAATCCGAACAAAATACTAACGAGATGTGAGTTGGTATTTGATTATAATGTGTACATATGACGTTATATGAATATTGAAAATAGTGAATTTGTTGTGAGACTGAAAAATGGCAATTTGGGAAATTTTGTTGGGACGCGCGTGACAGCCGCGTCAGGAAAATATTTAATTTAATTAAAAAGTGATTTTTATTTTTTATTAACCGTATGGTCATTTTGAGCGTGCCAACGTGTCCGGAAGGGTCGAAATAGTCAGAAAACACTAACCGGGGGTTTAGTTTGGGTCCCGGGGCATTTTTAGGCCATACCGGCAACTTAAAAGGGTATTTTGGTAATTTTGAAATTTTGGGATTTTTGACTAACGAATTTTAGGAGTTTAAAATAGAAAATGTAATGACCCACTAACCCATTACCAGCAATAAACTGATTTGAGGGCAACGGGAGTTTTAGGAGAGGTTCCCAAAAGGAGAAAACCATAACCACCACCTTCAACCTTCAACCTTGGGAGAGATTGTAGAGGAAAAGAGAGCAACATCCAAGATTCAACACCAAATTTAGAGAAAGATCAGAGGCAAGTGGTTTAATTACGTTATTTGCAACGAATCTTTCTTCCATGCTTAGAAATTTATGAAAATTGCATTGTTTTGGGAGATTGATAAAAACCCATTGAATTGGAATTAGAAATTTACGTTTTGATAAGGAGATTGCATGTAGATTTGTGTTTGGGTGATTATACTGATAGAAATACATCTTTTATATCACAAAAACGGATTTAATTGTGAATATTGATGACTTTAATTTTCTAGGGTTCATACTCATAAGGTTTGGGGAAAAATTGGAAGATTTGATAATTGGGTGTTGTTTAGGGAGATTTGACCTCGTAAATATGTTAATATACGACCTAAGTATGTTTAGGAATGATTAGAAACCTCGAACTACCGTTGAAATGATGTTTAGATGAGATTAGAGGTGAATAAAATTGGGGAAAACGTAATAGGAGAATTCTGGGCTCGAACTAGGGCGGTCAATGGACCGGGTCTGGACCCGGATCCAATCCGGACCCGACCAGAATTAACGGATCTGAGCAAATTTTATAGACCTGATTATCCGATTACCCGATTACCCGATTAGTTAATGGACCGGATCTGGATATACATGACTCCGATCCGATAAGGACCCGACCCGAATGTGTATATATATAATATAATAAATATATATTTATATACAATATTATATATATATATAGTCTTACATATAGTTACTAAATATATATATAACTAACATATATATATATATATAAAAGTTTTACATACATATATACATACATATATATAACAGTTATAATATATGTATGTAAATATGTATGTATATGTAAGTTATACTATTTTTATATAAAACTGTTTTTTATATATAACTTATATATATATATATATATATAATCGGGTCGGGTATTCGGGTCGGGTCTCCGGGTCCTTAACGGATCCGGGTCTGGATCCATTTTCTGAGACCCGTCGAGTAATCGGGTAAGACCCGATCCGTTATAAATATACCCGGATCGGATCTGGATATACCTAGACCCGATCCAGACCCGACCCGTTTACACCCCTAGCTCGAACTGTCACCTCGTTAGAAGGCCTGCCCAGGTCGTTCGAACGAGCTTCTAACGAGCTGACAGTTTGACTTCTAACGAGTTGGATGTTCGTTCGATGCACTTCGTTCGAACGAGACCTCATTAGATGCCCACTTCGTTCGAACGAACTCTCGTTCGAATGACCTCGTTCGAACGAGACTTCTAACGAGTTGACAGATTGTCCTTTTTGGCCTGATTTGATTTCTAATGTCCCATAACCTGGTTTAATTGTAGAGATAACATTCCCTTGATGAATAATTGATATAGTTGGGATATTTGGGATATATTGAGGAGTAAAACATAGAAGTGTGATTTGAACCAAATAAAAATTGTGGATTAGGACGTGAGTGACTAATTACGATGTGAGAATAATTGACGATTTAAATGTTAGTATTAACTGGGGGTATGTGAATTGCGTAACATTATAAGTTGGTATAAGAATGAGAAGTATACCACTAATAAATTATGGTAATTACTAAGATGTGTGCATGCTTAGTATATGTATATGATTTTATGTGTATGACATACCTACCATACTTGCTATCACGGGAGGTTTGCGTTCGCTTAGGACCATCTAATATTTTTGTGCCTACGGGGGGAATTTAGATTGGTACCTCGAGGACATAGGTCAGAGAAGGACTTATTGGGAAGTTAATAAGTCTGCTGATCGTGGGAGCGTAGGTATGTGCGTGACCCATGTGATGTGACTGTGTTCGCCTCCATTGTTTGTGATTGTTGTTATCTGAGAATGATTCCTAAGAGATTCGGAATGTGTGATCCTTATGTACGTGATGTACCGGGATGGATAGCAGAGTATGTGTGCACCACAGCTTAGTCTCGGGGTGCTTGTATTGTATATTTATGACGTGAATAATATACGCTTAAATAATGAGAACTTTTATATTGGTATTGTGAGTATAATTATGGTAACGCTTTGAGAAAATAAAAAGGGATAACCTGTAGTGAATTGTATTGCTAATAATTGAGAATCCGAGTTTAAGTAAAGCCCTCTATTTAATTGATAACGTTAGAATGTATAGTGGGAATCGAGTAGAAAGGGGTAGAACTTATAACGGTTTAGTTAGAGATGAATGTCACTTAGATGGGTACGGTACGTTAGGAGTGCACAATTAGTCGAGAGGTGAGTATTTCATGTGAGTGCACGTCCTAACATGTATTTTGCATTCATTGTTTTAATGTTATTAAAGCACTTGCTGTTTTTAAAATACTCTCCACTTTCGGGCTCTGACCCGTTTGCTTTCAAATCTATTTTTGTAAAAACCTTTTAGGTGCCCAACCACAAGGACACCGTGCATAGTATTTCCATTCAGGTGACGAGCTGTAGCTGTTGTGGAGGTTACAGGGCCTTGCTAGTAGACGCTTCTTTTGGTTTTGACTCCATATTCAGTTCCATCACTTGTAGGGCATTTCGCCCATTTCTTTTAGAGACATTTCATATTTCAGTTATTCAGACTTTTGGCATGTAATTAATTCAGGATACACTGATTTATTTATTTCAGTTGTGGGATTGTTGTGAGGAGTTTTTCCTCCGGACTTACTATTATTTGTTGGTTACTTTATTGAGACTTTATGGTGTATGGTTATATTATTCTTTCAATGCATGATAATCAGACTTATTTTAAAATTTGACATCTTACTTTTCAAATACTAGGTGGTTAGTAATTATAAAAATGTTTTCGACAGTGATGCTATTAACTGAGCCAACTTGGAATTTTGATTTAATTTAATAAAGGAGTAGCTACCCGGTATTTAATTAGTCGGGGTGTCACAAACTGGAGCCACTGCCGGTGCCTGAGGTGGTGCCTATTGTGCTACGGCCAAAGCAGCGTTGACCACCTGAGCCAGAATAGCTGCCACTTCAGCGACATTCATCATACCTTGAGCAGGTGCAGGCTGAGCCTCTGGCTGGGCTTCCCTAGGAACTCTTTGTACACGCTTTGGAGGCACCTGAAAAGAGAGAAGATCTTCATAAGTCTATAGTTATATTCTCAAATTAGCAGAAGAACGTAGAACATATAAAGAGTACAATAATCCTAAAATATAGGGCTCTATATCAAAGGACGCTACGCGAAAACATAATAAGCCGCACAAATCCTAAGGACACTAGAACCTGATGCTCTGATACCACCTGTGACACCCCTCCTAATTAATTACCAGGTGATCAGTCCTTAATTAATCAATTTCAGAATATCAAGTTGGTTCAGATAATGCATCACTGCCGAGAACTCAAATTTTAAATTTAATAAAGCTAACCACCTAGTATTTTAAAAAGGTTGATATCCAAATTTTATCTTCTCATTAACTACTAACAAAAGAATATCAATAATCACCATGCATCACTGTAACATAAGTACAGTCCAACTGAAGTAAAATAAATGGTTGGAGTAAACATCTCCAAATACAATCCCATATAATAAATCAAATGAAAGAAACCAAATCCAAAAGAGAGTTTAAAATGACTAAATTTCTGAAAGTAAGCATGAGTAAGGACGACATGTCCAAGCAAGATGAATAACTGAAGAAGGACGGATAGACTGAATCGTCTACTAGCAATGATCCTGCAGCTTCCACAACAGCTACAGCACGACTACTGAATAGAGTCTCCTAAGGTTGGTGCCCTTGTGGCTGGGCACCTAAAAATAATGGAACAGTAGAAAGTTAGACATAAAAATGGGTCAGAGCCCGAGTTGAACACAGTTTAAAAATAACAAGTGCTTAAATTGATTCAATTAGCACAATTATTAATCAAATTAACTTAGCGTACTCACTTGAGATACTCGCTCCTCAATCTAGTGTGCACTTCTAACGAGCCTAACTACCCGTACTAGTCATGATACCCTGACTGACTACTAAGTGTATAATATGAATTTTGAAAGTCTCTCTAAATAACGTAAAAATTGACGTACTTATAATTACAATATAGAATTAGGATTTCTTTAGGTTATTCTCATATTCTAGATGCCCAACTGATAATACCATAAGTGTACAGATAACAATATTGACAACATCAAAAGGCAATAAACATGATTTCCGGTATACACACCTTATTTGCTTTATGTATACATATCAAATTATATAAGTATAGCAATATTACACCCTTGGTTAAGAACCCATTAGTACTACGCATACTCGACTATCTAGTCCACTTGCAAAGCTCACGCATAGAGGATAACATGTTCAATCTCTCAAGAACCAATAGAAACATAAACACATATTGGAGGCGAACATAGTCCCAAGCCGATGGGTTATGCCCATACCTATGCACCCATACGACTGTCATCACTATCATTCTCATGGATAGCCCGTACCCAGGTTCCATGCTCTAGTGGTACAACTCTAAATCCCCCGAAGGCACACAAGATTCGGTTGTCCACAACGAGTTAACCTCCGTTCGATAGCCAGTAGCTAGGTACGTTATACACATAAGATTTTGAACAATAAGCATGCACACCACTTATATAAATTCATTAGCTTTCCCACAATCGAGTGTTTGCAGTACGTATATTAACTCTTATTATAACCCTTACTTTATTCGTGTATACCCTAACTTGTATTTTTGCACCCCCTCAATTTTATGAATTTTATACCTTTCAAGGGTCGACATATTCTCCTCTCACTATAATAATCAATATAAGTCACTTAACGATCATACTGGTTCAACACTCACTTGAATTAGCCTACGGGAAGTTCTAAACAAAATTCGGGCTTAAAAAGGCCATTCTGGAATCTCGTTAGAAGACCCAGAAATCTCGTTCCAATGAGGTCGTTCGAACGAAGGTACTTCGAATGAACCCCCAAACTCGTTAGAAGGGCTACTGGAATCTCGTTAGAAAGTCTCATTTGAATGAGGTCGTTCGAACGACCTGGGCTGGACTTCTAACGAAATTTCCGAAGTTGTCTAGTTCGTCTCTCAACTTCGTTTTCCCAATTTTCACCACTCAAAACTCAACCTAAATTCACTCCAACCCAATACAATGTTTCCCACTATCCTAAGTCATCTTAGAACACATAATAACATAGTTTTGGAGGTCAAATCATTCAAATCATCATGTAATTTCAATAAATTCCCAAACGTTACCACAAACCATATTAACATGAACCCAGAATTTATTTGTTCATAAAACTCCATTTTAATTCGTGATTTACATCTAGTTCATCAACTTTCACATTTCTACTAAGGGGAAAATCCTCTACATGCAAACCCCCATCATATTTTTCTAAATATTCTATACGATTTCATCATAGGAAAACCCAAATTGGTATTTATTGTTCTAAAACTTCAATATAGGTTAACAAGAGTAATAATTTCTAAGAGAAGAGCAAGATAATCACTTGCCTTAAAAATGAACTTTGGATTTGCGGGTTGAAATTGTTATAGGAACGATCCTCCTGACATGATTTATGCATTGGTGTGCTTTTCGTTGTGAAAGGTTGAATTCTTGGCTAAGGCTCCAATGGAGTCTACTTCTTCTTCCTTGGTTCTCTCACTCTCTTTCCCTCTCTCCTCACATAGGTTGAAGCTGACAGCCACTAATCCTTAATGCCTTTTTAATTAACCCAATTTTCGTCCATTTAATTACCTTAAAATTCCTAAAGACCAAAATACCCCTCTGGGGTGCCGTTTTGGATTAAAATGTCCCGGACTCCCAATAACATACCTGAATAGTGTTTTCTGACTATTTTGACCCTTCGGGACACTCTGGCGCACACAAAACAGTCGTTCGAGTTATATAAAAATAAATTATCTTTTAACCCCCCAAATATGTACAATTAACGCGACTCATACGCGTCCCAAATATTTATAACACAACTACCGTGTATCTCATTCCTGGCCATACCATTATTTCAATAATTACTAACTCTCATCCCGTTAGTGATTATTATCATAAAATTGGACAAATTTCAATTTAAATTTTCTCCCTTAAATTTAATCAATCCCCATTTTCCATAAAATAGTTATACGTAAAAATACGAGGTATTACATACAATCGCTGGCAAGTGGCGGCAGACTCGTATGACCACTTCTGGAGAAGTAAATCTGGCAGATCCATCACTAGAGGCTCACGTCACTATGCTAGAGCATTGGTTGAAGCTGAGCAAACTTTTGAAGAAGCGAGCTCGGCCAAAAGTTGAGGACGAACATAAAAATCAACTAAAGGAAAGACCCAAGGTGATAACCAACCATGGAAAGGATCAATCTAGCGTCTAGAGAACCTCCTTAGAGAGATGGCCAAATCTAAGAATCCTCTGCCAGGGGATTTTACAAAAGGATGTCCATTTATCTCTTTGATCGGGGTGTACGCTACTCCTTTCAAATTCAAGAAATCATTTTTCATGCCAAAATACGATGGGAAGATGGATCTTATTCTGTATATCGAGTAGTACTAAGAAGTTACAGACATTTATTCCATCCTAGATGAGATGAGGTGTCGAGCCTTCTCAAGCATTATAATTGGCTCTGCCCAAATCTGGTACAATGGTCTTCCTATAGGGAAAATACAAAAATTTTAGTAACAGGCTAATGGGCGATAGAGGGCCAATGAGAGCACCCATGATTATAACCTGATTTAACACAGAGAAGCTGGAAGTGGTGTATTACAACGAGCCAACTGATATAACGGCTCTAATTATAAGGTTATAATCAAGGACGTTATTTTGGGCATTCGCTAAGGAGCCACCCAAGACTATGACAAAACTACTGGCCAAGGTAGGGAAGATCGTGAATGTTAAAGAGGTAATGGCGGCTAAAGAATCCAGCCACCCTAAACCATTGGCCGACAAAACAACTGGTAAATAAGAGTATAAGGATAGAAAGGTTGAGAAACGAAAGAATTATGACGAGTTCATATCTCTCACGGTTGGCATCCACCACATCCCAGAGGAAACTTAGGGAAGAAAATACCTCAGATGGCCAGGAAACTTTAAAATGTCAGTGAACCGGAAGGACAGAAGCAAGTACTGCAAATTTCACATAGACCATGGTAACAATGTAAACAGTTGTATATCTTTAAAGAATGAGATCAATATATTAATCAGTAAGGGAAAGCTGTCCAGATACTGTGACACCCCGCCCAATTAAATACCGGGTGATTAGTCCTTTATTCAATTTAAAACAAAGTGTTCAGTTGGTTCATTCTTATCATCAATGTCGAAATACATTTAACATTAATAAACACCTAATAAATAATTAAGCTAGTGTAAAAATATTTTTCATGTTTAAGTTGTACCAAAATAATACATTAATAATTTTTAAATATTAAGACATTAACTATTTACCATTCACAGGAAATATAATAAATATTGGATATAACGCAACTGCTGAAATAAATAAGACTGGATAAAACATTCCAGTTTAAAGTCTCAAACCATTAAACCATAAAATACTCAATCCAACTGAAATCAACTACTAAAATAAACTGAGTACAATCTTTCTGATAAAACGACTAAGAATGGGAGACACATGCCCTAAATGAAATGTCTGGATAGCACGGAAGGAAATGATAGAGGCGTCTAAATGCAAGTACCTGCAACTCCCACAATCGCTGCAGTTCGCTAAATAATCTAAGCATCTAAGTTTGGTTACCCTGTGGCTGGGCACCTGATATAATACACACACATATATATATATATATATTGAAAAAGCAAGTATTTAAAATTTGCAATAAAGCAAGTATTATGTGCATGATAGCTTGTCGGACTCTCACGTGAGATTCTCGCCTCTCATCTATTATGAACGCCTAACATACATCTACCCCATATTAGTTATGCTACCTATCCTAACTAGTTAGAAGTCACCATACCACCATCTACGTCACTGGTAGTATACCCATATCGCCCATACAATACGTTATTAAAGTAATTTATCCCACATAACTAAGTATCATTATTCACCATTAGACTGGTTAATCTTTTACCCACTAAGATTATTTTATTTCTCATTGTTACTCTATCTACTAATTTCACACAGTAGAATTTTTCCAAGCTTATATATATATATATATATATATATATATATATATATATATATATATATATATATATATAGTCACATCATCCCTATAAATGTATACTACACCTGCTCCATTTGGTTAATACCAGTTGGCGCAAATCAATTATTATTATCACCATATCTACCAGTTACACACATTAGACATATTCACAAGCATATATATATATAGTCACATCATCCCTATACATATATATACTAATCCTGCACCCCTTGGTTAAGACCACTTGGCGCAATGCATACTCTGCTATCATGTCCCAGTGCATCACTCACTGCATAAAGGACTGTTGGTTCAATATCTCACGAACCATAAAACTCAAATCACATATATTGGGGGCGAACATAATCCCAAGCCAAATGGGTCACGCACATACCTATGCTCCCATTTAGATGTCAAAACTATCCTACATCCCAGATAGCACGTAACCAAGTTCATATGCTCTGGGTACAAGTCAAATATCCCCCCGATGGGCACACATGATAAGACTGTCCACTACGCGAAAACCTCCTCCCGATAGCAAGCAGCGTAGGTATGCTATACACATAATAATAAACATATAATAGGCATACACACATCCTATTAAAATTAATGGGTATTCACCCAACCCGTACATATATTTTCCATATGTGGTATTTTATTATTACTTCCTATAATACAATTATTTCGATTACTCTCTCTCGAAATTTCCAAGGTTAACTTACCGTGCCAATATTTACAGTATTATTTCCCAAATACTTCCTAAGAATTGTACACTATACTAAATTCATCAAATAACAATTTTCCTCACTCAAATTAACTGTGTAACTCGAATTTGACTGAAACGGGATTTTCTAGATATTTTTTTTGAACATGTCGTTCAAACCAAGTGTGATGTTGTTTGAATGACATCTTACGAGATCCCTTCTCATTCAAACCAGGCTCAATCTCATTCGAATAAGATTGAGCAGTTCCCTTCCCCAAACAGACCTGCAACATTTTTCCACTACTAATAGCTAAAGAACCTCTACTGCTCATTCCCAATCACCAAAACAACAACCCAAATTGATATTCCAACAAGTTTAGATGATTTCTAACAACCTAGAATCATTAAAATCTCTAAAATATATCAATTAGATATAAAATCCCCAAATTTGACATTAAAGCCCTAGTTCTTCAAATTTCAATTCCAGAACCATCAAGACCGAGATTCGCTTATCAATTTCAACATATAATTTCAGGATTTGTATTCTACATGCAAAGGGGTTCTATTCTTTATCAACATAATCTCTCAATCCATGATTTAAATTCTCTAAATTCTCCCAAATAAATTCTAAATCATGTATTTGATTCCTATACTAACATGAGCACAATTATTGCTAATAGAAAGCAAGTAATAAACACTTGCATAGATTATGATGTTCTGATCCCTTGATAAAATTGGCATAGGCTTGTTCCTTGTCTTTCGATCTACGCTTTGGTGGGATTTGTGGTGTGAGTTCTTGAGTTTTGCACCAAGAACACCTATGGACTCTTTCTCCATCTTCCTTTGTGGTTCTCTCTCCATTTCTCTTAGGTTCAGAAACTGACAAACTTCATCTCACCCACGTACACTCCCTTTTATTTTTCTAATTTGCGTCCATATTAATTCACAAAAAATTCAAAGGACAAAAATACCCCCACGGGGTGCCAATTAGGTCTAAAAATATTTTGGAGTCCAAATAAAATATCCGGGTAGAATTTTTTTACTATCTCGACAATTTCGGACTCAATGGAACATTCGAAATGGCCATACGAGTTATTTAAACATAATTTACTTCTTTAATCTATGAAATTAGTCCCGACGCGACTCACACACGCATCCCGACTTAATATACCAAACTGTCGTATTTCTCACTCTCGATAAATTTATAGAATTTCATAATTCCATATTACATATCCACACAGTGATATTCAATAATTTTCCATCAATAAGTATTAACCCTTGGCATGTTAGTTAATAATTATTTTAATTCGGGTTAAATAAATATTAATTTATCACATTTTAATTTAATTAATACAATAATAATAATTAATCCCATAATTATTTACATTGTCAAAAATATGGGGTGTTACAGATACGTGGATGGAAATGGCCGACCAAATCTTGAGGAGGATAGGGCTAGAGGAAGAACATAATTGCCTTTTGGAGGGCGAATGATAAGAAGAGGGAAAGGGACGATGACTTAGATGAAGATCCAGATCTCACAAAAAAATACAAAGAACCCATGCATTACGTTGGCATGATACCTTTTGCCTGCTATTTCATTACGGGAGGAGGAGCTAGTGGGGGAGAAGACCTTGCAAAAATATAAGACTAAACGAGTCACAAGCTTGGGTGCATACCCAAGTTAATTTGATAGCCAATTTGAACAAATAACCTCATAAGGTTAACATAGATAAACATATCATTAACATTTCAAAAGATGACCTATCTGGGGTATTGTACCCTCACGATGACCCTCTGGTCTTCACTATGATCATCTATAAAGGATGGGTGGCTAGAGCAGTGGTAGACAACGGTAGCTCTATAGACATAAGGTTCTACAGCTGTTACAAGAAATTAAAGCTTCAGGATATTGAGCTAACACCTTATCACTGACCTTTGATTGGTTTCTCGGGTGAAAAGGTGTATCCACTAGGTATGACGGAGTTGAAAGTCATAGTGGGTCCTTGCCCAATTAAACGAACAGAGAAAATAGGTTTCTTTATCCTCAATAAGAATGTGTTGTCAGCCTACAACATGATATTTGGCAGGATCAACCTGAACAAGATTGAAGCTGTCCCATCTGCAGTGCATAAGTGCTTGAAGTTAACAACCCACTTCGAAGTGGGAGTCATCAAAGCCAACTAAAAAGTAGCGCATGAGTGTTATTACATCTCAACAAGATAAGAAGAACACAAGAAGTTGATGACCACTTAAAGATGGCAATTTTTGACTCGATAATCCGTTTACGGTAATAACCCGAAATGACCCGAACATGACCCGATTAGCTTGTATAGATTTAAGAGTACCCAAAACTTATACTAAAATAAAAATCAAAGCGACTCGAAAATTACACGACTAACCCGAATTGCCACCCTATCCTATTGAAACTACTGATCCCCGAGACAAAGAAAAATTGGTCAATCAGTAACCTACTGAAGAGATTGAAGGATTCCCACTTGACAATGATCACCCAGGACAGGAGATTCAAATTTGTTTATCATTAAACCCGCGTTTGAAGCAAGAGCTCGTAGAATTCCTATAGCAACATAAGAATGTATTTTCATGGATCCGCGATAACATGCCCAATATAGATATTGAATTCATGTGCCATGAGTTAAACGTGGTAGAAGGAGACAAACTCGTCAAACAGAAGTGAAGGGTTTTCGACGCCGAGAAGAACCTGGTCGTTCAGGAAGAGGTCCACAGCTCCCGAAGGCTAATTTTATCGAGGACGTCAACTATCCAGAATGGTTGGTTAATGTGGTTATGGTGCGTAAAAAGAATGACAAATGGAGCATGTGCATCGATTTCACTCATCTAAACATGTGTGTCCTAAAGATTATTACCCGATCCCATGGATTGACCAGGTGATCGATGCCACCTCAGGCCACGAACTTCTTAACTTCATGTATGCCTACTCTGGCTACATCCAGACCAATATGAATCCTTTTGATAGGGAAAATACTCCCTTTATAACCCATATAGATACTTACTGTTATAATGTAATTCCATTTCTTCTTAAAAATGTCGAGACCACCTACCAGAGACTAGTGATAAAGTCTTTGAAAACCAAATTAGGGTCCACATAGAGGTTTATGTGGACGATATGCCAACAAGATCAAGGTAGCAACTGACCACATAAAGGACCTGGGGTACACCTTTAATAAGTTAGAGAAGTACCAAATTAAGCTATACTCAACATGAAACCTCCCACAGTGAAGAATGACGTGCAAAGTCTAACAAGGCGAGGAGCTGCACTTAACAGGATTATTTTCAGAGCTAGTGATAAGTGCTTGCCCTTCTTTAAAGTGTTAAGGAAGTAATTCGAATGTGATAAAGAATGTGAAAATGCTTTCATAGAATTAAAGCATTATATGGGTTCCTCTCATCTCCTATCACACCCCATCGTTGGAGAAAACTCTACCTATACCTCGTAGTGTTCAAATTAGCTGTTAGTTCATCACTAGTGAGGCAAAAGGAAGGAGTCTAGAGATCAGTTTACTATACCAGTAGAGCATATCAAGGAGCTAAAGTTCGATACCCACGAATGGAGAAACTGGCCTTGGCACTGATAAAAGCTTCACGAAGAATGAAGTCGTACTTTGAGGCCCACACCATTATAATCTATACAGACTTGGAGGCAGGTCCTACATAAACAAGAGAAATTTGGTCAGCTCATGGCTTAGGCAGTTGAACTGGGCGAGTATGATATACAGTAAAAACCTAGGACATCTATAAAAGTATAGGTGTTAGCGAATTTCATTGTTGAGTTCACCTACGAGGAGAAATTATCAGAACAGATTCCTCGAGAGAGTGTTCGATTCTTAATGACGAGCAGACTCCCCCGGAGGAAACCTTAATTCCTAATAGCATTAAGCAGACTCCCATGGGAGAGAGCTCCTCCAAAACGGACTGTATGAAGAGTCACATAAAAAGATTCTGAAGTTTAGCAAAATCGAAGAAGCAGACTTCGACCAAGGTAGTGTTATCTGGAAGTTATATGTTGATGGATCCTCTTGTTTGGCGACAAGTGGTGCAGGCATTATCATCATCACATCAGATGAAATAGATGTATAATATTCTCTGCGTTTTTAATTTTAAGCCTCCAATAATAAAGAAGAATATAAAGTTCTGATTGCTGGGCTAAGATTAGCTTCATCCATGGGAGCCGGCCACATTACGGCACATAGCGACTCCCAACTAGTTATCAACCAGGTCCTGGGAGTCTATGGCACAATACTTAGCCATTGTACGGCAGGATTTAGAAAAGTTCGCATAAGTGAAAATTATAAGGATCTCCAAGTCGAAAAACATTCGAGCAGATGACTAGCCTCGATAACCCGAACATCTTTAAGAAGGATGGTACCAATTGAAGTACTAGCGCATAGGAGCACAAAGGAGGATAACCTTAAAATAATGGAGATAAATCTAGGACCATCTTATATGTAACCTATATGAGCATATATGGAAGCCGATGAACTCCCCGTTGATCCGAATGAAGCGAGAAAGCTGAGCTACATGGAAACCCACTACATGATGGAGGTAAGAGTACTATACAGAATAGGGTAAACTATCTCACTATTGAGATGTGTTCATCCAATGGAAGTCAAAAAGCTTGTTAAGGAGGTGCAGGAAGGATATTATGGAGCCCACTCCACTCGAAGGTCATTGGTCAAGCTAATAGCAACTCAAGCTTATTTTTGACCGACCATGAAGCTTGATTGTGCGAATTATGCGAAGAAATGTGCAAATTATAGAAGTACGCAAAGGTCCACCATTCATTAAGGGATCCATTGATGCCAATGGAATCTCCATGGCCATTTATGATACAGTGGATCGAGATGGTCGGCCCATTACCGAGGATAAAAGTTCGGTATAAATACCTAGTCGTGGTGGACTACTTTACAAAGTGGGTAGAGGTCGATCCCCTGGTATAAATGCCTTAAGAAAGGGTATTCTAATTTATTTGGAAGATGATCATATGTTTTTATGGTATTCCCTTCGCATTCATCATGGACCATGGAACTGAGCGTGCGGCTTACGATAGACTATAATGCGGAAGTAAACAATTTGCCAAAATAAACTCCAATTACCTATAAGTTTACTATGTTATTCAATATGGGACCAATTCAAACTTTTCTTGAATTTCTAACTTTGCTAAAACAGATTTTAGTTTGCCAAGTTAATTAATAGTCCTATTTATTATCTTAAGTTAACTAGGTGTCAAAACAGATAATATATGATTCAATTAATTAGGTGCATTTCTAGTATTAAACCTACTTTTTCGTATGAGGTGAGATATTACAAATTTGTAAAGTAAAGCACAATGTATTTATTTTACGTCGCACAAACCCTTCCCCGGGAAAAAACCACGGACCCCTTTAGGAGTCACATAATCTACTTCCACTAAAATAATAAAACCAACAGGAACGAGTTACAATCAACAAACACGACAACTAAAGAACATAGTGAAAAACGTCGCTAATGTCGTTTAACACAAGGTTAAACTGTATAAGCAACTCCGAATGTTTGTTGGAGAAACCCTTTTCTTTTGAAAATAAAAGTTATAAACAAGATTTGTTTACAAAGAAACTTATGTACGAGAGTAATTAAGATTATGTAATCAGTTTTTAAAACTAAGGAAGTTTCAAAAATTCAGCACACTTAAAGAATGAGGTGAGTAGATGAAGATAATCAACACAATGATTTTTAACGTGGTAAAACCTCTCCCAACAGAGGAAACATCCACGGTGACTTCTAAGTCACAAAAACAAAAATCCACTAATAACAAAAATCACTTATAAACAACACAACATGCAAGCACACAAATCAACCTATTCTAAGTTTAGGAATATACCCCACTTGGCTCCTTCTAACTTCTGATAGATCTGATTTGTTGATGATGTTCTCCGGTTTGCTAACTTCCTTTGCTTTAGCTTCTTTACGTCGATTCAATGATCTCAGATCTTAAACACAACACTTCCAGTGTAGTAGTGTGTAAAGTGTTTGTGTGGTGAATCCTATTCACATGCATGAACTCACACACACTTAGATTTACAAAAAGTCCTATACAAATTACATATAAAGTCTATATGCAGTAATTTTGTTATTTTTCTTTCTTACAAAACTAAAAACCTTTTGACCTTTAAATATAACCTAGATTCCACGGAGATCTTGCTTAAGAAATCGGTCAAGACCTTTCTCAATCTCTTTTGAAAATATTTAGGAGATTGAAAACCCTCCAAGTGCGAATCCAACTAGGTCAGGTTAAGTTTTGTAAAAACAGAAACTATAAAACATTTTTAAAACCAAAACAGAAATGATTTTCTTAAATCAAGTTGAAAATATGCAGATCTAGTGAAAAATGTAACATTCAGAGTATAGATCTAACATTTCTATGAAAAAGAAACTAGATCTTCACTCTAACGTTTAAGTTGTGTACAAGATCAGAAATCACGAGGTTACAGCAACAATATGAACAAACCACTCTCTCTCTCTCTCTTTCAAACACTCAGGTTGTGTTTGGGGTAAGGTTTATTTGAAGGTTTGTTTCAGAGACGAAGTGTTTAGGGTTAGGGTTTGGTTTTGGCTAACTGTTTCCCTTTCTCTCTCTTCTCTCTATTCTTTTATCTCTTCTCTCACTTCTCTCTTATTTTTTTTTCTCTCTGGAAGACGAATGCCTAAAAGTTCTCTAAGGCTGAGAAGTGAAGGGTATTTATAGTGCCTGGGGAAGGTTCTGGACGTTCGAGGCAAATCAAAGGCTGAGATCAAGTCTTCAAAGGTTTGACTTGATCCAATGGTTCTAAAACAACAGTGGTTTAAAAAGATTCTAATTGGTTCAAATGGATAGCACCGGGATTAACCAAGAACGCATGCAAACCCTTGATAAGAAATGATCCAACGATCAAAAATCATCCATCCAACCCTCTCACATAAGAAACACAAATACATTAACCCGGAGGATGACAAGTGTTGGCTAGTTATAGGCTCTCACACGCGCGTCAAAATTATTACAAAACCTCACCCTGAAGTCTCTAGCGCTTTGAGATAGTACCCAACCAAACAATTTAGTGAAAAAAGAAGTTTCTAAAATAGTAAATTAACCCCAAAAACTTTATTATCCCATTTTATTAATAAAAACAATTATTAAAAAAATGTTTAAAAAAAGTTTAAAAAGATTTAAAAATTATTTAAAATTCCCAAAAAATTATTAAAGCACCAATTAAAGGGGAATTAAACACACACTCAATTTAAGGCAATATTAACACATGTATGCACTTCTAATTGTGTGTTGTGTGATTCATTTTATACCATCATTGATCTTTGAAGAGGATTAGAGAGATAGGTTCTGAGGCTTTTTGGATTCTAGGATGGACTACCAATTTTGTCAATATTTCCAAATTAGTTGAGCACTTATACAATGTAGACTTAAGCAAGTCAAAGGTATAAGGTGCTTCAATCTCCCCCTTTGGAAATATGCGAAAAAATCTCCTTTGAGTTAGCTTAAAACTCGTAGGGAACAAAAAAATAAAACCTAGTCCTATACAAAAGATACTATCTACCCAAGTCCTAGAAAGTCAAAAATTACATAACTCAACTATTTACAAATTTTTACCCTAGAAACGGTAGACAATCAGAAGAAGAGATTCCTGCAAATATACACACTAAGATCAAGCAGTTTAGATGAAATGAGAACAAAAATGAACTTCATAAAACTCAAATTTCTCCCCCATTTTGTCTCAAATGGACAAAGGGTAAAACTTAAAGTTTTAAGAGTTTAATCAGCGCATACCATGCCTATAGAATTTCGCAAATACAGAAATTTGTTATAGTCTAAAGGTTTAGTGAACATGTCTGCAAGTTGCAGACCAGTAGGCAGGTAATGAATTTCTAATTCCTTAGTTTCAACAAGTTCACGAATAAAATGATGCCTTATTTTAATATGTTTAGTTCGCGAGTGTTGAACCGGGTTTTTAGATATGTTAATGGCGCTTTGATTGTCACAATAAAATTGTAATTGTTCTTCTTTAATCCCATAATCACTTAACATCTGTTTGATCCATAACAATTGAGCACATAAACTTCCTGCTGCTATATATTCGGACTCAGCCGTAGATAAAGATGTGCAATTCTGTTTTTTACTACTCCAACCAACTAAATTATTGCCGACATAATAACAGGCACCTGATGTACTTTTACTATCATCAGTACAACCGACCCAATCAGCATCAGTATACCCTATGATGGTGCTACAGGTATCTTTAGTGTACCTAAGTCCAAGGTTAAGAGTGCCTTTTATGTACTTTATTATACGTTTTACACTCAATAAATGGCTCTCTTTATGGTTATTCTGGTAACGAGCGCACAAACATACAGCATACATTATGTCTGGTCGTGAGGCAGTTAGGTAGAGTAGGCTACCAATCATACTACGATAAAGTGTGGAATCAACTGACTTTCCATGTTCATCTTTACATAATTTAACAGTAGTACTCATAGGTGTTTTGGAAACTTTAGCATTCTCTAAGACAAATTTCTTAACAAGGTCTAAGGCATACTTAGTTTGAGAAACAAATAGACCATCAGAATTCTGTTTCACTTGAAATCCTAAGAAAAGATGTAGCTCCCCAATAAGGAACATGTGAAATTCCTTATGCATACTAGTAGAAAAGGATTTAACTTCAGAGTTTGAAGTTGACCCGAAAATGATGTCGTCTACATAGACTTGGGCGATGATAATGTTTTTGTCAAAATGTTTGACAAAGAGAGTCTGGTCATTTCCTCCTCTCTTAAAACCCTTATCCAACAAAAAGTTGGAAAGGCGTTCATACCAAGCTCGAGGAGCTTGTTTTAAGCCATACAAAGCCTTTTTTAGACGAAAGACATGGTTAGGGTATTTAGGGTCAATGAACCCTTTGGGTTGTTCTACATATGTTTCTTCAGACAGAATCCCATTTAAGAAGGAAGATTTGACGTCCATTTGATAAAGTGTGAATTTTAAGTAACACGCTATGGCGAAAAGAAGTCGAACAGATTCAAGACGAGTGACAGGGGCAAAAGTCTCGCTGAAATCTATCCCTTCTATTTGAGAGTAGCCTTGAGCAACTAGTCTAGCTTTGTTTCTAAGAATCACCCCATTTTCATCAGATTTGTTCTTAAAGATCCAACGTGTTCCAATAACATTTTTGTTTTGAGGCCGAGGTACGAGATACCAGACATCGTGAATGACGAATTGTAAAAGTTCTTCCTGCATAGCAGAAATCCAGTGTGTGTCATTCAATGCTTCATTAACATTTTTCGGTTCCACAAGGGAGACGAAACATGCATAATTAGCATAATTTCTTAACTGGGATCTAGTACGAACTGGCTCATTAGGATTACCGACCATGTTGTCAATGGGATGATCTTTAGAGACCCAGCCAGGTACTTCTGGACTCTCAATAGGTAATGAGTCATCTATTTTTGGTGAATCATTTTTGAAATCATTTTCAGATTCAACCACAATAGGTGATTCAGATATCTTATTTTCGACAATAGTGTCACTTACAATTACATTTATCGATTCCATAAGGGCCTTAGTATGCAGATTGTATATACGATAAGCACGACTGTTTGATGAGTATCCTAAGAAGATGGCTTTATCACCACGAGTTTCGAATTTAGACAGATGTTCTCTGTCTTTACAGACATAACACTGACTTCCAAAGGTTCTTAGGTATTTCAGATTAGGTTTCTTACCGTACCACAACTCATAAGGGGTTTGTTTAGAGTTTTTCCTAAGATAGACCCTATTAGTGATGTGACAGGCAGTTCTAATGGATTCTACGCAAAAGTATTTAGGTAGGGATTTAGCATGCAACATGACACGTGCCATCTCTTGAAGAGTTCGGTTTTTCCTTTCAGCAATACCATTCTGCTGAGGAGTTTTAGGGGCACTAAATTCATGTTTGTAACCGTTGTAGTCACAATATTCAACTATTCTTGTGTCTATGAACTCTACCCCTCTATCACTACGGATGCGATTGACTTGTGTGTCCTTCTCATTTTCAATTCTTAGAAGAATTTTCAAAAAATTCTGAAACGTGTCAGATTTATGTTTCAAGAAGGCAACCCAAGTGAATCGTGTGAAATCATCAACCATGACAAGGATATAACTGTGTTCACATAGACTAACAGTTCTAGAGGGACCAATAAGGTCCATATGGATGAGATCTAAAGGTCTAGAGGTGAGAATGTCTTTAACCTTTTTATGCGAAGTCTTAACTATTTTTCCTTCCTGGCAATGACCACAGACAACACTGGAAATAGGTTTAATTTTAGGAATACCTCTAACTATCTCTTGACTAGACAATCTACCAAGGATATCATAACTTAAGTGACCCATACGATTATGCCAGATCTCATTGTCATCCATTCTGACAATGTTACAGGTTTCAGAACTAGTCTTGACAGTATAACAATTGTCAGGTGTTCTAAATCCTGTAATAATGCATTCACCTTTATCATTTAGAATTTTACAATTGTTCTTTGAAAAGGTGACAGTATGGTCAGAGTCACAAAATTGTGATATACTTAGGAGGTTGGCTTTAAGGCCTTTAACTAACAGAACATTTTCGAGAAAAAGGCATTCCTTCTTCTTTTAGGGTTCCTTTACCTATGATCTGAGATGAGACACCATCACCAAAAACTACTTTCCCACCAGCAAATCTGGTTTTGTTTAGAAGTTTTGTTTCATCTCCTGTCATATGTTTGGAACATCCTGAATCTAAGTACCAACCAGATGAAGTGTGTTCAGCTTTTAAAGCAGTGATGACAATGTTACACTTCATTTGGGGTAAAAGATCCTCTTTTCTAACCCAAATAGCTCTAGTTTTAATTTTGCGCAAGTTTGCTCTCATTTGATAAAATTTTCGAGACGCTTTTTATCGAAAAACATTTGGAGCAGCAAACTGATTGTTGTGAAAAAGTTGAGCTTTTGGTTTAGGAAAGTTTCTGGGAGCCTTTCTCTTAAATGAACTCTTAGTTTTGGTCTTTCTATTTCTGTTGTTAGAGTTCTTATCAGGTTGTCTTGGAAGGACATAGTTGTTACGACTTTGCCTAGAATAGTTAAAGTTCTTATAGACAGAAGTATTGTATATAGTGGTGTTTAGACGCCTAGCATAACAACCTTCAAAGGAGTGACCATAAATGTCACAGTAAGAGCAATATTGATTGCTTGAGGGATGAATTTCCTTGGGAAAACTTCTAAAGATAGGTTTGAGAGCGTTCTGTTCATAAGTCCTATTTCTAGGGGGTATGGTCTTATAGGTAGAATCAGCCTTTCTGATCAAAGGACAGACGTATTTAGTCTTAAGTGCAGTCTCAACATTAGAATAACTAGACTCTCCAATGTCTTTATGTTGTTGCTTTTGATCAAATTCATTTTTAATCAAATGAAAGTCTGGACATGTTTCAATTGGTCTTTTGCCCCCCAGACACAAACTTAATAGGTTCAAGTTTTGTTGTTTGAGATTTGTTCTTAGGGCAAAATCCAATACCGGTTCTATCATCAGAATTGGTCTTGGAGTCAACAACAAAGTCAGTAAAACAATTTGAATTGTTTTCAAACTTAGAAAACTTTTTGAAAATAGTAGCTGTCTTTATTTTTGCTTCCTCCAATTCTAATAATGTTCCCTTATATTTCATTTCCAGGGTTTCATTAGTTTTAGTCAACTCTTTTAATTTTTGATCAAAAGTTTCAATTTCAGATTGATGAGATAGACACTGGTTAGTGTACTCTTCAGCATTCAACTTCACTATAAGACTTAGATCATCTAATTTCTTAGTAAGGTCTCTAATAGTCTTCTCCAATCTAGTGCCTTTTTTAAGAGTCTTAGTATACAAGGTATGGATATCAGGGAGGTCATCCGTGTCTGAGTCGCTAAGTGAAGTGTGTGTAGTGACCCCTAACGATTCAGTTTTAGTACTCACGCACCCATTTGCATCGTCATTATCGAGATCACTTTGACTCACACACACGGAACTAGAACTAGCAACATTTTCAGACAATAGAGCATCTAGGCCAATCAAAGCAGTATTCACACAAGCAGAAGTAGGAGCATCATTATCACACACATGAGTACCATCATTGTAAATGATCTTAGCATAAAAATACATGCAAGGGTCAAGTGCATTAGATGACTCAAGTTCCTCTTCATCAGAGTCACTTAAATCATTCCAAGTTTTACAGACATTGGCTCTATTGTGTGTTTGGCTTTATTCAGATTAACTCTGCAGTCGTGTGCAATGTGACCTAGTTTCCCACATCTAAAACATTCAATCTTTTTAAGGTCTCTAGTGGGTCTGGAATTATTGTCCTTAGGATGTTTGTCAAGTCCTCTCTCATGAGGTTTGGAATTAGACAGAGTAGGATAATTAGGCTTGCCTTGTTTAGTAGCCTATTTGTTTCGAAATTTGACAATTTTCTTAAATTGTTTAGACATTAAGGCAATCTGATTATCTAGTTTGTCTATATCACACTCCTCGTCAGAGTCAGAGTTAGTCAAATTGGACTCAAGTTTGGGTATCTTAGAGGCAAAACTCAAGTTAGAGTTAGGTTGTTTTCTTTGAGAATGATTCAATTGTTTCTTAAAGTCTAATTCCATTTCCACAGTTCTAAGTTTGCTACTGAGTAACTCAGGAGTAAGGTTTTGATCATTCATTTCCTCAATAACATACCTCTTACTGTCGAACTTTTGTGGTAATGACCTTAGAATTTTAGAAACAATTTCATTTCTATCATAAGTAATACCATTAGCATGCAACTTAGTGACTATATCAGTTAAGTTCATGTAAAAATCATCAAAAGATTCAGAATCAGACATGATCAAAGAGTTGTACTGCTGGATAAGCATTTGGGTTTTAGCAGCTTTGACTCTTGAGTCTCCTTCATGTGCAGTGATTAATGTGTCCCATGCTTCCTTAGAAGTGGCACAAGATGAGATTATTTTGAACTCATACTCATTAATGGACATAAAAATGGCATTCTTGCCTTTATTGTTATTTCGAGAAATGGTTTTCTCTTCTTGGGTAAATTCACTTAAGATTTTCTTTACCCTCTCATCACTTCCTTCAGTGGCTGGTTTTGTAGGATAAGTGTATCCATTTTCGATAATATCCCAGACATCATCTCCTAAAGTCCCTTGGATGAAGGCAACCATCCTTACTTTCCAGTAAGCAAAGTTGTTTCCATCAAAGAGAGGAGGTCTGGACAGATTACCAAACCTTTCATTCTTCTCGTCCATAGTTAGGTTTTTTAGAAAACGATTTAAAAAACACATGATCTTTTAAAATAAAAGTTAAGAGGGCTCTGATACCAATTGAAAAACGTCGCTAATGCCGTTTAACACAAGGTTAAACTGTATAAGCAACTCCGAATGTTTATTGGAGAAACCCTTTTCTTTTGAAAATAAAAGTTATAAACAAGATTTGTTTACAAAGAAACTTATGTACGAGAGTAATTAAGATTATGTAATCAGTTTTTAAAACTAAGGCAGTTTCAAAAATTCAGCACACTTAAAGAATGAGGTGAGTAGATGAAGATAATCAACACAATGATTTTTAACGTGGTAAAACCTCTCCCAACAGATGAAACATCCACGGTGACTTCTAAGTCACAAAAACAAAAATCCATTAATAACAAAAATCAGTTACAAACAACACAACATGCAAGCACACAAATCAACCTATTCTAAGTTTAGGAATATACCCCACTTGGCTCCTTCTAACTTCTGATAGATCTGATTTGTTGATGATGTTCTCCGGTTTGCTAACTTCCTTTGCTTTAGCTTCTTTACGTCGACTCAATGATCTCAGATCTTAAACACAACACTTCCAGTGTAGTAGTGTGTAAAGTGTTTGTGTGGTGAATCCTATTCACATGCATGAACTCACACACACTTAGATTTACAAACAGTCCTATACAAATTACATATAAAGTCTATATGCAGTAATTTTGTTATTTTTCTTTCTTACAAAACTAAAAACCTTTTGACCTTTAAATATAACCCAGATTCCACGGAGATCTTGCTTAAGAAATCGGTCAAGACCTTTCTCAATCTCTTTTGAAAATATTTAGGAGATTGAAAACCCTCCAAGTGCGAATCCAACTAGGTCAGGTTAAGTTTTGTAAAAACAGAAACTATAAAACATTTTTAAAACCAAAACAGAAATGATTTTCTTAAACCAAGTTGAAAATATGCAGATCTAGTGAAAAATGTAACCTTCAGAGTATAAATCTAACGTTTCTATGAAAAAGAAACTAGATCTTCACTCTAACGTTTAAGTTGTGTACAAGATCAGAAATCACGAGGTTACAGCAACAATATGAACAAACCACTCTCTCTCTCTCTCTCTCTTTCAAACACTCAGGTTGTGTTTGGGGTAAGGTTTATTTGAAGGTTTGTTTCAGAGACGAAGTGTTTAGGGTTAGGGTTTGGTTTTGGCTAACTGTTTCCCTTTCTCTCTCTTCTCTCTATTCTTTTATCTCTTCTCTCACTTCTCTCTTCTCTCTCTTATTTTTTTTTCTCTCTGGAAGACGAATGCCCAAAAGTTCTCTAAGGCTGAGAAGTGAAGGGTATTTATAGTGCCTGGGGAAGGTTCTGGACGTTCGAGGCAAATCAAAGGCTGAGATCAAGTCTTCAAAGGTTTGACTTGATCCAATGGTTCTAAAACAGCGGTGGTTTAAAAAGATTCTAATTGGTTCAAATGGATAGCACCGGGATTAACCAAGAACGCATGCAGACCCTTGATAAGAAATGATCCAACGATCAAAAATCATCCATCCAACCCTCTCACATAAGAAACACAAATACATTAACCCGGAGGATGACAAGTGTTGGCTGGTTATAGGCTCTCACACGCGCGTCAAAATAATTATAAAACCTCACCCTGAAGTCTCTAGCGCTTTGAGATCGTACCCAACCAAACAATTCACTGAAAAAGAAGTTTCTAAAATAGTAAATTAACCCCAAAAACTTTATTATCCCATTTTATTAATAAAACAATTATTAAAAAAAAATGTTTAAAAAAAGTTTAAAAAGATTTAAACATTATTTAAAATTCCCAAAAAATTATTAAAGCACCAATTAAAGGGGAATTAAACACACACTCAATTTAAGGCAATATTAACACATGTATGCACTTCTAATTGTGTGTTGTGTGATTCATTTTATACCATCATTGATCTTTGAAGAGGATTAGAGAGATAAGTTCTGAGGCTTTTTGGATTCTAGGATGGACTACCAATTTTGTCAATATTTCCAAATTAGTTGAGCACTTATACAATGTAGACTTAAGCAAGTCAAAGGTATAAGGTGCTTCACATAGATGTAGCTATTACCTCACAAGACCAAGACTCCTCCCTGGTTTCTTATTCTGCTCTCTCTTTAAGTTTGTCCTTGTTTGATATTGCGTTCTACACTTCGCAGCTTCTCCTTTTTGCTCTCTAGCTCAAGATTATCTCAGTTCCTGTTGTGTTATTTTCTAGTGAAATATTTTTGTGTGGTGTTCTATCCTAGATGATACACCCATATATATATCTTCGCAAGTCTTGTGTCAACTCAAGTCAAGTCTTCTTGACTTTAAAAATAGTTTTGAAAATCTTTTTTTCTTTTTAAATCTTGAACACTAGACTTGTTCACATATTTACACAAATAAATGTGTCTACATGAGTACAACGTGAGAGAATATATGTAAATGATATGAGATGAAAACAGATCCTGAAAATCATTTAAACAACCAAGAAATCATATTCACAAAATATGACTGAAAATATAATGAAGCTAAGCATACAGTCAATGATCAAGATTCAATTCAAATGTAAGGACAGTTAAGATAATTTTTATAAGATTTCAGTCCTTTAAAAATTAGGTTCCAACTTTTTAAACCTCTTGAGATCTTAATTTTATTTTCAGAAAATTATTCTCAAGTGATTTTAAAACAAATCGTTTTAAAACAAGAACAAGACTACTCAAGATTGTATATATCTAAATAGAAAATCAGCCAACAAACAAAACAAGATAGTTTGTTTTAATTTCAGATTTGTGTAATCCTTTTTAAAAAATAAAAAACAATGAGTTTTTCTTTTAAGTTTTAACACTAACAAGATTAGCACACTTTATATACAAAACAAATCTGAATGAAAAATAGAATAGGCACTAGAAAAAGAGATACTCACAAAAAGATTTTTCAAAATGAAAATCAAAAGAATTGGAGATGAAGAGGTTCTGTAAATAAATCATCCAAACTTGAATCCACAAGGAGACTTTGACTCAGCAATGGTTTTTGAAAAATACATAAACGATTTATCTCTAAAAATATTGATTTATAACCTCTCTCTCTAGAAAATTTGACAGAGTTTAGCCACAAAATTATTTTCTCAACCTCTCTAAAATGATACACAAAGGGTACTATTTATAGAGTGCACAAGTGTGTGTTGATTGGTGTAAAACAGGGTCACAAGGATTGATACAAAATACACACCAGCCATTGATTAAAAATAATCCGAGGGCCCACAAAGAAACATAAAAGTGTGTAGTAAAAATCACACACGTGTTAAAATAGTTGTAACAAACAAACATATATAACAAAATCGTTGAAGAGAAAAATATATAAGCGAAGTTGTTTTAAACACAAACCAAACAAGATTTTTAACACATCAAATGTTACCATTACAAAAATATAGCTACGATGTCGTTTTAAAAAAAAATAAAACAAATTCTATGTTTTGTTTAACAAAAACCGTCTTTTGAAAAACAAAGTGGGCGACGTCCAAAAAAAAATCCTTGATTGTCCAAAAATCGGTACAACAAAAATGCAACTATCCAACAGCTAAGCCTATGACTCTAGGGCCTAACAAGGTCAAGTCAAATCGGCCAGCAAGGGTGCAATTAGGTATGGGGAAATCCCATAAGGCTACATGCCACGCATATATAGAAGCATACATACCTACCAACAGTTAAAGCCAAAAAGAATATATATATATGTATAAACTCATGATATAAAAGATTGCAGATGGTCAAATCGAATGCAGGTAGCTACATGTAGGGTCAAGTATGCCAACAGTTAATACTAAGACTAATGGCCAAAAAACTGCTAAGAGCATCCGCAGTGGTGATGCTAAAAGACGATGGAAGTGCTAACTTTACAAATCGGAGGTCTGCAATGGTGTATTTAAACTAACAAATTCAGCAGAAGAAATGGTACGCATTTTGCAAAGTTACCCGTTGGCTACTAAATTTGCAAACACTTCGTACGAACTCATTTGTTCGTAGGAACTTCCTATGAACAAATGAAGTTCGTAACAAATATAAATAATTATTTTTACTATATTTTTGGGTTTCTACGAACAACATTTGTTCCTACGAAGTTCCTACGAACAAATATTGTTCGTAAGAAATGGATCTCTACTTCCTTATCATATAACTATCATTAGCTTTTACCTTTCACCACTAAATGTCCACACCGCTGATGAAAGGCATTTCACCTTTTTGATTAGTAAATCTACCTATTCACGACATTTCACCTTTTTTATTAGCTCTAAGGGACAAGCCACCCGCTTGAAGGGGCACGCCAATAGCTAAAGTTGTATTGGCTTACACGCCAACAACTAAAGAAAATATAACAGGTCCTATGCGGACAGCTAGGGTCCATTAAGTAATATCTCTAGGGGTAATAGCGGGGTCAAATCGAATACGTAAGAAGTGTACAACAATTATATATTAAAAAGTATATATATAAAAAACTTCTAAGATCAAATCGCATAATGGGAACACACATTTTTTTTTTGGTTACATAAGGAAAATGAAACAACAACTGAAAGAGGACTAAATCAGGCAGTTGACAAGCTCGTCACAATCCAACAACATTAGGATCCGCTCTGGGGTCTGCTCATACTCCACATATAGCTCCTGAGAATATTTCACAATTTTGACCATGCAATCCTCTTGGGTGTTCATCTCTCTCGGAATGTGGATGACCTTATCTTTGAGGCAGCTGATGAGCTCACAACAATCTTCAATGATATTAGCTAGGGGTGATTCCCCTTGTCCACCGACTCCAAGAGTTGGACAGCTTTGAGGCAATCGGTTTTGAGACAGACTCTCTTCCACTTCTCCCTGGTGGCAATGTTAAGTCCATGAAAAATGCCTTCCAACTCTGCTCTTAGGGGGATTTTCGTACCCTAAATACGACCAGTGAAACCAATAACCCATATTCCATCTTCATCCCTCACGACACCGCCAAAATCTCCCATACCGCTATTAGTGCCAAAGCTCCCGTCCGTTTGAATGATGTAGGTACCTGGAGAACAATTACTAGCATTATTGGGTATACCAGACATTTCCCCTTTGTGATAATTAGTCTTATTATGAGCTTCAAATATATCGCAATTAAGTTAAAAAATAAGCTTAATAACCATATAAGGGGCAGTGCTAACATTATAAAAAATAAGCTTATTGCGGGTTTTCCAAATACACCAAAGGAAAGAGATGAAAGTTACATGCCAGTTGTTTCGTTAGCATATATATAACATATATCATATATAATATATAGTACTATAATATCACGCCAATAGCTAAGGTCTTATCAGGGACCTGACATGGGTCAAAATGTGAACTCCCACCATACAAAATTATAAAACCATATATTATATAAACACGCTAATATAAGATATATATTACATGTGACCATACAAACTAAAACAAAAAATTTATTTTAAACTTCAAAAAAACTTAATTCTGAAATTTTTATTAAAAAAAATATTCAGTGTCAAAAATTTGTTTTCACAAAAATTATTCATTCTTATAAAAACTTCAAATTAAAATTTTGAACCCAATTTTTTTTATTATGACTAAATATAATGCAGTGTCGTGTGGTGTCGTGTCGTGTCCTACGTGACTGAGATCCTATGAGCTATAGAATATGAAAATTACCTTTTCTGACAGGGCGGACTGAATCGATAGCCCATTTCATGTAGACGAACATTGAGAGCTTGTCGTTGATAAGCGAGACACAATCCTAGGTACAAAAATATTTTGTCAAAATTCACGTCCAACTAGATGAAGTCCTATATAGCTAAAGCACGGAAATCAAACCCTAGGTGTGCTCTATATAGGTACCTTCAGGAACACAGTTTGATAACTAGGATTTGAAGATTACTATACTAGATCGAATATCTAGAAGATGCACTCCGCCTTGGGGCATCCATAATATAATGGCCAAACTGAGATCATCAACAGGACATTCTTGGACAAAATTAAGAAGAGTCTCGATGATGCAAAAGGGAATTGGATTAATGTTCTCCATAGTAAACTATGGGCTTATAGAACCACTCCACGAATAGCTACTAGAGAGACGCCGTACATGCTCACCTTTGTCACGAAGGTGGTCGTCCCCACTAAAATAGGGCTCCCCATCCACAAAGTCCTCAATTTTGATTCCCTAAAATGTGATTTGGAGAGAAGATTAGACTTTGATATGTTGTAAAAGATTAGAGAGAATGCAACACTTCGTTTGGTGGCCTACCAACAAAGGGCCGCATGTTACTACAATCGTCGTGTGAAACCAAGCAGCTTAAAGGAGGGGGACTATTTCCTCAAGAAAGTGACCCAGAAGAACAACAAGCTCGAGATTAATTGGCACGAGTCTTACCGGGTAACAAGCAATGTCAGGTCTGGAACCTATCGCATTGAAACTTTGGAGGGTGAGCAGTTAAAGAACCCTTGTAATTCGAAACACCTCAGGAAATATTATCAGTAATGTTTTAGTCATTTCATGTAGCCAACACTATCATATTAATAAAATTATGTTTTCATCCCTCATTTTACTATTTTCTTTCTAGTATAAGATACATTAAGATATATGCAAACATATCTAACTACATAAATTATATGGCTCTGCAAAATACGACATACCACAAATAGAAATACTTACCCTTGTAAAAACTTCTTCCCAAAAGTCTGCGAACGGGGAACTCGACCAAAACATTGTACGACCTCGTAGGTCATGAACATAAAAACTTGTACGAACTTAATTATTTTCATAAGTTTTTAAATATGGTGATCGACCTAAGAAATATGTAGGACTTCCTAGGTCGTGAACAAATGAAGTTGTATGAACTTACTCTCATAAGTTTGCAAATAAGGTGATTGGCCTAGGAACTCTGTACGACCTTCTAGGTCACAAACAAATAAAATTGTATGATCTTATTATCATAAGCTTGTGAACAAGGTGATCGGCCTAAAAACTCTATCCAGCCTCTCGAGCTGCGAACAGAACGACATCAAATGTTATCTAAGGGAATACAAGTTTATCATTATCAACAAGCATCTTATAATAAGATATACGTGAGAAGAATGACTAGCTACATTAAGGTAAAAAAACATTGATGCTTCCATAAAAATAATTCCATGAATCTCGTGTTACTGAATTACAAAAAGCCTAACAAATTCATAATGGGGCAGATCAACATCAAGAATATCAAAATAAAATAAAATACAAGAAAAGGCATAATAATAATTCAGTTAGCATGATCGGGCATGAAACCATCAGTTAGAGCGTCACCACCTTCTTCACATTCTAAGATCGCATCCTCTTCATCATCCCCTTGCCACTGACTCACTATATTAACAATATCAAGGTAATGGGTCATCACCATTTTCTTCAATTCCTCATATCCATCCAAGAAGTAGTCGACGTACTCTATGGTGAAATCAATCATGGACTTGTATGCTTCGATAATCGTTGCTCTAGTAGTGGCAAGGGCGTCACGAGCCGCTTGCAGCACAATAGCAAGGGCCACCTTCTCTTGGGCAAACTTCTCCTACTTGGCTATAAAGGATTCATTTAAACATTGAATCTTGGCGTTATCAGTATCAGATTTCTCCTTGATAGTTTCATTCTCACTTTCCACCTTGCTCAGATTTATAGTCTTTCCAATCAATTGTTCGTCTCTCTCCTTAGCATAGTAGACACGTTATCATGTCTGACCTTTATTATCTTTTTCTCTTTGGCTAGCTCATTATAAGTAATGTGATTCACCAAATACATCTCCTGGAAGTGATTTCTTTAAAAGTTCAAGAAGTGAGTTAATGAATTTCTCACTCTAGTTGTACATTGACTTCAAATGGAGTAACTTAACAATGAATGATAATTTTGACAACTTCTTACAACCTGAATACAAATTTTGTTGTGTATCCCTACCTAATCTAGAAAACTTTTCCCCATCGCACTCATTGCCTTGAGTGGTATCTCTATCAAATTTATTTCCTAGCATGTCATTATTGTAGGATCTAGTAAACATATCATGTAACATTCCCTCCATGTCATGTTGCTTAAACCCATCTCTAGCATTATCTTCGTGCCCCATACTATCTTCTGGTCCAACTTTAAATGCATGCTTATTGTAATCGTAAGCATTATCACTGGGCGACAACAATGGTTCCCATGATATATCCACCTAGTATAACTCGACACAATAACATGTATGATCAGATTACTCTGGACATCTTAACGACTCCTCCGATAAAGTTTTACATTTCTTGCACGGACACTTAATATTACCACTTGTCTCAACATTTGCAAAGGCAAAATCAAGAAATCGTTTAACACTGTCTCAATACACACTATTAATTCTATTTAGGTGATTCATCCAACTCTTATACATCCCAATGACCCTATATCACACAATAAAAAATGCATCAATTAAAAACCAATGAACTTATAATTCAAATAGAAATTGTTATTATTGCTTATGCAATACAATGTTTCATATTGTTATTATTGTGTCATAACTTTATATGTTCAAAAATATTTACTTGCAATTCAAATATTCACCTCCTCAATAGGTTATCCAAGAGTCAAAATTACATTTAAATTTGAATATTAAATCTAAATTTATTTAAATACATTCATTCAAACATTATAATAAACATGTTTTGCAGATTCAAAATTCTGACTTCAAATTTAAATAAAAAAAATAGATCTCTAATATGAGTCTCAAAAACTCCCCAAGTCATCCCCAAATAGGAATAAAGTGTTTCTAAACAAACATATTAGTTTATCACAAACATATAAGAAGTCCCATATCAACTTAAACCCAATGTTTTGCACAACCACAATTTCACTAGCCAAGCAGTACAGCCTTTATACACACACACACAAACTAATTTGTGAATCACGGGCAAGAGAAAAATTAAAAGAGACTTTGTAAATTTAGGACTTATATTAATATAAATTATGGAAAAAGGACAACATAATTTTCATTTACACTTTTAGCCCCTATTTTTGGCGACCACATATATTAATACCGCTAGCACGGACCCACTACCATAATGTATTAACCAATAAAAATACGAATTATTGAAAAATATGGACTTAAAGTGTAAAAGAAATGTTTATTATTCATGAGAGAGGAATATTAATAGTAAGTAATAAAGATTTAAAACATACCTATCAAAAACATAACATAATTCCTTCAAGTTCACGAGATAGCAAGCGACACGAATTCGCTCCGACCTCGCAGCACCAATCTCAGTTTTCGACACACGTGTTCACCACACTAAATAGAAATATAAACACCTATGATTAAAATTAACTAAATTAGCATCCTAAACTAAGCCTATACCAAATGTTACCATGAAACAGTAATTATGAGTTTTCGCTTCCACGTATGAAATTACAACAAACATTTATTTGGTTTTTCATTTTCCATTTTCAAGTATTTGAATGTAAACATTAGAAATATTATGAAAAAATAAATAAACAATCCATCTTTCAAATATGGACTGTTATATCGATAAAAAGATTAGAAGTAAAATATACCTGTTAAAACATGATGGATGCCAAAACTTCAGTCAAAACGAGATTCAATATTTGTTTTTACATAATCACCCTAGCTTAATCAGTCGTCAACCAAGATCGATCAACCAAGATGGAACAACAGAGTAATTGGAACAACCAAGATGAATGCGTAATCAACCAAGATCGATAAGCCAAAACTTGAGCCAAAACGTGATCAATATGCATTTTTGTAGATGGATGCGTAATTAGCCAAGATGGATGCATCAGTATGTGTACCAATTTTCGGAGAATGAATCAGCCAAAGATATCTAACAATGATGAATGAGAGTTGAATGGGCTCTAGGGCATTGATTTTGGGGGAAATCGTGAGTATTTTGGGGGGAATGAATCTGATAATTTTTTTGTGTGTTTAGTAGGTAGTACTGTTTTAGGGTAACTTATTTATTTTTAGGTATTTTATAGCAAGCTAAAAAATTTTCTACTAATGAATTTGCATTAGTGTCAAACTAATATATTTTGCTACTAATGAATTTGTACTAGTGGAAAAATTTTTAATTTGCAATTAATTAGAATTCATAGTTCCCGCTAAGTGCCTAATTTTTTCCTCCATAAATTTAGTAGAAAAATTAGTGACGATTTTAGTTTCTTGCCACTAATACATTATTTTTTAGTGGAAAACATAAAATTTGCTACACATTTTAGTGGAAATAAATGATTAACCACAAATAAAATTGCCACGAAATGATATTTTTCTTGTAGTCAATGTCTCTCTTTGCTTTCTCTACATCTATATGTATATCCATGTGTGCATGTGTGTGACACATACACACGATTTTTCTAAATAAACATGGATCGATGTGGCAAAGTTTGTAAGCTATAGGAGAGGCTTTTTCTCCATTTAATATTAATAAAATGTGTGGGGGTTCCGTCCCTCTTTGCTAAAAACAAAAGATGTGGCAAAGTTTTGATGACAGGAGGTTCGATGACAGTCTTAGTCTAATATTTGAGAAGAAAACAAATTTAGTACTTTTATAAAATAAAACACCTAATTTTAATTAAAAAATAGGGGCCAATTTTTTAAGCAAATGATAAAAAATGATTTTTTATAAAGTAAAAAAAATTAATTAAGAACAAATAAAATAAAGTGAGCACCCACGTTACAATTATTAATTATAATGTAACGAAGAACATAATTTAATCATTTTCTAAACTTCGGGGTTAACATTATAACCGTTAAAACATCATGTCCAAAATAAAAAATCACCCCAACATCAGGGTTAAATTTGATCAGCCTACCATTTTATTCCATTCATTCACATCAAAATTCTCTCTCTCTCTCTCGCTTCCTATCCTATACTCTTCCACTGCGTAATCCCATGGCATAAGATCCACTAAAACCACCGAATTGAGATCATAACACTGCCAAAAGTTTTGCTTCTAATTTATCTGATCCCACATCTCATGCTGCCATTTCTTGCAAACCAAAAACGTTATACAAGGGATAACCCTCTGTTGAATTCTCAGTAGAGGAGACTGATCGATTATCTTCACCTTACAAATTCTCTCTTATTGGTAGATTTTCATTTGGCCGTCCCGCTATGGAAACTATTCGTAAGGCCTTTCATGGATTCTCTTTGAAAGCTTCTTTTTCCATAGGCTTATTGGATGACCAACACATTTTACTTAAACAGTTTTGTGAAGAAGATTTCAGGCGTCTATGGATTCAAGATCAAATGTATATCTTCAAAGCTCCTATTAGAGTTATGAAATGGACTTCAGATTTTATCCCAGGTTATGATTGTCCTATATTTCCTGTTTACTACATTTATCGGTTCATTTATTTTCCAAAAATGCTTTATTCACTATTTGCCGGAGGATTGGAAATCCAAAGAGGGCAGATGAATCAACTACCAACGTTACAAGACCTAGTGAAGCCCGTATCTGTATTGAGGTAGATGCTTTAAAAACTCTCCCACGTCGTATATGGATTAACAATGGTACCAAAGGTTTTTGGCAACGAATTACGTACGAGAATCTGCCTAAATTCTGTGGTAACTGTGTGAAAATTGGCCACTCATCAGGTGACTGTGCATAAGCCGGTTTAGAATTGAATATGAACCCTAAAAATACAATTCAATCTTCAGGTGACCATCTTGTTCTTCAAAAACTGCCGACCAATAAGATTTTTGCCCCTCTAGTAAATGATATATCAAAGTCTACCAATGCTATAACTACCTAGCAAAAGAACCGAACTTCACAACCAGATGTTACCGTCAAGGAAGTCATGTCGGTTAAAACTCCTACTATTACGGAGGTTTAAAAAAAGGGTCAATTATTTAATAGTTCCTACTATAAATATATATTTTTTTAAAAAGGACATATATTTTTAGTTTAACCCATTTAGTTCCTAAGCACTCAATATTCCCTTATTTTTAGAGATCCGCGTCAGCGGCACTCCCTTTTCAAAATATGTGGCAAAGGACTTTTTGACGCAAAATAAAAAGGCTTGGACTAAATGAGTATTAAAAAATGTTTGAGGGACTATATGGTATATATCCCTTAAAAAAATGGGAATAACAAAATGATTACGTGTCAAACGACTTTGAAGGACTCGTCCAATTTTTCAGGAACTCGTGGTGGGGTCCAAGAAATTACACCTCATGGTCTTGCTTCAACCTCTAAAACTGGAAGTGTTATTTACACAGCCAACAAAATAACAACTCAAACAACTGAGGAAGACATTATTATGCATGACTCTGACGATGACATCCTTATCCATAATTCTTTCATAACTCTGGAGGAAAATGTCATTGAAGAAGGCGAATTCGTGTGTCATGATAAACTAATTCTTAAAAAGCATCCATTGTCACCTGCTAAACCTGATGCAGCAGGTCTATCACCACCCTCCCTTCAACTCTCTGACTGCTAACTTTTGGTCTAACATACTACGAGTGATGTAGACCATGTCCATATTCAACCCTTGTCTATTGAGGATCATCAAGATTTTTCCATGCAACTCCAGAACAAATATTCTTTGATGAGCAAAACTCCCACCCAATCAGAAGCAAATACTGTGGAGCCTTCTAAAGCTGCGAAAGGGGAAAAAAAACTTAAAAGAGTCTCAGTGCCCACTATCCAAACCAGGTCTGCTTCTAAAATATCTCAAGCTCAAATTCATACTAGTCTTAATGATTAGTCTCCTATTCTGGAACATTAGAGGGGTGGGTAATGCTTAGACGTCTCAAGAGAATTATTAAAAAATACAACACTTGGATTATTTTTTTTTTATAAGTAAATGATATTATAGATCCATCGCTAAGGGAGCGAACCCGTATACAGGAAGTATACAAAAACAGAAATACAGGAACAAAAGAACAAATCAAAACATCCCGAAAACTAGAAACCCATACTACCAAATCGGGTGAAGCTCCTCAACAAACTCAAGAAACTCCTGAGTCGTGACAGTTAGTCTCTCCTTGTACCAACATAGCAGGGTGCTCAAAAACAGATACCGTAGCCTAGATGGCGTCGTCTCGATGCCCTGAAAGCATCTCGAATTCCTCTCCTTCCATACTGTCCAAAAAATGCAATGAGGCATTAAACGCCACACCCTCCTGTTGCCCATCCACCCCCACGAGGGTCTCCACCCCTCTAAGAGAACCCTCACAGAGACGGGCATAACCCAAGCGGTCCTAATGAGAGAAAAGAAAGTATCCGACATGCCTCTTGTCACCTTGCAATGAAGAAGAAGATGGTTAGTCTTCTCCTCCTTCTCCTTACATAACCAACAACGACTCGCTAGACGAATACCTCTCTTCTGAAGCCCCTCAAGAGTCAGAATGGCCTGTCTAGCCGCTGTCCACACAAAGAATCTGACTTTCGGCGGTGCTTTAACCTTCCAAATATTCTTCCAAGGAAAGCAAGAACTGGTCATCCCACTACCACTCAATATCGAATAGTAGCTTCTAACCGAGAAAACCCTAGTTCCACCCCCTATCCACCGCAAGGAATCTTCACTAGTCGTAGGTCGGGGGGCCAAATTCAACCACTCATAAAACATATCTGCCTCCTCCAGCTCCCAATCCCATAGCCTTCTTCTGAACTGAGGACACCAAGCAACCCCCTCCGCTCTATTAGTCAAATGACCAGCCACCAACCCATCCTGTTCCCTTCCAAGGTTATACATACCTGGGAAAAGCTCCTGCAAGGTCCCTTGGACTCCCCACCTATCCTTTCAAAACCTGATCCTGTCACCCTTCCCCAACTTAAAGTCCGTGTGCCTGGAGAAATCCACCCACCCCCTCGCAATATGCTTCCACAAACCCATGCCATGAGCTACATTACCTACCATCGGTCCCCAACCCCGCTGAGAGATTCCCCCACTAGCCCCTACAACTCTCCTCCATAGCCTATGTTCCTCCCGAGAAAACCTCCACAACCACTTCCCTAATAAAGGTGGATTATAGCTACCCAGGAGCCTAAAATTGATGAAGTTAATATTAATTCTCTTGCAAAGAGAAGTGGTTTCTTAGGGGGTTTTTCTAATATCTCAAATGAAATTTGAATTTTGTGGAATCTTAACTATTTAGTTGACATTGATAGAGACATGGAACAAGTCTTAACCATCTTTATTCATCTTCCCCACTCTTCTATTTATTATATTATTTCCCATGTGTATGCCAAATGCAATAAAGATGATTGGATATGCCTTTGGGATGAAATTAATCTTCTTGCAACAATGGGATTTGAATTTTAGGTTATTGGGGGAGATTTTAACATTGTGACTAAGCAAGATGAGAAGATGGGTGGAAATCTAGTTGATCGTCAAGCCATCATAGAATTTAACTCCACTTGAAAAAAACTATGTTTACAAGATTAATAACACAAAGTTATAAGTTTAGTAAACTCTGAAATAAACTCGTTGAATGAAACTCTTTTCAAAATAAACACTAGATGTGTTAAAACAATTTTTCTGAATATGATCTTTAGACTTATTAGATTGATTACCTTAGGTTTTTAAAATTCAAAACCTACAATTAAGTCTCGAGTATGATATTGTTCACCAACGTAATTAAGAATATTCAAGCAAATTAACACGCAATTTTTAACGTGGTAAAACCCTAAAATTAGGGAAACATCCACGGCCCCCCTCTACGGAGAAAAATGAAAAAGTCCACTAAAATCACAACCAAGTTACAATACTAAAGCATGCAACTAAGAACCAAAATACAAGATCAAAAAACGTATCTACCCGAGTTACTCCACTCTTAAAGGCATTCTATCTTGATTTGTTATTCTCCACGCAGCTTCTGTTTTATCCTTGAATCCCGGATTCCAGCAGCCCCACAAACAAAATATCTCACCAAGAACCACAAATCCTAAGTCTTCGTGTGAGAGTGATAGTGTTTGTGTATTAAACTAAATGCAATAATGCTTCTCAGGCCTCTCAATTAATTAATACACGCAATGTCCTATTAATTACAAACCACTTCTACATGAAATGCAATTAATTCCAAATACACTTTGAATGCAAGACTTTTAATCATATCTCATATTTGGAATAAAAAAATTCAATTCAAGATTAGTTTCAAAATTATTTATATCCAAAATTTATTTCACCAATTTGTGAAATTAATTTTTGAAACTAAAAATGTCTTCCTCAAATCTGAATATAAGCCACAACAAACAAGTCTTGAGGCCTGGTGACTCGGATTAATGTGTTATGAAATTATATTGATAAAAATGCTTATGCGATTCATATTTGATTTGAATATTCGTACTCGTATTGTTACACTTTATTCGTCGCTAATATATATTTGTTGAGCATCTTTCCTGTCGTATTATGTACTTCCCCATATTTTCTTTTAGTCGCAGGTTAGCGTGGATCTGAGCGCTATGGACCTATTGAGATGATTTTAGCGAATATTATTTTTGGGAAGAATATTATTTGGAAAATTTGTTTTTATTTTGTGTATAGAGCATTGGCGATTTATATTCTTTCGAGATAAATATTTGTATTATTTCGAGAGACTTTTGGTTGTATTTAATTTGAAGAAATTGATATTAGTGGTTTATCTTATATTGTGGGATTTATTTAGATGCTCTATATCTTGTTGTTTGTAGATTTTGTTAGTTTTATCGATAGTAACGCTTCTCTCCACTCTCTCCGGGCGGGAGGGGTGTTACAACTCGCCTTAACGGAACCAAAAACTACTTTAATCCATTCCCCATCTCGGTACCCTACTCATGTCCTTTAACTCCTATTGGGCAAGGACTAACCGGGTGGTTTTACGCTCTACATACACACATTCCTCATCTGTGGACATCCTGACCACATTAAATTACCAGTATCTCGGACTCTAATAGCCTCAATCCTGACAATCACCGTCATAGTTCCCTTAGCTCCTCCGACTAAAATGAAACATACTACCGCTCTCAACTTCCCTGTTTCAATGAATCCTCGGGTGGATGTTCACCTCTGGGGTTTCACGAACGCAACTTCTCCATAAGTGTTAACAACACTTACTAGTGAGCCTATCATTCCACTACAATACACTCTTCTCGTTGTAGCTACCTTAATTCAGTACAAAGTTTACTTACCCTTATAGCACCCCATTCAATGTCGGCCTCTGGCCGATCCTAATGTGAATAATTCAGAAACTGTATTCTCTCCAAGTCTGGTAAATTGAAGGAATTCACGGTTAAAGCCACCCGTAAGATTCGTTGATGAGCAAAACATCCTGCTCCCCCAAACATGGTGACCATTTCTCCCACCATTTCAACAATGCTCCAACGAGTGAAAAAATTTCCTCAAATTTTCACATCTGGGCATTTCCATACCCTTCTCCTAGCCAAGGCTTCTGAGCCTTATACTTCCGTTGAATAACATTACACTGACTCCGTGTAACTTAAACTTCAATGTATGGTCCTTATCAAAGACCTTTTAACTTTTCTCCAATATGACTTCACTGGGTAATTCAAGTTTAGTGTGACACCCCGACTAATTAAATACCGGGTAGCTACTCCTTTATTAAATTAATACAAAATGCCAAGTTGGCTCAGTTAATAGCATCACTGTCGAAAATATTTTTATGATTACTAACCACCTAGTATTTAAAAAGTGAGTTGCCAAATTTTAAGTTAACTCTGATTAACATGCAATAAGTGAAATGTAAAGGATAACATAACCATTCACAATAAAGTCCAACTGTAGAAAATCAACAAGTAAAAATGAGTCTAGAGGAAATACTCCTCACAACAATCCCAATATGGAAAGAAATAAAACAAGTCTGCATCCTGAATTAATTACATGCCAAAAGTCTGAATAACTGAAATAAATGAAATGTCTCTAAAAGAAATGGGAGACATGCCCTACAACTGATGGAATCTGAATATAGAGTCAAGGCAAATGAAGCGTCTACTAGCAAGGCCCTGTAACTTCCACAACAGCTACAGCTCGTCACCTGACTGGAAATATTATACATGGTGTCCTTGTGGCTGGGCACCTAAAAAGGTTTTTACAAAAATAGATTTGAAAGCAAACGGGTCAGAGCCCGAAATTGGAGAGTATTTTAAAAACAGCAAGTGTTTTAATGTTATTAAAAACAATGAATTCAAAGTACATGTTAGGACGTGCTCTCACATGAAATACTCACCTCTCGGCTATTTATGCACTCCTAACGTACCGTACCCATACAAGTATTTCTCATATCTAACTAGACCAGAGCAAATACTATCTTTTCTACTCGATTCGTACTATAAGTTCCAACGTTATCAATTTAATAGAGAGCTTTACTTAAATTCTCAAATATCAAACTATTAGTAGTACAATTTACCAAAGTTTACCTCTCATTTTATATTCTCAATGCGTTACTATAATGATTCTCACGTTCAAACATAACAATTCTTTTCATTTAACCGTATATTATTCACATCATAAATATACAATAGAAGCACCCCGAGGCTAGGCTGTGATGCACTCATACTCTGCTATCCATCCCGGTACATCACGTACATAAGGATCACAAATTCCGAATCTCTCAGGAATTGTTAGAAAAAGCACAACACACAAAAATGGAGGCGAACACAATTCAACATATCCATGGGTCACGTACATACCTACGCTCCATAGTCAGCTGACTTATTAACTCACAAATAAGCCATTCTAGCATTATGTTCTCTAGGCACCAATCTAAATCCGGGCACACAAGGAGTAGATGGCCCTAAGCGAACGTAAACCTCCCGTGATAGCAAGTATGGTAGGTATGTCATACACATAAAATCATATACGTATACTAAGCATGCACACATATTAGTAATTAACATATTTTATTAGTGGTATACTTCTCATTCTTATACCAATACACGTGTCCCCGGTTTATATATACACATCATCCATTATCCTTACGTCGTAATTTGTTACTCACGTTCTAACCCATAAATATCATTGGTTCAAACCACACTTCTATGTTTTACTCCTCAATATATCCCAAATGTCCCAACTATATCGATTAGTCATCAAGGAATTGTCATCTCTACAATTAAACAAGGTTACGGAACACTAGAAGTCAAATCAGGCCAAAAAGGTCAAACTGTCAACTCGTTAGAAGTCTCGTTCGAACGAGGCTGTTCGAACGAGAGTTCGTTCGAACGAAGTGGGCATTCTAACGAGATCTCGTTCGAACGAAGTGCATCGAACAAACATCCCACTCGTTAGAAGTCAAACTTTCAACTCGTTAGAAGCTCGTTCGAACGACCTGGGCAGGTCTTCTAACGAGGTGACAATTTCGAGCCCAGAAATCCTAAATTCATTTTTCCTCCAACTTTCTCTTCTTAAAACTCATCCCAACATTAACCCAACAGTGTTTTAAGGTTCCTAATCATTCCTAAACATACTTAGATCGTATATTAACATAAATATGGGATCAAATCATTCTAAATCACATTTAATCATCAAATCTCCCCAATTTTCCCCAAATTCCATGAACATGAACCCTAGAAAATTAAAGTCATCCATAGACATAATTAAAATCCGTATTTGGTGATATAAAAGATGTATTTCTATCAGAATAATCAACCTAACACAATTCTACATGCAATCTCCTCATCAAAATGTAATTTTCTAATTCCAATTCAATGGGTCTTTATCATTCTCCAAGAACAAAACAATTATATAAATTTCCTACGCATGGAAGAAACATTCTTTGCAAATAATGTAATTAAACCACTTGCCTCTAATCTTTCTCTGAATTTGATGTTGGATCTTGAAGGTTGAATTGTTCTCTCTCTCTGCAGAATTCTCTCTCTACAAGTTCTTCTCTCAAGATGATGACAATGGAGGTGTGGGTTTATTTTTGGACCCTTAACTTCTATTCTAAACTTCTCCCGTAGCCCACTACTTAGTTTAGTGCTGATAATGGGTTGGTGGGTTTATTTAATAATCATAATTAAACTCTAATTTTCGTGGGTTTTAATTCCCAAAATTCTAAAATTACCAAAATACCCTTTTAAGTTGCCGGTATGGCCTAAAAATGTCCCGGGACCCAAACTAAACCTCCGGCTAGTGTTTTCTAACTATTTCGACCCTTCCGGACGCGTTGGCGCACTCAAGATGACCATACGGTTAATAGAAATAAAATTCACTTTTTTAATTAAATAATTAGTTTCCTGACGCGACTGTCACACGCGTCTCAACAAAATTTCCCAAATTGCCGTATAACAATCACGACAAATTTAATAATTTCAATATTCATATAACGTCGTATGTACACATTATAATCAAATACCAACTCACATCTCGTTAGTATTTTATCCGAATTAATTCCCAATTAATACACATTTAATTCAATTAATCCCATAAATAAATATCACAAAAATAGGGGGTATTACATACTTCCCCCTTAATAACAGAATTTCGTCCCGAAATTCGGAACTAGAAAGTACCTGGTAAAAATAACTCTGGGTAACGTTCACGCATCTCGTCCTCGCCCTCCCATGTGGACTCCTCGACATTATGATGTCGCCACTGAACACGTACTAACGGAACTATCTTTGACCGCAGTTTTTGCTCACTTCGGTCCAAAATAGCAATCGGCCCCTCCTCGTAGGAGCTATCGGGCTGGAGATCGATGTCCTCCAAAGCAATGTGAGATTGAGACAAATCGTCTCTAAGATATTTCCTTAGCGAGGAAATATGAAACACATCATGAATCCTGTGCAAATGCTCCGGTAACCCAAGTCTATACGCAACAGACCCAATCCGCTCGATGATAGGAAATTGTCCCACATATCTCGGTGCCAACTTCCCCTTATTCCCAAATCGCATAATCCCCTTCATAGGAGACACTCTGAGTAAAACCTGGTCTGGCGATCTTGAGCTACCCGAATGCGACTCCGTATCAATTCTATCCTTGCCGAAGTATCCTGAATCACTTCCGGCCCAAGTAGTTTGTTGTCCCCCACCTCCAACCAACATGCTGAGGAACGACAAGGTCTACCGTACAACGCCTCAAATGGAGCCATGCCAATGGTGAACTGGTAGGAGTTGTTGTAAGCAAAATCCACCAGTCGAAGATACTGCTCCCATCCACCCCCGAAATCAATGATGCACATCCGCAACATGTCCTCCAACATCTGGTTTGTACGCTCGGTTTGCCCATCGGTCTGCGGGTGATAAGCCGTACTCAACCGCAATTCCGTGCCCATGGCCTCCTGAAAACTCTCCCAAAACCGTGAAACAAATATCTTGTCTCTGTCAGACACGATATTTAGGGGCACACCGTGAAGTCTCACTGTTTCTGCAATAAAGAGCTGGGCATACTGTCCCGTAGTGTAGTCGGTCCTTACGGGTAGAAAATGAGCGACTTTGGTCAACCTGTCCACAATTACCCAAATGGAGTCGTGACCTCTCTGTGATGTAGGCAACCCCGTGATAAAGTCCATGGAGATGCTCTCCCACATCCACATCGGGACCTCTAATGGCTGTAGAAGTCATGCCGGTCTCTGATGATCCACTTTTACTAGCTGACAAGTGGCGCATTTAGAAATAAACACGGCAATATCTCTCTTCATCCCGCTCCACCAATACTGACGTCTCATGTCCTGGTACATTTTATCCCCACCGGGATGTACCGCGAACCGTGAGCCGTGCGACTCTGCCATCACCTCGTGTCGCAATTCCTCCCCTTTCGGAACTACTAGTCTCCCATTGAAGCGTAATCCCCCGTCTGAGCTAACGGTATAGGACTCGGCTCCCTCTGTTAGTAATCGAACTATCTGCTCCTGACAGAACGAGTCATTTGCCTGTGCCTTTACCACCTTCGTGACAATCTGCAGTGTAACAGCCATCACCGACATGAATGATCGGGCCACTGCATCCTGGTGTCCCAACTCCTTCCACTTTGCCTTCCACACCCCTGGCACTTCATCTAATGGCCTACGACTCAACGCGTCTGCTACCACGTTAGTCTTCCCCTGGTGATATTGGATATCAAACTGATAGTCCTTCACAAACTCAAGCCACCTCCGTTGCCGCATATTCAACTCCTTCTGTGTGAATAGGTACTGTAGGGACTTGTGGTCCGTGAACAATCGAAACTTCTCCCCCAAAAGGTAATGCCTCCAAATCCGTAGGGCAAATACAACTGCCGCTAACTCCAATTCATGGGTGGGGTAATTCTTCTCGTGAGGCTTAAGCTTACGGGAAGCATAAGCTATGGCCTGACTCTCCTGCTGCAATACACCTCTATGTCCTTGTAAGGACGCATCGGTGTAAACTAGATACTCGGCAATGCTAACACAGGTGCTGAGGTCAACTTGTCCTTCAATTCATCGAATGCCAACTGACAGGCATCACTCCAAATAAACGGCACACCTTTACGAGTCAGATGTGTCAAAGGACCTGCTATCTTCAAAAATTCCCGAATAAACCTCCTGTAGTATCCTACTAGTCCAAAGAAACTACGGATCTCCGTTGGTGTCGTGGGCTGTCCCCACTCCCTCACCGCGGATACCTTTCCCGGATCAACAGATATCCCCCGGTCGGAGATAATATGCCCCAAAAACTGAACCTCCTTCAGCCAAAACCTGCACTTCTCATACTTTGCATACAGCTCGTTCTGACGTAGCATCTGCAAAACCTGCCTCAAATGCTCGGCGTGCTCCTCCTCTATCTGGGAGTAAACCAAAATGTCATCAATGAAGACAATGAAGAACTGGTCCAGGAACTCTCTGAACACCCTATTCATCAAGTCCATAAACACGGCTGGAGCGTTGGTTAAGCCAAAAGGCATAACCCAAAACTCGTAGGAACCATATCTTGTTAAGAAAGCAGTCTTCGAGACGTCCTCCTCCCTGATAGATGGTAACCAGATCGCAAATCAATCTTCAAGAAGAAAGAAGCTCCTCTCAACTGGTCGAATAAGTCATCGATTCGGGGCAACGGATACTTATTCCGTATCGTGACCTTATTCAACTCTCGGTAATCCACACACAACCTCAACGATCCATCCCTCTTCTTTACGAATAATACGGGGGCACCCCACGGCGAAGTACTCCTCCGGATAAACCCCTGACCCAACAACTGCTCAATCTGATCCCGTAATTCTCTCATCTCAGCTGGAGCCATACAGTAAGGTGCGCGGGCAATAGTCTGAGTGCCCGGCGTCAAATCAATCATAAAATCTATCTCCCTACTCGGAGGTAGTCCAGGTATATCCTGAAATACATCGGCGAACTCACTAACAACGGGTATCGAATCAAGTGGTATCACCACTTCCTTAGAGGTCTCCTCCTCTATATAGTACAAATGAGTGGACGATCCTCCCTCAGTACGAGGCATCTCCACCAAAAACATCTCCTGCCCGGGAACGACAAAGATAATACTCCTACTAAAATAGTCAATCATGGCTCGGTACGCAACTAGACAATCCATACCAATAATGGCATCATACTCGGTCATATCTAACACTAACATATCAGTGGGTAAAGTAAACCTTTCGATCTTTATACCCACACCTCTACACATAAGCGAAATCATGGAACCCCTACTCAACGGTGAGTCTACACAAGTAGCGGTGCTCTCTGCGGTGTCTAACAACCCAATTGTGAGTGCGAATCTCATAGCAATAAAACAGTGTGTAGCCCCCCTGTCAAATAAAATGCGCCCCAGAGTCCCCTGAATAGAGAACATACCCTCAATGGCTGGTGGATCCTGTGGGGCTGCGACCTGCTGGAGCTGATACACTCTCCCATACTGAAGCTGTCCCTGCTGAACTGGGACTGCTGGAATGGGTGGTAATGCTGCCATCTGGGGTTCTGGTAAGGCGGCGGGAAACATAGGCCTATGTGGCTCGTGTCGAGCACCCTGTTGCTGCTGCTGTGGGGCCTTACCCTTATCAGGACACTCCTGGCGTTTGTGGCCAATCTTACCACAAATGAAACACTTCCCGTGGAAGTTTCCCCCTCATTGTCCCTGCTGACCACGGCCCTGGTGACCGTTACCATTTCTGCCCTGGACTTGTTGGCCCTGGTGAAACTACTACTGTTGACCATTTTGACCCTGCTGGCCCTGATGGCCGTTCGGACCCTGATGGCCCTGCCTAAAACCTCCCTGTCCGTGCCTGAAACCCCCTGATCGGAATCTTTTAGAATCCCCCTGCTGGGAACCCTGATCACCCTGCCTATACTGACCCTGAGCTGATTGTGCCCCGCTGGCACCATTGCCCCCTATCCTGCCCTGATGGCTGAACTCTCCTGATCGCTTCCCCTCTATCAAGTAAAAGCGGTGGTCCTGGCAATGGAGCAGTGCAGCGTTAACCACATCAGAGTAAGTGGCCAACGATAGATTCCCCAACAAGTGCTGACGGATCCTCCAAGTCAATCCATCTGTAAACTTCTGAATCTTTTTCTCTTCTGTCGGTATCTCATCCGGAAAAATATTCAGCAAATTAGTGAATTCGGCCTCATACTCGGCCACAGTCTTTCCCTCCTGCTTGAGGCTCATCAACTTCCTTCTCATCTCCGTGTGAACAGCTGACGGAAAATACTTGCGGTCGAACCGCACCCAAAACTCCTGTATAGTGAGAGTATCTCTCTCCTCCACGGTGGTAATAGACTCCCACCACTGCAGTGAAGATCCCACTAGCTTAAAGGTAGCTAGTATCTGCTTCTGGACATCGGTGCACTCATACATCCTCAAGTGCCGCTGAATGTCTTTCCTCCACTGACTCGAAACCACAACATCGGAGCTACCTGCGAACTCCAGTGGGTGTGCTTTCTGAAAAGCATCATGTACGTGTTACCAAGCAGACGAAAATGCATATGCCTGAACTGGCGCGGCTACTGGCGCCTGAGGTGGTGCCTGCTGAACCACGGCTAGTGCGGCATTTACCGCCTGGGCCACAATGGCTGCAACCTCGGCGGCATTCATCGTGCCCTGAACTAGTGCGGGCTGTGGTTCTGGCGTTGCATCCCTGGGAACCCGTTGTGCACGTCGTGGAGGCATCTGAAACAAGAATAAAGTCTATAAGTTCGCAGTTATAAGCTTAAAATAGCTGAAGAACGTAGCATACAAAAAGAATACAACAGTCCTAAAACATAGGGCTCTACATCAAAGAAAGCTCAGCGGAAACATAATAAGCCATACAGATCCTAAAGGATACTAGAACCTGATGCTCTGATACCACCTGTGACACCCCGACTAATTAAATACCGGGTAGCTACTCCTTTATTAAATTAATACAAAATGCCAAGTTGGCTCAGTTAATAGCATCACTGTCGAAAACATTTTTATGATTATTAACCACCTAGTATTTAAAAAGTGAGTTGCCAAATTTTAAGTTAACTCTGATTAACATGCAATAAGTGAAATGTAAAGGATAACATAACCATTCACAATAAAGTCCAACTGTAGTAAATCAACAAGTAAAAATGAGTCTAGAGGAAATACTCCTCACAACAATCCCAATATGGAAAGAAATAAAACAAGTCTGCATCCTGAATTAATTACATGACAAAAGTCTGAATAACTGAAATAAATGAAATGTCTCTAAAAGAAATGGGCGACATGCCCTACAACTGATGGAATCTGAATATAGAGTCAAGGCAAATGAAGCGTCTACTAGCAAGGCCCTGTAACTTCCACAACAGCTACAGCTCGTCACCTGACTGGAAATATTATACATGGTGTCCTTATGGCTGGGCACCTAAAAAGGTTTTTACGAAAATAGATTTGAAAGCAAACGGGTCAGAGCCCGAAAGTGGAGAGTATTTTAAAAACATCAAGTGTTTTAATAACATTAAAAACCATGAATGCAAAGTACATGTTAGGACGTGCTCTCACATGAAATACTCACCTCTCGGCTATTTGTGCACTCCTAACGTACCGTACCCATACAAGTATTTCTCATATCTAACTAGACCAAAGCAAATACTGTCTTTTCTACTCGATTCGTACTATAAGTTCCAACGTTATCAATTTAATAGAGAGCTTTACTTAAATTCTCAAATATCAAAGTATTAGTAGTACAATTTACCAAAGTTTACCTCTCATTTTATATTCTCAATGCGTTACTATAATGATTCCCACGTTCAAACATAACAATTCTTTTCATTTAACCGTATATTATTCACATCATAAATATACAATAGAAGCACCCCGAGGCTAAGCTGTGGTGCACTCATACTCTGCTATCCATCCCGGTACATCACGTACATAAGGATCACAAATTCCGAATCTCTCAGGAATTGTTAGAAAAAGCACAACACACAAAAATGGAGGCGAACACAATTCAACATATCCATGGGTCACATACATACCTACGCTCCATAGTCAGCTGACTTATTAACTCACAAATAAGCCATTCTAGCATTATGTTCTCTAGGCACCAATCTAAATCCGGGCACATAAGGAGTAGATGGCCCTAAGCGAACGTAAACCTCCCGTGATAGCAAGTATGGTAGGTATGTCATACACATAAAATCATATACGTATACTAAGCATGTACACATCTTAGTACTTAACATATTTTATTAGTGGTATACTTCTCATTCTTATACCAATACACGTGTCCCCGGTTTATATATACACATCATCCATTATCCTTACGTCGTAATTTGTTACTCACGTTCTAACCCATAAATATCATTTGGTTCAAACCACACTTCTATGTTTTACTCCTCAATATATCCCAAATGTACCAACTATATCGATTAGTCATCAAGGAATTGTCATCTCTACAATTAAACAAGGTTACGGAACACTAGAAGTCAAATCAGGCCAAAAAGGCCAAACTGTCAACTCGTTAGAAGTCTCGTTCGAACGAGGCTGTTCGAACGAGAGTTCGTTCGAACGAAGTGGGCATTCTAACGAGATCTCGTTCGAACGAAGTGCATCGAACGAACATCCCACTCGTTAGAAGTCAAACTTTCAACTCGTTAGAAGCTCGTTCGAACGACCTGGGCAGGTCTTCTAACGAGGTGACAGTTTCGAGCCCAGAAATCCTAAATTCATTTTTCCTCCAACTTTCTCTTCTTAAAACTCATCCCAACATTAACCCAACAGTGTTTTAAGGTTCCTAATCATTCCTAAACATACTTAGATCATATATTAACATAAATATGCGATCCAATCATTCTAAATCACATTTAATCATCAAATCTCCCCAATTTTCCCTAAATTCCATGAACGTGAACCCTAGAAAACTAAAGTCATCCATAGACATAATTAAAATTCGTATTTGGTGATATAAAAGATGTATTTCTATCATAATAATCAACCTAACACAATTCTACATGCAATCTCCTCATCAAAATGTAATTTTCTAATTCCAATTCAATGGGTCTTTATCATTCTCCAAGAACAAAACAATTATATAAATTTCCTACGCATGGAAGAAACATTCTTTGCAAATAACGTAATTAAACCACTTGCCTCTAATCTTTCTCTGAATTTGATGTTGAATCTTGAAGGTTGAATTGTTCTCTCTCTCTCTACAGAATTCTCTCTCTACAAGTTCTTCTCTCAAGATGATGACGATGGAGGTGTGGATTTATTTTTGGACCCTTAACTTCTATTCTAAACTTCTCCCGTAGCCCACTACTTAGTTTAGTGCTGATAATGGGTTGGTTAGTTTATTTAATAATCATAATTAAACTCTAATTTTCGTGGGTTTTAATTCCCAAAATTCCAAAATTACCAAAATACCCTTTTAAGTTGCCGGTATGGCCTAAAAATGTCCCGGGACCCAAACTAAACCTTCGGCTAGTGTTTTCTGACTATTTCGACCCTTCAGGACGCGTTGGCACACTCAAAATGACCATACGGTTAATAGAAATAAAATTCACTTTTTTAATTAAATAATTACTTTCCTGACGCGACTGTCACACGCGTCTCAACAAAATTTCCCAAATTGCCGTATAACAATCTCGCGACATATTTAATAATTTCAATATTCATATAACGTCGTATGTACACATTATAATCAAATACCAACTCACATCTCGTTAGTATTTTATCCGAATTAATTCCTAATTAATACACATTTAATTCAATTAATCCCATAAATAAACATCACAAAAATACGGGGTATTACATTTAGCACCACTCTCTACTACAGCGGTACGTAGATAATTATAACTACTATATTTTAGTAGTCGTTGAAGCAATCCATGATAATGCCACAAGGGGGTGACCTCTTCAGCGGTCCACATTCCCAACTTCAACTTACAACTCCAACTAAGCCCCACCTCCTTCTGCCCCTCATAACGGTCTTCCTTGGTCTCCCTTCATCGATCAGCACCCGAATCTCACCCGAGCGTGCAAAAGATTTACTATAATCTTATAATAGCAGGAGAAAAAAATATCATAATAGGAATCAACAATCCTAATCATAAGGCTCTATATCAAATAGAAAGTAATGCTAAAAGTGTAGTACGTCCGCACAGACTCCTAAGGACACTAGAATTTGATGCTCTGATACCATCTGTGACACCCCGCCTCATAAAATATGGGGTGATCAATCCTATACCAATTAAAACAGGAGTCTCATATGGTTCATTCTCAGGATCATTGTCGAAAACAAATTTAATTACTAATAATCTATTAGGCTGGTATCAAAATTTTATATTAACTAATTTTTTTAACCAAACCGTTCAGAGAAAACATCCACACAGTTTATATATATGAAATTGAAATGAAATAAAAATAAGCGAACACTCGGTTTAATATAATACAACCAAATCGAATGCCGCGCTAAAAAAGTGGTAAAAGAATAAATAAATACAATTGGGCTATCGTCCCGAATGTTATTACAATGCTTCCTATCTAGATCACAAGAATATAAGTGTCTTAAATAAACTTGTATGCATCCACAACTAATACAAAGAACGTCTGAGTTGAAGGAATCATCATCCAGGCATCCCTGTGACTGGACACCTAATATATACATATATAGTAAGAGAGGGGAAAATAGAGTAACGGTTCAGAGCTCGAGTTTTGAATTTTTTTTGCAAGTGCATAAATGCCATATGTTAAAATATGGAATATCTCATATTTAAACTGCTATCACACTATCATGAGATACTCCTCACCCCTCTTCTAATAGTGCATACCTATCTCATACCTTTTAAACCTACTAGTTAAGCTCCCCTGCCTAGCAAATCTCTTCCACCCATCTACTAAATCCTCATAACTATCACCTATCTTGTGTGATATAACATAAGCTATACTGTAAGCTGTCATATAAGCTAAACTTAATGTATTCCTTAATTTGATATATATATAGTTCTCGTTTCTATATATATATTAATGATAATAATGTCGTTCGTATTCCATAACTTTTGCTAATTTAAAATACCATTTTCACTTTAGTATATAAAATCTTGTATATATATATAGTTCTCACTTTAATATACAAATCACAATTTAAATCCGAATAAAATCTCCCAGAAAGAGAATAAATCCTTATTAATTTTACTCTTTTCACCAGTTAAAGTTATATGATATCTCATCTTCATATACAAGCAATATACTATACACAATAAGTATAATAACCATCCCACCGAGCTATAACTCGAGGATGTAGTCTCGTAGTGCCTATCTGCATCTTGGTTTGCTCAATCAAACATGGTACCAAGCCAGACTCACTCATGGTCATGGTAAAAATACACAACGGTGGAGGCGGTCGTATTCCCTCCTAAAAGTGGAATAAATCTATCGCACTCTTATGTGGGACGATATGAATTGGGGATATACTCTTCCTGCTCCTTAAGACAGGGGATTCACCCACATCGCGCAACCTCCCTATATCACACTAGTAAAAATATATAACCTGGCTATCCGTCCCTATGCCCGGGGAAGCCTGTGGAACCAGCCTCTAAAGTACAAATATACCAGTCACGTACAGATATATTTATATTCATATCATATATATATATATATATATATATATACTGTAACAACTTTCGTATATATAATTTGTATCCTTTCTCAATATATATATGTCTATAATTTCCAAACTCTTATAGCGATAGCAAATACCCCGAAAATTCCCATTCATAATAGCATATAAGTATTCATACACTTAACGTACTAAACCTACAAGTATCCTATTACTTAGGGTTTAACTTACACCTTAATCACATTTAAGGGTTTTACATAAACCTAAATATACCAATTCGTAATAATTAAATAAGTATACTTACTACTTATCTTAATTCCATAGGTATTGCATCACCTATATTAATTGTCGTCAATAGACACATAGGATAACCGCTGAATTCTATTTAGCCCGTATCCTAAATTTCATCCTACTTGCATCCTAGGATTCACGCAAATATACTTGGCCCATATTTATTCTCTATGCATAAATGTCTATATAAACACACTTGCCGAAGACTTCTCTCGAATGTTATTCATCCTAAAACATTTATTAAGTCCCTGCCCCGAATTGTACCTCCACTAACCCAAGATTAATGTACCTTTCCTCGGGTCCTTTAGGTTATAACCATATATAATACACAAATTAAGAAGGTCCCTAAGCTTTAAACCTAAAGAGAAAAATGAATAGAAAAATCCAAATCTTGGACGAAAAACAGAGTACCGGCCGACCAGTCCCCGACCCCCGGTCAACCGGTCCCTGACCCCGGTCGACCGCAAATTGGAATTATGCCTGGATAGCAAACCAATGGCCTTTTTTCCTTATACTATTCGATCGTCCCCTTGGCCACGGTCAACCGGTCACACCAGTTATTTAGGCCATCTTTCCATTTCTTGGAAAACCTAAATCTCCAAAATACCAAATATCATCCCAACCTCCATTTTTATGGTTTCTAGTCTCAACCAACAATACTATAATCGTCTAAACACTGATTTATAACTAACACATCAATTATTTGGGGGATTTAACAAGTTTTCTTAGATTTGAACCCTAAATCATTAAAACTCCAATTATGTAATTTCTTCCCAGTCCAATCCACATTTATACACCATTTACATGTGTTTTAAACTAGAAATCATCAAGAGATACCAACACACCTATTTGTGATTTCAAAATCCAATTTTCTCAAAATTATTTCAAGGGTTTCAACCCAAAATTTATCTAGTTTACTAACTATAATATAAGATACACACTCAAAGGAATAAAGAAATTAAACACTTTCCCTGTGGATAAAATCCAACGACCTCGAGTTGAATCCCGCGAAGTTTGGCCAGGAATCCCCTTTCTTCTTCCTCGTTTCCTTCCCAAAAATGACTCGTTTAGTCAATTGCGAGTTCCTACTAGTCCAAAAATCCTCGAAACCTAAACGCCACCCACGGATACTCAACTCTGACTATCTTGGCCATTTGAAACCAACCATGCGCTCAAAATCTCACTCCGAGTCACTTAAATCAAATTCACTAGTTAAACCCAACACATCTTAATATGGGTTTTTCAATTAAAATATTATCATTTGTCGCTTTACCCAACTACGACATCTAATTAAAATAATCCAACTCATTTACTTAGTCCCAAAAGTAAATATAACACACATTGGAAATCATCTAACCCTCATAAACTCCAAAAATTATTATTCAGAGTAATTCCTCAAATCTCCAAATTGCACCCATTTATGTGATTTAAATATCCATAAAAGTTCCGGGTATTACAAGAAATTCGCAACAAAACGCACTAGATAATCTTTATAATAAACTCGGTATCAAGTAAGGGGAAAAGAAAATATATAAATTAGGAAATAATAGAGATAGATTGACAAGGGATATAGGTCACAAAATATATTAGTTAACGATAAAGAAATTCTAGATAGATGGAAAGAAGACTGCTCCTAAGAAGATACTGAGAACATTGAACCGAATATAGGAATGGTAGGTCCGATTACTGAAAAAGATGTAGATATATTAATAAGAAAACTGGGAAGGAAGAAAGTAGTTGTCCCGAGTAAAATACCGATACAGGAATGGAGGACCATTGGAAATGTAAGGATAAAATGGTTAACATATTTATTTAATAAAATTTTAAGTTAAAGAAACACGCGAGATGAGTGGAGGAAAAGAACCATAATATCTTTTTATAAAAATAAAGGGAATATACAAAACTGTAGTAATTATAGAGGAATCAAACTGATGAATCACACTATGAAACTATGGAAAAAAGTTATATAACAAATATTAAGAAATGAGTCAACTATTTGGAATAATCAATTTGGATATATGCCGGGGCGATCAACCACGAAAGTTATTTACTTATTAAGATAGTTAATGGAGAATGTAGATGTAAGAATAAAAATTTATGTATAGTCTTCATAGACTTAGAAATGGCTTACGATAGAATATTAGAAAATATAATTAGGTGGTCTTTAAGGAGGAAAAAATCCATATGGGTTTTATTATAGTTATTAAAGATATATATGATAACACAAAACTAGAGTAAGAACTATATGTTGAGAAACTAATTACTTTACGATTAAAGTAAGTCTACATCAAGGATCAACGTTAAGTCCTTATTTATTTGTCGTAGTTTTGGACGAGATTACTAAGGACATACAAGAAGATGTCCCATGGTGTATGTTATTTGTGGATGATGTAGTTTTAGTAGACACTTCAAAGGAGGACTTACCGATGAGAGTAGATACTTTGAGAAAACCCTTAGAATATAAGGGACTAAGAATCAGTAGAAATAAAACGAAATTTATGGAATGTAAATTTAATAATGAGGCATCGAATAACATAATGTTAAGGATTGAAGAAAAATTGATAAATTAAACTAATAAATTTTGTTACTTAGGTTCAGTGTTATAAAGTAATGGAGATATTGATGATGATGTTATGAGTAGAATATCAACTGGTTGGGTGAAATTGAGACAAGAAAGTGGGGTGTTATGCGAAAAAACGATAACTAATAAATTAAAAGAAAATTTTTACAGAAAAATTGCTAAGCCAGTGACCCTATATGGATCGGAGTTTCGACTAAAAAAAATATGAAAAAAGTTTCCATGTTAGTGAGATGAGGATACTCTGATGGATGATATGAATTACTACAAAGAAGAAAATTAAAAACCAGTATGTAGGAGAAAAGTTTGGAGTTGCTCCGATTAGCGATAAATTAAGAAAAAGTAGACTTAGGTGGTATGAACATGTATTGCGTAGACCCGTAGATGCACTTATAACAAGAGGAAGATTATTGAAAATAGAGGGTAAAAGAGAAAGGGACCATCCTAAGCTATCGTGGGAGGAAATTATTAGGTGAGATCTTAAGAAATTAAACTTTAATGATAATATGTCACATATAATAGAGTAGATTTACACTTTAAATTTAGGGATTAAGGCAAAGATTATGATGATGTGAGGAGAGATCATGTGACCAACCCATATGATGGGATTAAGTCAAGGATTATGGTGATGATGTGATAACTTAGTTTAGTTGCAATTATTTATTTAAGTGAAAAATTTAGCAAGTTGTTCCATGCAAAAACTATTGTTATTGTGAACGGGGGTTTCCTGATAAGGGGATAGTGGTCGTTGACAAAATTTTATTTTGGAGATTCAAAAGATTTACACTTCAAATTAAAATTTGTGATTTCAAACTGTGAAAATATGTTTATGCATCTGACTCAACAAACATAATTTTGTAGTGAAATATTTACATTTTGAATTTGAAATCAACAAGTTTGGGGATTGAGGAGATGGTATGATGCCAAGTGGTGAAAGGACAATTTTGGTGTTTGAGAAATTAAAAAAAATCAGTTATTTTTATATTTTTTAGATCACAAATTTGTATATATTGCATCTCGAGCACATCATCGACGATATGTGGTGATCGATTGCAAAAAATACGGCGATTAAAGACGTAAAGGTCTGGTAGTTGGAAAACAAATATTATTTAATAGTTTCTAATATATTCCATTTTTGTAAAAATAAAATCAACTTAAAAAAACAGGAAGTATGTTCCCAAAAAAAAAAAGTTGAGTGTTCTTTATTCATAACCAATATTATTACATGTCCTAAAAATGCATAATCGACTTTTTTTTCTAAAAGACAAAAAAAAAATAACGATCATTCTCATTAAAGAAAAGTTGATTGTCCTAAAATCATAATAGGGATGTTTTTTAGCACGCTCCTTTGGCATAGTAATAAGCATACCTCATCTATTTCTCACTCCTGAATTTTGTGGAGGAATCATAGGGAGACGTCTAATTAGTGTATTTTGGCGATGCTGTTGGGTTTTGAGTTATTACTTTTTGTTGGGTAGACTTGCTCTATGCGGAATTCCACCCCCTTAGGCGAGTTTTCTTTAATGAAACTTGATTTACTTATATAAAAACCCCTAATAGGGACCATATTCATAAAAGAAAAGTAATTACCCTAAAATCATAATAGGGATCATTTTTCTAATAGAAAAGTGGATTGTACTTAAATTATAATAGGGAATTTTCTTAGTTAATAGTAAAATTCATATTTTTGAAAAAATAAATTTAACTTAATAAAAAGCGGATGCTATTTCCATAACCAATATTATTTTATGTACTAAAAGTGCATGGTCTATTTCAGATAACAAATTTACTTTCTAAATATTACACATGCCATACTTTTGTTTTGAATCCAAATCATGTATTTACTTTGTTCAAAATAACACATATACTACTTTACAATATTTGTAGCAATGAATCAAAAACACAAAAACATCATTTCCGCATATACTTTCAACACACAAATGGCTCATTTTTCTTTGCTAAAAACCTCTAGATGGGACTTGATGGATATCGAACAAATAACAGATGCATATTGACTCAGAAAATTTTCAAAAAATGCATTACTGATGAAGTGCACAAGTAACATAGATTATGGGTCATTCAAGCCTATAACAAAATATATAGATTAGGCTTTCAGTGAAACAGATAACTAAAAAAGTTATGGAATGCAATGTACCGAATTGAGATTTTTTGAAGAAATTGTGTTCAAAATTGAAAAGGAAGATGTAGGGTGTAAAAGAAAAACTAAGAAGTTCGAAATGATCTAAATATTGTTAGATAATGGTAATTGAAGCGTAAAAGGTTGTGTTGTTTGAGGTAGTGATACTATTTAGATTTCGTTATATTCAAACGATGCGACACATTTGATTTAATAAAGTGTCTGCTAAATCTTTCAAGGATCAAATAACAAAAAGTCCCTAAAATATTTTTTGATACACATTTAATCCAGGCCTTTTATTTTGTACCAAAAAGTCCCTTATTATCTTATCTTTAAAGGTCCACGCCAGTGGCATGGTAAAGTCTTTTTGGTACGGTGAAGGATTTTTTGGTGCAAAATAAAAAGGCTTGGACTAAGCGTGTATTAAAAAAAAATTAAGGGACTATTTGGTATATGCCCCATCTTTCAATATCTTATGACAATGAGCTAAAAAAATATACAAGCCCCTTAATAAAATGTCGTGTGTAAGTAGACTAATACTATATGTCCAACCATAGTATTCATTTAATATATTGATTCTCATTTATTTCCACATAACGTTAAACTCGCTCTTCTCAACAAATTAAAACCAACCAAACCCAAAACATATTGCCACACACAATGCAAAACCACATCCTGAATATCTACGTCTCACATGTGCCATTGAGTTTAAAGAATTAGCCGGTGATGGAAGAGGCAGGTTGGATATTGTAGATGGCGAAGTGGGACCAAAAGAAGGCGGTGGAGGACTACCTGGTTGAGTTTTTTCTTCGACAGTGACCATGAGCTTCATCCCATATTCACAGTCGGCTCCAAAAGTGCACATTAAATAAAACACACCTTTCTCTGTCAATGGAACTATTGTTGGAGCACCCTTGTATGACTTAATTATACTTTGATGATTGCAGTCATCGTACACTGTTTTTGACACTTGCACCACGTCGCGGAAGTCTGGATTATAAACAAACACCGCATTCGCACAATATGAAAATTATGTAAACATAAATTTACCTCAGAGGTTAATTATATTAAGTAATGAAATTTAGATCTTGAGCCAATCTTCATAACAGTAAATGTAATATAATCCTTAGCCAGCATCTTATGTGTCACATGACACAAATTATCTTCTAATCACACATTTACTTGATGGCCATTGAGAAAACTACTCAAACCCTCTCTAAAAGTAATTTTCGTCCCTAAATATTATTTCTCTTTTAAAACATAATACAACAACATTTTAATTAATTACTTACTATTTGTATTAAAGATGTTTATTTACGGAAGAATTATGAAAAAATAATACATAACCCCCTTAATGATTGCTACACCAAGATGGTATCATGTTTTCCTTTCAACTAATGACCCTTGCAACCTACTTATTCTATAAAATTGAACGCGAAAAGGGTTACTATACCTTAAAAAACTCAAAAGTATACTTAATCTAGTTGTTATTCCCAACCACTCCTCTCAGTGCTAAAGCATCCAGATATCTCAAATTGGAGTCATCTCTCTAATCGATTTGATCTGATGCAATTTCATATATTCGGTTTGGGAATTACAAATATGTCTCATCTTATTGGTTTCTAAACACCAATCACATGTTTGGTTTGAGAACGAAAATCATGTATGTTGGCACTCGCGCAGTCACACGTATACATGTTCCACCTACGTATATGTAAGGTTTAGGGTTTAAAAAATGTATATGTAGGTTTCTTTTTTGTTCTTTCTAATTTCGTTAGTAAATATGGGAACCCATTAGAAAGGAAAACATATGAGGACTTTGAGTAATTTACACTAAAAAATAAAAAAAATAAAAGGTAAACTACATCAAACCTCTCTTTTAGATTTTGGGATCACTACTCTTTCCTTATCCTCCAAATAACCCATCCATCGTAGTTGTAACCCATTAACCTACCAAATGACTATTATGTTTTTTGCAACTTGACTAAATTATTCTTCACTATTAAGGTATTTAATCAACCCACGCAACTCACCACTACCTCAACACAAATCAGAGATAAATAAAAGAAACAGCCCCACCGACATAAAAAAGTGATGGAAATCCAAATGTATCAAAATTGAAATCACAAAAACAAGCCAGTTGGTTATAGATATAAAACAGGAATTTGAACCATTTTCTATGCAAATTAACGTAAAATATTGTATGGGGTTATTGTAATTTACCCATTAAAAAATAAGTGTTCCATGCCACACGATAGAACTTTTCCACATCAAGGGAAAGGCATGATGCCGCATCAACATGTTTTTTAAGTCTCTAATCGTCTTAAGAGTTTGAAATGAATATATACACACACACATAGAAGGATAGAGAGATACCTAGAGTATCACCAACATAGAAGGATTGAGACGTAGACCATTTAGGGTAAAAATTTACGTGCATTGGGACACCCCAATTCTAATCTGCTCCCACAATGTAGTCCTTACCAAATGAGTTTCCAAAAAATACAAATGTCAATAAATACTAATTGCATTTTTATGGTTTCTAGTCTTAACCAACAATACTATAATCGTTTAAACACTGATTTGTAAATAACACGTCAATTATTTGGGGGATTTAAGAAGTTTTCTTAGATTTGAACCCTAAATTATTAAAACTCCAATTATATCATTTCTTCCCATTACAATCCACATTTATACACCATTTACATGGGTTTTATACTAGAAATCATCAAGAGACCTATTTGTAATTTCAAAATCCAATTTTCTCAAATTTATTTTAAGCGCTTCAACCCAAAATTTATCTAGTTTACTAACTATAATATGAGTTACACACTCAAAGGAATAAAGTAAGTAAACACTTGCCTCGTGAATAAAATTCGACGACCTCGAGTCGAATCCCACGGAGTTTGGCTGGAAATCCCCTTTCTTCTTCCCCTTTTCCTTCCTTTCTTCTCTTATTTCTTTTCTCTTTTTTTCTTTCCTTCACTCACTCTCTCTTGCCTTAGAAAGAGAAAAATAAGGGTTTATCCCTTTGTGACAACCCGCCTACTAAAATAAGGGGTGGCCAGCCCAATACTCCAATAATCACAGGAATCATAGACGGTCCATTCTTAGCATCACTGTCGATTAAAATAAAAGTGAGAGATAACCACCAATTATTTTAGAAAACGGACTGTCAATTTAAAATTTTGTAAGTAAAAGAAAAACACTTAGACAATCCAATTTGCAAAAACAGTGGATACCAAAAATCAACGGATAAAAGAATGACAATATAATAAATAATAACCGAATAAGCTGTCGGTTAACAGACCAATACAATTAGTTACACCGAGTATTATAATTTAAATATCACATTATATTAAATGAATACAAAGCTTGGGCAACACGCCCGAATATATGAACTGAACATAACTAGAGTAAATTGAAAAGAAGCACCTATAATAATTATCCTACAACATCCGCAACTGCTATAGCTCTAAGACAACCGGAAAGGAATGGTCAATACGGGTGTCCTTGCGGTAGAGCACTTGAACGGACAAAGAGTTGCATACAAAACAAGGAAATATAGACGGGTCAGGTCCCGATTTGATATGATTACCATGTGAGTAAAATGCATGACAGTATGAATGTAAATATCTCTCGCAATTAATATAAAATTTGTCACCTCTCACTCTAAAAGCACAACCTAGCGCAATATCAATGATAATGCTCAACGAATCATATATATATGGGAGAACTCATCTACATTAACTCACAGAGACATCATTCATTCAATATACTATCTAAAGGCACAGTTCCAATTCTCTTTAGGAAATACGTATATGGCAATTCATTTTATCAAATATTACCAAAACAATTTCATTTCAAAACTTTCTTTACCAACTTTATTTCCTTTCTTCCATCCAGTAAAAATATATATTTCAAGCAAGTTTTATTATCATAAAAATGCTTTTCTGTTTTATAACATCCCATTTCCCTTCTTCCATCCAGGAAATGTATTTAACTTCCCATTTTCCTTCTTCCATCCGGAAAATGTATTTAAAGCCATTTTATTATCATAAAATGCTTTAACATCAATAATGTCCCACATTATTGAGAAATGTTATATTTCATATCATATAACGATTTTAAGACCTCCCCTCCGGGTTTCCCCACTAGGTGCCCCCCTAAATGGCTATCATCTTCCAGGGTTTACAAAACAAGACAACCTGGGATCCAACAACGCAAGACGTCGGGAAGCGGCCATATGCCTGCGGGAGAGTCATAACCACGCCCAGAATTACCTCACCAGCGCAGTAAAACATATAATAATCTCCCATATGGCCTAGGACTATATTCCCCTGCATTCATTAGACAGGGAACTTGACCTCACGCGCGTAACTTCCCTTATGATAGCGATTTAGGGAGGTATGTTCACATAAATTATCATTTATGAAAATCATTTTTCCATTTTGAAATCATTCACTTTTACATTCTCAAAACCATTAATTTTCAATGATGAAATACCAATTTCAGAATGTGCATTTCTTATTCTTAAAGTCATATTTTATTAATGACCTAAAACCCAAAGTGCCAATATCCTCCAACTAGTCTCTAAGAGTCCAACACAATACCATAAATCATCAAAGTGAGTCTCCCTCAATAATAGTCTCCCAAAAGTCCCAAAATTATCAATTTATCTTCTACAAATTTTATGTTAACCTCCTATCTCATTCGGACATTAACCTACGTAATCTAACCTTTAGAATGAGCCCAAATAACCCCATACTAACCTAGGGAATTTGTCTACCTAACACAACCCTCTAGGACTCCTCATTACTTCCCAAAGGAATATTCCTAAACCTCGAACCTAAAAGAAAAGGGCTGAAATCAAACTAGGAATAATCTCACAAAACAGGACAGCCGAATCGATTCGCCCCTGGTTGCGAATCGATTCGCCCAAAAGCGAATCGATTCGGTCAGAAAAACCAACATGCTCTCTCATCCTAATCGATTCGGTCTTAGTCCGAATCGATTCGGTCTCCCAGACATGTATCCTACCCCCTAACCGAATCAATTCACCTGGGAGCCGAATCGATTCGGCCCTGCAAATTTACCCAATTAGGGCTACGAGTTGAAGAACCCTAAAATCCCCAAAACCCAAATCTTTCAATTTCCTTCAACATCAACAACAAATAATTTTCTCAAATCACTTCTACACAACTAATAACTAATATATATTCCTCAAATCAAATTTGAAACAAGATTAAAGGATTAAACACCAAAAATTCCCAAGACCCATAAATGATTTAAATCTCCAAAATACAACTATACATGCAATCTATCACATTAAATCAATATCTATAAAGTAAGAAACTTGCCTCAAGTGTGTAGGCTCGGATTCCATCCTCGAAGCAATGATTTATGGCTCCAATCCTCCATTTTTCTCTCATTTCTCCCAACTCTCTCTTCTCTCTCTCTCTCTCTCTCTCTTGGCTTCTAACATAAGAATGAGAAAACAAAAGGTTTGGGAGACTTATACGGGTCTTAAACATAAATTCTCCTCTTTTAAATGTCGATACACCATTAAAATGACTCGTAACTACATAATTGAGTCATAACCCGTCAAAAGTGCCCGAAACTCAAAAATACAACTCGGCACCTATTTCGACTATCTCGACTATTCTAAAGCCAACCGCACCGCCTATTTTGGCATTCGGAGTAATGTATAATATTTTTATGTTCCTACGTCATGTTATTTCATTAATTATGCTCAAACTTCAATATAAATCATAACCATCATTTAAAGTACAACGACGCAATAAAACACAATATAATGTTATTTACCTTCTCATAATGGTAAATAGGCAAAACATAGTAAATATTATCCATTGATATGACGGGAAATAATATTTACTCCAACTTCCTCTATTTTATAAAATTAGCCCATCAGGGAAAATAATATAAAAAGTCGCTCAAAAGACTGGGTTGTTACACCCTTATAAACCCAAAACTGACTCGTTTACTCAATTGCGAGTCCCTACTAGTCGAAAAAACTCTGAAACCTAAACGCTACCCACGAATACTCTATTCTGACTATCTTGGCCATTTTGAATCCAACCATGCGCTCAAAATCTCCATCCGAGTCACTTAAATAAAATTCACAAGTTAAACCCAACGCATCTCAATACGGGTTTTCCAATTAAAATATTATCCTTTGTCACTTTACCCATCTGCGACATGTAATTAAAATAATTCAACTCATTTACTCAGTCCCAAAAGTAAATGTAATACACATTGGAAATCATCTAACCCTCATAAACTCCAAAAATTATTATTTAGAGTAATTCCTCAAATCTCCAAATTACACCCATTTATTTAATTTAAATATCCATAAATGTGCGGGGTATTACAAGAAATTCGCAATAAAACGCACTAAATAATCTATATAATAAATTTGGTATCAAGTAAGAGGAAAAGAAAATATATAAATAGGATACAATATAGATAGATTGACAAGGGATATAGGTCACAAAATATATTAATTAACGAAAAAGAAATTCTAGATAGATGGAAAGAAGAATGTACCTAAGAAGATGCCGAGAACATTGAACCGAATATAGGAATGGTATGTCCGATTACTAAAAAAGATATAGATATATTAATAAGAAAACTGGGAAGGAATAAAGAAGTTGACCCGAGTAAAATACCGATAGAGGTATGGAGGACCATTGGAAATGTAAGGATAAAATGGTTAACATGTTTATTTAATAAAATTTTAAGTGCAAGAAACATGTCAGATGAGTGGAGGAAAAGAACGATAATAACTTTTTATAAAAATTAAGGGGATATACAAAACTATAGTGATTATAGAGGAATCAAACTGATTAATCACACTATGAAATTATGGGAAAAAGTTATATAACAAATATAAAGAAATGAGTCCACTATTTAGAATAATCAATTTGGATAAATGTCGGGGCGATCAACCACGAAAGTTATTTACTTATCAAGATAATGAATGGAGAAATGTAGACATAAAAATAAAAATTTATATATAGTCTTCATAGACTTAGAAAAGGCTTATGATAGAATACCTGAAAATATAATTTGGTGGTCTTTAAGGAGGAAAAAATCCATATGATTTATATTATAGTTATTGAAGATATGTATAATAACACAAAGACTAGATTAAGAACTATATGTTGAGAAACTAATGACTTTATGGTTAAAGTAAGTCTCCATCAAGGATTAACGTTAAGTCCTTATTTATTTGTCGTAGTTTTGGACGAGATTACTAAGGACATACAAGAAGATGTCCCATGGTGTATGTTATTTGTGGATGATGTAGTTTTAGTAGACACTTCAAAGTAGGACTTAGCGATGAGAGTAGATACTTTGAGAAAACCATTAGAATCTAAGGGACTAGGAATTAGTAAAAATAAAACGAAATTTATGGAATGTAAATTTAATAATGCGGCATCGGATAACATAATTTTAAGGATAGAAGAAAAAGTGATAAACCAAACTAATAAACTTTGTTATTTAGGTTCAGTGTTACAAAGTAATGGAGATATTTATGATGATATTATGAGTAGAATATCAACTGGTTGGGTAAAATTGAGACAAGCAAGTGGGGTGTTATGCGATAAGACGATAACTAATAAATTAAAAAGATAATTACAGAACAGTTGCTAGGCCATCAACCCTATATGGATCAGAGTTTCGTCTTAAAAAATATGAAAAAATTCTCCATGGTAGTGAGATGAGGATTCTCTGATGGATGATATGAATTACTACAAAGAAGAAAATTAAAAACCAGTATGTAAAAGAAAAGTTTGGAGTTGCTCCCATTAGCGATAAATTAAGAAAAAATAGACTTAGTTGGTATGAACATGTATTGCGTAGACCAGTAGATGCACTTATAACAAGAGGAAGATTATTGAAAATAGAGGGTAAAAGAGGAAGAGACGGCACTAAGCTATCATGGGATGAAATTATTAGGAGAGATCTTAAGGAATTAAACTTGAATAATAATATGTCACATATAATAGAGTAGATCTACACTTCAAATTTGGGGATTAAGGTAAGGATTATGATGATCTGAGGAGAGATCATGTGACCGACCCATATGATGGGATTAAGGCAAGGATTATGATGACGATGTGATAAATTAGTTTAGTTGCAATCATCTTATTTAAGTGAAAAATTTAGCAAGTTGTTCCATGCAAAAACTATTGTTATTGTGAATGGGGGTTTCCTGATGAGGGGATAGTGGTCGTTGACAAGATTTTTATTTTGGAGATTCAAAAGATTTACACTTCAAATTAAAATTTGTGATTTCAAACTTTGAAAATATGTTTATGCATTTGACTCAACAAACATAATTTTGTAGTGAAATATTTACATATTTGAATTTGAAAACCACAAGTTTGGGGATTTAGGAGATGGAATGATGCCAAGTGGTGAAAGGAAATTTTTTGGTGTTTGAGAAATTAAAAAAAATCAGTAATTTTTTTATATTTTTTAGATCGTAAATTTATATATACTGCATCTCGACCACATCGTCGACGATATATGGTGATCGATTGCAAAAAATACGGCGATCAAAGATGCAAAGGTCTGGTAGTTGGAAAACAAATATTATTTAATAGTTTCTAATATATTCCATTTTATTAAAAATAAAATCAACTTAAAAAAACAGGAAGTATTTTTCCCAAAAAAAATGTTGAGTGTTCTTTATTCATAACCAATATTATTACATGTCCTAAAAATTCATAATCGATTTTTTTTCTAAATGACAAAAGAAATAACGATCATTCTCATAAAAGAAAAGTTGATTGTCTTAAAATCATAATAGGGATGTTTTTTTATCATGCTCCTTTGGCATAGTAATAAGAATACCTCATCTCTTTCTTCGTTCCTGAATTTTGTGGAGGAATCATAGGGAGACGTCTAATTAGTGTATTTTGGCGATGCTGTTGGGTTTTGAGTTGTTACTTTTTGTTGGGTATACTTGATCTATGAGGAATTCCACCCCCTTAGGCGGGTTTTCTTTAATAAAACTTGATTTAATTATATAAAAACACCTAATAGGGACCATATTCAGAAAGAAAAGTAATTATCCTAAAATCATAATAGGGATCATTTTTCTAACAGAAAAGTTGATTGTACTAAAATTATAATAGGGACTTCTTTAGTTAATAGTAAAATTCATATTTTTGAAAAAATAAATTCAACTTAATAAAAAGCAAAGGCTATTTCCATAACCAATATTTTTTTATGTGCTAAAAGTGCATGATCTATTTCAGAAAACAACTTTACTTTCTAAATATTACACATGCCATACTTTTGTTTTGAATCCAAACCATGTATATAATTTTTTCAAAATCACACATATACTACTTTACAATATTTGTAGCATTGAATCAAAAACACAAAAACCTCATTTCCACATATACTTTCAACACACAAATGACTATTTGGTTTATGCCCCATATTTCAATATCTTAAGACAAAGAGCTAAAAAATATATAAGCCCCTTAATAAAAAGTCGTGTGTAAATAGACTAATATTGTATGTCCAACCATAGTATCCACTAAATAGATTGATTCTCAATTATTTCCACAAAACGTTAAACTCACTCTTCTCAACAAATTAAAACCAACCAAACCCAAAACATATTGCCTCACACAATGCAAAACCACATCCCGAATATCTATGTCTCACATGTGCCATCGAGTTTGAAGCAGAATCAAAATAATGCGATAGACGACTACCTGGTTGAGTTTTTTCTTCGATAGTGACCATGAACTTTATCCCATATTCACAGTCAGCTCCAAAAGCTCACATGAAATAAAACACACCTTTCTCTGTCAATGGAACTATTGTTGGAGCACCCTTGTATAAATTAATTATACTTTGATGATCGCAGTCATTGTGCACTGCTTTTGACACTTGCACCACGTCGTGGAAGTCTGGATTATAAACAAACACTGCATTCGCACAATATGAAAATTATGTAAACATAAATTTATCTCAGAGGTTAATTATATTAAGTAATGAAATTTAGATCTTGAGCCAAGCTTCATAACAGTAAATGTAATATAATCCTTAGCCATCATCTTATGTGTCATATGACATTAATTATCTTCTAAGCACGCATTTGCTTGATGGCCATTGAGAAAACTACTCAAACCCTCTCTAAAAGTAATTTTCGCCCCTAAATATTATTAAGTCAAGATCGTTATATATATATATAGTTCTCGTTTCTATATATATTAACGATAATAATGTCATTCGTATTCCATAACTTTCGCTAATTTAAAATACCATTTTCACTTTAGTATATAAAATCCTGTATATATATAGTTCTCACTTTAATATACAAATTATAATTTAAATCCGAATAAAATCTCCCAGAAAGAGAATAAATCCTTATTAATTTTACTCTTTTCACCAGTTAAAGCTATATGAAATATCATCTTCATATACAAGAAATATACTATACACAATAAGTATAATAACCATCCCATCGAGCTATAACTCGAGGATGCAGTCTCATAGTGCCTATCTGCATCCGAGTTTACTCAATCAACCATGGGACCAAGCCAGAATCACTCATGGTCATGGTAAAAATACAAAACAGTGTAGGCGATCATATTCCCTCCTGAAAGTGGAATAAAGCCATCGCATTCATATGCGGGACGATATGACCTAGGGATATACTCTACCTGCTCCTCAATCTAGGGGATTCACCCACATCGCACAACCTCTCTAGATCACACTAGTAAAAATATATAACCTGGTTGTCCATCCCTATGCCTAGGGAAGCCTCTGGAACCAGCCTCTAAAGTACAAATATACGAGTCACATACAAATATATTTATATTCATATCATATCATATCATATATATACTGTAACAACTTCCATATATATATATATTATGTATCCCTTCCCAATATATATATGGCTATAATTGCCAAACTCTTATAGCGATAGAAAATACCCCGCATATTCCCATTCATAATAGTATATAAGTATTCATACACTTAACATACTAAAACTACAAGTATCCTATTACTTAGGGTTTAACTTACACCTTAATCACTTTTAAGGGTTTTACATAAACCCGAATATACCAATTCGTAATAATTAAAGAAGTATGCTAACTACTTATCTTAATTCCATAGGTATTGCATCACCTATACTAATAGTCGTCAATAGATGCATAGGATAACCGCTCAATTCTATTTAACCCATATCCTAAATTTCATCCTACTTACATTCTAGGATTCCCTCAAATATACTCGACCCATATTTATTCTCTATGCATAAATGTCTATATAAACACACTTGTCGAAGACTTCTCTCAAATGTTATTCAACCTAAAACATTTATTGAACCCGTGCCCCGGATTGTACACTCCACTAACCCTAGGTTAATGTACCTCTCCTCGGGTCCTTTAGGTCATAACCATCTATAATACACTAATTAAGAAGGTCCCTAAGCTTTAAACCCAAAGATAAAAAGGAATAGAAAAATCAAAATCTTGGACGAAAAACAGAGCACCGGTCGACTGGTCCCTGACCCCCGGTCGACCGCGAATATGAATTATGCCTGGAAAGCCAACCAATGGCCTTTTTCCCTTATACCAGTCGACCGACCCCTTGGCCGTGGTTGACCGGTCAGACCAGATATTTCGGCCATCTTTCCATTTCTTACAAAACCTAAATCTCCAAAATACCAAATATCATCGCAACCTCCATTTTTATGGTTTCTAGTCTCGACCAATAACACTATAATCTTCTAAACATTGATTTATAACTAACACATCAATTATTTGGGGGATTTAACATTTTTTCTTAGATTTGAACCCTAAATTATTAAAACTCCTATTATATCATTTCTTCCCATTACAATCCACATTTATACACCATTTACATGGGTTTTATACTAGAAATCATCAAGAGATACCCACACACCTATTTGTGATTTCAAAATTCAATTTTCTCAAATTTATTTCGACAGTTTCAACCCAAAATTTATCTAGTTTACTAACTATAATATGAGATACACACTCAAAGGAATAAAGCAAGTAAACACTTGCCTTGTGGATAAAATTCGACGACCTCGAGTCGAATCTCGCGGAGTTTGGCCCGAAATACCCTTTCTACTCCCTTTTTTCCTTCCTTTATTCTCTTCTTTCATTTCTCTCTTTTTCTTTCCTTCTCTCACTCTCTCATGCCTTATAAAGAGAGAAATAAGGGTTTAACCCTTATAAAATCAAAAATGACTCGTTTACTCAATTATGAGTCCCTACTAGTCCAAAAATCCCATAAACATAAATGTTACCCACGAATACTCTATTCTAACTATCTTGGCCATTTTGAAACCAACCATGCGCTCAAAATCTCCATCCGAGTCACTTAAATAAAATTCACTAGTTAAACCCAACACATCTCAATACGGGGTTTCCAATTAAAATATTATCCTTTGTCGCTTTACCCAATTGCGACATCTAATTAAAATAATCCAACTCATTTACTTAATCAAAAATCTTGTTGTTTCCCACTTTTTTTACGTGGTCCTTCATCCCAATCCAAAATTTTCACGCACTTACCCCGAACGAAAACCCTCCCCCTCCCCACTCATTCCTCTCATTCCCAAAAGAACGGACATTCAAACCAGGTGGAAACTAACCGTGGCTACAATTCCACGGCATGTTCTAGAACCCAATAGATGCTCTCACCATTTCTCCCTCCACTCAGGTATGCTTCTCTCTAAACCTTCATAAGGTCTGACCCTGTTTCTAAAATAGTCAACCCCAATCCCCTTACTATGTGTTGAGTTCATGTGGGGTTATCATGTTGTCTAAAAAATTATCATTCCTAGTTCTTTGGTGTATTGTGTTGATTTAATTTATGGGTTCTCGTGGATGTGTTTTAGAATTTCAAATTTACTCTATCAAGTTTAATTCATGGATAACGATTGGAGATATACTTTTTATTTTGTGCTGATTCAAATTAAAAATTGTCCAGTTAATGAAATTTTGACTGGAAATTTTATTGCTATTTAAATACTATTAAAATTCTCATTATTTTGGGTGGGGTAGGGGGAAGAATATTGAAGTTTCTTGGTTAAATCAATCAAAAAAATCCTAAATTTATAGGTGTTCAAATGAATATAATAATACAGTTTCAAATAATCTTTTCAAAATTTTTGGGGAGTGATTCTCGAATTTCAAGTACACTCATTTGATTAATTTGGCCAGATATTAGCACATAGACGGATCTCCATGTGGAGTACATGCGCAGTGCGATTGAGTTTGTGGTTTAACTCCACATTGACATTTATTTGTTGACTTTTTCCACTTTGAATATCTGAAACTTGGTAGTAACCGTCATTTGAGGATATTCTTACTGTGTATAAGTATAAGAATGAAAGTGATTGTAAATACTAAGTGTTGATAAATGATTTTTTAAACTCCTAAAAATCTAAAAGTATGTTTTAATTTGAATGATGTTACATAAATACAGACACCCAATAACTCGAATGTACACAGTTTGTTGAAGACGTGTTTGAACATGAGTGATATTGAGAAGTAATCATATCAAGTCATTAAACTTTCTAAGCATACTCGGTGTTTGTACCATTCATAGTGCATAAATTTAATGTTCAATACCATTTTAACTAATATGGTTCTAATATTTATTTAAATGGAATATTTTAGTACTGCTCCACAAAATGACAATCCCTTGGATTTCACTCGCTTTAAGAAAAAAGACAAAAATTAAAATAAGGGAGAATACTTGCAATTTTAGTCAACAGGGAACGGATATCGATTTTTGACGTTACAGATTGTAAATATACATACGATGTTCGGAGAATTTATTGTTTTGATATGATTACTTCAACACCACTCAAGTTTAATATAATGTGCACACTGGAGCTTGCAAGTATATATGTGTGTGTGTGTTGGTAACATGCATGAAAATTAATACATATTTTTGGATTTTTAAGAACTTAAAAAAAATTATTCATCACCACATATGAGTTACAACCACTGACATCGTTATACTTTCTTAATGTAGGAATCTTTCCCAATTAGAGTTAATATCAAGTTTCAAATATTGAGAGTGTCATAAGTCAACAATTAAACGTGGGTGTTGAGTAAAATGAAAACTTATGGATATTTGTCTATGTAGTGATCAATTGGCGAATGACTACAAGGTAGTGAGGTTTGTACAATTATATGATGTAGATAATGGTTCATTTTATTATGAAGTGAAGGAATGCTTTATGAAATTAAATTTGTGGTTTACGATGGGGATTTCCCTTAATATGGCATTTTTTATGCATGTTAGTGGTGCATTGCACTAGCTTGTGAATTGAAGCCTCGATTTACCCATTGTTTCGACAAATTAATTATTTATTTTGATATTGAAAGAGAGGAACATTGGTTGGTGGTGACACCTGAGTATTTGAATAAGAACTTTTGTATGAGATAGGAAGTGTTGGGAGGATGCATCGGTGCGTCGCAAAATTTACAATGACACCACTTTGACATGGGTGATTAAGAATTATGGTGTAATGGATATTAGCTATACTTGTATCATCTCGTGTGAGGAATCAATAAAATGTGATGATTTTTAGCTTGAAAAATACGACTTGATGAAACTCAATAGCAAATATGTTGTGTGACTCTAAAATGAAAACTCGTAGAATAGGTTCATCGTGATAGTTTTTATTTTTTATTATATATAGGAATCTTAGTCCATCTGTACGTATCTCATCTTTGGCCATTTAGGAATTGTACAAATTGTTTCTTGTTTCCTATAACTTCAAAATTGATGAAATTTCCATCAGAGCAGGTGATAGACATTGAATGCTTCCGTCTAGATATGGAGGAGTCATTTGGTCTTAATTCAGTTGATATTTTCATGATAAAACTATGTGTCACTAATTCATTGCTTTTTGAGGAAAAACTTTTCCTTCTTTATTGGGGTAATGAAAATGAAATTATATTACCTATTTCATCTTGTTAGTTTATGTTTATGTTTTTCTTTTTTATTTTGTGTTGAACTATTTTAACTAATTATTGTTTCTAAACTATTCCCTCATTGAAATAAAACATAACAATTTTGAGCGATTTTAAAAAAATGTGTAATATTTTACTTTTTCCCTTTTCTCCCCATATCTAGAGATTCAGGAGAACATTGAAAGCACTGGAAAATGCTATCATCTCTTGGTTTGAATTAATGCACATGACTTAGAAACAAAACACATATAAATGCTATTCTTGGAATAATGAAAATGACACGAATTTAAGCAACTTTCTGGCATTTTTACCGATTTAACAAAATACAGATGACTAGAGAGATACTCCTTTTGTCCAACTCTTATTTGGGACAGAGGGAGTATATGGACCCATAATTGTTATCTTTGTATTTATTGTTTTAACACAACTCTATGGCCCTTCACAATCCTCATTATATTGCTCAGAATTTAGAGGTTGGATTAAATTTCATGGAAATCAAGTTATATGTAAGATTAGTACTCACATGTAGTGATAGAAAAGAAACCTGAGCCAAATGAAATAGAAGAAGAAAATGGGAGTCTAGTGCAATAATATTTAGGAAAAAATTTATGATATTTCTTTACATTTGTATAATTTAAAAGTATCTTGAGTATTTGTAATTGAATTTCATTATGCTTGTAGATTTGAAGAATGGGGCAAGCACTTGGCTGTGTGAAAGTAGACCGATCTACTTTGGCAGTTAAGGAACAATTTGGCAAGCAGTTATTGAACAATTTGGTAAGTTTGAGGAAGTACTTAAGCCTTGGTGACACTGTTTGCCTTGGTGTTTAGGGTATCATCTTGTCGGTGAACTATCTTTACGTCTCCAACAACTTGATGTTCGTTGTGAAACTAAAACTAAGGCTTGCAATCTCATTATTCACCTGTTATTTTAATGTGTAGGTTTTAATCTCTCTCTCCCCCTCACATACACATGCTTATTTCAGTACTTTTAAACAATTTCATTATTTTGTAATTAGATATTAATTATGATTACTGCTGCCTTTTTCCAGATAATGTCTTCGTGACTATGGTTTCTTCGATGCAATATCGTGCCTTGGCTGAAAAAGCATCTAATGTTTTTTATAAGCTCTCCAACACCAAAGGGAAGATCCAAGCCTGCGTTGTTAATGGTATGAATGCAGTAATATTGGAACGTTCAAATTTCTCGAACACTCGAGTTGAGGTCTTTAGACCTTATAAGCACCTAATAGGAGTAGTTCGTCGCTTGGAAGGACCTGAATGAATTGGACTCCTCTTACAGGTGTCCCTTCCCAAATATGATCACGAGAACTATTAGGAGTTAAAAAATTAATCCACTATATTAGAAAATTATTAAAATGTTAGGATCATACAAAAGTTATACAAACTCTGGCCATAATGAGTATAATTTGACTTGATGTTAATAAGGGCTTTTTTGTCATTTTTTAGTCTTTCTTTTATTTTTTAATATTTCATTGTATTTTCCTTTTGTTTAGTATTTTCCTTAAGTAGTTGTAATTGAATTTTATTATTCTTGTAGACTTGAAGAATGGGGCAAGCACTTGGTTGTGTGCAAGTAGACCGATCTACTTTGGCAGTTAAGGAACAATTTGGCAAGCAGTTATTGAATAATTTGGTAAGTTTGAGGAAGTACTTCAGCCTTGGTGACACTGTTTGCCTTGGTGTTTAGGGTATTATCTTGTCGGTGAACTATCTTTACGTCTCCAACAACTTGATGTTCATTGTGAAACTAAAACTAAGGCTTGCAATCTCATTATTCACCTATTATTTTAATGTGTAGGTTTTAATCTCTCGCTACCCCTAACATACACATGCTTATTTCAGTACTTTTAAACAATTTCATTATTTTGTAATTAGATATTAATTATGATTACTGCTGCCTTTTTCCAGATAATGTCTTTGTGACTGTGGTTGCTTCGATGCAATATCGTGCCTTGGCTGAAAAAGCATCTAATGTTTTTTATAAGCTCTCTAACACCAAAGGGCAGATCCAAGCCTACGTTGTTAATGGTATGAATGCAGAAATATTGGAATGTTCAAATTCCTTGAACGCTCGAGTTGAGGTCTTTAGAGCTTATAAGCACCTAATAGGAGTAGGTCGTTGCTTGGAAGGACCTGAATGAATTGGACTCCTCTTACAGGTGTCCCTTCCCAAATAAGATCACGAGTACTATTGGGAGTTAAAAAATGAATCCACTATATTAGAAAATTATTAAAATGTTAGGATCATACAAAAGTTATACAAACTCTGGCCATAATGAGTATAATTTGACCTGATGTTAATAACAGCCTTTTTGTCATTTTTTAGTCTTTCTTTTATTTTTTAATATTTCATTGTATTTGAATTTTGTTTAGTATTTTCCTTGAGTATTTGTAATTTAATTTTATTATTCTTGTAGATTTGAAGAATGGGGCAAGCACTTGGCTGTGTGCAAGTAGATCGATCTACTTTAGCAGTTAAGGAACAATTTGGCAAGTAGTTACAAAACAGTTTGGTAAGTTGGAGGAAGTACTTCAGCCTTGGTGACACCGTTTGCCTTAATGTTTAGGGTATCATCTTGTCGGTGAACTATCTTTACGTCTCCAATAACTTGATGTTCGTTGTGAAACTAAAACTAAGGCTTGCATTCTCATTATTCACCTCTTATTTTAATGTGTAGATTTTAATCTCTGTGTCCCCCTCTCCCCCCCCCCCCCCCTCGCATACACATGCTTATTTCAGTACTTTTAAAAAATTTCATTATTTTATAAATAGATATTAATTATGATTACTGCTGCCTTTTTCCAGATAATGTCTTCGTGACTGTGGTTGCTTCGATGCAATATCGTGTCTTGGCTGAAAAAGCATCTAATGCTTTTTTATAAGCTCTCCAACACCAAAGGGAAGATCCAAGCTTACATTTTTAATGGTATGAATGCAGTAATATTGGATCATTCAAATTCTTTGAACACTCGAGTTAAGGTATTTAGAGCTTATAAGCGCGTAATAGGAGTAGGTCGTCGCTTAGAAGGCCCTAAATGAATTGGACTCCTCCTACAGGTGTCCCTTCCCAAAATTTGATCACGAGAACTATTGGGAGTAAAGAATGAATCAAATATATTAGAAAATTATTAAAATGTTAGGATCATACAAAAGTTATACAAAGTCTGTCCATAATGAGTATAATTTGACCTGATGTTAATAAGGGCCTTTTTGTCATTTTTTAGTCTTTCTTTTACTTTTTAGTATTTCATTGTATTTTCCTTTTGTTTACTATTTAGAAGAAGGAAGGTTATTGGCTCTTAGGGACGTAATTGTAATTAGAATTGTTATCTTAGAGGCCAAACATCCTCTGTAGACACCCCATTTTGTTACCCCATAAACTCTCTTTAGGTCCGTAGCACCTCCCTCCATCACTACAAACCCAGGTCATACCCCGAATACTGACCTAAAAGCCATCGGGCACTCCCAGACTCCATTTGACCAAAAGTCAAAGTCTACAGCTTGATCGATATTGAATGAATCTTTGAAGGGCACTGAAACCCCTTTCCAACGGTCCGTCCCGTGCACGATTCTGACTTGCCATGTGGACGAACGACCTGTTTTCCTCGAAGCTCAATCAGAAGGCCACCGGGCGCCCTCGGGCTCTGTTTAACCTAAGTCAGCTCTTCGATTCGATCAAGACTGAATGAATCTTCGAAGGGAATAAAAACCCCTTTCCAACGGTCTGTCCCGTGAGCGACTCCAACTTACGGTACAAACGAACGATCCGTTTTACTCTGAAAGGTCACCGAATGATTCCAGGGCCCAGTTGACGGAAGTAAACTCCCCGAACCGGATCAAACTCTATTGAATGTTAAAGTACATCTCCTAACCTTTCTAACGATTCACCCCGTACGCGATTCTGACGTACCGTGCGGATGAACGATCCGTTTGCGTCCGACGATTCCCTGTCCAATGGACTAATGAATGCTTCCGAACCATATTTGACCCAAAGTCAACTCCCGAACCCGGGAACAGTCTAAAGGACTTTCTAATGTCTCTGAATTAACTTTATAATGGTCTACCCCGTGCGTTATTTTGATCAATGGTTTGCGTTATGTGGTCGATTTTCTAAAAAGGCCTGAAAGACACTGCCAAACGGCAGGTCCCAGACCCTTCCTATCAGTATTGTGCCTAAACGCACTTGTCGATTGATAGGATCAGGGCTATGCCGATAGGAAATGCCCTGGGCCTATTAAAAGGAGGTCTTACCTCACTTGGAAAGGAAGCCCAGATCTGATAGATATCACTCTCAAAAAATCCAAAAAACCTCTCTCGAAGTCAGCGTGATTTCCATACCCAAATCCCTTTCCAACCTTCACTTTTCATAATCCTTTTCATCAAACTTGGTGAATTCACTACCCTCCATCATCATCCAAGTCTAAGGGTTGCTCTCCAACATTCAAGAGCAAGCTCAAGATCTTCAAGAAGGTCCAATTTTCTTAACTCTCTCCTTAAATTCTCATAAACTCGCAATAACTTATTTTATTACTTAGCACTTTCATTATCTCATCTCACACATCCTAATATACTTTTTATTTAGTATTATTGCACATCTCTTATTTTCATATAAATAAAAACCCAAAAAACAAGAAAAAGAGGGTTTGCTCATAAATTCCAAACAAGAATTCTCTTACTTTTGTTACACTTTTCTCACAACTAAAACACTTTTTCTACACACATACAAATAAGAAAATCCCCCGGTTGGATTTATGGGATAAACACCACCCCTCATTTTGCATGCGAACTACGTGGACTTTGATGCCTCTATAGGCTACGTAGGCGTCTCGGGGTAAAACCTAAGACTCGAGTCCTATTTTTACTTTTTCTCTCATTTTCTATCTTCTCTAAACTCCACTATCTTATATTATATATATATATATATATATAGAGAGAGAGAGAGAGAGAGAGGCAGGCTCCTGTGCACACTAAGTTTGCACACTAAGTTTGCACATTACCTTTTAAAAGTAGTAAAAAAAATATTTTTGAGTTGATTTTTTTTGTGTGATATTTAAACATTTCAAGGAACCCATATAAAAAAAATCAGCTCAAAAAAACTTTTTTTGCTATTTTTAAAAAATCGGTCAAACTTTCGCAGTTTTTAAGCCCTTTAAAAACTGCGAAAGTTTGACCGATTTTTTAAAAATAGCAAAAAAAGTTTTTTTGAGTTGATTTTTTATATGGGTTCCTTGAAATGTTTAAATATCACATAAAAAAATTGGTGTGCGCCAGCACTAAGTTTGCCTACTTTTAAAAGGTAATGTGCAAACTTAGTGTGCACAGGAGCCTGCCTCTCTCTCTCTCTCTCTCTCTCTCTCTCTCTCTCTCTCTCTCTCTCTCTCTATATATATATATATATATATATATATATATATATATATATATATATATATATATATATATATATGTTCTTAGTAGCGTATTATTCCACATGCGTTATCGTTCCTTCATAACGGTCAACGTAAGGATAATCGCGTAAATCCTATTTTCTAATATTTTTATACCTTCCTACGGATGACTCGCTTTACCTCTTCCGTGATGCAAGTCGATAATTCCTATCTCCACTATATATACACATGCACACATATCACGGGGACAATAAAGGAAAATAACAAAAATTCATGAGAGACCGAAAGGGCGGAATGGGTGCCTAACACCTTCCCATTTCGTAATTTAGCCTCCGGACCCTTTTCGAATCACTTTGGTTTCGTATGCATCAGTATGTCTTTGGATGCTGTCCTTCGGGATAGCTCCCTTTCTTTTATCTGTTTTGAGTAAAATAGACTGCCGACTCTATCTCTCTACATTTTTCACTTCACCCAAATGACGTAGGCCGAAGCACTCCCAAGAGGAATGCACGGGACCTAGGTTCCTCCCTCACGTCGCGCCGCCGCGAGGATCGGGGGATGGCCACAGTGGAGACTCCACTGGGGATATTATTTCGAGGGCTAAATCTATTTACATGGGTGTTTTATTTTCTTATATATCCCCATATTTGCATGTTCCCCTTTACTACTAATGTGTACCTCATGCTTATGCTTCTATTCACACACTTGTAGAAAATTCTCCACGTACACTTCGCACTGTTTGCACCTAGGATCACATATATCCTCATGTTGCACACATCACCCATACTTGGTATACCATTTGTACTCATACTTTGCTCCTCGTTGGGCATGATCAAGAAAAACATTCTCATAAGATACTAATAAGAGGATCATGCATGATTCACACGATATCACCAAAGAGTACTGTGATTGACCAAATTTTACCCATTAACTGGAGGGTCACTTCGTAATGGGTGCTGGTCCGGCAGGGCGTAGTTAGCCTAAGCAATATGGCTCTCACCTTCCATTGGCCAAGTACCTTCGATATATATCGAACGGTTCCCCCGCATCGTACCGCTTGACCGAAGTCATGACGGGAGGTATATCGCAGGGAACTCATTCACGTACGTCGAGTATATCAAATTCGCTCTCACACGTACTGTCCCCACGAGGTATATGGTGAGGCAATTCACATACACTCAGATATATCAAATGGCTTGTCCACACGTACCGATTTCCCGCAAGAGCAAGACGTATATCGTGGAAGTCACACCAAAGAGGGGAACCCTTTCCGATTCACCCAACCAACTCCATACCCGCATGTAGGTGTCGAGCCTAGGACACACATGTTAGATTGTCGGTTTCTACCTGAAACTCTATCAAAATTTCGGGTTGGCCTGCCACCTGAATTTTCGCGCATTTTTAAAATAGGACCCTGTCTGTGATCCTGGTCACAAGTCCAGCCATAGCTTTGCATATATTACAAACCCAATTTTTCCAGGCTCGGGTCCTTTCCGACATTTCATTCTGCATTTAGGAGAATTAATACAAGTGAAAACATAATAATTATAATAATCATGCTGAGACCATCTCCAAAAAGAAAATTCTCTTTTTTTTATCCAAAATCCAAAAATATTTTTTCCTTTCCTTATCAAAAGTCCAAAAACATTTTTTTCTTTCCTTATCAAAAATCCAAAAAAATTTCTCCTCTCTTTATCAAAAATCCAAAAATATTTTATCTTTCAATGTCAAAAAAAAAATTCATCCCTTTTTCTCAAAAATAAATCCCATTTTATTCCTTCTCATGTCCATCGCAAGCACTTGGCCTGGATCCTTATTAGCTTCGGTCTTCAGTCAAGTCACCCCGGAGTTCCATTCGTTCCCCTATTACTTCTTTCGAGTCTGGAATCCATTCGCTTTCCATGGAGAACACAAATCAAGTACCCGTTGTGCACCCGGATCGGAAGGTAGCCCTAGCTCAGCTTGTGTTCAAGATTGACAACCTCCAAACTGAGGTCCGAGAGATGAAACGAAACCAGGTTCCCGTTCCTCAAGAGCCCGAGGCCTTATTCCCTCATGCTACGGATCCCCCCGAGCCTATCTGGGTTCCTAAAAAGTATCAGCATGCTCCACGTGCCCCTTCGGTTAATGGGTCGCCGCCTGCCTAGCTTTCGATGCCGAGCCTTACCCAGCATGGGGCTAACTTGCCTATGGTCATTGATCCAAAGGAAGTAAAATCGAACAAAGTCAAAGAGGACCTCAAGATGCTCACTAAAAAGTTTGACCAAGTCAGAATCTCAAGAAATTACATGGACTACACCCACATGTCTCCTTATCCTAAAGCGAGGTTACTCGAGAAGTTCAAGATGTCGAATATCGAGAAATTCGGAGTAAGTGGACCCCCGATTGTTCATCTCTGAAGTTATCACCGTTCCATGACTCTACTAGGGGCTTCTAAAGAAGTGATGGCCCAATTATTTCAGTAAACTCTGAAGGATAGCACCCTCCGATGGTTTTTATCTCTCGAAGAGTCCAGAATTCGTAGCTGAGAGGATGTAGCTCGGGAATTCATATCGCAGTACAAATACAATGAAGAGATTAAGGTCACCCACCGTGATTTAGAGCTGCTTAAACAGAACCCTGGAGAATCAGTCAGTAACTTCATCGCCCGATGGAGGGAAAAAGCAGCAACCATGACCAATCGGCCTTCCGAGGAAGAAAAAGTCAGCATAGTGAAGAAGAACTTCTTACCCCGTGTCCAATAAACGATGGGAGGACAATATTATTCTCATTTCCAAACTCACGGGGAAGCAGGAGTAGAAATCGAGGTAGGTATTGCCAAGACAGAAGTCAAACCAAAGAAGGTGTCCGGACAGTTCACCCCCAGAAAATATGACAAACCTCCCCGTGCTACAGTCTCAACCATTAACAACATCTCTCAACTAACCACATCATGGGCTCTGAAAAGCCGCCCTGTCCCAATCCGAAAGGAATACACCGAGCTCCATGCTCCCCTCTCCAAAGTTTATCAAACCTTGTTAAGTCGAAACCTTATCAAACCTTTGGATCCCCGTCCATTGCTAAATCCACTCCCAAGAAACTTCAAGACAGATGCCCATTGCGCCTTTCACCAAAATACTGGCCATACCACCGACCAATGCCTTCACCTCTGAAACATAATCTAAGGTCTAATTGACTGGGATACCATCGCCCCACCAGCCAATCCTAAGCCAAACACTACTCACAACCCACTTCCAAATCATGCCAATGCCATCTTTTTAGAAGAGAACCCAAAATTCGATCCATTAACTCAAATCACACCCATATACTTTCCTAAACCTCTCCAAATTTGCCCATATTTCCTCCTACACCCTACTGGCCTCGTTGATCAGGCATTGTCACTCCTTACCAGAGCATGCATCATTGTCCGTACCCATTCTAAAAATGGAAGCATGAAATTGTCAGAAGTGTTAAACCAACTCCTAGAGTTCGAGATGAAATTGCCCTCATAGATGATCATTTATTACCAGAGGTTCAGTACGCTGTTCTTGGAGGCACGAAAATGGGCCTAAGAGTTAGATAGTTGGATAGTACCAACTAATGAAGTCAGTCTGGATGATGTCGTTCAGATTATGGAAGAATTATTCAGACAAACCAATAACATTTGCAGTATGACCGAGTTATTTGATGCTTTGAAGCTACAAAGGCGCCTGGTCCCTTCACCCTTACATATCCCCACCGATTGGTAAGACCTGTATGAAGAAGCCTTTGAAGTTTTGGAATGTATCTTCTTTACGTGGAAAGACAAAATTATTGCCACCAGATGGGGGGAAGAATTCGAAGATTCGAATGAAGAGAAAGCTTTAGAAAAAACAGGCCCGATAGCCGACATGTGTAGGATGGTATCATTCGAAGAAATCCTCAGAGAAATAAACAAGGTGGCAGAACAACCCGAGATCGATGAGGAAATGGGATTCATATTTTTCCCATCTTCAATAAATCACATAACCAAATCAGAGAGTCATTACCAAATCCCAAACTCACTACCAGCCAATGACAAGGGGAAGGGCGTTGAAAACCTTCCTATGCTAGAGATGACCCTCAAGGAGAGAAAGATCCTCTATCAACTAAAGAAAACTCAAGCTAACATCACTCTATGGGGGCTTTTTATGGCTTCACAGCTGCACAAAAATGCTTTGAACAAGTTGCTCACTGAACCCACAGTTCCTCCTTTTACCACACCAGAAGAAGCGATAAATTTGGTCGGATCCTTGACCTCTACCCGAATTCTATCCTTTTTCGAAGAAGAAATCCCCAAGATTTGGCCAAACCACAATCATGCACTCAACATCTCCGTCGAAGTTATGGGGAAGGTTGTACCACTCTCTCTTGTCGATAATGGATCCGCCTTGAATGTCAGCCCCCTGAGGAGCTTCAAATGTTTAGGCCTAAAAGAAAGCAACCTCATACCAACCTCCGCAGTTGTGCGTGCCTACGATAATACCCGTTGGGAGGTGATGGGATCCATAAATCTTGTAATAGGGGTTGGACCTATAAACCCTTTCGTCGAATTCCAAGTTATTAACATCCTAGCTTATTCCAATCTGTTGCTAGGACAACCTTGGCTCCCAGTATAAAGGGTGTGTCTTCCTCACTCCATCAGAAATTAAAGTTCCTTGCCGATGGACAGGTCATTACCATCTTAGGCGACGATGACAATACCGATGGTGCAAGTACCAGCAGTCCAATCCTTGAGATACAGCACGGGTAAAATGATATGCTCCTATCAGGATTCCGAGTTGAACCACTTCTACTCTCGGCAGGGGACAACTTTAAAGAAAGGGTTTTTCCCAAATACGACCTTCATGGCAACGTCAATGTGATTCAGATGTTCGGAAACATGCACTTCATGCCCAAACTTGGGCTAGGACAAATACAGCATGGGATATTTGATCCCATTGAACTAAAGAAGGCTTTCCCTCCTTGTGGTCTGGGGTATCAACTATCAGAACAAGAGCTCAGAATAATCCGCCAGTCTCGACCAAAGAGAGGACTTGATTTCATCCAGACTATCCCATGTGAAACCTTGAACGGACGATTCATCAATGAGGGTGAGGACTTCCCCTTTTACGATTTTTTGGAACCATGGTATGACCATACAAACAAGAAGATGAAGCCTGGAATGAAGATCTTTTTCCAAGACAGCTACGCATTGGCCAAAAATTCCCAACACCTAGTACAACCGCTCATCAAAGATACTGAAGAGACTGGGGAAAGTGACTTCGAAGATTACTTCAACTTACAGACACTGGGCCTGACACTCTGCATGGTTCATTCCGTCACTACATCACTGGATCCATCCCACCTGATTAAAGCTGCTGATACACCTCCTCAACTGGCATGTTGCGCCAGTTCTACCTGTTGAAATCTCCCCTAATCCTAATTTTTACCCCTTTTCTTCTTCTGTTGGCTATCCTTGTTCAAATGTAATTGAGTCCTCTTTTGACGAGGTTCTCAATGCTGTTTTTCCTATCAATGAAATAAATAAATATTTTGAGTATCTTGTTGTGCCTTACATTAACTGTTTGGATTCTAATCAAACTTTTGATGATGATGATTTTGCAAATGAACAATTCTTAACTGGTCTAAATAAGGTTAATAATAAACAACATAGCCTCGTTCAAGTTAATAAAGAAGATATTGTTATTGTTAACCTCAATTCTAGTAGCCAACTGCCCGAGATTAGGATAAGGGCTACCCTTGACGAGCATGAGCGTGCACAACTCGAAGAATTTCTAAAGGAATTCGTGGATGTTTTCACATGGTCTTCTGACGATATGCTTGGCATTGATCCTTAAATAGCTCAGCATGAGATTCCCACTCTCCGAGACAACAAGCCGGTAAAACAAAAGTTGAGAAAGCTCTGCACCGAATGGTTGATCAAGGTCAAAGATGAGGTGGTCAAATAGTTAAACGTAGGCTTTATTCGTGTGATCGAATATCCCACGTGGCTAGCCAACATAGTGCTCGTGCCGAAATCAGGAGGAAAAGTTCGGATCTGTGTAGACTATCAGGATTTGAACAAAACCTCTCCAAAGGATAATTATTCGTTACCCAATATCGACATGATCATGGACAACACAGCCAGTCATGCTCTCAAGACATTCGTCAATGGTTTTGCTGGATACAACCAAATCAAAATGCACCCAGACCACCAAGAAAAAACCGCATTCATCACCCTATGGGGAACCTTTTGCTACACTTTCATGCCATTGGGTCTCAAGAATGCTGGGGCTACCTACTAGAGGGCTGCCACAACCATCCTGCACGATCTGATTCACAAAAAAGTTGAGGTCTATGCGGATGATATGATTATCAAGTCCAAAACTAGAGAAGGACATGTTACTGCTCTCCGAAAGTTCATCGAACGACTACAACAGTATCAGATAAGACTCAATCCGCAGAAATGAAGCTTCGGCATTATAAAGGGAAAACTCTTGGGATTCGTGGTCAGTTAGAAGGGGATATAAGTAGATCTCGCCAAGCTAAAAGCCATACTTGAGATGCCACCCCCCGAATAGAGAACGAAGCCTGAGGTTTCCTCGAGAAATTGTAATACATCAACCGGTTCATCAACCAGTTAACCTCCATCTGCGAACCTATCTTCAAACTCCTTCGAAAGGATTCAACTAAAGTTTGGAATGAGGTATGCCAAGAAGCTTTTGATCGAATCAAACAATATCTGACCCAACCCCCGGTACTCATGCCACCGCAGCCTGGTCTCCCCTTGCTCCTATACCTAACCATAACCGACACTGCAGCTGGGGCTTTGCTAGCCCAATACCTTAAAGATTCCTGCAAAGAAAGATCCATCTATTATTCCAGTCGCAAATTGGTTGGGTATGAGGTTAACTAAACTGCTTTGGAAAAGGCATGTGTCGCACTTGTCTGGGTCACCCAAAAGCTGCAGCACTATATGCTCGCCTTCCCCATCAAGCTTATATCCCCAAGGGACCCCATCAAATACTGCTTGAGAAACCCTATTTATCTAGTCGAATGGCCCGATGGTTGATGCTCCTAACTGAGTTTGATATCATGTACGTCATGCATAAATCCATGAAAGGAAGAGCCATCGCTGACTACCCCATAAAAGAAGCCGATGTCTATGTCTCCAAATTCCCAGATGAAAACATCCTTTGCACTACTCAAGACAACCTTCGATGGCAAATGTTCTTTGACGGCGCTGTCAACAAAAAGGGATATGGCATTGGGATACTTATGATCACCCCAAATGACTCTCACACTCCCATTGCCATCAAATTATATTTTCCCTGCACCCATAACATGAGTGAATACGAGGCATGCACGGTAGGCCTCAAAATTTCTCTCAATAAAGGTATTCAATGCCTAAACATCTACGAGGATTCCGCCCTCATTATCGGTCAAGTGCTCAGAAAATGGAGAGTTAAGGACAAGAAGCTCCAACCCTTCCATGCCCACTTAGAAGAACTAGCCTCCTAATTCCAACATATCACCTTCCACTACCTACCCCGAGAAAATAATAATCTAGATGATACCCTTGCTACCTTGGCCTCCATGGTCGACATACCCAAAGGAATAACAATGACCCCCTTCCTGGTTCAAAAGCAGGACAAACTAACCCACTGCTATCACATTGAGTTCGTCACCACAGAAGATCTCGAGATAGCCAATTGTCGGTACTATGATATCTGGCGCCTCCTTAAGCATGGTAGGTAACCCAAGGGTTCCAACAAGAAAGATCGAGCAACCCTTCTGATGATGCTAAAATCCAGCACCACCAGATAAGTGATGATGAGCTCAAACAGTAGTAACCATGGCAGCCATAGAGATGTATATGTATATGTGTGTAAGTGTATAGAAGGCAGTGAGTATAAGAGGAACAAGATAATGATGTATAGTGGTTCAGCCAATTAGGCCTACATCCACTGTGAGTATGTGATCCACTAAGTATGGGCACTAATGGCCTTGGATACAATGCACATAATCTCACTTTCTCCCTCTACTGTGTGTACAAGCAGAGTTTTTAGCTAAGGTTACAAATTATCGATCCCTTTGTAGGGTTGTAGGTGACAAGTATATATAGGTCTTGGGGGGTGTAGTGTACCCCCAAGCATACATGGTGCATGTGAATGATGATCTAGCCAATCCCCTGTTGACACCTGTAGATGCCACCTGTGATTAATGATGACATAATATTCCCTCACGTGAGGGGGTGATATTTTTATAACGGTCTTCCACGTGCCATGTGAGCCTCATGCATATTGTTCCACGTGTCTCCCAAACCACGCGCTGTGATGATGTCACTCTCGGCCTATGATATGAGGCCGAGGGAAAAGTTCCTTCAGGCAGTGAGTCTGGCCTAATTTAGGCCTCGTAATGTCATGCCCTCGAAGGGTCGTTTGGGCCTGATGAGGGGTCAGCTCCTTAGAGGGTCGTCTGAGCCATGATGATGGGTCGTCCCCTTGAAGGGTCGTTTGGGCCTGATGAGGGGTCGGCCCCTTGAAGGGTCATTTGGGCTTGATGAGGGGTCGGTCCCTTAGAGGGTCGTCTGAGACATGATGAGGGTTCGGCCCCTTGTAGGGTCGTATAGGCCATGATGATGGGTCATCCCCTCGAAGGGTCGTCTGGGCCATGATGAGGGGTCGGCCCCTCGAAGGGTCATTTGGGCCCGATGAGGGGTCGGCCCCTTGAAGGGTCATCTGATATTAGTTAGAAGGTCATCCTGGCCCCGTCCAGGCACAGGGCACCCTCAGCATGGCCGAGGGTATATATGGGTATATCAATCACCTCCCAGCCCTTAGCCATCGATGTTGTTAAGATGGCTGAGGGATAATGTTTCTTTTGGGATGAGCGTATAATCAGTTTGGTGAGTGACACCTGTCAAGATGATGTGACACCTAGGCAGATATCCACTGTCATTCCAATTTCCAAGGCGTGGCGGCTGCACACTTGGCCTAGGACTTTCTGCCCTAATGATGCCCTCTTTTTGGGCTGCACCTTGCATTGATTATTGGGCCCACTTATGATAAGGTCTTTAAAGGATTTTTGAAACAATCATTTTCTTCTTCTTCACGCCCAAGCTTTCTCTATCTAGTTTCTCAACAAACAAACCACCATTTCTGCAATCTTCAACATTTTGAGTTTGGCAGTCTCACTGTTCCTTTTCAGGTAATCCCTCTACCCTAGTGCCCTCTTTATCTTCATTTCTATTTGCTTTCTTATTTTAAGCTTGTAGGGTTGGATTCTCCTTTAGCTGTTTCATAACTTTTTGGCGTTCTTATCCGGTGACTTGTTCTTGAGATGTCTTTATTAAAGCCCTTGCTTTCCTTAGTTTTAATCCAAAAGTCCATTTTGGTCAACTGCGAACTTGTTTATAATTAGGCTAGAATTCTTTTAAGTGTAGGGTCTTCCCCTTAATGCTTAGGAGGCTTTATAATTTAGCTGAGGAATTCCCATCCCTGAGAGATAAGTTCTTTGTAGAGATCAGACGAGTAGAGGAAGAGGAGGAGAGAAGACGAGGGGACGACCCTAATTGGGTACGACCCATTTTTCCCATCCCCTTAGCCACAATATTACCATCTGAGTCTTATGGTTCATCTTCTCATCCAGCCAAGAGTCATTCATACGAAGGAGAGAGGCGCTGAGCCTTCTGGGAGGAGAGAGACATCTGATTTAAGCCTAAGCTGAGGGGTTAAGGAGGCGGTCCCTTCCGAGGCTGTTCCTGTGACAACTTTATCCCCTCATTCCTTCCAGATGGCCTTTCCTCATGGACCTCTGACAGGCGGTGAGGACGAGGGAGAGGGGACTGAGGATGATGGTGAGGACACAGACGCTGACCAAGTTGACACTTCTTATGCCTCGGCTTATGTTTCCACCGTCAGGGATCGTTACCTCCTGTTGTGGAGGCATACATTTGGTGTGCCCCTCAACATAAGTATGAGGGTCCCCTCTGAGTCTGAAAAAGTCTTTGAGGCTGACGAGGGATAGATCGCAGTATATGAACAGATGTTTAAGGTCGATGTTAGGTTCCCTCTACACCCTTCCATAGTCAATATATTGTCAGCCCTCGGTGTTTCCCCCTCTCAACTTCCTCCCAACTCCTGGAGGACGATCCTCGGTTATGTCTCCTTGTGGAAGAATACCTTTACTGACGAGCCTTCAGCCGATGTGTTTTTGGCCTGTTATAATATCACTTCCTCGTCAAAATAGCCTGGGTACTATCATCTAGGGGCGAGTAGGTCTGATAAAAAACTGCTTCACATGGCACAAACCTCTAACCACGATTGGAAGAAGAGATTTTTCTTCATATCTGAGGAATGGGAATTTGCTGTCGAGGCTCATCCTTTGGACGATGGTCCGAGAGTTCCAAGGAGATGGTCTAACCCCTCTATGAAGGCTAGGTCAGACCCCGAACTTAGTCTGGATGAAAAGGACATAGTCGAGTATCTGAGAGAACGAGGGAAAGAGGGTGAACTTACAAAGTTTGAAGATTTGATGACCCCTCGGTTCCTTAAAGAATCTAGTCTGAGGGTCGGCCCCTTGACAGAGATATGTGAGTTATTATTATTTTTTGCTCAATCTTTGATTTTTTTCGTGTTTCATCTTTACCTCTGCATTTTTCTGATGTGTCGTCTCCTTTTCAGGTCGTCCTGCAGGTATCTCTGACCATCTTTGGGAAATGACTGCCCCGAGCTTGTTGTCTGGTCTGGGCAAGAAGAAAGGCAAGGAGCCTCATCAACCTTCGAGGAATAGAAAGGCCGTGGGGCCGACACTTGTTGAGTCGACTGCTGACAGTCACAAAAGAAAAGAGCCAGAAGTACCCGCCGACCCTCGGCCGAATTCAAGGACGAGGGCGAGGGTGGAGTCGTCTGAGGGGACTGGCTCCTCTTCCAGTATGGGAGCCTTCTGGTCCCAAAACTTAGCATTTTTTAAGGTTGAACCGTCTTCCCTGATTGCCAATCTGAGGGTGGCCAAGGCTTCTATGTTCTCTGCCCCCTCGGCCTCCGACTATGATTTCCTGTCAAAAATGCCCCCGGCCAAGGTGTATGACTATGGTCTGTAGACTCTGGCCCAGGTATTTGTTTTTATTTCACTTCCTTAGTTTGAATTTTTCACCAACTATTTCCTCGACCTCTTAACAAGTGTCTTTTTCTGTGCAGTCTGTTTGTGCCTTCACGTCTGCTACTAAGTGGATGGATGAGAACCAACAAAAATTTCATGAATCCGAGAGGGCCATTCAGCACGAGGCTGACCTACAGACCGAGCTCGAGACTGCAAGGGCCGAGTTGGAGAGTGTCATGACCGAATATGCAAGGGTCCTAGATGAGATGACAAGGCAGCATGATGACGATCTGAAGGCCAAGGACTTACTTATTAAAGAGAATGATGAGGCCTCGATCAACCTGGGGGCTCAATTCAAGACTGAGTTATCTGAGGCAGTGAAGAAGGCAGAGGCCAATGCTGTGGAGGCCTACAAACTCTCAGACGAGTTTCAAGGCTTCGGTCTTGAGTATTTGGAGAGGGGAATTAGGACGGCCTGTCGATGGGTCGTCCTTAAGTTCGATGATGCAGTATCATCTGTCTGCCCTTCTCTTGAGTCAGTTCAACAGGATAATCCCCTCATTGCTGAAGCCTTAGCTCAAGTGGAATCTCAACATGTAGAAGGCATAGGCATGTCTAAGGCTTGGCCTGTCTTAATCATAGAGGAATCTCCCATAGATTTTGAGGCAACTGGATGATCCCCTCATTACTGAAGCCTTAGCTCAAGTGGAATCTCAACATGTAGAAGGCACAGACATGTCTAAGGCTTGGCTTGTCTTAATCATAGAGGAATCTCCCATAGATGTTGAGGCCTTGCCCTCTAATGCCATTTAATAGGGTGGTTGTTTTTAGCCAATACCCTGTTTATGTATCACCTTTTTGTACCTTACTTTTGTTGGACAAACATTAACATTTTGTAATATAATGCCTCTTTTTGTCTTCTATACTTACCCTTTGTATGATTCTCCTTGTGATGTTTTTAAATTAGCAATCTCACTAACCCCTCCCTCGTCTTTCTTGAGGTTAAATGAGGGGTGGTCCCCACCATTTTCCCTCATCATAGCCGAGGTCGGTTTTCCACCAACTGACTGATGTTTAAAATTTTGAAGTCCCCCTTCGCCTTTCTTGAGGGTAAATGCGGGGTCATCCCCACCATTTGCTTCATCATAGCCGATGGTAGCTTTTCACCAACCTAATGGTTTTTCAAGTCCCCCATCATCTTTCTTGAGGGTGAATGAGGGGTCGTCCCCTCCATTGACCCTCATCATAGTCGAGGGTGGTTTCCACCAACTTAATGATGTTTTAAATTTTAAGTCCCCCCTTATATTTCTTGAGGGTAAATGAGGGCACCATTTTCCCTCATTATAGGCGAGGGTGGTTTTTCACCAACCTAATGTTTTTTCAAGTCCCCCTCGTCTTTCTTGAGAGTTAATGAGGGGTCGTCCCCTCCATTGACCCTCATCATAGCCGAGGGTGGTTTCCACCAACTTAATGATGTTTTAAATTTTAAGTCCCCCCTCGTCTTTCTTGAGGGTAAATGAGGGGTCATCCCCACCATTTGCCCTCATTATAGCCGAGTGTGGTTTTTCACCAACCTAATGGTTTTTCAAGTCCCCCCTCGTCTTTCTTGAGGGTGAATGAGGGGTCGTCCCCTCCATTGACCCTCATCATAGCCGAGGGTGGTTTACACCAACTTAATGATGTTTTAAATTTTAAGTCCCCCCTCGTCTTTCTTGAGGTTAAATGAGGGGTCATCCCCACCATTTGCCCTCATTATAGCCGAGGGTGGTTTTTCACCAACATAATCGTTTTTCAAGTCCCCTCTCGTCTTTCTTGAGGGTGAATGAGGGGTCATCCCCACCATTGACCCTCATCATAACCGAGGGTGGTTACCACCAACTTAATGATGTTTCCAATAAAGTCCCCCCTCATATTTCTTGAGGGTGAATGAGGGGTCGTCCCCACCATTTGCCCTCGACACTAAGAGACTTGGACAAGGAGAGGCTTGCTATCAGGGTCTCATATTCAGACTCGTTGTTGGAGGCTTTGATGTTGAACCTCAGGGCGTACTCAATGTCTGTGCAATCGGGTGCTGATACTATCAGTCCAACTCCACTTCCGCTGTCGCAGGAGGACCCGTCAACGAAGAGGCTCCACACAGTCCGTTCTTTTTAGAAACTTCCCTCAGTGAGAGTCCCCTGTTTAAAGAGATATTTTCCCTCTTCGTTTTCGGCCGCATTCCCTCTAGCGGTGCTTGTCTCAGCCTTATCTGCAGGTGTGTCGATGAGTCTGCCTTGTAAGGTATCTGTCTTCCCGAGGCTCTTATCTTCGGCTTCATCATCTTCCCAAGTAAATTCGTCCACGAAGTTCGACAATGCTTGCCCCTTAATGGCCGTCCTAGGTTGATACACAATGTCAAACTCCCCCATCTCTATAGCCCAGGACATTAACCTACCTGATTTTTTTGGCTTGTGTAGGACCTGCCTAAGAGGAGAGTCAGTGAGGATGACCATTTTATGGGACTGGAAGTATGGATTCATCTTTTTTTATGCATGGATCAAGGCATAGGCTAACTTCTCCATCCTTTAGTATCTTTGCTCTGCTTGAAGTTCCTTACTGTTGAAATACACTGGCTTCTGTACTCCATCCTCTTCTCTCACAATGGCTGCGCTGATAGCTGATTCTGAGACGGATAGGTATACATATAGCCGTTCACCCTGTACTGGTCGTGACAACAGTAAGGGAGACCCTAGGTATGACTTCAATTCTTTGAAAGCCTAGTCACACTCTTCGTTCCATTCAAAGGCCTTTCTGAGAATTTTGAAGAATGGTAAGCACCTGTCTGTGGCTCTGGACACGAACCCATTCAAAGCAGTCACTCACCCCGTGAGCCTCTGAACGTCTTTAATGGTCTTGGGGGTCTTCATCTCTATAAGGGCCTTTATCTTTTCAGGGTTGGCCTCGATGCCTCTTTGGTTGAGAATGAACCCCAAGAACTTCCCTGCTCCGACCCCGAAGACACACTTGGCCGGGTTAAGCTTCATTTGGTACTTGTCCATTGTATTAAAGGTCCTCTCGAGGTCAGCCAGCTGATCCTCTTCCTTCAAATTCTTAGTCAGCATGTCATCTACATAGACCTCCATAGACTTCACAATTTGGTCTTCAAATATTTTATTTACAAGGCGCTGATACTTTGCCCCCGCATTTTTTAGGCCAAAGGGCATGACCCTATAGCAGTATGTCCCATTGTCGATAATGAAAGATGTCTTCTCTAAGTCTTCAGGGTTCATGAAGATCTGGTTGTACCCTGAATATGCATCCATGAAGCTCATGAGCTCATAGCCTGCGGTAGCGTCTACCATCTGATCAATGCGGGGGAGAGGGAAGCTATCTTTGGGATAATGCTTGTTGAGGTCTGTGAAGTCTAAACACATCCTCCATTTCCCGTTGGCTTTTGGGACAGTGACTGTATTGGACATCCATTCGGGATAGATGACCTCGCTGATAAACTCTGCATCTTCCAACTTCTTGACCTCATCCCTAATGACCTCATACTTCTCTCGAGAATAAATTCTCCTCTTCTGCTTCACTAGCTTTATACCCTCTACCACGTTGATCTTATGGCTCATAATTTCGGAGTCGATCCCCGGCATATCTGCATGACTCCATGCAAAGACGCTCTGTCTTCTCCTCAACAGCTTGATGAGGTCTTCCTTGATGTTTGGCTTCAGAGTTTTGCCGACTTGGACGGGTTTTTTGTCTCATCCTCATTGAGAATGATGGATTCTACCTCTTCCACGGATTCTCCTTTCCTGAGTTTTTTCTCATCCCTGGGGTCAAGGGTGTCAATATTGTAAGTGGTTCTTGCCTTCTTGTCTGCCTCTCTTTCTTCGGCGGAGTTGAAATAGCATTCCCGTGCTGTCGTCTAGTCTCATTAAACTTCCCCTACCCCGTACGGGGTTAGAAATTAAAGCATATGATGGATCGTAGATGGCACAGCTTCAAACCCCTTGAGGGCTACCCGCCCCAGTATAATATTGTAGGCTAAAAAGACATGTCCATCCATCACAAAGAAGCTGACCTTCTTGGTAAGCCATCTCGGTCACTCGTCCCCCATCCTGACATCGGCCTCATACACTCCAAGGGTATGAACCTTTTCCCCACTGAACCCAATCAATGGGTGATGGTATGGGAAGAGTCTAGCACGGCTGAGACCTAAGGATTTGAAGCATGGCCAAAACATCACATCTGCAAATCTACCCCCGTCGACCAGGATCCTCGGCACCTCACACCCGTGTACCCTGGTAGTGATGACGAGAGGGTCATCATGTGGGGCTAAAAGGCCTTTGAAGTCCATTTTTTAGAACCCCACTATCAGAGTATCCATATCGACCTTCTTCCTTTTTCTAACTTTGCCTCAACAGAGGTTGAGTGTACAGCTTTTGTCACTGCCTTGGCTTCCGCTACATGGGCCTTCCTGTCGGCGACCTCTGACCCTCCTCCTGCTAGACCCCCGGAGATCATTCCCACATAGAGCAAGATCTTATTAAGTCTCTTGACAGGGCCGTGGTCGTCTCTCGGCGGGAGGTCAGGGTCGTCCTCATCGTCAGAAGGGTCGTCTCCTCTTTTTGGAGGACCTTCTCTACATGCATCGCCTCACTTCTTTCTGGGGTCGTCCCCTCGGCTCCTCTTGAAGGCACTTTTATCCACATACTTCCTATTCTTCCCTTCTTTCAGTATCTTCTCGATTTCATCTTTCAGGGAAAAACACTTGTCGGTGATATGGCCATGGTCTTGGTGAAATTCACACCACAGGTTTTTGTTCCTCTTGTTGGGGGTTGCCTTCAACTTCTCAGGCCACTTCAGGGACCGATCACTCTTTATCTCGTTGAGAATATGTTCACAGCTGACCGTTAGAGGGGTGTAATCAGCGAACTTATCATCCATAGACCTCTTCTTCCCCTCTTTGTTCTTCTTATGGTACTTACCCCCATTAGTGCCTCTTTTTTTAGCTTCGTATTTTGCATCCATCGCCTCTTCGACGTTCATCACCTTTCTTGCTGTCGACAGCAATTCAGCCATCATCCTCAGAGGGCCTTAAACAAGCTTCCATAACAGTTTCCCCTTTTGGAGTCCTTCAATCAGGGCTATCATAGCTATGCTCTCCTCATAGTCTTCAACCTATAACTTTTCTTTATTGAATCTGGGTATGTAGTCTCTTAGACTCTCATTCTTCCCCTGCTTAACATAGAGCAAGTGTGTGGTCTTCTTTTGTGGCCTCACCCCAAAGTAAAAGTTGTGGATGAACCGGTCTGCCAACTGCTTAAAGCTTTCAATGGAGTTTTTTGGAAGAGACATATACCAGACATGTGCAGCCCCAGTCAGAGTGCCAGAAAAGGCACGACACCTCATCTCATCTGAGATAGAGTATATGTCTGCCGCCGATTGATACATCTCAATATGATGGACATGGTTTGTACTCCCGTCATATCTTGGGGTAACCACAGGTGGCTTAAACTTTGATAGCGTAGGGAAGTTGACTATCTTCGCCACAAAGGGTGAGCCTATGGAGTATCCTCTCTAAAGATGGTCCCGGCTCTTCAGAATATCACTGATCTTATCCTCCAGACACTGGATTGAGTCATTCTAGGGTCGGCTTGGTCAATATTATCCCCTGCCACCTCTTTGAGGTGGACGAAGGGTTCTGCTACGGCAGGCCTGTGTTGGTTGTTTACTTCCCCTTGACTGTTGTCCCGTTCTTGGGGTAGGCCCTATGGGGTCGGCCATCTGCTGCCTCCCTTCTGGACCTTGCAGCACTCCTTGATCTGGACAATTTTTCCCGCAGGTCATTTACTGGGCCGAGCCTCTCAAAGGCCGACCCCCTGCTCAGATGATCAAAAGCAGAGCCCCTCGGGCGATCGTCAGGATTTTGCCTTCCACACTTCCCTCTGCTCTCCTGGAGAGGTCGCACAGTATTGTTAGAGACCTCATACGGCTCCCAGCATTCTATGGGGGCCTCCTCCCCCTCCAGATCATCATACCTATCCTTAGGGAAAGGGTTTCCTTACCTCCCCAGGCGTAGACGTCGGGGGTCAGCAACATCCCTCCGCCGCTGTGGAGGTGGCAAGTCTTTGTGTGGCGCCTGGGGTGGTTCCCTGGCCTCGTGCTTCCCTGGAGCTGCTGCCGGAGTAATCATCTCAGGTGAGACTCCTGGGGGTCTTAGTATGTTTTAGCTTAGAGCTGTAAACTTATCCTGCACAATCATGTGGCTTGCAGCTAGAGACTTAAAGGCGGCCGCCACATCATCCATCTCAGACTGAGGCGGTGGTTGGCTGGAACTGGGTCCTACCCCATTATCCGGCAGAGGTAGTGGTGGCGGTGGCATCTCCGGTGCCATGTGTTTGAGCTATAGAGAGCTGAATGATCAAAAGATTGAAGAGCTTGGAAACCCTAATGTGTCTCTTTCAATGGTGAAATAACTCCACAAAGGGGATCTGGTTCACCACCAGAATGCCCGATGAGGTCAAGCTGTATAAAGGAAGAGATGTCTTCCCATTCCCACAGACAGCACAAAACTGATGAGGCTGAAATCTAGCACCACCAGATAAGTGATGATGAGCTCAAACAGTAGTAACCATGGCAGCCATAGAGATGTATATGTATATATGTGTAAGTTTATAGAAGGTGGTGAGTATAAGAGGAACAAGACAATGATGTATAGTGGTTCAGCCAATTAGGCCTACATCCACTGTGAGTATGTGATCCACTAAGTATGGTCACTAATGGACTTGGATACAATGCACATAGGCTCACTTTCTCTCTCTACTGTGTGTACAAGCAGAGTTTTTAGATAGGGTTACAAATTATCGATCCCTTTGTAGGGCTGTAGGTGACAAGTATATAGAGGTCTTGGGGGGTGTCTTGTACTCCCCAAGCATGCATGGTGCATGTGAATGATGATCTAGCCAATCCCCTGCTGACACCTGTAGATGCCACCTGTGATTAATGATGACATAATATTCCCTCATGTGAGGGGGTGATATTGTTATAATGGTCTTCCACGTGCCATGTGAGCCTCACGTGCACTGTTCCACGCGTCTCCCAAACCACGTGCTGTGATGATGTCACCCTCGGCCTATGATATGAGGTCGAGGGTAAAGTTCCTTCTAGCAGTGAGTTTGGACTAATTTTGGCCTCGTACTATCGTACCCTCGGAGGGTCGCCTGGGCCTGATAAGGGTTCATCCCCTTAGAGGGTCGTCTGAGCCATGATAATGGGTCGGCCCCTCGAAGGGTCGTCTAGGCCTGATGAGGGGTCAGCCCCTTGATGGGTCATCTGGGCCTGATGAGGGGTCGGCCCCTTGGAGGGTTGTTTGAGTCATGATGAGGGGTCGGCCCCTTGGAGGGTCGTCTGGGCCATGATGATGGGTCGGCCCCTCGAAGGGTCGTCTGGGCCACGATGATGGGTCGGTCCCTCGAAGGGTCGTCTGGGCCTAATGAGGGGTCGGCCCCTTGAAGGGTCGTCTGATATTGGTTAGGAGGTCATCCTGGCCCCGTCCAGGCGCAGGACACCCTCGGCATAGCCGAGGGTATATATGGGTATATCACCTTAGAAGACTGGCCGCCCACTACATCATCTGTCACAAAGCACTGCTCAAAAGGAACTTCGATGGAACTCATATGCACTGCATCGCAGGGGCTAACATTGAAAAGATAATGCAGGAGATTCACAGTGGGGAATGCGAACCCCACATGAGCGGTCACATGCTTGCCAAAAATATCATCCGATAAGGCTACTACTAGACTACCATGACCCAGGATTGCACCGCCTATGTCCGGAGATGCCTCAAATGCCAACAATTCTCTAACCTTCAGCATTTGCCTCCACGTGAATTATACAACATAACCTTTCCCTGGCCGTTCTCCACCTGGGTCATCGACATCATAGGGAAGGTTACACTGAAGGCTTCCAATGGGCATGAGTTCATCCTAGTTGCCATTGATTACTTCACCAAATGGGTCGAAATGGAGTTATACGCAGTGTTGAATGCCAAGAAAGTGGCCAAATTCATCAAGAAAAATATTATCTACCGGTATGGGGTCCCGCACGAGCTAGTGTCAGATAACGGGTTGCATTTCGAGGCACAAGTCATAGAAGTGGTCAATGAGATGGGATTCAGAGACACAAATCTTCTCCCTACCGACCTCAGACCAACGATGTAATCAAAGCTGCCATCAAGAACCTCAAAGCCATCATCAGCAAGATGATCGAAAGTTGTTAGGATTGGGTTGATCGGATCCCATACGCCCTCTAGGTCTATTGAACCTCAATTTGAACCTCTACTGGGGCTACCCCTTACTCTCTAGTTTATGATATGGAAGCAGTCCTACCCGTGGAGCTGGAAGTACCCTCATTACGTGTCATGCTTAAAAGCGATGTCAGCGAAGAATACTAGTGCCAAAGTCGTCTTGACGAGATGACGCTCCTAGATGAAAGGAGGTTAAAAGCACTATACCACATACAAGGGTACCATCGCCGAATAGAGCATTCATTCAACAAGAGATTCAAGGACCGCAGTGTCCGAGAAGGGGACCTAGCCCTCAAAGAAATCATTGAACCCATCTGGGACCCTAAAGGGAAATTCAAGCCCAATTGGAGTGGGCCCCACATTGTCAAGAAGATCTTGTCCGGCGGTGCCACCATGCTTACCAACTTAGATGGGGAAGAGATGGCTCGTCCAGGCAACCTGGGTCGTCTCAAGAAATTCTACCCCTAGTCCAAAATCTCGGCGCGCTATGACTCTTCTCATATCCCTTCTATTCTAAAAAAAATCTCTTCATTTCCTTCTACCCAGAACTACCTGGGCCTGATCCTCTACAAATAACCATTTTCAAACAAAGTATAAAATTTCAAAACCCCAGAGGTAAGTAGGAAGCTCATACACCTTACATGAGCACGACCCTTTCTTTTTCACAAAATACAATTCTTTTCTTACCTCCAAGAACAACAGTTCATTCTAACATATATTTGAACAAAATGATTATGTATGCCTTAGCGATCAGTATAGATAATTCAAACAACACAAAATTCATCGAAAGGCACAACTGGATGAACAGAAACTTGTTTATTTCACTAATAAGAAATTATGGTACAGATTACATAAGAAAAAGAACGGATAACTCCCTTCCCCCTACCCTCCTAAAAAAGCCAAATAAAATCCCCACATTTATCCCCCATTACACAATAAACTCTCTAAGAGTCCTATCCACAACTACCAGAGGAGCCTACTCCGTCATCATCATCTGCATCCAGGGGTCCCCAAGTTTCCCCGGCCTAAACAGAGTGTCACAAACACTCCATAGACCGATAGGCTCGAACCATCTTCGATAAAACCACAACACCTCCTTCCATTGTGTTAAAAAAGACAAGCCGCTTTTGCCCAGTCTCTACTTCCAACATCTTGCTGACTACTCTCCTCCACAACCACTTCATATAATCCCCAGGGATATGCCAAACTCTCCCAACAGACTGAGAGGGACGGGTCGACGAACGTCGACTCTCCCACAGAGAGCCAACCGCAGGCGCAGACACTCGGTCAAATCCTCTACCAGAAAGAAATCTAGTGTCCTAGGTGGCACGACCTGTGTCCAGCCAAATTGGCACAGAAGCCACCAAGGGAAATAAAAAGAGGTCTGTCTGAGACCAACTAGTCGCACATACGGGTATTCTCTTAGTTCCAGAACAGGCAGAAACTGTCCCCACCAAGGCACTGACCAATAAAGATTCCGAGCCCCATGCTCCATAAGCCAATTCTCCAAGCTCTCAATATTCAGGCCAACGCTGAAGAAGTGACACGAAAATAAGTTGGGTACAGCCGACAAAGGATATTCTGGAAGGGTCACTAGGCGGAGTCTTTCAGACAACCACATGAACAACATCACGGGGCTACCCCACAGGAAGTCAGAACGACCTTCTCACCAGGCATCCAAACCGTTCAGGATCTCCGCCAGTATCACCGCTATAGGATTGCGACGGTATGACAACTATGAAGTAATGGCTGCAAGTTGCGGATCCACCAATAGTTTCCCAGTCACCAGCAGCAATTTTGAAACCAGGCTCAGAGCAACGGCTCCAGCATAGCCAATATCACCTGCCTCCTACAAATGCATGGACTGTAACACCACCGGGAGGGAGATCATTCCTCCAGTAACCAATGATCTAGTCATCGAAGGCAAAATACAAAGAAGCCCAGCCAGCAAATCCCTGGGAGAATGGGAAAACTCGGGTAAAGCCGCAGTAACACTGGGATTTATCCCCAGCATGGCAAAAAATTCCTCGTAGGTAGGATAAACTCCATCCAACACAAAGAGAAATACATGGTCTTCGGGGTACCAAAATTATATCGCCACCATCATCATGTTCCACTCAATGGGTCGATCGCGCCACAAAGAGACTCGACGCATGTTGAAAGCATCATAGTCGATGTTATAAGAGCACATCGCTTCCAAGGCTTCGAGGTAATTAGCAAACTTAATACTGCCAGGGAGAGCCATCTTGCAAGACTAAGAGATAGTAAGCAAGCAAGTAAGAATGTGAAGGTGTGATGGAAACACTCCACCCTTACCCTTTTTTATACTTGAGAACCCTCACAAAAGACATAATCCCTGTAGAAATCAGAGGGAATCCTACCCCACAAGGTACCAAAGGCTAAAGAGGGCACTAAACAAAGCTTTGAATTGATGGGACTAGACTTGACTGTCGATAGGCAGGGAAAGGGGCTTGCCGATCGGTAACCCCCCATTTTTGGAAATTTTCCTTTTTCCTTTTTTATCAAAATCAGAAAAACCCAATAAAAATAAAATTAATATTCTCAAATAGAATTTCAAAAATCCTCTTCCACCCCTATATAATTTCCCATTTTTAAAACTTTACTTCAAAATCCCAAAAATATCTCTTTTACGGTCTCAGCAGTAAAGTAAAAGCGCATGTGCATGCATTCACCATTAACAAAGATAATAAAAAATTCCATTGCATTTCATATATATATTCTTCTGTGTTACATTAAATTTTGCAGGAAATAAAATAAAAGCAAAAAAACAACGAGACTCAGCCCGAACCCACATTCTCTCTCTCTCTCTCTCTCTCTCTCTCTCTCTCTCTCCTACCCTTCACCCCTCTCTCTAAGAGCTTCCACCCCTGCGATGCGCTCTCTTTACCCTACGGTGAGACGACGCATCACCACTACTCGAGCCAGAGTCCTCCCCGGACGAGACAGATGTGACCAAATAAGAAGGAATCAGGACCGCATCCCGAATATGGGTAGTCACCGAAGATATCCAGTCTCTGATGCCCCTCAGCCAAGTGGTTGACACACAAACTTCCTACAAGTAAAAGGAAAAATCAGTATCAAAAAGGGATCAAAACAGAAAAGGAACCAAAAAGAGGAAGAAGGTATACCGCAGGACGAAGAACCTCCTCCGTTAAACCCAACTCCTTCGGATCCATCGCATGAGGACGGTGCAATATCGGCACCATCCCTTCATCATCCCACCGAATGTTGTATGAAGGAGTGTGAAATCATACGAAGGGAACCTCCGAAGTCGCCGCCTCCGCAGACACCAACGGACCATCTCCGCTCTGGGAAGACCCCATCGCCCGACTCAAACCCGCAGGAGGGAAAGGTAAGGCATCATATATGCTGGGAGCCATTAACCAGCTCGTCACAAAGTCCATATAGTCATACGACGCAGCCGTATCAGTGTACAACAAGTAGGACTCGCCAATCTTCACCGCAATCCGTGCATCCTCCGGTAACAGCCGCTCCCGCTCTATAGACGTAGGAGGCTGTGCAGGTGGTACCACCACCTCCTCTTCAGCAATCTGTCGAACCACCCGCTCCCCCAGATACCAGGAATGGCAGAACTCATGTGCCAGCAAATGCCTCATCTGTCCGTTCACCCTAGTCGCCCCCGTATCCTGAATGGTTGTCCCTCAAGGGTAAAAGGTCACCTGAAAATCCCCAGCAGGCATAAGTCAATACAGAATCAGAATGTGCAAAAATCAAGACTGAAGAGGAAAGAGTCTTATCCTACCAGTGGTCAGGCCATTCAAGACCTGATGCACCACCTCCATAGAAAGGGATCCCTTCGACTGCCGATTGGCCTTCCGCCATCGATACAATCGGTAGAAGTCCTCAACAGTCTCGTCCTTCAAGGCAATCAGTTGGGTATTGCACCCAATCACCTCATAGAACCACGTCTGCCGAAGATAAGAATTCACAATAAAAAAGTGATGCGTAAGGAAAATGCGAATGCATGAAAGGAAAATGCACAAAATTAAAGGATACCTCGAGGAGATACGTGGCTCCAGTAAAAGTTTGCTGACAGCACCAGCTGAATGCATCCAAAGAAAAATAGAGGGTCGCCAAAGTCAGGATCCCCCAATCATAGAGAGGGATGTTCAAAAATATCCTCAAATAGGACAAGAACCACAAATGAACGCCACCATAAAACCTCCTAACACCAGTAAAATGAACAATTGGGCCATCTGCCTCACCTGCAGCCCATCCTCCACATCAACCACCCTACTCAGCAGAACATCCTTCAGCAAAGACAGCCGAATGGAATCCCCAGAAACTATCCTCCCTACGTCACCAAGTGCCACCCTCACCGCCTCCAACCTCACCCTCAGAGAGCGATCCATCTCTATCTGTTCCCCATCATAATCCAGCCCCAGCAGCTGCTGCACGTCTATGGGAGTCACGATCGTCTCCCCAAAACTGAAATGGAAGGTGTGTGTAGCATCCCACCATCTCTCCCCCAGAGCGCATAAGACCGCTGTCGAACGAGGCGTCTCATCCAGCGCAGATGCTATTCTCCCAAAACCCGCTGATCATACAACCCAATGCACCATAGGTGGAAGATGCTCCCAGACGTCCTCAAGCCCCGTTGTCCCGTGGGCACGCATGTTCTTCAAAGAGATATCAGGCTGTCAAAAGAAGAAACCTTGTCAAAATTATAGAAGAAAAGAAAAAAATCACCAAAAAGAGAAGAATGTCAAAAGTTAGGTTACTTACATAACCGCTGGGGCTCACCACCCTCGAGGAACGATGACACGATGGCTCCAGTAGCAAAGTCCGCTCATCCGCAACCGGATCGAATGCATCAAAGGAGTTCTCACTCCCCAAATTAATAGGTGCCCTAGCCCTCCACTCCACATTCGCCCAATCATCAACAGTCAACCATTCCCTATGCACTGCGGTGCTCACAAAGGCAGCCATTTCTTAGAGATCGGAATGCTAGAACGATTTGCAGAGGAAAACCGCAGAAAGAAAGAAATCAAGAAGTTGTGAAAAATGAGGGGAATTTGCCCCCTTTATATAGGATGCCAAGGGTCATGCCGATCGGCATTGACCCCCCACCCACCGATCGGCACTGACCCCTTACCTTTTCGAGGCAATCCAAAAGTCCGTGCTCTGCCGAATGGCACCCTCTGCACCATGCCGACCGGCGCCCCCTTAAAATTTCGTACAAAAATTCCTAGAAAATACCAGACAGCCCTGAAAAATTCTAAAAAATTCCTAAAAATCCCAGGAAGGATTTAGGACATTTTCACCAAGAAAATTTCACACTCCCTCAAGCAGAACCCCCATTTCCCCAGCAGAACTCTCAAAAATCAAGTAAAACTCCTCCCAAAAACGTCCCTAGAGGATCTCTAAAGATAACCTCCTATACCCCAAAGGTCTCAAACCTCCTCGAGCAATACGTCCAACACCTGGACCACCTAATCACTTCCCCAGTGGAGTTTACATCATCAAATTTGCCTTTCCTTCGCAAAATCCCCAAAATCACAAGATTTCCACAGGGAAACTCCAGAAAGTCATTTTTCCCATTAATGTCTCTAAAGGACACTGTATATTTTCCCTAGCTCATTCGTTATTCCCCAGCGAAATCCAGAGTCTAATCTTTACCCCCCAGTAAAATCCCTAATTGTCCCATAGGAAATGTAGGTCAAAATTGACCTCGGTCTTGGATCGTCACCTTAGTTAGGTCAGAATTGGCCTCGGTCGTCACCTCTCTTAGGTCATAATTGAACTCGGTCTTAGATCATCGCCTTAGTTAGGTCAGAATTGACCTCGGTCCTCAGTCGTTACCTCTCTTAGGTCAGAATTGACCTCGGTCTTGGATCGTCACCTTAGTTAGGTCAGAATTGACCTCGGTCCTTGGTCGTCACCTCTCTTAGATCAGAATGGACCTCGGTTTTGGATCGTCACCTTAAGCCAGCAGAATTGGCTTCGACCCACAGAATTGGTCACCTTTACATAAGCCCATAGATATGGCTTCGACCCATAGAATTGGTCATCTCTACATAAGCCCGCATAATTGGTCATCTCTGCATAAGCCCACAGAATTGGCTTTGACTCGCAGAACTGTTCATCTCTACATAAGCTCACAGAATTGGCTTCGACCCGCAGAATTGGTCATCTCAACTTAAGCTCGCATAATTAGCTTCGACCCACAAAATATCACTACATAAGCCCACAGAATTGGATTCAACTAGCAGAATTAGTCACCTCTACATAAGCCCGCAGAATTGGCTTCGACCCGCAAAATTGGTCATCTCTAAATAAGCCCGTAGAATTGGTCATCTCTATATAAGCCCGCAGAATTAGCTTCGACCCGCAGAATAGGTTATCTTTACATAAGCTCGCAGAATTGGCTTCGACCCGTAGAATTGGTCATCTCAACTTAAGCCCACAAACTTGGCTTCAACCCACATAATGGGTCATCACTACATAAGCCCGCAGAATTGGCTTCGACCAGGCCTAATTGGTCACCTCATCTTCAAGCCCGCAGAATTGGTCATCTTAACTTAAGCTCGCAAAATTGGCTTCGACCCGTAGAATTGGTCATCCCACCTTAAGCCCTCAGAATTGGCTTTGACTCGAAGAATTAGTCATCTCATACTTAAGCCCGCAGAATTGGTCATCTCTATTTAAGCTCGCAGAATTAGCTTCGACCCGCAGAATTGGTCATCTCAACTTAAGCCCATAGAATCGACTTCTACCCACCGAATTGGTTATCCCTAGCACACTTTGTATGTCCTCAAAATTGGCCTTGACCCCCTGAATTAGTCATCCTCTCTCCCTTAGGTCCTCAGAATCGGCCTCGACCCTCTGAATTGGTCATCCTCCCTCAAAAGCATCATGTGGTGTATATTCGACGGCTATCATTTGTTCCAAACTCACTCGTCGAGGGGCACTGTAGACACCCGATTATGTTACCCCCTAAACTCTCCTTAGGTCCCTAGCACCTCCCTTAATCACTAGAAACCCAGGTCATACCCAGAATACTGACCTAGAAGCCATCGGGCACTCCCAGGCTCCATTTGACCAAAATTCAAAGTCTTCATCTTGATCAAGACTGAATGAATCTTCGAAGGGCACTGAAACTCCTTTCCAACGGTCCCTCCTGTGCGCAATTCCGACTTACCATGTGGACGAACGATCCATTTGCATCCGACGATTCCCTGTCCAATGGACTAATGAATGATTTTGAGACATATTTAACCCAAAGTCAACTCCCAAACCCGGGAGCAGTCCAAGGACTTTCGAAGGACTCTTAATTACCTTTCCAACGGTCCACCCCGTGCACGATTCTGATCAACGGTTTGCGTTCTGCGGCCAATTTTCCGAAAAGCCCTGAAAGATACTACCAAATGGCAGGTCTGAGACCCTTCCTATCGGTAGTGTGCCTAAACGCACCTGCCGATTGGAAGGACCAGGGCTATGCCAATCGTCAATGCCCTGGGCCAATAAAAAGGAGGCCTAAACTCACTTTTAAAGGAAGCCCAGATCTTATAGATATCACTGTAAAAAAATCCAGAAAATCTCTCTAGAAGTCAGCGTGATTTCCACACCCAAATCCCTTTCCAACCTTCACTTTTCATCAAACTTGGTGAATTCACTACCCTCCATCATCATCCAAGTCTAAGGGCTGCTCTCCAACATTCAATATCAAGCTCAAGATCTTCGAAAGGTCCAATTTTCTCAACTCTCTCCTTAAATTCTCATAAATTCTCAATAACTTGTTTTATTACTTAGCACTTTCATTATCTCATCTCACACATCCTAATATACTTTTTATTTAGTATTATTGCACATCTCTTATTTTCATATAAATAAAAACCCAAAAAACAAGAAAAAGAGGGTTTGCTCATAAATTCCAAACGGGAATTCTCATACTTTTCTCACAACTAAAACACTTTTTCTACACACACACAAATAAGATAATCCCCCGTTAGATTTATTGGATAAATCCCACCCCTCGTTTTGCATGGGAACTACGTGGACTTTGATGCCTCTATAGGCTACGTAGGCGTCTCGGGGTAAAACTAGTGACTCGAGTCCTATTTTTACTTTTTCTCTCATTTTCTATCTTCTCTAAACTCCACTCTATTATATTATATATATACATATATTTGTTCTTAGTGGCATATTATTCCACATGCGCTATCGTTCCTTCATAACGATCAACGTAAGGATAATCGCGTTAATCCTACTTTCTAATATATTTATACCTTCCTACGGATGGCTCGCTTTACCTCTTCCATGGTGCAAATCGATGATTTCTATCTCCACTATATATACACATGCACACATATTATGGGGAAAATAAAGGAAAATATTGAAAACCCATTAGAAGCCGAAAGGACGGAATAAGTGCCTAACACCTTCCCATTTCGTAACTTAGCCTCTGGACCCTTTTCAAATCATTTTGGTTTCGTATGCATCAGTATGTCTTCGGATGTTGTCCATCGGGATGGCTCCCTTTCTTTTGTCTGTTTTGAGTAAAATAGACTGGCGACTCTATCTCTCTACATTTTTCACCTCACCCAAATGACGTCAGCCGAAGCGCTCCCTAGAGGGACGCGTGGGACCTAGTATCCTCCCTCACGCCGCCCACCCGCCATGAGGATCGGGGGATGGCCACAACCTCATTCCTATAAATACTCATGTGTAGCCTCATTTGAGGCATTCTTCCATTTTATGAGATATTGATTACAGTGAGTTGAGATGAGAGTCCTCTTTTCTTATTCCCATTTGGCGTCATTTACGTCATGACCTTTGCATTTGGCTAAATTGATTTGTATTTTTCATTGGACTATGTAGACCAAATTTCCCATTAGGAGAGCTAAAATTTGGTTAAAATTTGGAGCCAAGTTGGCATAATTGTGAGTGAAAAATTGACTCTTTAGTTGACAAAAATTAATTTGATTTTGTACAGAATATGGGTGGCTAGGGGGTTCTTTAAATAAGATAGAGGTGATGAAAATGGTTCATTGGGTATTTTCAAGAGACTATTTCTAGAATTTTCATAAGGGGTTTCAAAACAAGAATTGGTTCTACCCACTTGAGGGTGAACTTGTGAGGAATTTGGATATGAACTGCTTGAATTGTCGGGAAAATGTTTAGGTGGCATGACCTACTGATAAAAAAAATCAAATCAACTAAATTAAAACCATGATTGCTACAACAGAATAAGAAAAGTGATAGGTAATGTATGTGTGTTGCCGTGTGAACTTATGACTATTATCTTCATCTCACCCTAAAATTATTTTTGTAATGAAATTTTGTGAGCATAATCTTCGTGGTGAGGAGGTTACCGAATTTCATATGTTTTTCTCCCAAATTGATAGTCTTGTTTTTCTTTTTGATCTAAACGTATTAATAAGGTCACATGATTGTTTCATTCTGTTTTCAGGTCACATAGGCATTACTGTTAATGATGCATACAAGGCCTATGCGAGATTTGAACGTCTCCATGTGGAGTTCATAAAAACTTGACGACGGTAATTTAATTATTTTATTTTTTTGGAATCATTTTAAGATCATATGATGCTTTTGATTGATATTGATCATTGTAGTAATAAACACTAATAACATTCTCATTCAACAAAATGACAATAGAATTGATAGCAGCAGATTGCACAGTTCAAATCATAGAAGGAGGGCATGAGAGTAGAAGAAAAGAGGTCGTGGTAGATTCCCCAAATAATTGTGATGGTGTCTCTCAACATGCATATAAGGGGGTAATAATGGGATTAGTACCAGTAATAAGAGGGGAGGAATCTACAACTAAGAAGATTTGTGATAAGGGCAGAGTCATTTCAGTGTCCCTTATTCTACAGAAATCCAATGGAGGCAATCAGTAAGATCAAGCTCTAAAGCTTATACCATTTCCAATAAGTTGGCAGCAATGCCGACCTGTTTCAGTGCAAAATCCTACCCTTCCTTGAAGGAGGTATTCTTTAGATAGTTAATTTGCATAGAAGCAGTGGCAAAAGCCTTATACCAACCACGGATGTAGGCATTTTCCTTCCCTTTCTTCATGAAAACCTTCAAGTTTTGATATTTTTTCTCCACTTTAATGGTAGCCTTAGTAGCATCAACAACAGCCTTCTCGGCATCAATCCTCTTCTTCTCAGGGCCCTGTTAGCTTGACGTGTATTCAAACAGTAAGTATTATTCCCAGTAGTTCCCCTACTGTAACAATACATCAACACTTTTATTCCTACGTGGGTTCCATATAATTCATTAAAATGGTTAATCCAATTTACTACTCTCCAACCATTAGGGATACTTAGAAGGGGACCACACCGAAATATTAGCAGAATTCCAAAAATAAATTATTGGGAGGAAACGTAACCCCACACTCAACTATAAATATGGTGGGTAACCAATATCCCTCACCCAAGGCACAGAAATCACAAGGCCTTGAGACCATTTCCATAACCACTTAATATGGGGTTTTCTTAAAATACAAACAGGGAAATTTTTTTAAAATTCCTGGAGGTCGGTTGCTGACCACAACCTTTGAGAAGTGTCGAGCAAGTCTTGAAATGAATACTTTATTCTTTCATTCAACCTTCAAGTATGTAGTATTAGGCGCTTTTGTTGTAGCCTAAAAATATTAGGCCACTTGAGCCAATATAGTGATGACACTTGTCAGCATTATACTAATGTTTTTCACGCTGGATGAGAACTAGTCGGTTGTCCGACCGGCCAAATCCAGGAAGATGAACCATCAGACACACGTGAGATATTCAATAGTCACCATGTACATGCACGTCAAATAAGTCCATCTGCATCTTATTGTGTAAATGTGTAAATGCTTGAATCTATAAAAGCATTCCACGTCTAGAGTTTGCACTTACTATAAAAACACCATTTTCCCCAGCTGAGGGGGACAGTGCTTGAACATATTAGATTTATGCTAAACCCCTAATTTGTAACTAGGAAAACCCTAAATACTAGCACTCCATGGATGTAGGCTCTATTCCTGAGATGAACCACGTAAAAATCTCTCGTATCTTTCTCTATATTTTCATTTTCTCTATTATCGATGGTGATAAATTTGGTCACTAAGAGCTAAGATCAATAATCCAAATTTAAGCATCAACACTAAGATTAGAGGTTCAATGGAAACACAAGGAGACTAATTTTCATATTGTTCTCTTTATCTTTTTATTCTTTCTTTTATTCCTCTAATGAATTGTTTTTACATTTTATATGCGAAAATACTTCACATGTTAGGTTAAATACCCCCTTTCAACGGGTGGTATGAAACCCATGTTGATATTAATTTAATTAGTTTATTTTATTTATTTATTAAGTTCCTTTGAAAATTAATTTTGAACTTTCACTCTTTAATTTACGCATTGAGAGAGGGTAAATGATTTTCGAAAGAAAATCAAATTTAAGATATAATATTCTTTTTGAAATCGAACTAGAGATAGTTTTTTTATATAAAAGTGTAATATTATATCTTATATTTTAACTCTAAATAATTTTTTTAAGGATTAAATTTTTTTTAATACGTCTATCCCAGTGGGTGATTTATTAAAGAGGGTTTAACTGTAATTTTTCGAGCATTTGTGAAAGTGTTAAAATTAATTCTTAATTATCTAAAAATGTAATATTGAATTTACATTTGTGGTGAGAGTTGACTTGCAACTTTATTATTATTTTGGAACATTTTAAATAAATAAATAATTTAATTAAAATAATTAATATATGCGGTATAGTCTCATCCCTTGTTTGTTCTCATAGTTATTCACCTCACTAATTTCTTCTTTTAGTTTTTATTTATTAGTTTAGTTTAAATAGTAGCACATCATTAGTTAAAATAAACATCTCTTAACCTTTTGTTTTAAAAATCATACATGTCTTCTAATTACTCTTGTCCACATTAAGAAACGAAAATTGATTACCCTTACTTGCCATATACATGTTTTAGTGTTTGTGTGTACAAAGGGATTTTGATTAACGCGTCTTTCCAACAATGACATATACACAAAAGACGTCTTATTAAATGGCGTCGTTGCCGGGGGGTTTAAGCATTGGAATTTGCTCATTTTTTTACGATAAACTTTTCATGAAGTGCAGTTGCCGAATTTTTGAGTCAAGGAGAATTTTGAAGACTTGTACATGTATTCATTTTGTATATATTATTACAACGTTTGAACAGGTCGGAGTCATTAGTAGAAATTTGTTCCATCTTGGCCATTAACTAAGTAGATAAAGTAATAATTAATCAATCACTAAAGAAGATAAAAAATAACAAAAGGAGTTCTTTCATTAATAAAGGACAGTGATAAAAATACATCAGAGGAAACCAAAAGAACATCCAAAAATATGCAAAATACAAAGATTACTAGCCAAGAAAATCTACACCTTCTTCTGATCATCCTCAACATTATGGGCCTCTTGCTTGCCAGAAGGAATGGCATGAGTATCTCCTTGTTCAACTTGAGGGGCTGCAGAATCAATGGCCAAAGAAGATTCCATTGAACCATTATCATCCTCAATCTCTTCATAAAGGTTGGGAGGAGAGCTAGGTACATGCCTAAGGAAGAGTTCAAAATCCTCAACAGTACCAACTTCCTTCAATGCTGTCGACTAAACTTCCTTAAAGATTTTTTTTCCTATCATACCCAACTTAAGCAGAAGTGGTAGAAACATCTTTATCCCAAACCTTGTTAAATAAATCCTCCTTAACTCTTTTCCTCTTGGACTTCTTAGAAGAAAAGGTCCTTTGTCAACTTAGTTACTGGTTCTTCAGCAGCCTTTGCCCTGCACTCAGCTTGAGCAACAGTCGAATCAATCTTCTATCGTGCTTCCTTGGCAGTCTTGATCTTCTCTTCCCAAGCCTTCGTCTCTGTCTCCAAGTCTTGTTGGGAATCCAGTAAAGATTTCTTCAGACCTTCAAAGGCCTCTTTCACCTCTCCTGAAAAGGAACGAAGTTAGTCGTCCTTCTTTAGCATTTGATTGAAATAAATTAAGAACTACAAAGAGAAAGACATAGTTAGCATGAAAGGAAAATAATATAAAGTACAAGTAATTTTTTATCATCTACAAAAAGATAAAGAAATATCACCAAGGTAAGGCTCTGATAAGCCCTTTGGGATAACCTTGATCGGGGCATGGCATAAGCAACCATTTTGTGGTCTGGGAGGGTGCCAAACTTGATCAATTTCCTAGCCAAGCTAGGACCCATGGCCATAGATGGTAGCAGCAGAAGGAGGTTGATCGACCAAGGACTATTGTTCAGTAGGGACAACATTCTCAACCTACTTGTTAACAAGACCTTTCCTTAGTCTCTTAAAATGTGACTTTTCACCTTTGTTGGTGAGGGGTTTTCTCCTAGCATCCACCTTCTTCTAGGCACCAGTGCCAGCACCAGCAGGCTTCTTGGTGCCAACAGTAAAGTCATTTTCTAATATATTAAGAATTTTCCCCTTACCCATACTCAGAGAGAAGAAGGTCGAAATTAAAAGAGGCAGAAGTACTAACTTCAGCAACCACTCCAGTAGAAGCACTAATCGAAGAAGTAAATATTAGATCTCTCTCCAAGTCTATCACATTGGAAGGAGTAGCAATTATTGGCCGAGCAAATAAAGAAGTCACAGAGATTTTATACTTCATCAAATATGAAGTTGACCTAATCTGCTCCTCATCTATACTTTAATGAATGCCCCATAAGAACTTGAGCTCTTAAATCTTGATGTCACTTTCCCTGGGACTTTTTTTCTTCCTATCAACTGCAAGAAAATAAATAGCAAACGTTAATCAGTATATCAACAGATATTTCATCAGCATAAATATACAAAAATATTCTTATTACAACCTATGGCACAACCTTCTTAAGGGCATCTTGATCCATCATATACTTCAACCCTTTTAAGGGGAATGTATTGTTAGTTCTTTGCAATAACCCCATGATCAAAATAGTCTCTATTGGAGTTAGGCAAAATTGATGACTAGGGCTCTGTTGGCAAACATAGTCTTCAAATAATATGTATTGTCACTTGTGACCCATTTGTAACAGAACATATTTTCAGGGATTTAGATATGAGCCCCATGAATTTGGTTAAGCCGATGGATTCTATTAACTATTTTCTAAGTATTGGGGGCTACTCTAGCGAATACAACATCAAAATATTGACAGAACTCCAAGTAAAATTGACTTGGGAGAAAACTAAAGCCACACTCAGCTATGAATAAAAAGGGAATCCAATGACCCTCGAATAAAGAGAAGACATCAAAAGGGGAACTGGGAAACTTTAAATCTACCAAATATGGAATATTTTATTCCTTCCCAAATTCATCTAAAGAATCAACATGAACTATGTAAACCATGATTCAAGAGTAAGAAAATAAGAAAAAGGAAAGAATTCTTACAAGAACTTAAGGATTCAGCAAGAACTGTCAAAAAAGAGGAAGAATGACGGCAAATCGGCACACATGAGTTCAAAGATAACTATTACGATTCGAAAATTTGGGGTAAAGAAAAACCAAGAAAGTTCATCGACTTTTTATAGGTTTCTTCAAAAACAACGAATGTAATGATTAAATGTACCAACGATTGACGTTCCGATGGTTGAGCAAATTAAATAGTAAAAAATACTCATTTACCCCTGGACGGTTCGTTAAAATTCAAAGTATTTGCAAAAATGACATCTTCAAACAATACTAGTAAAATTTTAAAAGTGTGGGAGGTCGGCAGTCGACCATGCATCATAAACATAGCCTGAGATATGTCCTGGAGCAAATCCTCTATACTTTCATGCAAGCATCAAGCATAGAACATTGGGGGCTTCTATTGATACCAAAAATTACCCACCTATGTGGACTAATAAGAGATGAACACATGTCATCCTATGTGGCATTAATCCTAGTTAATAAATAAAAGTGTCGACCCATTGTATGAATGTTGACCAACTCAAGAAAGGTCGACCAACATAATCAGCGAAGCGCCAACAGCCACAAACATTATATATGGATGTAAATGCCTAATGTATAAAGGCATTCCATTCCTTGATATTCCACCTCTTTATCTCCATAGTCATCATAAATACAAATGTACCCATATCATGAAAGGCAAGCACACAAGCAAGCAAGCAATTTCAAAGATTAATACCATAACAGTGGACGTAGGCTCTCATACATAGTTGAACCACTTTAAAATCTTGTGTCATTCTCTTATCATTTACATATTTTATCTATGATTAAAGAATTATATCTAGTCTATTTTTTTACATCAACAACTGCTCTTATGAGTGGGTAACTTCCAGAGAAACTGTGTTATACTCTGGCCAAAGATCCTCCTAAACTATGGCTGAACGTATGGAGAAAGCAACAAAAATAACGAAGTTCGAATAAGCAATGGCCGTAAAATAAAGTTTAGCCAAAAAGCCTAATACGAAGCCCGAGAAGAAGGAAGCAAAGGACTAAAAGGAATAAAAGCCGAAGAAAGAATATAAGCTCTATAAATATGGAACATACACTCCATTGAGTGTTAGCATTCACCATATCCTGGAAGAAATCAAGCACAATACGGATTTGAGATGACTTGAGAAGTTGAGGGCACAACCTAACAAAAGGTATAGATCCAAATATTATGAATTTCATAAAGATCATGGTCATACAATGGATAACTTCATTGTTTTGCACAATAAGATATAACCTATGGCACAATACAATGGATAACTTCATTGTTTTGACGAAAATAATAATATATTATTTATTTATTCATTTTTTGACTTTTGACCCCATGGCACTCTTAGGCCTATTTTTAGAACCCCATAATTATGGTCAAAATATTTTTAGCCTCAATAAAATGTCCTATAAAAATCGCGCAAGTTGCAGTTTACGCGTCGGTACTATTCATGTCACAATTCTAATAATTCTAGAATAATACGGGGAATACGAATAAATAATCATACGAACTCGTTAGATCACAACGAATTAATATTATCGAATAATTCGATTAGCACAGGATGATGAATACAAAATAAAAGGGGCGGGTGTTACATTCTCCCCTCTTAGGAGGTTTCGTCCCCGAAATCAAAACCAAACTATTCGAAAAGATGAGGATGTTCTGCTCACATTTTGGCTTCTCATTCCCAAGATGCTCCCTAGACACCATGGGATTACTAAATTACTTTGACCAACGGTATGACTTTGTTACGTAGGACCTGTCCTCACGATTCAAGATGGATATAGGTCGTGTCAAGAAAGTGGTATCTTCTTCCAGCTCGATGCTATTCCAGTTGATGACATATCGTGGATCGTGAAGATACTTCTTCAGCATCGAAACATTGAATACATTATGAACACGATCTAACTGCGGAGGTAATTCTAAACGATGAGATACATTCCCAATTTGTTCCAGCATCTCAAAAGGACCAATAAAATGTGGAGCGAGTTTACCCTTCTGCCCAAATCTTTGGCTTTCGGTCCATGCCCGAACTTTCAACAATACATGGTCACTTGTCATAAACTCCAAAAGTATGTGTTGATTATCGCCATAATTATTTTGTCGATCCTAAGTCGTGACAAGTCTTTTTCGGATCAACTGAATCTTGTTTGTCATCTCCTAGATCAGATCAAAACCAGTGAGGTGCTTCTTGCCAACCTTTACCCAACATACGGGAGAATGACATGGCCTGCCATATAAAGCTTCAAATGGATCCATCTCAATGCTTAATTTGATAACTGTTGTTTCCATATGCAATTTTTTTTCCCAACTTCCTTGGAAATCTAGTGCACAAGCTCTCAACAAGTCTTCTAAGGTTTGAATCGTACGTTTCGACTGTCCATCTGTTTTTGGATGATATGCCGTACTCAAATTCAGTTATGTTCCCAACTCTTGTTAAACCCTTCTCTAGAATCGTGAAAAAAATCGTGGGTCTCTATCTAATACAATCATCCAAGGGATACCATGAAGTCAGATTATTTCTCGAATGTACAACCTTACTAACTTAGGTATATTATTCATAACTTTCATTGGGAGGAAATGAGCCGACTTAGTGAAACGGTCTACAATAACCCAAACTGCGTCATGACCCCGTTCAGATCTAGGTAGAGAAATGGCGAAGTCCATCGTGATATGTTCCCATTTCCACTCGGTTATAAGGAGTGGTTGCAGCAACCCTGCTGGTTTCTTGTGCTCAGCTTTTACCTGCTGACAAGTATAGCACCTTGCAATAAATTCAGCCACATCTTTCTTCATACCGGACCACCAGAAATCCCTATTAAGGTCCTTATACATCTTTGTTTCCCTGGGGTGTATACTAAATCGGGACTGATGGAATTCTGCCAAAACCTTTTCTCATAGTTCTCTAATGGCCGAAATAATCAACCTGCCCTTAAGACGTACGCCACCATCCTTGTCCATCATGAGAGTATCAAACTCACCACTGACCCGAATATGATCCCTGAACTGCACAATCTCTTTGTCGAGTGACTGAGCGTCGAGGACTTTCTGATGAGCAAGTGGCCTGAATATTATTCCCCATAAGTAGGCCTTATCGCTCCTCCTTTGAGCATGCAATCCAAAATTTTGCAGTTCACTGTACGTCCTTCATCGAGAGCACTTCATCGCAGCTAAGGAAGGTTCTGACTTCCTACTTAGAGCACCTGCCATTACATTGGCCTTTACGGGATGATACTCTAAGGTAAAGTCATAATCTTCCAGGAGATCAATCCATCTCCGTTGTCACAAATTGAGATCTCGTTGAGTGAAGATGTACTTGAGGCTCTTGTGATCTGAGAATACTTCTAATTGTTCACCATAGCGATAGTATCTCCAAATCCTAAAAGAAAACACTATAGCTACTAACTCCAAGTCATCGATGGGGTAGTTTCTTTCATGTATCTTGAGCTATCAGGATGCATAAGAAATTACTTAACCCAATTGCATGAGCACTGCACCAAGTCTTGATCTAGAAGCATCACAATACACTGTATAGCCTTTACCTCGCTCGGGAAGAATGAGAATTGGTGCCGATGTGAGTCTAACTTTCAACTCTTGAAAGGTAGCTTCACATTCACTTGACCACTCAAAGCGAACATCCTTTTGTGTCAGTTGAGTAAGAGGCAAGGTAATCTTGGAGAAGTCCTGAATGAACCTTCGATAATAACCTGTTAATCCGAGGAAACTTCTCACCTCAGTAACCGACTTAGGCTTGTCCCAACCAAGAACTTCTTCAACCTTGGATAGGTTGACCAAAATTCCTGCTCCAGATACCACGTGGCCGAGGAACCTAACTTCATCCATCCAAAACTTGCACTTGCTGAATTTTGTAAATAACTGATTCTCTCTAAGCACCTGAAGAGTAGTGCGAAGAAGCTCCTCGTGATCGACATCAAAGGATGAGTACACCAAGATGTCATCAACAAATACCACTACAAATCGATCCAAGTATGGACGGTAGATACGGTTCATAAGGTCCATGAAAGCTGCTGGGGCAATAGTTAGGCCAAAAGGCATAACTAAAAACTCGTAATGTCCATATCGAGTGTGGAAACATGTTTTGGGAATATCTTCTTCCTTGACTCGTAACTTATGGTAACCAGATCGAAGGTCGATTTTAGAAAATCTGCTTGCTCCTCAAAGTTGATCAAATAAGTCATCAATCCGTGGCATATGATACTTATTCTTTATAATTACGTTGTTCAATTGTCTGTAATCGATGCAAAGTCGGAGAGAATTATCTTTCTTCTTGGAAAATAATACTGGTGCTCCCCACGGAGACACACTTGGCCGTATAAACCCTTTGGTCGATAAATCTTCTAACCGGGTCTTTAAATCCTGCAACTCTGTCGTAGCCATTCTATGAGGAGGAATAGAAATGGGTGAAATGCCATGATGAACATCAATACAGAAATCAATGGAAAACCAAAGAGGTCTTCAGGAAAAACATCGGGAAATTCTCGAATAACTAAAAGGTCTGATAACGTGTGACTAGGCTCTTCTTGAGCGACAATACTACTCAACCAACCAAAGAAATGTTATTGCTCTTAAACAGTAGAGAACTTACACGGATAATCGACACTTTGTTCGCTATTAAAACAAAAACGAGATCCGTTTGGAAGTAGTACTGAGACACTATATCGGTGGCACTCAATAATGGTGCCGAAACATGACAGCCAATCCATACCGAGTATCACCTCAAAGCCAACCATATCCATCAGTATTAAATCATATTCTAGAATAAAATCTCCTGCAATAATTACGCAACTTCTACAAATCTTGTTCAGAATAACACCACCACCTACGAGTAATCCTACGAAGATCGGCGGACTAAAATTATCTACGTTAAGACCCAAATAGAATTGTAAAGAACTCGATATAAAGGAATGATTGATCAAGGATGAAAAGTAGCTCATGTCAAAATGCCGATCATTGTTTTCTGTTCACCGCCTCAATAAAAAAACTTAAACTTTTGACTGCACTCAACAGGTGAGTATAGCGGCCAAGTCCGGGTATCGAAAAATCCACAAAGATGAGTTTCTAGAATTTATAATTTTTAATACTCCTCAAATAAAAGTGTAAAAGATAATTATACACAAAAAGGAAAAGATGCAAAAAGGGAAAGATTAATTTAGGCGAGTGTATTTAAACTAGATTAAGAAAGCGGATAAAACTATAGGTTGCGTTGAATATCCCTTACCCGAGTTAATTAGTTTAAAATGGATACATGGGTTGACGAGTTATTAAGACCACGTCTCATTTTGACAGTTAATTAAATAAAGAGTAATCACACCCCTAAATTCGCCTAAAAGTCTAATATGATTTTGGAGTCAACAAATACCCCGGAAATTACGCACGCAGTGTCGTAAGTACGGAGCATACATGGTATACCCCATCAAATATCCTAGGTGTAATAACTAGGACAACACAGTCGAAATAGACCCATAAAACTCCATCACCAAAGCAAAGCAACATGTCAACCCAAAGTGATGTCAATCCGACACAACCTAGACTAACTTAGCTAGAAAGCATGATAAACGACATGTAATGAAAGAAAGCAAGTAAACCTAATTATGAAAGAAATAAATAGATGAAATACAAATTAATCTAGGCAAGGGAAATTAATGGGAATAATGGAAACAAAGCTAGAACAACAATTAAACTAAGGAAGACCATCGAATAGTAACTTACTTACATAACAATGGAAAATTATCCAAGAGAAAATGAGGAGAGGGAAGCTCCAAAATTACAAACCCTAAAACTAATGTAAAATGTAAGATATTTCTCTCAAATGAGAGAAATGAATATATATACTAAACGTCCGAAATGGAAAACTTGTAAATAGAAAAGCTGAGAAAAATAGGGAATCGATCGATTGACCCCTTTGGTCGATCGATCGATCGATCAGGTCTTGGCCCACTGTGAAAGCTCGAAGGAAAAAACTGAAGGGTCGATCGACCAAGCAGGTCTCCAGCAAGCTGTCCCTGTTTTGGTTCATTTGGAATTCACTTCCGCTAAAATTGTCGTAATTTCTTCATTCAGACTCGAAATCACGCACCGTTTACGGCCACGCAAAGCTTGCGAGGAGGGATATAACTTCCGTGTTGATGTTGGGCCATGACCAAACTATAAATTGACCTAATTGCCCTTACGCTTGCGAATATGTACGGACTTTAGCCGAAATGCATCCAAACTCCAAACTTAGTACCTAAATACCTACAAACCCCAATTATACCTTATATAACATGTTTAGAATATAAATCCGAGGTTTTCTGGTTAACGGGATTAAATATATAGATTAAGGCACCCAAGGGGCCTAAAAATGCGTAGGTTGGAGTGTATAAATATGCAATATTCGGTACGAATTAATGAGATGCACCCGAATCAAATAATGATTTAACCCATGTACTGAATAGTAACATAATACCTTCCATGAATGAAGGATTATGGGGAGGTGTTGAGTGTTGGGTAAGAGCATAAGCATGACTTGGATTGAACCTGCTGGCCTGGCTACCAAGCGTTTCTTCACGATTGCCCTGGTTAGGACAAAGCATCCTAGAATTCGGTCTAGACTACTGGCGTTATCATAAGGAATGTTGTTATTGCTGCTGCTGCTGAAGACCAGAATGACTAGAATTTCTCCCTGGCATGAAGTTGCCACTCTGATAACTTCTTTGTCATTCCCTATTTTTCAGTTGAGGGAACTCTCGCCTAAAATGATTAGTGGACCCGCAAATAAAATAAGCCCTAGGGGTGATAATGTCAGACTCTAATTGTTACTACTCTCTCCTATAGCCATCTTGATGTTGGCAAAGAATCCCTTGGTGCCTTTTCTAAATTTCTTGTTATTGCTAGTAAAGGGTTCACCACTAGCCCTAGGTTGGGCCCCACTAGAAGTTCTTTTATTTTCTCTGATGACTCAAGAATCTTCTGCCTCAAGTTCCAGTCGAATAGATTTGTTCACTGCTGCTCCGAAGTCCAAATGGTCAAAGCCCACAATGAGTTTACGGATATGGGGGTTCAACCCCTTTATAAACAATGTGTTCTTCTCGCCCTCATCCGATTTGACTATATTCACATGCTTCACAATACTCTCATATTGAGCCTGGTACTCATTCATCGATAGTTTACCTTGAATCAGCTCGGCAAACTCATATTTCTTGGCATCTTTATACGCTTGGGGAAAGTATCGATCAAGAAAAGATGTCCTGAAATTTTCCCATGCCACTGTCTCAGTAACGCTGGCAAGGTGGGTGGTCCACCATCGTTGCGCCTGTTCCGTGAGTTGGAAAGTAGCCAACTTAAACTTATGCCTCGATGGGATATCGAGAACATCCATGACTCATGTAATTTCCTCGAGCCATTCTTCCGCGGCATCGGGCCCGATAGAACCATTGAAGATAGGAGGATTTAACCTCCTGAACTCTTTCAGTATGGATCCACTGTGGAGATTTCGACGAAACCACCGTGGTTACCCCTTTCACGTTGGAATAAAGTGTCAGCCAATAGACATACGAGATCTTCCATACATTTAAGCCCGTTGTTCTCGGCTTTAACGCTAGTATGCTTGGGAGGCATCCTAAAGGAAATAAGGGGAGTTTAGCACGACGGTAAAAAGTGAAATCGTACTAGGGTATAATAATGTGAATTCGTATCGCCACACACGTCGAACCTAATACTCAGATACAAAGTTGTGACCCCCCGAACCAAAATTAGGGTAAACATCGTGCTTAACCCAGATCCAAGTTCGAGGTGCCAATGGGGAGGGGGAAATTACTTTTAAGTTATTTTAAAAAATATTTATTATCCAATCATTCAACATTAATTAAATTCCATTATATTGAAAAACCACGTTTAATCATTTTACAGAAGCATCATTCTAAAATACCATTCAAACATAATTAATACAGAAAATGCCCTGTGTTATTACAAACTAAAGTTCCAAGTTCAAGTCCAAATTTAAATAGTACAACTGATACAAAGTTAAATCTCAAATATCAAATATCGCCTTTATGAGATAGCGGTAATAAGAGCTCTAACAACAACCGAACTCTCAAGAACCTTACCGCTACAAGCTTTCGCTTCCTTACCTGAAGTACCTGTGGATTTTGAAAAATAGGTATGAGCGGAATGCCCAGTAGGGTGGGAGATACTAAGTAGTAATTTTGTATCAAAATACTATACATATACAGTATCTTTTAATATTTCAAGAAAAGTATTTATTCAATTTATGCAATTGAATGCAACTATATGCAATGCACCCGGGCTAGGTGCCCAAACTCACACTTAAGCCCTTTCGTGTCTCATGCCAGAGACTTATTTAATTAGCCTTTAGTCCTTAACAATTTCTTTGACTTAAGTGCCTTTAACTTAAGAATATTCTCATTCTTAATTATTTATCACAAGATTTATCAATCTTTGCCTTAGAGTCTATCCATCAGTCATGGACTTCACGGGCTCTACACTATCAATCTTCAGTCGCCATATGTTCTTTTGTACAGGCTTTGCGGTCTTTCACCACTAGGGACGTCATGCCCTGCTTAATTCTTGGCATCATCCAAGTATCCTTTCTTATATTTTCCACGTATTTCACATTTATTACATTTCATATATTTCATTATTCTCATCGTTTTCCAAGTTCATTATTCTTTTCACTTGTGTCACACTTTATTCTTTATCACTTTCTTAATTTTTTAAATTAAACTCGACCGAGGAGGCCATAAATGCAACACTGTCTTCTAATATCATCTCTATGAAACTCATTATTTTTATTTAGCAAAAATGTATCATTAATCTCTTTTTATCAAACTCACTTAATATATTTAATTGGAAAATAAATTCTTGACACCATACTATTCACTGTATTTACGACAATGCCACTAATATATTTATTTTACAATAATGTTATCATTTTAAATGGGTTTAAACACAATAATTTTACCAAAAACCAATTTAATACTTCTCAAAGTATATTTCTGATTATTTCCAACATTTTTTCATAATTAATTTCATATTTCATGAATAGACTTTATTTCTATTTAAATAACTAGAATACCCATTTTTAAGCTTTAACATTATTTATGAAATTTATAAAATAGGGGTTGCAATTTCCATTTTTCTTAAAATATGATATAAACAATATATTTTACTTTTAAGCATTTTGATTAGTAAATCCATTTAATACTACAACATTCTACACAAGTATTATGGACTTCTACCTAAGAAATCCTCCAAAAATGCTACTAACATGCTCATAATTATGTAGTCATTTATCATAGTTATTTTCTTAACATTTCATGACATAATGATTCATCATAAACTTAATAGCATCAATTATAATTATTTCAATTTCAAGACTACTTTCTAGCATGAAGAAAAAATTTCACCAAAGCAAAATAAGTAAAATACTTCCATTTTCAAGCATGATTTTCACTACTTTAATACATGATTTTAAGCTTTAGAAAAGTGTTGAGAGGAGAACCCTACTCGGATAATATAGAGGGTGAATATAATCAAGAAATAAGTCCAAGAATAAGCTCCAAAAATAACTCCAAAGTAAGCTCCAAACTTCAAATAATATGCTCTAAAAACTTGCTGAAAAATATTTCTTCAAACTTTTCCACCCTCATGTGGTTGTTCTAAGGTATTTGTATGCCCAAAATAAAGTATTTGGGTGGTTGTATGGAAGGTTGAGAAAGGGCTTACGGGTTTGGAAGCTTGTATGGGTGAAGAGGGAGTGTGTAGGAGGTAGTGAAACTTAGACAAAAATCTGCTGAGTTGATTTTTGTTTTGGCATCCCTCGCCTCTCACTTATAATCACACCACAACTCACACCTTTAATGACAACCCAAAAGATGTTTCCCACTCTTATAACACTCTAAGGGTGGCCATTATGCACCAGCTCAAAAGTTGAGCTAGTGGCAATAAGGAGATAAAGAACAAAATGAGTGAAAAAACCAACATTTCTTATTTCATTTTATAATTTACTATTTTTAAGGACATATTTTTATAAGTTCGTTATCAATTTATTATGTCATATACCCCTTACACTGTCGAAGAGTATTTAAGAGCAATCTACATCAATACGGATCCGAATTAATCAAGTTTTTCATCAAAAAGACTCCGCGAAGTTTACTTTGGTAAGGTTATGTTTTTAATACCTTAACTTTCCACTTATAGCTTTTGGGATATTTTTACAAAATATTTTCTAAGTGGTGGAGTGGACTTTTTCGTCAAAATTTGAGAATGAGTATTTTTTCTAAGTCTTGAAGCGTACCTCGATTTTGACGCCCAGGTCATTCAAGCGAGATGTCATCTCGTTCGAGCGATATATGGATGTCGCGCGATGTCGTTTGAACGACATCTGTACTTCGTTCGCGCGAGATAGCTATTTCGTTCGAATGAGCTCGTATACCGAGGTGATGCATTTTTGAATAAATACTCATTAAATGGTTTCGTTTTCATTCAGAAGTCCCAGCAATTTGAAAGACAGAAAACTGTGAAACTGCAGAATCCTTTTGACTTCTTCTTTTATGGTTTAATCCCTTTTTGTTTACAATTCACAAAAAATCCCATATGCTTTGGTGAATTATTTTGGTGTTCAAGAACACTGCTTTACTTTTGTTCAACCTCTGTGGAGAAGGCATCTCCATATTTGATCGGTGGATACCGAGCGTAGTCATTCTACGTGTGGACAAGCCGAAGACGACGAACCGACACCTGGAGGGTATTTCGCTGTCTCTCGTATCTTTGAAGGTTTGCTGAAGGCACTATGCATTACACACTTATGGGCGATTATTAGGTTGTATGTAAGTCAAAGGTCTTGTGAATTCTTCAAAGTGTTATAAAAGGTTTTACCCGAAAGGATTTTTTCCTAAATCGATCGTCTTTATTTTTCATGCATGGGCTGAATGATTGATGACATTTAGATGCATGTTTAGGGTTTGAATTAATTTTATTCAAAAATATACTCTAATTAAATAAGATTTACTTGGAATCTTATGAATTAATTCAAATCGATATCACACGCCACATTTATTCGTTTACACTATTTTCACAACTAAAAATAGCTCTAGAGCAGGTCTAAATGATATTTTTTGGAGATGTCCCAGAAGAGAAAGTTGCTCAAAATTAAATTTTAAGTTATTGTGGAATTTTTTAGAATTTTCGGAGCATTTTATTTTTTGTCAAAAATAATAATATTTTATTTATTTATTCATTTTTTGACTTTTGACCCCATGGAACTCTTAGGCCTATTTTTACCACTCCATAAGTATGGTCAAATTATTTTTAACCCCAATAAAACGTCCTATAAAAATCGCGCAAGTTGCAGTTTACCCGTCGGTACTATTCATGTCACAATTCTAATAGTTCTAAAATAATACGGGGAATACGAATAAATAATCATACGAACTCGTGTAACGTGAAAATAGATCACAACTGTAATACCCCATACTTTTATTGATATTTATTTGTTGGATTAATTAAATTAAATGGGAATTAATTGAGAATTAATCCGGATAAAATACTAACGAGATGTGAGTTGGTATTTGATTATAATGTGTATACATATGATGTAATATGAATATTGAAACTATTGAAATTGCCACGAGATTGAAATACGGCAATTTGGAAAATTTTGTTGGGACGCGCATGATAGTCGCGTCAGGAATATAATTATTTAAATTAAAAAGTGAATATACTAACGAGATGTGAGTTGGTATTTGATTATAATGTGTATACATATGATGTTATATGAATATTGAAACTATTGAAATTGTCACGAGATTGAAATACGGCAATTTGAGAAATTTTGTTGGGACGCGCGTGACAGTCGCGTCAGGAATATAATTATTTAAATTAAAAAGTGAATTTTATTTTTATCAACCGTATGGTCATTCTGAGTGCGTCAACGAGTCCGGAAGGGTCGAAATAGTCAGAAAACACTAGCCGGGGGTTTAGTTCGGGTCCCGGGGCATTTTTAGGTCATACCGACAACTTAAAAGGGTATTTTGGTAATTTTAGAATTTTGGGATTTATGACCAACGAATTTTGGGAATTAAAAATAGGGAATTTAATAACCCACTAACCCATTACCAGCACTTAAGTGATTAGAGGGCAACGGGAGTTAGAGGAAAAAGTTAGAAAAGTTCTCAAAGAGAAAACCTTAACCTCCATCTTCAACCTTCAACCTTGGGAGAGAAAGAGAGAGACCAACCTTCATCAATTCAACAGCAAATTCAGAGAATAATCTGAGGCAAGTGGTTTAATTACGTTAATTTCAAGCGAATGCTTCTTCCATGCTTAGAAATTGATATATTTGCATTGTATTGGGAGATTTATAAAAAAAACCATGAAATTGGAGTTATAAATTCAGATTTGATATAGGTTTGCATGTAGATTCGTTATTGGGTGATTGGACTAAAAGAATTACTACTTTTTATTTTACAAAAACGGATTTATTTATGGAAATTGAAGACTTTAAATTTCTAGGGTTCATGTTCATAAGGTTTGGGAAAATTGGGGAGTTATGATAATTAGATGATGTTTAGGAAGATTTGGCCCTATATAAATGTTAAGTTATGACCTACGAATGTTTAATGTGGATTAGAAACCTTAAAATACTGTTGGGACGATTTTTATATGGGATTAGAGGTGAAGAAAATTTGGAAAAACGAGATAGGAGAATTCTGGGTTCGAAACTGTCACCTCGTTAGAAGGCCTGCCCAGGTCGTTCGAACGAGCTTCTAACGAGTTGACAGTTTGACTTCTAACGAGTTGGATGTTCATTCGATGCCTTTCGTTCGAACGAGATCTCGTTAGATGCCCACTTCGTTCGAACGAAGTCTCGTTCGAACGAGGTCGTTCGAACGAGACTTCTAACGAGTTGACAGATTGGCTTTTTTGGCCTGGTTTGATTTCTAGTGTCCCGTAACCTTGTTTAATTGTAGAGATAACATTACCTTGATGACTAATTGTTATAGTTGGGATATTCAGGATATATTGAGGAGTAAAATATAGAAGAATGATTTGAACCAAATGGTATTTATGGATTAGGACGCGTGCGACTAATCACGATGTGAGGATAATTAATGACTTAAACACATATAAACCGGGGGCGTATAATTTGTGTGACATTAACAGTTGGTATAAGAATAAGAAGTATACCACTAATAAAATATGGTAATTACTAAGATGTATGCATGCTTAGTATGTATGATTTTATGTGTATGACATACCTACCATACTTGCTATCACGGGAGGTTTACGTTCGTTTAGGACCATCTAATCTTTGTGTGCCTATGGGGGGATATAGATTGGTGCCTCGAGGACATAGTTCAGAGAATGACTTATTTGTGAGTTAATAAGTCAGCTGACCATGAAGCGTAGGTATGTACGTGACCATGGATATGTTGAATTAGGTTTGCCTCCATTTTTGTGTGTTGTGCTTATTCTAACAATTCCTGAGAGATTCGGAATTTGTGATCCTTATGTACGTGATGTACCGGGATGGATAGCAGAGTATGAGTGCATCACAGCTTAGCCTCGGGGTGCTTATATTGTATATTTATGATGTGAATAATATACGGTTAAATGAAAAGGAATTGTTATGTTTAATTGCGAGTATAATTGTAGTAACGTCTTGATAAAGTTAAAAAGGGATAACCTGCTGTGAAATGTTTTGCTAATAATTGAGAATCTGTGTTTAAGTAAGGCTACCTGTTTAAGTGATGACGTTGGGAATTTATATTATGAATCGAGTAGAAAGGTTAGAACTTATGTCGGTTTAGTTAGATATGGATATCACATGTATGGGTACGGTACGTTAGGAGTGCACAATTAGTCGAGAGGCGAGTATTTCATGTGAGAGCACGTCCTAACATGTATTTTGCATTCATTGTTCTAATGTTATTAAAGCACTTGCTGTTTTTAAAATACTCTCCACTTTCGGGCTCTGACCCGTTTGCTTTCAAATCTATTTTTGTAAAAACCTTTTTAGGTGCCCAGCCAAAAGGACACCATGCATAGGATTTCCATTCAGGTGACGAGTTGTAGCTGTTGTGGAAGTTACAGGGCCTTGATATTAGACGCCTCATTTTCTAGTCTTGACTCCATGTTCAGTTTTATCATTTGTAGGTCATGTCGCCCACTTCCATTAGAGACATTTCATATTTCAGTTATTCAGATTGGGATACACTGTTTATTTATTTCAATTTGTGGGATTGTTGTGAGGAGTTTTCCTCCGGACTTATTATTATTTATTGGTTACTTTATTGAGACTTTATGGTGTATGGTGATGTTATTCTTTTACATTTCATTTGTCGCATGTTAATCAGATTTAATTTAAAATTTGACAACTTACTTTTTAAATACTAGGTGGTTAGTAATCATTAAAATGTTTTCGACAGTGATGCTATTAACTGAACCAACTTGGCATTTTGTATTAATTTAATAAAGGAGTAGCTACCCGGTATTTAATTAGTCGGGGTGTCACAGGTGGTATTAGAGCATCAGGTTCTAGTGTCCTTTAGGATCTGTACGGCTTGTTATGTTTCCGTTGAGGTTTCTTTGATGTAGAGCCCTATATTTTGGGATTGTTGTATTCTTTTGTGTATGCTTCGCTCTTCAGCTATTTTGAGTAAATAACTGCAAACTTATATACTTTACTCTCATTTCAGATGCCTCCATGACGTGCGCAGCGAGTTCCTAGGGATGCAACGCCAGAGCCACAGCCCGCACCAGTTCAGGGCACTATGAATGTCGCCGAGGTTGCAGCTATTGTAGCCCAAGCGGTAAATGCCGCCCTAGCCATTGTACAGCAGGCACCACCCCAGGCGCCGGTAGCCGCGCCAGTTCAGGCACATGCATTCCCGTCTGCTTGGGAACGCGTTCGTGATGCTTTTCAGAAAGCACACCCTCCGGAGTTCGCGGGTAGCTCCGATGTTGTGGTATCTAGTCAGTGGAGGAAAGATATTCAGAGGCACTTGAGGATGTATGAGTGCACCGATGTTCAGAGGCAGATACTAGCTACTTTCAAGCTAGTGGGATCTGCACTGCAGTGGTGGGAGTCTATTACCACCGTGGAGGAGAGAGATACTCTCACGATACAGGAGTTTTGGGTGCGGTTCGACCGCAAGTATTTTCCGTCAGCTGTTCACACGAAAATGAGGAGGAAGTTAATGAATCTCAGGCAGGAGGGTAAGACTGTGGCCGAGTATGAGGCCGAATTCACAAATCTGCTGAATATTGTTCCGGATGAGATACCGACAGAAGAGAAGAAGATCCAGAAGTTCACCGATGGATTGACATGGAGGATCCGTCAGCATTTGTTAGGGAACCTTTCGTTGCACACTTATTCTGACGTGGTTAACGCTGCACTGCTAGGATCATCGCTTTCACATGGCTGAGAGCAAGAGATCAGGAGAGTCCAGCCATCAGGACAGGACTGGACGAAATGGTGCCAGTGGGGCACAATCTACTCAGGGGCAGAGGTAGGGTGACCAGGGTTCTCAGCAGGGGGATCATAAGAGGTTCAGATCGGGGAATTTCAGGCACGGACAGGGAGGTTTTAGGCAGGGCCATCAGGGTCCGAACGGCCATCAGGGCCAGCAGGGGCAGAATGGTCAACAGCAGCAGTTTCACCAGGGCCAGCAAGGCCAGGGAAGAAATGGTAACGGTCACCAGGGCCGTGGTCAGCAGGGGCAGCGAGGGGGAAACTTCCAGGGGAAGTGTTTCATTTGTGGTAAGATTGGCCACAAACGTCAGGATTGTCCTGATAAGGGCAAGGCCCCACAACAGTAGCAGCAGGGTGCTCGACACGAGCCACAGAGGCCTATGTTTCCCGCCGCCCTCCCAGTACCACAGATGGCAGCATTACCGCCCATTCCAGCAGTCCGAGTTCAGCAGGGACAGCTTCAGTATGGGAGAGTGTATCAGCTCCAGCAGGTCGCAGCCCCACAGGATCCACCGGCCATTGAGGGTATGTTCTCTATTCAGGGGACTATGGGGCGTATTTTATTTGACACGGGGGCCACACATTGTTTCATTGCTATGAAATTTGCACGCACCATTGGGTTGTTAGACACCGCCGAGAGTACGGTTACTTGTGTAGATTCACCGTTGAGTAGGGGTTCCGTGATTTCCCTTATTTGTAGAGGTGTGGGTATAGAGATCGGGAGGTTTACTTTACCCGCTGATATGTTAGTATTAGAGATGACCGAGTATGATGCCATTATTGGTATGGATTGGCTAGTTGCGTACCGAGCCATGATTGACTGTTTTAGTAGGAGTATTATCTTTGTCATTCCCGGGCAGGAGATGTTTTTAGTGGCGATGCCTCGCCCTGAGGGAGGATCATCCACTCATTTGTACTACATAGAGGAGGAGACCTCTAAGGAAGTGGTGATACCACTTGATTCGATACCCGTTGTTAGTGAGTTTGCCGATGTATTTCAGGATATACCTGGACTACCTCCGAGTAGGGAGATAGATTTTGTGATTGATTTGATGCCGAGCACTCGGCCTATTGCCCGTGCACCTTACCGTATGGCTCCAGCTGAGATGAGAGAATTACGGGATCAGATTGAGCAGTTATTGGGTCAGGGGTTTATTCGGAGGAGTACTTCACCGTGGGGTGCACATGTGTTGTTCGTTAAGAAGAGGGATGGATCGTTGAGGTTGTGTGTGGATTACCGGGAGTTGAATAAGGTCACGATACGGAATAAGTATCCATTGCCCCGAATCGATGACTTATTCGACCAGCTGAGGGGAGCTTCTTTCTTCTCAAAGATTGATTTGCGATCGGGATACCATCAGTTACGTATCAGGGAGGAGGACGTCTCGAAGAATGCTTTCTTAACGAGATATGGTTCTTACGAGTTTCGGGTTATGCCTTTTGGCTTGACCAACGCTCCAGCCGTGTTTATGGACTTGATGAATCGGGTGTTCAGAGAGTTCCTGGACCAGTTCGTCATTGTTTTCATTAATGACATTCTGGTTTACTCCCAGACAGAGGAGGAGCACGCCGAGCATTTGAGGCAGGTCTTGCAGACGTTACGTCATAACGAGCTGTATGCAAAGTATGAGAAGTGCGGGTTTTGGCTGAAGGAGGTTCAGTTTTGGGGACATATTATTTCCGATCGGGGGATATCTGTTGATCCGGGGAAGGTATTCGCGGTGAGGGAGTGAGGACAACCCAAGACACCGACTGAGATCCGTAGTTTCTTGGGCCTAGCAGGATACTACAGGAGGTTTATTCGGGGATTTTCAAAGATAGCTGGTCCTTTGACACATCTGACTCGTAAGGGTGTGCCGTTTATTTGGAGTGATGCCTGTCAGTTGGCATTCGATGAGTTAAAAGACAAGTTGACCTCAGCACCTGTGTTAGCATTGCCGAGATCGGGAGTTGAGTATCTAGTTTACACCGATGCGTCCTTACAAGGACTTGGAGGTGTATTGCAGCAGGAGAGTCAGGCCATAGCTTATGCTTCCCGTAAGCTTAAGCCTCACGAGAAGAATTACCCCACCCATGACTTGGAGTTAGCGGCAGTGGTATTCGCCTTTCGGATTTGGAGACATTATCTTTTGGGGGATAAGTTTCGATTGTTCACAGACCACAAGTCCCTATAGTACCTATTCACGCAGAAGGAGTTGAATATGCGGCAGCGAAGGCGGCTTGAATTTGTAAAGGATTATCAGTTTGATATCCAATATCACCCGGGGAAGGCTAACGTGGTAGCAGACGGGTTGAGCCGTAGGCCAGTGGATGAGGTGGCAGGGGTGTGGAAGGCTAAGTGGAAGGAGTTGGGACACCAAGATGTAGTGGCCCGATCGTTCATGTCTGTGATGACTATTACACCGCAGATTGTCGCAAAGGTGGTAAGGGCACAGGCAAATGACTCGTTCTGTCAGGAGCAGATAGTTCGATTAGTAGCAGAGGGAGCCGAGTCCTATACCGTTAGCTCAGATGGGGGATTACGCTTCAATGGGAGACTGGTAGTTCCGGAAGGGGAGGAATTGCGACACGAGGTGATGGAAAAGTCGCACGGCTAGCGATTCACGGTACATCCCGGTGGGGACAAAATGTACCAAGACATGAGACGTCAGTATTGGTGGAGCGGGATGAAGAGAGATATCGCCGTGTTTGTTTCTAAATGCGCCACTTGTCAGCTGGTAAAAGTGGACCATCAGAGACCGGCAGGACTTCTACAGCCATTAGAGGTCCCGATGTGGATGTGGGAGAGCATCTACATGGACTTTATCACGGGGTTACCTACGTCACAGAGGGGTCACGACTCCATTTGGGTAATTGTGGACAGGTTGACCAAAGTTGCTCATTTTCTACCCGTAAGGACAGACTACACTACAGGACAGTATGCCCAGCTTTTTATTGCAGAAATAGTGAGACTTCACGGTGTGCCCCTAAATATCGTGTCTGAGAGAGACAAGATATTTGTTTCACGGTTTTGGGAAAGTTTTCAGGAGGCCATGGGCACGGAATTGCGGTTGAGTACGGCTTATCATCCGCAGACCGATGGGCAAACTGAGCATACAAATCAGATGTTGGAGGACATGTTGCGTATGTGCATCATTGATTTTGGGGGTGGATGGGAACAGTATCTTCCACTGGTGGAGTTTGCTTACAATAACTCCTACCAGTTCACCATTGGCATGGCTCCATTTGAGGCGTTGTACGGTAGACCTTGTCATTCCCCAGCATGTTGGTTGGAGGTGGGGGACAACAAACTACTTGGGCCGGAGGTGATTCAGGATACTTCGGCAAGGATTGAATTGATACGGAGTCGCATTCGGGTAGCTCAGGATCGGCACAAGAGCTACGCCGATGCGAAGAGATTCTTCAGGGAGTTCCAAGTGGGGGACCAAGTTTTACTCAGAGTATCTCCTATGAAGGGGATTATGCGATTTGGGAAGAAGGGGAAGTTGGCACCGAGATACGTGGGACCATTTCCTATCATCGAGCGGATTGGGTCGGTTGCGTATAGACTTGGGTTACCGGAGCATTTACACAGGATTCATGATGTGTTTCATATTTCCTCGCTAAGGAAATATCTTAGAGATGATTTGGCTCATTCTCACATTGCTTTGGAGGACATCGATCTCCAGCCCGATAGCTCCTACGAGGAGGGGCCGATTGCTATTTTGGACCGAAGTGAGCGGAAACTGCGGTCAAAGATAGTTCCGTTAGTACGTGTTCAGTGGCGGCATCATAATGCCGAGGAGTCCACATGGGAGCGTGAGGATGAGATGCGCGAATTTTATCCAGAGTTGTTTTACCAGGTACTTGTTAGTTCCGAATTTCGGGACGAAATTCTGTTATTAGGGGGGAAGTATGTAATACCCCGTACTTTTATTGATATTTATTTGTGGGATTAATTAAATTAAATGGAAATTAATTAAGAATTAATCTGAATAAAATACTAACGAGATGTGAATAGGTATTTGATTATAATCTGTATACATATGATGTTATATGAATATTGAAACTATTGAAATTGTCACGAGATTGAAATACGGCAAATTGGGAAATTTTGTTGGGACGCGCGTGACAGTCACGTCACGAATATAATTATTTAAATTAAAAAGTGAAAATACTAACGAGATGTGAGTTGGTATGTGATTATAATGTGTATACATATGATGTTATATGAATATTGAAACTATTGAAATTGTCACGAGATTGAAATACGGCAATTTGGGAAATTTTGTTGGGACGCGCGTGACAGTCGCGTCAGGAATATAATTATTTAAATTAAAAAGTGAATTTTATTTTTATCAACCGTATGGTAATTTTGAGTGCGCCAACGAGTCCGTAAGGGTCGAAATAGTCAGAAAACACTAGCCGGGGGTTTAGTTCGGGTCCCGGGGCATTTTTAGGTCATACCGGCAACTTAAATGGGTATTTTGGTAATTTTGGAATTTTGGGATTTATGACCAACGAATTTTGGGAATTAAAAATAGGGAATTTAATAACCCACTAACCCATTACCAGCACTTAAGTGATTAGAGGGCAACGGGAGTTAGAGGAAAAAGTTAGAAAAGTTCCCAAAGAAAAAACCTTAACCTCCATCTTCAACCTTCAACCTTGGGAGAGAAAGCGAGAAACCAACCTTCATCAATTCAACAGCAAATTCAGAGAATAATACGAGGCAAGTGGTTTAATTACGTTAATTTCAAGTGAATGCTTCTTCCATGCTTAGAAATTGATATATTTGCATTGTATTGGGAGATTTGTAAAAAAACCCATGAAATTGGAGTTATAAATTCAGATTTGATATAGGTTTGCATGTAGATTCGTTATTGGGTGATTGGACTAAAAGAATTACTACTTTTTATGTTACAAAAACGGATTTATTTATGGAAATTGAAGACTCTAAATTTCTAGGGTTCGTGTTCATAAGGTTTGGGAAAAATTGGGGAGTTATGATAATTAGATGATGTTTAGGAACATTTGGCCCTATATAAATGTTAAGTTATGACCTACGAATGTTTAGTGTGGATTAGAAACCTTAAAATACTGTTGGGACGATTTTTATATGGGATTAGAGGTGAAGAAAATTTGGAAAAATGAGATAGGAGAATTCTGGGATCGAAACTGTCACCTCGTTAGAAGGCCTGCCCAGGTCGTTCGAACGAGCTTCTAACGAGTTGACAGTTTGACTTCTAACGAGTTGGATGTTCATTCGATGCCTTTCGTTCGAACGAGATCTCGTTAGATGCCCACTTCGTTCGAACGAACTCTCGTTCGAACGACCTCGTTCGAACGAGACTTCTAGCGAGTTGACAGATTGGCCTTTTTCGCCTGGTTTGATTTCTAGTGTCCCGTAACCTTGTTTAATTGTAGAGATAACATTACCTTGATGACTAATTGTTATATTTGGGATATTCGGGATATATTGAGGAGTAAAATATAGAAGAATGATTTGAACCAAATAGTATTTGTGGATTAGGACGTGTGCGACTAATCACGATGTGAGGATAATTAATGACTTAAACACATATAAACCGGGGGCGTATAATTTGTGTGACATTAACAGTTGGTATAAGAATAAGAAGTATACCACTAATAAAATATGGTAATTACTAAGATGTATGCATGCTTAGTATGTATGATTTTATGTGTATGACATACCTACCATACTTGCTATCACGGGAGGTTTACGTTCGTTTAGGACCATCTAATCTTTGTGTGCCTATGGGGGGATATAGATTGGTGCCTCGAGGACATAGTTCAGAGAATGACTTATTTGTGAGTTAATAAGTCAGCTGACCATGGAGCGTAGGTATGTACGTGACCATGGATATGTTGAATTATGTTCGCCTCCATTTTTGTGTGTTGTGCTTATTCTAACAATTCCTGAGAGATTCGAAATTTGTAATCCTTATATACGTGATGTACCGGGATGGATAGCAGAGTATGTGTGCACCACAGCTTAGCCTCGGGGTGCTTATATTGTATATTTATGATGTGAATAATATACGGTTAAATGAAAAGGAATTGTTATGTTTAATTGCGAGTATAATTGTAGTAACGTCTTGATAAAGTTAAAAAGGGATAACCTGCTGTGAAATGTTTTGCTAATAATTGAGAATCTGTGTTTAAGTAAGGCTACCTGTTTAAGTGATGACGTTGGGAATTTATATTATGAATTGAGTAGAAAGGTTAGAACTTATGTCGGTTTAGTTATATATGGATATCACGTGTATGGGTACGGTACGTTAGGAGTGCACAATTAGTCGAGAGGCAAGTATTTCATGTGAGAGCACGTCCTAACATGTATTTTGCATTCATTGTTTTAATGTTATTAAAGCACTTGCTGTTTTTAAAATACTCTCCACTTTCGGTCTCTGACCCGTTTGCTTTCAAATCTATTTTTGTAAAAACCTTTTTAGGTGCCCAGCCACAAGGACACCATGCATAGGATTTCCATTCAGGTGACGAGCTGTAGCTGTTGTGGAAGTTACAGGGCCTTGATATTAGACGGCTCATTTTCTAGTCTTGACACCATGTTCAGTTTTATCATTTGTAGGGCATGTCGCCCACTTCCATTAGAGACATTTCATATTTCAGTTATTCAGATTGTTGGCATGTAATTAATCCAGGATACACTGTTTTATTTATTTTAGTTTGTGGGATTGTTGTGAGGATTTTTCCTCCGGACTTATTATTATTTGTTGGTTACTTTATTGAGACTTTATGGTGTATGGTGATGTTATTCTTTTACATTTCATTTGTCGCATGTTATTCAGATTTATTTAAAATTTGGCAACTTACTTTTTAAGTACTAGGTGGTTAGTAATCATTAAAATGTTTCCGACAGTGATGCTATTAACTGAACCAACTTGGCATTTTGTATTAATTTAATAAAGGAGTAGCTACCCGGTATTTAATTAGTCGGGGTGTCACAACAACGAATTAATATTACCGAATAATTTGATTACCAAGGGATGATGAGTACAAAATAAAAGGGGCGGGTATTACAATAACAAACTTAAAGCCAATTGGCATAGCCCATTTCATATATCAGCAATCATCCAACTAGGAACCTATCGGATATAGACTTTGGATGGTGAAGAATTCAAAAACTCCTGGAATTATGAGCACCTCGGAAAGTATTATCAATAATTTGAAGGATTGCCATTATTGTATTTCTGTTGATTTTACTTAAGTATCAATAAAATGTTGATTTCAATCCATTCAATTTCTTTATTTTTTTTCAGAGTACGGTGATGATATACATCCCCCAGAACAGCAAAAACACAATATATATGTCTTCAACTCCCCGACCAAGTCAAAATAGGGTTAAAATCCTTAGCACTTGGTCGGTAACGAAAATAACCAAATCAGAAAAAACACAATATATATGTCTTCAACTCCCCGACCAAGTCAAAATAGGGTTAAAATCCTTAGCACTTGGTCGACAACGAAAATAACTAAGTCAAAATAGGGTTAAAATCCTTAGGACTTGGTCGGCAACAACACTTTACTTCATGTATGACTTCGTAAAAACAAAATCACGAACAATGGGTTGATTACTTCATGTATGATTTTGTATAAACAAGTTAAGAATAAGAAGGGTAAAACTTTGTATACAACTAAAAAAGTTACAAACAAGTCTTACCCGACTAAGTTAAATGCAGGAAGATATGTAAAAATTCCTAAATACTGAAATATAAACATATATTCCTCATACACTTGGTCACCACTGATGACTAATGCCAAATTTTGATTAATATATCTAAGGTCATTAGTACAATGAATGGCATTACTAATGATAACTAATGATAAATTTGGCTTAATATATATAAGTGCATTAGTAGAATCAATGGCATTACCACTGCTAACTAATACTAGATTTGGATTAATATTTCTAAGTGTATTAGTAGAACCAATGGTAGTACAATCACAAGTTAACTGATTAATTAAAATAATCATAAGTTAACCAAACAAACCTATGGATTTCCATTCATATAAACTGTATTAAATTAAAATGCAGGAAAATCATTCAAGTGGACATTTTCCATCAGCTTTTGAAGATGACTGTGATAAGAACTCTTTGCGTACGTATCTTTGTAGTGCAAAAGCTACTCTCAAAATTTCCTTGAGTACCTACAAAACTTGTCTAAAAATAACTCGTATTGTGGTAAGTACGGGTATCAATCCAACTTTTAAGCAGAAACAATAAATGTGAAAACGTGCAATTCCAATTTTTTTTATGAAAATATTTTTTTATTTTTAAAAACAATTTCAAGGGAAAAATTAACTAACAAATACTAAAATTATAAAATGACTAAAGAATGTGCAACCGAGTGTGAAATAATGTGAGAAGGTCAAGAGATGGAATTACATTGCATTTTCAATTATTTTAATTTCTCAATTTATTAATTTGAAATATTTCGAAATAATATTAAATCGATAATCTAACTCTCGTTAAAATTATAAATTTAATAATATCTTTTTCAGAAAATTAATTTAAAAATATCACACAATGTAAAATTAGGACTTATACTATTTTCAAAAAATTACCCGCTAGGATCAATTTAAAGAAAGCAATATCAATCCTCAAATTTCAATACCGAATTAATTTTCAAATATCGAAAAAATCTATCTCTAGTTCGATTCCTAAATTCAAACATTAATTTGTTCAATTAATTTACTAACTCTCGTTACATAAATTAATTGGTGACACTTAAAATTAATTTACGTAGAAATATAAAATTAATGAAACCAATTAATTAAAGTAACATCATATGCAGTGCATCCCACCCCTCAAATGGGGTGTTTAGCCAAATATTCTCATGTTAGAATAAACAACATTCAATAAAATATCGAAAGACGATATAAATTTGAATAGAGAAATAGAATACAATACGCAAGTCTCCTTGTCGAATCGCGTTCATGAAATGCATCTCAATCTTCTCACTAATCTAGCACTTGATTACACCAAAAAGAATAAAAACTAAACCTAAAAGTTATTCTAAAGCTAAACTAATTTTTTGAAATTTTTTTATGTACCTACTATGTACATATTATACACTGTCTCTCTCTCTCTCTCTCTCTCTCTCTCTCTCTCTCTCTGCGTCTCTCTTTTTCTATTCTGATGAGAGAGTCTTCCCCCTTTTTTTTAGTTGGCCCTTTCAATTTTTTTATATCCCACGAAATGGTTCCTTGAGTGATTTGAGGGATTTGAAAAATCAAGTCAAAGTATGGGTTAATTGGAGGGATATGCACGTGTATTTCTTTGGTTAAAAGGATAAGGGTTTGTTCCTATTTTAAAGGGATTTGGCAGGTGGATGTTGGGTCAAAGGGATGTGGTTCTTGATTTGGGTATTCCGGGTAAGGGGTCGGGCAAGATCCGGGTCGAAAGGGGTCTGGGTGCCGCCGGTTCAGAGGGGCGAGGTCGGTGTTGTGACAGTAGGGTTGCCGGAAGGGGTTGACCGGCATGGAGGTTGTCTGGCCGGAGATGATTGGGCAGTTTGAGGTTCACGGGTTACGAATTTTTTCGGGTTCAATCGCGATCTGGCAGTCGGGTATTGGTAGTGGGTAAGGCCGAAAGGTGTGTCCGGAGGTCCGGTTCAGAGTTGGGATCTCTGGCAGGTGGTGGCCAGAGTTTGAATGGCTGCCATGGTAGGAAATGGGTATACCCGATTTCGGGTATTGTGTTGAGATGGTTTTCAAGGGCTACCGGGTATGGGTTTGATTTATGTGGTGGTGAGTTGGATGGGTAGGTGTGACTGTGTTTAATTTGGACTCTAAAAATTAAACTAAAATGAAAAATCAATAAAAATAAAATCCTAATAGAATAAAGACTCAATTAAAAATGAAACTAAAAAGAAAATAAAATTAAAAAATAAAAATCTATTAATACTAAAATTAAAACTAAAATCCAAAAAAATGTAAAATCTAAAATAAATGAAATCCTAAAAACTAATCCAATCAAATAAAAACTAAAAACTAATAAAAATAAAAAAATAAAATTACACTAATAAAAATAAAATATAAAATTATGCAACTAAATTCTAAAATTCTAAATAAATCTAAAATAAATCCTAAAAATAAAACGATTGAAAATAAAAATCTAAGAAAATCTAAAAAAATCGCAAACTCAACACACTCCGGGCTCGGGATATGGACTGGCTCGGTGTAGGCTCAGGTTAAGGTTACGGGACTGGTTCGAGGCATGCTCAATGAGACTCTGACTTCGCGGTCTACTTTGATTTCTTCGTTGCAAGCTTTTAATCGCTATTGAGTCGCAATTGTACTGATTTAGCATTATTTGTACCTCAACTGCCTATTGACCAGAGAAATAAATAAATACGAACATAAGGCCATTTTTATTAAAAACGAGCAACTAAAATGCATCTATTCGGGGTATAAAATAGACACTTTTGGGTTCTTATCACACCACCCCAAACAGAACTTTGCTAGTCCTCGAGAAAAAATTAGAGAGAAAATTGAGATAAGTAACCTAAAGTGTGCCACTTTCGTAGGCACTGGCGATTGCACTTAGCATGTGCAACAAGTCGTTAAACCTATAGGCTGCCCTACAGGATAAGTGGTGTCTCATGAGGGTTTGCAGTGAATGTAACCACAAAATTCAAAAACTTTTTTAAATGCAGTATCTGAGTAGATGATGAAACGCTATACAACCCAACTTTAAAAGGACATCAAGAAATACCGTATTCAACTATTAAAATAAGATATGAAATTACTTAATACCAAAAGTGTAATCCTTCCTAAAACTCAGCACGTGTTAATGTAAAACAATATTAAGTGTCATTAGAGTAATTCTTAAATCACCTATATAGGATCAACGCTTTGACTTCAATTCTCACTGGATATATCTCTCTGAATCGAACTCTCTGAGAATTAGGTAAGTGTATCTCTCTAGTGTGTGAGGATGTGATTAAATGTAAATAAGTTCAAACGTCTCACACACTTTATAAGAAATGACGGATACGTGAAAGAAAATTGATCTCATGAACGAATGCTTAACCACTATGTCGAGAATGTCTAGTTATTCACCATATAATCTTCTCGTTTGCGGACACTTTACCAAGGGTGAAAATGGGGTTTATGTAAGGTATGAATGAAAAATGAAGAAGATGAATGATATGATGGAAGTGTTTTGAGAAGAGTGTGACACAAGAATAACTAATGTCTTCATTTTTTGAACTTAGGATCGCATTTTTCTTTTTCCTCTTTTCTATATAATTTTTTTTCTTTGCTTCTTTGTTTTTTTTTCGCGATGCATTTTTCTTTTCATAACACAAATGAAGACAATTTACATAAAAAATTTAAAACACTCTTTTTCTCAAAAATTATGGTAGTGATGGGAAATGACATATGGATGGTTACTGGGATATATATGGATGAGGAAAATATAGAATGATAATAGGTGGAGTGAAGGGTAAAAATGGTAAGTGTATGAAAAAATGGGTTTAGTGCTCAGTACAAACTACAAGACACATGTTTCTTACAACTCGAAAGTAATGTCATTCTCAGTGATTAATCCAAAAGTGAAAAATAATGAGACCATGCAACGACTAAGTGTGGTACCCAAAGAAAGTTGAGTCAATTTGTGACTCTGAGATACGTAAAAACCCTCAAAAAGGTGAAAAGCTCAAATCTCATGGGTTTAAGTCGCCACTAGTGATCTTTTAAGGCTTTCTTGAGAATATATTTACGCTTCAACTTTTGATTTTAAAAGTTATAGTGCAAATTTCCGAGTTTAGGAATTCATAGTGCAAGTACGCTTAAATAGGTATTAATTAATTTAAGGTTAAAAGCGTAAGTTTTGGGTCAAACACAGGTATTTCGAGATTTCTAAAAGAGGGATGATAGACAATTCATATCATAAAAATTTAAATTTAACTGCACAAAATTTTTAAAATCACTTATTTCTGAAAATTTTCAAAAGAGGAAAGATTTTGATAAATTTCCCACCCCCAAACAAAAGAGAACATCGTCCTCGATGTTTAAAACCATATATAAAAATGAAAAGAACAAGGGAGGAAAGATAGTACCATAATGAACCACTAATGAAATGTACCGTATTCTAGGGCATAATTGAAACTTGAAGAACAGATGTGATACAAAAATACGTACAAGTCTATAAAGCATGTGAAAATCATTGGGTGGTGGAAAACACCACCCCCAAACAGGATAAGACTCATACTCAGAAATAATGAACGACGGGCTGCCTCCTGGTAGCGCTAAGTTTTACTTCTTCATCCAGACCGAACCAATCTCACCCTAAGGATAGGAACTATGAAAAGCACAGGGCGGCAGAAAAACGGGGTGTGAAGTATCACCCCCAAATAAGACTGAACTGTCAGTCTTGTTGGATACAGTCAAAAAGAGGTCAATGAACTTGTAGAGCAAAGTGCATCACGCGATGCAAAGCATCGGTGGACCAGGGTTGGGTGGGTATCAGGGTAAGGATGAGAAAGGCATGGGAGAATAAGCATCGATCACGGGCCTTATTGAGCCGAAAGGTGAGGGCAATAAGGGCCCTGTAAGAATGGTGATCCAATTGGATAGGGAGGCAAAATGGTTTGACAATCAAATGGGGCGGGCCTCATAGAAGTTGCACAACCATTGTATAAATGGACGATGGTAATAGTCGCGCCGTGACACACCAGGGAGCAGTAGATGGAAAAATTCAACACCACAAGGAAGTGTTGTTCATAGAGTAAGAAGTTCGGTGTCACGAAAGATTAGAGTAGCACAAATACTCTCATAGATAGTGGTGTCAATGAAACATGCACAAATGGGATCGTGGGGTACTAGGGTGGAGGTAAAAGGTAGGTGAGGACCTAAATACGTAGATGGGAACAGGTGAGGTGCAATAACAAGGTCCAAACCAAGTGGTGGGTTGGAAGGGATAATGGTTGGATCGTGTGGGATAAAGGGTGGGGGAAGATGATCTAACTCACGAGTAGGAGACACACATTCCTCATGAGGCGCAGAGTGATCCTCAAGGTCACTTGCAGGAGGAAGTGTGGAAATAAACGAGGGAGTGATCAACTTAGCCACCATTACGTCACCATCCGAGTTGGTGAAAGGGTCTAACGAGGCTTTAAGATCCGAGAGAGAGGAATATACATCAGTATTCGGTTCAAGGGGAGCCAAATATGATGGGGTAGGATCCATATCAAGAGTGGTAGAAACCATCTCGCATTCAATATCAAGAAAATAGTGAGCACTCGTAGCCGGAGCTAACCTATAAATAATGGGCTACTCAGGAACACAAAAAAAAACTACAAGTCTTCAATCATGTCTCCACGTCAAGAAAGCGGCAACGACGCCATTTGATAAGAACTCTTTGCGTATGTATCGTTGTAGTGCCAAAGCCACTCTCAAAATTTCCTTGAGTACCTACAAAACTTGTCTAAAATAACTCGTATTGCGGTAAGTACGGGTATCAATACAACTTTCAAGGTGAAACAATAAATGTGAAAACGTGCAATTCTAATTTTTTTTTATGAAAATATTTTTTTATTTTTTTATTTTTAAAAACAATTTCAAGGGAAGAATTAACTAACAAATACTAAAATTATAAAATGACTGAAGAATGTGCAACCGAGTGTGAAATAATGTGAGAAGGTCAAGGGATGGAATTACATTGCATTTTCAATTATTATAATTTCTCAATTTATTAATTTGAAATATTTTGAGATAATATTAAATCAATAATCTAACTCTCGTTAAAATTATAAATTTAATAATATCTTTTTCAGAAAATTAATTTAAAAATGTCACACAGTGAAAATTTAGGACTTAAACTATTTTCAGAAAATTACCCGCTAGGATCAATTTAAAGAAAACAATATCAATCCTCAAATTTCAATACCGAATTAATATTCAAATATCGGAAAAACCTATCTCTAGTTCGATTCCTAAATTCAAACATTAATTTGTTCAATTAATTTACTAACTCTCGTTACATAAATTAATTGGTGACACTTAAAACTAATTTACGTAGAAATATAAAATTAATGAAACCAATTAATTAAAGCAACATCATATGCAGTGCATCCCACCCCTCGAAAGGGGTGTTTAGCCAAACATTCTCATGTTAGAATAAACAACATTCAATAAAATATCAAAAGATGACATAAATTTGAATAGGGAAATAGAATACAATACGCAAGTCTCCTTATCGAATCGCGTTCATGAAATGCATCTCAATCTTCTCACTAATCCAGCACTTGATTACAACAAAAAGAATAAAAACTAAACCTAAAAATTATTCTAAAGCTAAACTAATTGTTTTAAATTTTTTTGGAATTTTTTTATGTACCTACTATGTACATATTATACACTGTCTCTCTCTCTCTCTGCGTCTCTCTTTTTCTATTCTGAAGAGAGAGTCTTCCCCCTTTTTTTTAGTTGGCCTTTTCAATTTTTTTATATCCCACGAAATGATTCCTTGAGAGATTTGAGGGATTTGAAAAATCAAGTCAAAGTATGGGTTAATTGGAGGGATATGCACATGTATTTCTTTGGGTAAAAGGATAAGGGTTTGTTCCTATTTTAAAGGGATTTGGCAGGTGGAAGTTGGGTCAAAGGGATGTGGTTCTCGGTTTGGGTATTCCGGGTAAGGGCTCGGGCAAGATCCGGGTCGAAAGGGGTCTGGGGGCCGCCGGTTCGGAGGGGCGAGGGCGGTGTTGTGACAGTAGGGTTGCCGGAAGGGGTTGATCGGCATGGAGGTTGTCTGGTCGGAGATGGTTGGGCAGTTTGAGGTTCGTTGGTTACGAATTTTTTCGGGTTCAATTGCGATCTGCCAATCGGGGTATTGGTAGTGGGTAAGGCCGAAAGGTGTGTCCGGAGGTCCGGTTCAGAGTTGGGATCTCTGGCAGGTGGTGGCCAGAGTTTGAATAGCTACCATGGTAGGAAATGGGTATACCCGATTTCGAATATTGTGTTGAGATGGTTTTAAAGGGCTACCGGGTATGGGTTTGATTTCTGTGGTTGTGAGTTGGATGGGTAGGTGTGATTGTGTATAATTTGGACTCTAAAAATTAAACTAAAATGAAAAATCAATAAAAATAAAATCCTAATAGAATAAAGACTCAATTAAAAATGAAACTAAAAAGAAAATGAAAATAAAAAATAAAAATCTATTAAAACTAAAACTAAAACTAAAATCCTAAAAAATGTAAAATCTAAAATAAATGAAATCCTAAAAACTAATCCAATAAAAAAAAACTAAAAACTAATAAAAATAAAAAAAAATAAAAAAATCACTAATAAAAATAAAATATAAAATTACGCAAATAAATTCTAAAATTCTAAATAAATCCTAAAAATAAAACGACTAAAAATAAAAATCTAAAAAAATCGCAAACTCAACACACACCGGGCTCGAGATATGGACTGGGTCGATGTAGGCTCAGGTTAAGGTTACGGGACTGGTTCGGGGCATGCTCAATGAGATTCTGACTTCGCGATCTACTTTGATTTCTTCGTTGTAAGCTTTTAACTGCTATTGAGTCGCAATTGTACTGATTTAGCATTATTTGTACCGCAACTGCGTATTGACCTGAGAAATAAATAAATACGAACATAAGGCCGTTTTTATTAAAAACGAGCAACTAAAATGCATTTATTCGGGTTATCAAATAGACACTTTTGGGTGCTTATCACACCGCACTCTCTCCAATCTAGCAGGAAGATCATCCAATGTATAAGGAGAATTAATAAAGTTGAAGTCTTACAACATTCTTTTGTTACTACTGCTCGGGACGCTAATCAGATGTGAAGGCCGAACTATTTCGTGAACATCATAGAGATCATAATCCCCCAAGTATTTAGTGACTAAACTATGAGAGATGGCGTCAGGAGGGATCATATCCATGATTTATCCAGCTTGAATAGAGGACTGTTACAATCTAGCATACTAGGTTCATTCCAGTACCACAGTTTCTTAGCAAACCATATATTTCTAGATTCAAAACCCCAACCTTCACTCAATGCCTTATACTTGGCTTCGTAATCATAATGCAGTATAGCTTTAGCTTCATTATGTTCTGCCTGTAAATCTTCAATCATGTTAAAATATGCAACATTATTGGCCATAACCCGATCAAGAAGAAACTTGAGATATTTATATGCATCCTTTGCCTGATCAGATGCATCTGCGTTGAGCAAGTCTGTTAATTCTTCATCTGTCAAATCCAAATGATGAGTTTTGAACAGATTGTTGCAACGTTTGAGTAGGTCAGAGTCAATGGAGACAATTTGTTCCATCTTGGCCACAAACTAGAAATATAAAGTAACAATTGATCAATAATAAAAGAAGACGGAGGAATAACAAATAACAAGTTAATTAAAGGAAAAGTTCTTTTATTAATTGATAAGGAATGTTACAAGTACATCAAATCATAAACAAAAAAAGAAAACAAACGAAATGTACAAAGACTAAGAGCCGAACAAGTTTACACCTTCTTGTTATCCTTCTCAACATCAGGGTTTATACTCTGGTTGACAGAATGGGCAGCTGAATCAACAGGAGCCATAACTTGGTCGGCTGAGGGAACACTGGGCTCAATGGCTAAAGAGGATTCCCCCGAGCCTGCATCATCATCAATAGTATCATCAAGATTAGGAGGGGAGCCTGGATTATGATTCAAAAATAGCTCTGATTAACAGTGTCAACTTGCTTCAGAGCTGTCGACCAACCCTCTTTAAAGAATTTCTTCTTGGAATAAGCAATTTGGGCAGAAGTGGCAGATATGGCCTTATCCCAACCCCTGTTGAAGGAATATTCTTTATATTTCTTCCTTATATACTTAACAATAACAAGGTCATTAGACAACTTGATCACCTTCTCTTCAGCAGTCTTTGCCCAGCGCTCAACTTGGGTAGAGGCTAAAGAAGCCACAGTCAAAGTTCTCTTAGCTTTTTGCCAAGATTCTTTAGCCACTTTGAGTTTGTCCTCCCGGGACTTTTTCTCTGTTTCTAAAGCTTGCTAGGAATCTATAATAGATTTCCTAAGATCTTCAAAGGGCTCCTCTACTTCTCTTTAAGAAGAGCGTAGTTGATCGTCCTTTTTTAACATTTGGTTATAATCAATTAGGAACTGCAAGAAAAAAGGCAACTCAATAAAAGTCAGAGAAAACATGAATAATATCCGACCAACTTCAAATACATAAATTTACCAAGGCCAAGATTTGAGTAACTCTTGTTGATAATTATGATTGGGGCATTGGAGCAGCAATAACTCGATGGTCAGGGAGGGGTGCTAGACTTGATCAACTTCCAGCCAATCTAGGACTACAGGCTACATATGAGCCAGCAGCAGATGGGACCTTACTAACCAATCCTAGTTGGTTGGCATCAACGACTTACTCAAGCTGCTTATTAGCAGGTCCTTTTCTTGGTCTCTTAAAAAGAGACTCATCACCTTTAGGGATTGGAGGTTTCTTACCGACCTCAACCTTCTTCTGTGGGGCATTGGTATCAACTGGTTTCTTAGCACCAACTGCAGAACCATCCTCCAAAAGGTTAGAAATTTTCCTTTTGCCCATGCTGATCAAAAGGGGAAGGCCGAAATCAAGGAAAGAAGATGTGCCAACTTTATCATAAACACCAGCAAATTTAGTGCCCAAGGAAGTAGACACTGGATCACTCTCCAAATCAATTACAACTGAAGTCATAGCCGCTGATCATCGAGCTATAAAATAAGTGATGAAAGTTTTATACTCTATCGGTATAGAAGTTAATTGGGGATGCTCTTTTCTTGCCCTTTAGTTTAGACCCCGCAAGAATTTGAGTTCTTTCAAATTCACTTCACTTGGCTTGGGGCACTTTCTCTTACGTTCTTCTGGAAAAAAGCAATAAGCAACAGTAGTTAGCATATATCAGAAAAGAAATCAGTAAAAAAGGGCAAATCAAAGAAATAAAAACCTATCCCATTCAAAGACTAAGGGCACCTGGTTGCTGTTTGAGCCGTTTCGATGGCTCTTCATGAATTAACCATTTTTTATCCCTCTGACCCCGTTCTTGATCCAAAGTGGAGATAAATTATGTTTATTATACCCTTCATGACTCGTTTAGGAATAATAAATTTATGGGTGATTGGAGTATTACATGAGGCAATGTAATGAATCACAACATTTAGAGTTATGAATGTATGGCATATCAATGTGGCATTAACCAAACCGCGCCTTCCATACTTACCCACCCGCCGCCTTCTCTATCTGCTAACTTTGATACTCGGGACCTTTCCCTCACATACTGAAGGAATAAAGCCATGTCTTTTACTATATTTCTAAAACCCAACTTAGAATAACAATATCCAAAATGACTTATTTTATTTCTGGTTCCCCCCATCAAGCGAAAAGGCACCCATTTCTTAAATTGATAATACGCCTTAACGAACAATGGTTAACTATGGCTCTGATGTGTGTTTTTTCTAGAATAGGTAATAATATGATCACTGTTTTAGTAAATGATGCGAAGAAAATTAGTGACATTGATCCATAAGAGGCTCAGCAAACTCTTAAAATAGCATAAGCTAATTTGAAAAAAGTTAAAGGAAAGAGACAAACAATTAAGGCAAATCTAGCTCTCTGACGAGCTAGAACACGAGTAGAGACTAGTGACAATTCCTTCTCCTATAGTTATTCTCATTTTTATGGCATAAAATCCTCAACTATCTTCTACTACCCCAAAGATTTCAGTCCTTGAGGTGGCAGATTCTCGAGAATCGCTAACCCCTTAACTGGAAACGACTTATGCTACCCCACGGTAAGCAGCGATCGGGGCGCCCATCGACATGGTGGGGAAGCCTTGTAGAACGATTATCCCACACTTGGTTGAGTATGAGGCGGGACACACTGGTAGTGACCATTTCTATCTTCGCAGGAAAGGGAGGGAGAGAAAAACCCGAAAGATAAGGGAATTCAAATGATATTTAACATTGGATACGCTCTACGTGCCTATGACTTCGTATCTCAGGAAATTCTCACGACGAAAGATCCTAAATTAGAGACTTTCTACACCAAAAATATTCTCTTAAACAAAGGTATTCGTTCTTGGATGATGGCTCAAGATCAGCCTCATGAAAACCTTATATTCCCTGAGGAGGTTCTACCCCGTGTAAACGTTCGTATGCACGTTCCTTCTTCAAACCTTTTGGTATGTATTTCCCTCTAACTACAGATCAGATCCGCCAGATGAGAAATAAAATTCTGCACTGCTACTGAGTCTCCTCCATTTTTAATAACAAAATGAACCAAAAGTAGGACCAAACTGAGAGTGAGTAGCATAAACAAAGATGGATTTCTGAATGACAAATATAAGTTTCTTATATTCATGGGAATCAATGTGAGAATGGCAAATTTCTTAAGTGGGTTGATGGGGCGTAATCGTAAGAAACACTTTTCATTTCATCCCTGTAGTTTCGATTCTCGCTCTAAAAATGCAGAAAGACTTTTTAAAAATCGTCAGTTGGGTTGGTCCAACCAAGAAAGGCGTGGGAGTCTTTGGAGGCAAGATACAGAGTTTTACCTTTCTTTTTAATATATTTTATCATTTTGGGGGTGGGGAGTCTTATTTTCCCCGTCAACCTATTTGTGATAATTACAATTATAAAAATAAGGAAAAAAAGATAAGAAAAAAGGTCACAAATAGAGTTGAACCAAGTAACATTGCAAAGGCATAATGATAGTAGGGTCGGTATATCCCCGCCCTCCGAACTGGACGTGAAGGTCTCCCCTCATCCATCTCTATGTAAGGGAATCTCCACTCACTGCTTCCCCTAATATCCTCCCTTTACCACTTCATGGGGGTTTAGATGAGATCCCATAGTCTCGCTCGAAAAGGCTATTATACCATACATTTTGACTTAACTCTACTCTAGTAGTCACTAGACTCACAATAGTAGTCCGTTCGGCTGATCTTGCTAAAATGATTACTCTTCATGCTCTTATTACACTCGTAATCTTTGAAGGATGATAACCAATAATGTAACATCTTCACCCAGAATTCAAGTATTGTATACGTCATTAGTTCGATCCTTTGTAGGAACTACCCGTAATAACAAACTTACAAAATGGATTTGTTTATCATAAAGAGATTCGTCGCTCCTGACCCTGTGTCACCTTAATTATTATTTGAACAAGTAAAGGTTATGTCTTGCTCCCAGTGGGGATAGCATTTCGTTTCTGCATGTCCGTGGAGTTTTGAAAAATCCAAACATCTTAGAGATATATAGAGAGGTAGGAATTTATCGAACGAACCACACTCCTTCGAACAAGGCAGGAGTCCATTGATGAGAAAGGACCAGGGAAGCATGAATCAAATTCTTACAGTGATGAATATGAGCGTAATTGAAAGTTCTAGAGACTTATACATTTGTGTATCGATAAGACCATTCACTATTTCTTGAAGATCGATCTTGTCATACCTCGTAAAATTTGAAGGCTGAGAATTTAATTATTTTAGGAGAAATATAATTTAAAATTGGGAGAATTTATATTTTTATTTTTTGGAGTCCCGAATAATGAATTGGAGTGCATGATTGATCCGGGAAGGGCCAAGATAGTCAAAATGATTGGCCGAAAGTTGTATTTGTGTTTCGGAGTATTTTGGTCCTAGTATTACTCAAATATGAGTAAACAAGTCATTTTAAGTGTGTATTATTATTTAAAGTTGGGATTTATGGATTTAAAGACTTAAGAGGCTCGTGAGTAGTCAATCTCATTTGTAAGAAAGAGAAAACCATAGAAAGAGAGAGAGGAAGAGAAGAAAAGATAAAAGAGGAGAAATGCTTGGGAGCTTTGGATTTTCAGCCAAAATTCGTGATTTCAAGGAGGATTCAACCTCTACAACTTTGAGGCAAGTGATTAAACTTGATAAATAATTGTGTGTGTGAGTTGTCTCATAATTTTGTGGGTGATTTGGTTGATTTTGAGATTTTATGGTTAAACCCTAAAATTTGATGAGTAAATTTTGTATTTAGGGTTATATTTGTGGTTTAGATGATGAAAAGGGTGGGAATAATATTTGGGATGGGTTTTGGTGTTAGAATATTGTTAGAGAAAATAAAATTGGATTTTTAAGATGTAAAGTAGATTTTGCAAGATGTAAATGGATAGTTTAGGGTACAAATCTCGTGGGAATAAAATTCTGCAGATTCGAACCGGTCCAGGTAGGAAAGTGGGATCGGTTCATTTTTTAGGAAATCGAATCCGTTCATTTTCTAGGAAATTGGATCGGTACGATCATTAAATATTTCTATAAAAAATTTAAGAACCGGACCGATTTCATTTTTTAGGAACCCGGTCTGGTTCGATCACTATATTTTTCCAGCTTTTGTTTTACCCCTCTTTAATTGGTTTTAGTACTATAATACCCTCTATTATAGTGTAGTAATCATGTTTAGAATGTATTTTGAGGGTTCATAATTGGATATAAAAGAGAGGCCACTTTGGGAGCTGTAATAAAGATATATATATATATATATATATATATATATATATATATATATATATATAGAAAGAGAGAGAGAGAGAAAATTTTATTGTTTTCTTTTAGAAAATCCTCCAAGGAATGAGGAATCTTTTAAGGATGGTTGATATACCCATATACCCTCGTCCAGGCCAAGGGTGTCCTCCACCCAGACGAGTCCAATTACCACAGATCTGTGAAAGGAAGGGTCGGCCAAGACGATCCCTTAACCAAGATCAGACGACCCTTTAAAGGGGCCAACCCCTCATCATGGACCAGATGACCCTTCAAGGGGCCAACCCCTTATGATGAACCGGACGACCCTTCAAGGGGCCGACCCCTCATCAAGGACCAAACGACCCTACAAGGGGTCGACCCCTCATCATGGAACAGACGACCTTGTGAGGGTTCGACCCCTCATCAGGGACCAGACCACCCTATGAGGGGATGACAGTACGAGGCCAACATCCAGCCGGGCCCAATGCTAGCATCCACTTTAGCCTCGGCCTGGCATCCTACGCCGAGGGTGACATCATCACAATGCGTGATTTAGGAGACGCGTGGAACAGTGCGCGTGGGACTCATACAGCACATGGACTAGACCGTTATAATAATATCATCCCCTCATGTAAAGGAATATTATGTCATCATTGATTACAAGTGGCACATCCAGGTGTCAGCAGGGGATTGGCTAGATCATCATTCATATGCACCATGCATGCTTGGGGGGCACACTATACCCCCAAACCCTATATATACTGGTCATATTCAACCTTGTAAATAGATTGATAATTGTAACCCTAGTTAAAACTCTGCTTGTACACACAGTAGAGAGAGAGTGAGATTATATGCATTGTATCCAAGGCCATTAGTGACCATATTTGGTGGATCACACACTCACAGTGGATGTAGGAATAATTGGTTGAACCACTATAGATCGTTATTTTATTCCTCTTATCCTCATCTCCTTTTATACACTTATGCACATATATAATTCTGTTGCTACCATTGTTATCACTGTTTGAGCTCATCATCTCTTATCTGGTGGAGATAAATCTTAGCATCATCAGTTAGGCGCCGTCTATGGGAATGAGAATATATCTCTTCCTTTATACAGCTTGACCTCATCGAAAACTCTGGTGGTGAATCGGTTCTCCCCCTTCGTGTGGAGATGTTTCACCATTGAAAGAGACCCATTAAGGTTCTCAAGCTCATCAGTATTTTGATCATTCAGCTCTTCATAGCTCAAACACATGGCACCATAGATGCCACCACCGCCTCCTCCACCAGATAGTGGAGTAGGACCTAGTCCTAACCATACACCACCTCTGTCTGAGATAGTTGATGTGGCAGCCGCCCTGAAGTCTTTGGTATCAAGCCAGCGGATTATGCAGGAGCAATTTATAGCTCTTAGCCAAAACATACTAAGACCGCCAGGAGTCTCACCGGAGATGATTACTCCAGCAGCATGAGGCCAGGGGACCACCCCAGGCACTACGCAAAGACTTTCCACCTCCATGACGGCGGAGGGATATTGCTGACCCCCAGCATCTACGCCTGGGGAGGCAAGGAAACCCTTGCCCAGAGGACATATATGATGATGTGGAGTGGAAGAGGCTCCGACAGAATGCTGGCAGCCATATGAGGTCTCCAACAATACTGTGCGACCTATCGAGGAGAGTAGAGGGAAGTGTGGAAGGAAAAATCCCAACGATCGCCTGAGGGACTCTGCTTTTGATCCTTTGAGCAGGGGGTAGACCTTTGAGAGGCTGGGCCCACTAAATGACCTGTAGGAAAAATTATCCAGATCGAGAAGTATTGCGAGGTCCAGAAGGGAGGCAGAAGATGGCCGACCCCATGGGGGCCGACCCCGAGGACAGGACGACGATCAGGGAGAAGTAAACAGTCGATACAGACCTGCCGCAGCAGAACCCTTCGTTCACCTCAGAGAGGCGGCAGGGGATAATATCAACCAAGACGACCCTACAAGGCCCTGGAATGACTCGATCCAAAGGTTGGTGGATAAAATTGGTGATATCCTAAGAAGCAGGGATCCCCTTCAAAGTGGATACTCCATAGGCTCACCCTTTGTGGCGAAGATAGTCAACATCCCAGTGGCATCCAAGTTTAAGCCACCGGTGGTCACCCCAAGGTATGACGGGAGTACCAACCCTGTCCATCATATTGAGATGTACCAATCAGTGACAGACATATACTCCATCTCCGATGAGATGAGGTGTCGTGATTTTTCTAACACTTTGACTGGGGCCGTACATGTCTAGTATATGTCTTTTCTAAATAACTCCATTGAAAGCTTTAAGAAGTTAGCAGACCGGTTTATCCATAACTTTTTCTTTAGAGTGAGGCCATAGAAGAAGACCACCCACCTGCTCTATGTTAACCAGGGGAAGAACGAGAGCCTCATAGAATACATAGCCAGATTTAACAAAGAAAAGTTGGAGGTCGAAGACTAAGGAAAGCATAGCCATGACAGCCCACATTGGAGGACTCCAGAAGGGGAAGCTATTATGGAAGCTTGCTGAAGACCCACCGAAGACGATGGCTGAATTGCTGGCAACAGCGGGAAAGGTGATGAACACCAAAGAGGTGATGTCCGCAAAATACGAAGATGAAAAAGGAGGCACTAGGGGGGTAAGTACCAGAAAAAGAATAAATAGGGTAAGAAGAGGCTAGCAGATGACAAATTTGCTGATTATACCCCTCTGACAGTCAGCTGCAAACACATTCTGAATGAGATAAAGAGCGATCAATCCTTGAAGTGGCCTAAGAAGTTAAGGGTAGCCCCTCATAAGAGTAACAAAAACCTGTGGTGTGAATTTCACCAAGACCATGGCCAAGTGATCGATAAGTGTTTTGCTCTGAAAGATGAAATTGAAAAAAATGTTAAAAGAAGGAAAGTTAAGGAAATAAGTTGACAAGAGTGCCCTCAAGAGGGGCCGAGGGGATGAACACAGGAAGAAGAGAGGTGATACGTGCAGAGAAGATCCTCCAAACAAAAGGGACGACCCTGACCTCCCACTAAAAGACGACCACGGCCCTGTAAAGAGACTTAATATGATCTCACTCGGTGTTGGGATGATCTCCGGGGGACTAGTAGGAGGAGGATCAGAGGTTGCTGACAAGAAGGCCCATATAGCAGAAGCCAAGGTCGTGATAAAAGTTATGCACTCGACCTTTATTGAGGCCAAGTCAGAGAAGAGTTGGAAAGTTGATATGGATACTCTAATAGTGGGATTCTCAAGAAAGGACTTCAAAGGCCTCTTAGTCCTGCATGACGACCCTTTTATCATCACCACCAGGGTACACGGATGTGAGGTGCCAAGGATCTTGGTGGATGGGGGAAGTTCTGCAGATGTGACATTCTGGCCATGCTTTAAAGCCTTACGTCTCAGCCATGTTAGGCTCGTTCCGTACCATCACCCCTTGATTGGTTTTAGTGGGGAAAAAGTTCATCCTCTAGGAGTGTATGAGGTCGATGTTAGAATAGGGGACGAGTGGCCGAGATGGCTTACCGAGAGGGTTAAATTTTTCGTGATGGATGAACAGGTCTTCTCATCCTACAACATTATACTGGGGTGAGTGGCCCTCAAGGAATTTGAGGTCGTGCCGTCCACAGTTCACCAAATGATAAAATTATCGACCCCTTACGGGATAGGGGAAATTCAGGGAGACCAGACGATAGCACGAGAATGTTACTTCAACTCTGTCGAAAAAAGAGAGGCGCACAAGAAGGTAACGATTACTTATAATATTTATACCCTCGACCCCATGGATGAGAAAAAGCTGAAGAAAGGAGAATCCGCGAAAGAGGTAGAATCCATCATCCTCACTGAGGATGAGCTGAAAAAAAAGGTCCAAATTGGCAAAGCTCTAAAGACAGAAATAAAAGAAGATCTCATCAAGCTACTAAGGAGGAGATATAGTGTCTTTACATGGAGTTATGAAGACATGCCGGGGATTAACTCTGAAATCATGTGTCACAAGCTCAACGTGGTATTGGACGCAAACCCAGTGAAGCAGAAGAGGAGGATTTATTCTCGAGAAAAGTACGAGGTCAAGAAAATAGAAGATGCCGAGTTCATCAAGGAGGTCATTTATCTTGAATGGCTATCTAATGCGGTCATAGTCCCCAAGGCCAACAAGAAGTGGAAAATGTGTGTATACTTTATCGACCTCAATAAATATTATCTTAAAGACAACTTTCCTCTCCCCCGCATTGATCAGATGGTAGATGCTACCACAGGCCATGAGCTAATGAGCTTTATGGATGCCTATTCAGGCTGCAACCAGATCTTCATGAGCCCTGAAGACTCGAAAAAAAATGGCTTTCATTACCGATAAGGAGACATACTGTTATAGGGTTCATCGTCAATCAAAGAGGCATTGAGGCCAATCCTGAGAAGATAAAGGCCCTACTAGAAATGAAGACCCCCGGGACCATTAAAGACGTTCAGAGGCTCACAGGAAGAGTAGCTGCTTTGAATAGGTTCGTATCCAGAGCCACAGATAAGTGTTTATCATTCTTTAAAATTCTCAAAAAGGCCTTTGAATGGAACGAAGAGTTGTCCAGGATTTCAAAGAACTAAAGTTGTACCTAGGGTATCCCTTGCTGTTATCACAACCAGTGCAGGGTGAATGACTACATGTGTACCTAGTCGTCTCAGAATCATCCATCAACGCAGCCATTATGAGAGAAGAAGATGGGGTACGGAAGCCTGTATATTTCAATAGTAAGGCACTTCAAGGGGCAGAGAAAAGATACCCAAGGATGGAGAAGTTAGCCTATGCCTTGATCCATGCATCAAGAAAGATGAAACAATACTTCCAATCCCATACAATGGTCATCCTCACTGAATCTCCTCTTAGGCAGATCTTACACAAGCTAGAAAAATCGGGGAGGCTAATGGCCTGGGATATAGAGCTAGGAGAGTTTGACATTGTATATCAACCTAGGGTGGCCATTAAGGGGAAAACATTAGAAGATTTCGTGACTGAAATTACTTGGGAAGATGATGAGGCTAAAGAGGAGAGCCTCAAGAAGACAGATACTCGGTAAGGCAGAATTGTTGACCCATCCACAAATAAGGCTGAGACAAGCACCGCTAGAGAAAAAGTTACCAAAAATAAAGAGGGAAGATATCTCTTTTGATAGGGATCCCTTACAGAGGGAAATTTCTCGAGAGAACAGGCCGTGTGGGACCTCTTCATTAACGGGTCCTCTTGCGAGAGCGAAAGTGGGGCTGGATTAATAGTATCATCGCCTAACGGCACAAACATTGAGTACGCCCTGATGTTTAACTTCAAAGCCTCTAATAACGAGTCTGAATATGAGGCCCTGATAGCAGGCCTCTCCTTGGCTAGGTCTCTTAGTGTCGGTCAGATCTTGGTCCATAGTGATTCAAGACTGGCAGTGAATCAAATACTATGAGCATACGAGGCTAAAGATGAGAGAATGGCCAAATACCTTGAAAGAGTGATGTCACTATTGAAGAGCTTCAGATAAGTGAAGTTGAAGAGGATACCTAGGCTTGATAATGGTCGAGCTGATGCGCTTGCTAGTCTAGCCTCAGTGATTAGGACAGATATCCGGAGGAAAGTCCCAGTGGAAATCTTGCTTCGACCAATAATTAAAGATGCATATGGAACACTTAGATCTTGCTTAAATATTAGTAAGGAAGCTTCATGGATGGACCCTGTAATTAGCTACATTAAAGAGGGGGAGATGTCCAGTGGAAATCTTGCTTCGACCAATAATTAAAGATGCAGATGGAGCACTTAGCTCTTGCTTAAATATTAGTAGGGAAGCTTCATGGATGGACCCTGTAATCAGATACATTAAAGAGGGGGAGATGTCAAAAGAAAAATAAGAAAGGAAGAAGTTGAGATACAGAGCTACAAAATTCACTGTCATCAGAGACACCTTGTACAAAAAGGGGTTCTTGCTCCCTTTGCTCAAAAGTGTGCACCCGTATGAAGTCCCACACATCTTGCAAGATGTGCACGAGGGGTCATGTTCAAGCCATATTGGGGGCAGGTCATTAGCAAAAAGGATAGTAACCTAGGGATACTGGGGAACAACCTTGGGAAAAGATGCCTTGGCATACGTAAAAAAGTGTGATAAATATCAAAGGTTCACCACCATCCCTCACCAACCCCATCAGCCTCCTACCTCCATCACATCCTCATAACCATTCACAGTATGGGGAATCGATCTAGTAGGACCCTTGCCTAGGGCTGTCAATAACTATCGATACTTTATCGTAGCAATTGACTATTTCTCAAAATGGGTGGAAGCGGAGCCGATGGTCACGATTACCGAGCAGAAGACCTTCCAATTTATCTAGAAAAATATCATATATAAATATGGTCTCCCCAACACTTTCATCTCAGATAACGGGACTCAGTTCAAGAATGCATCCCTGGAGAAATACTGCGAAAGGGTGGGTGACAAACAATTCTTATATACCCCAGGCGGACCTCGGGCTAATGGGAAAACTGACGTTACAAATAGAACAATCCTAGATGGGATTAAGAAAAAACTCGAGGAGGCAAAAGGAAGATGGGTTGAGGAGTTATACAATGTACTGTGGGCCTACAGGACGACGACTAAGACCCCTACCGGGGAAACCCCGTTCATGCTAGCATTTGGCTCAGAAGATTGGGTTTCCTACTCACAGAGTCCAAATGTATGACCCCCAGAGAAATATGGAAGAAAGGAAACTTGATCTAGACTTGGTCAAGGAGAGAAGAGAAGACGCTGAGATAAGGCAAGCAGCCTATCAATAGAGGACTGCCAGGTTTTACAACTAGAGGGTGAAGCAAAGGCTAATCGTAGTGGGGGACTTAGTCCTCAAGAAGACATGGCAGAAACCTAACAAGCTCCACCCAAATTGGCATGGCCCATATAGGGTCATTGATGAAGTTGTCCCTGGAAGCTACAGAATAGAGAACCTTGAAGGGGAACCCTTTTTGAACCCCTGGAATGCAGATAATTTGAAGAAATACTATCAGTAATATTGTAATGTCCTATCGGACCACAGTTGTAATGAATGTGTTGCTCCAACAGAACACTTGGAATGTTAATGATAATATTGTATTGGCTCTTCATCTTGTGTTTGTCAATTTAGATACGTTGGGGTAATTCTTACCAAACCACCTACGGCTATAATGAGGATGAATGGTAAGGACGACCCTCCATTCACTCTCAAGAAAGACGAGGGGGACTTGAAGTTTAAAACATCATTAATTTGGTGGAAACCACCCTCGGCTGTGATGAGGGTGAATGGTAGGGACGACTGTCCTTTCACTCTCAAGAAAGACGGGGGGACTTAAAATTTAAAACATCATTAATTTGGTGGAAACCACCCTCGGCTTTGATGATGGTCAATGGTAGGGATAACCATCCATTCACTCTCAAGAAAGATGAGGGGGGACTTGAAATTTAAAACACCATTAATTTGGTGGAAACCACCCTCGACTATGATGAGGGTGAATGGTAGGGACGACCCTCCATTCACTCTCAAGAAAGACGAGGGGGACTTGAAATTTAAGACATCATTAATTTGGTGGAAACCTAAACCACCCTCGGCTATGATGAGGGTGAATGGTGGGGACGACCCTCCATTCACTCCCAAGAAAGATAAGGGGGGACTTGAAATTTAAAACCATTAATTTGGTGGAAACCACCCTCGGCTATGATAAGGGTGAATGGTAGGGACGACCCTCCATTCACTCCCAAGAAAGACGAGGGGGGACTTGAAATTTAAAACCATTAATTTAGTGGAAACCACCCTCAGCTATGATGAGGGTGAATGGTAGGGATGACCCTCAATTCACTTCTAAGAAAGATGAGGGGGGACTTGAAATTTAAAACCATTAATTTGGTGGAAACCACCCTCGGCTATAATGAGGGAGAATGGTAGGGACGACCCTCCATTCACTCCCAAGAAAGACGAGGGGGACTTATAATATGGACAAAAATATAACCGCCAAGACAAATCATACAAGAGGCAAGCATAGAGGATAGGAGGAGAACAATTCCATTATAAAATTAAGTGTTACAAATATTTATCCAAAAGAAAATTCGATACAAAAACTTTACAAACAGAGGGTATGGGCCACAGGCAGCCACCTATTGAGAAATATCAGAAGGCGGGGCTTGAACATCAACTAGAGAAGTCTCTTCAATGACCAAAATAGGTCGATCCTCAGAGGTGTCAGTGCCTTCGATGTATACTTGAGACTCTACATGGGCTAGAGCCTCAACTATTAGGGGGTCTTCCATCTCCACTACTTCAAGAGTGAGACGGATAGAAGGCACGGCATCAGTAAATTTTAAGATGACCCACCGACAGGCCGTCTTAATCCCTCTCTCCAGGTACTCAAGGCCGAAGCCTTGGAATTCATAGGAGAGCTTGTAAGCCTCCACAACATCGACCTCAACCTTTCTCACTACCTCAGTAAGTTCAGCCTTGAATTAGATCCCCTGATTGGTCAAGGCCTCTTCCTTCTCCTTGATGAGGTTGTCCTTCACCCTCAAGTCGGCATCATGCTCCTTCACAAGGTCATCCAGGATCATTGCATACTCAGTCCTTGCACTCTCCAACTCAGCTCTAGCAGTCTCCAGCTCGATCTTTAAGTCGACCTCATGCTGAATAGCTCTCTCAACCTCATGGAACTTCTGCTGGTTTGTATCCATCCACTTGGTGGCAGATGTGAAGGCGCAGACAGACTGCGCAAAGACGCACATAGTAAGAGGCCGAGGTAACAGTTGATTAAATGTTGGTGAATTAAAAAATGAAGTTGAAAGAAATACCTGAGCCAATGTGTGAATACCGTAGTCATAGACCTTGGCCGGGGGCATCTTTGATAAGAATTCATAATCTACGGTCGAGGGTGCAATAAATAATAAAGCTTTGGCCACCCTCAGGTTGGATATGAGGGAGGAGGGTTCAGCCTTGAGGAAAGTCGGATTCTGAGACCAATAATCACCCATGCTAGAAGAGGAGTCGGTCCCCTCAGTGTGTGCCTGAGACACCTCTACCCTCACCTCGTCCGTGAGTCAGGCCGAGAGCCCCCTGGAACTTTAGGCTCCTTCCTTTTGTGATTATCGACAATCGGCTCCACTTCTGTCGGCCCCACGGCCTTTGTCTTTCTCGAAGGCTGCTGAGGCTCTTTGCATTTCTTCTTTCCCAGGCTAGATATCAAGCTGGGGGAAGTCATCTCCTAAAGTTGATGAGAAACGTTTGTAGCCGACCTGAAAAAGAGATGATACATCAGATATGCGCAGCAATAATGAGGAAACACTTAAAAATATGAAACAAAAAATAACTCACATAATTCTGTCAGGGAGCCAACCCTCAGACCAACTTCTTTGAGGAAACGAGAGGTCATCAAGTCTTTAAATTTGGCAAGTCCACCATCTTTCCCTTGTTCCTCAGATAGTTAACAACATCACTCTCATCCAAAATAAGTTCGAGGTATAACCGTGCTTTCATTGAGGGGTTGGACCATGCCCTTGGGACCCTCAGACTGTCTTCTACGGGCTCGTCCCCGACAGGGAATTCCCAATCCCCAGATATGAAGAAAAACCTCTTCTTCCAATCATGGTTGGAAGTTTGTGCCACATGAAAAAGTTTTTTATCGGACTTCCTCGCCCCCAGATGAAAATACCTAGGCTGCTTGGATGAGGAAGTGATATTGTAACAGGCTATGAATAAATTGATCGAGGGATCATCGATGAAAGTATTCTTCCAAAGGGACACATAGCTGAGGATAGTCCTCCATGATTTGGGAGGAAGTTGATAAGGAGCAACCCCAAGGGCAGACAATATGTCGACTATAGTAAGGTACAGAGGGAACGTAACTCCTACCCTCAGCTTCTGCTCATAAACAGAATTCTCTCCTTCGTCCCCCTGGAAGACCTTCTCATCTTCAGTTGGGACCCTCATACTTATATTGGACTGTATACCAAAGAGATGCCTCCATAATAAGAGGTCACGATCCTTAACTGACGATACATAAGCCGAGGCACTAGAAGTATCAACTCGACCATCATCATCAGAACTCTCGTTGTCGTCCTCAGCCCTCTCGTCCCCAGATCCCTCAGCCCCGTCACCTATCGAAGGGCCATCTGGAAAGGCTACTTTAAAAGCAAGAGGGGATAGGTTTATCATAGGTACAACCTCAACATGATCTGTCCCCTCGGCCCGTTGGTTTGGGCTAAGAATTGATATCTCTCTCCTCTCAGAAGGACCGATACCCATTGGTGATGATGCTCTCTCATTCATCCCTCCCTCGTGAGTCTGACTCCCAGTTGGACGATAGGAAGACCCAAAGGGCTTAGATGCTAAAATTATGGCTAAAGGAATGGGGAAGATGGATCTTACCCAATTAGGGTCGGCCCCTCGTCTTCACTCATCCTTTTCCTCTATTCGTCTAATCTCAACAAAGAATTTCTCCCTCAAGGTTGGGAACTCCTCGGCTAAACCATAAAGTCTCTTGAGCATTAAGGGGAAGACCCTACACTGGAGGAATTTGCTCAAACTAACTACAAACAGGTTTATGGTTTGACCAAATTGACTCTTGGATTAAACTAAGAAAATAAAGGGTTTTTGTGGATGAACATTCAAGAATAAAAGGAACACAGTTAACCGAAGAAGTACGCCGGAGAATACAAGAAAACCCAATAAACACCACAAAGAAAAGCTAAACCACCACTAAAAGTGGGGGAAGGAACCCTAGGGAGCCTAAAATTCAATATTTGGTCATATGACCACCACAGCGAGGCCAGTCTTCACACCGGAAAGGTAAAGCAGCCAAGAAAAAATGGAAACCCAAATGCAAATATAAGAGGTAAACAAAAATTGAAGGCTAATGGAGGAGTCTGAGGCAGTGGAAAACCTGAGGATGATGACGAAGAGTGAGCAAAGCTTGAGACACAAAAGATGTCGTAGAAATGGCGGTTTGAACTGATAGGGAGCCAGAGAGAGAAAGCTTGTGTGCGAAGAAGAAGGAGAAGAAGAAATAATTGTTTAAAAAATTATTTAAATATCTTGCTCATAAGTGGGCCCATTAACCAAGGTTGTGCACAGCCCATGAGGAGAGGCATCATTAAGGCACAAAGTCCCAAGCTGAGTGTGCAGCCGCCACATCTAGGAAACAGAAATGATGATGGACACCTGAAAATATGCAACTTGATAGATGTCACTTATCCATATGACCACCCACTTAAGAATTCAAAAGCAACGTTAACCCTCAGCCATATCGATAAACATTGATGGCTGAGGGCTGGAGGTGATTGATGTACCCATATATACCCTCGACCAGGCGGAGGGTGTCCTCCACCCAGACGAGGGCTCAGGTCCAGGACGAATCTAATTAACACAGATCCGTGATAGGAAGGGTCGGCCAAGACGATCCCTCAGCCAAGATCAGACGACCCTTCAAAGGGGCCGACCCCTCATCATGGACCAGATGACCCTTCAAGGGGCCGACCCCTCATGATGAACCGGACGAGCCTTCAAGGGGCCAACCCCTCATCAAGGACCAGATGACCCTATAAGGGAATGACCCCTCATAATGGACCAGAGGACCCTGTGAGGGTCTGAATCCTCATCATGGACCAGACGACCCTATAAGGGGACGACTGTACGAGACCCACATCCAACCAAGCCCAATGCCAACATCCACTTTAGCCTCGGCCTGGCATCCTAGTTCGAGGGTGACATCATCACAGCACGTGATTTGGGAGACACGTGGAACAGTGTGTGTGGGACTCATATAGCATGTGGACTAGACCGTTATAAAAATATCATCCCCTCATATGAGGGTATAGTATGTCATCATTGATTGCAAGTGGCACATCCAGGTGTCAGCAGGGGATTGGCTAGATCATCATTCACATTCACCATGCATGCTTGGGGGGTACACTACACCCTCCAATCCTAATATATACTGATCATCTTTAACCTTGTAAATAGATCTATAATTGTAACCTATGCTAAAACTTTACTTGTACACACAGTAGAGAGAGAGTGAGCTTATGTGCATTGTATCCAAGGCCATTAGTGCCCATATTTAGTGGATCACACACTCATAGTGGATGTAGGCCTAATTGGCTGAACCACTATACATCCTTATTTTATTCCTCTTATCCTCATCTCTTTCTATACACTTATACACATATATAACCGTGTTGTTGCCATTGTTATCACTGTTTGAGCTCATCATCTCTTATTTGGTGTAGCTAAATCCTAGCATCATCAATGGTTACGAGCTATAATGGAGGTATAATTGGGAGTTCAACATATCGAATACTTTATTAAATTCTCCGAGTAGTAGGAATTTACCTAACGTCGAATAGGGATTGGGTGAGAGGGGGATTATAGTGTGTTCTTAGTATTGATTAAGTTGGGTGATTATACATATCATAGGTGTGATGGATGAGTAAGTTTTAAGTGAGGGATTGAATAATAAATGGATTGGGAAGGTATGCGAGAATCTATTGATTAGTATAATGAGAGTTATATACATATAGTCGGATTTATTACTTTTATACATAGGGACGTGAGATGGTGTGTGTGTACGTGTATATATATATATATATGTGTGTGTGTGTGTGTGTGTGTGTGTGTGTGTGTGTGTGGTGTGAACATATATACCTTGTGTGATGGTTTGTATATATGATGTGATCGAATGTGTATATATCTTGTCTCTATGTAATATATATTATGTGCTTCATACCCCTCTAGTGCTGTAATGGAAAGTTGCATGATGTGGGTGAAATCCCCTGGCTTGAGGAGCAGGGATAGTATAATCCCCAGGTCATAGCGTCCAGTATTTTATCGTGTGTGAGGTAGCGTAAGACATCTTAGGTGTGATTCGTCTTGCTCTCATGTTCGAAACTATGGTCACTTCCCATTCGTTGTGATTAGGTTTTTACCAAGTTGATGTGGCAGTCCGACCGCTGGTAACCCCAGGAAATGTGAGCGATCCCTTGGAAGATGATAGCATTATAGAGACTATTAAAGTGCATATATTATGTGTGATATGTATGTGTACTTGTTAGAGATTGATGAATCTTATATTTTACATCCGACAAATATTATACAAGATCTATAGATAGTGTGTGATATCCTAATGTTATAACTAGAGAAAGTATTAAAGATGTATATTATATTTTATCTTTTGTAACATGAGAGTGGATGAGTATAATCTTATGCCTATAGACGGGAAGTAATTTGGGTGTGTACTTTGGATCAAGGGTCGAATGAATTCCCACGACCGATAATGTTAGGTGGTAGTGTATCGGGGGGGTTCCTTATTTGGATTTCGCTTTGCGAGATGTCCCATGCACGGAACTTAACGTAACGTGGGCGTGGAGAGATGTTTGACCCTTAGTTCTTAGGTATAGGTGAAACAGTGGAGGTATATTACTAGCATTAATGATGATGTGTGATATCGTATGCTAATACTTAGTGAAAGTTAATAATTTATAAATTAATAGAAAATATAATTGAGTTATATTGACGTATAAGTTGGGCATAAACTTAGAAGACGATAGAAGAAGTAGAATGACGGTTAGGAATATTTTCCAACCTTAGTTGGCATTTTTGGGAAATAGTTTCCAACCTTAGTTGGCATTTTTAGGAATAGATTTACTTCCTAACCAACCTGAGTTGGCATTTTTAGGAATAATTTTGCTTCCTAACCAACCTGAGTTGGCATTTTTAGGAATATTTTTGCTTCCTAACCAACCTGAGTTGGCATTTTTAGGAATATTTTTTCTTCCTAACCAACCTGAGTTGGCATTTTTAGGAATATTTTATATTAATTGCTGGAGACATCCTTGAAGCTGAATATATAAAGAGAGAAGAAATTCTCCGAGCTCCATGCTAAATATAAATAAGAATTACCCCGACCAACTATTCGTTGGGGGCGAAATATAATAAATGTTATAGTTCTTCCTCGGAGCTGAATATGAATATCTCGCCAAGTTCCATGTTGAGATGAATATATAATATGAATCCCAACGGATATATTAAATAATTTGTGCTTGAGCCGATATCTCCGAGTAATAATATATAATGCCTCGCTGAGGTGAAATGATAATAGTTTCCAGATTATTTCCGAGCATTCGTCGGCGTTGAGTCTTGTACCTGTAAAAATTAATATCTTGCTCTACCATATGTGTAGGCTGAATTGATTAGTCATGAGAATAATTTGATCATTCAATAAATATATGATAGGTATATGCTTGAGAAATAAAAATACTAATTGCAAAAAACGAAATAATATATGTTGGTTGATATGTCGAGGCAAAATTGCCTGATGTCGAGCAATACTGGTTCCCAGAGGTTTACGAGAGCTTTCATCGGGATTGAATCTCGTTCCTATGAAATTTTAATAAGCTGCCCGAGCACCTGTCGAGACTAGAGAAAATAATTATTGTCATGAGAATAATTATTAAGCCAAACAATATGTGATGTGTATCAGCATAAAATAATAAAAATTTCAAAATATGAAATAATATTTTTGTGCCACACGTGTATTTCATGAGCAAATTTTAAAAAATGCTAGGCATTTTACTTTTAAGTAAAAGACGAAATATAAATTGGTTTTTTAGAAACTATTTATCACTTTAGGAATTATTTGAAATTCAATAAATGCTCAAATATAATTTTTTGGTCTTGGAATATTTTTCACATAAAGTTTCTATGAATTAGAAAATAACCAAGTATGCATTTTAATTTTTCTCAATGCAAATTTTCAATTAGGAATTTCATGTTTTGAATTAATAAAGGATAAGGATAAGAATAAGGGGATAGTCTTGTCCTTTGGCAGCGAAGTAGTGATTTTGTCAAAATCAAAAAGAGAGAACCAAAGGAATCGTCAATTTTCAATTTTGGTATTAGCTTTCTACTGCCTCCGACCAAGGTTGAGATGTTGCTGACCAACAATTAATTTTCTCGACCAACTATATACACGCCGACCAACAATCGGTACATCCGAGTAGAAATAGATGTAGCCGATCAACGAATGGGAGCTCGGGAACTCCTTAAATTGCATAATATCCATCACCGATCATAACGAAATGCCTCTAACCAACATTTGATTTTTTCGACTAGCTATATATAGTGGACCAACACAATTGGTGCTGGTGATGTTTATTGTTGTAGTATTAGTTGCCGACCTATGCCAGAAATTTTTTAACCGTTCTTTGTTGATGACTGGAATTGGTAAACTGAAATTTGGTGGAGGATTGTTACCGACTTGATGCCAACCAAGTGTATGAGAACTGTTGAGTAGAAATAGATGCCATTTACTAACAAATAGTAAGTCGTGGAGCTCCTCTTGATGTATAATACATGATAAAAGGATAACTGTTGGGGGTGAATATTGTACATGCGGCATTTAATAAGTTTCTCGAACACCTGTTGAGATTGATTCTCATAGAAATTATCATTAGCAAAAATTTTCAGCTAAATATCATATAATATGTATCATCTCAGACATAAGGCAATAAAAATTTCAAAATATGATGAGAGAGGTGGCGCTTGCGTTCAATTAAGAAATAATATAATAAACACCTTTTTAACCCAAATTAACCCTAATCATGCAACTAGGCGTGATTGACATAGTATGAAGATCATGCAGTAATAATTCAACACACAAAGTTTAAGGAAAAATCCCCCACAGGGGCAAAACCATTTATTTTCACTATAATTTGTAAGAAAACGGCTTACAATCGGATTACAATGAAAATACAAGTTGACTAAGAATTACCCTCAGGTATCGGATTCTGTAGTCGCGGCTGGAATTATCCCTTTCCAGTAGGGCTGCAATGAAGAGGAAGAAGCGGTCCACTTCACAAGGGTTGAACAACAGCAATGATGTTCTTGGGTTACCAAACTAGATTCACATAGATATGGAAGATGTGTGAATCTAAAAACCTAGAATCATAGGACTCAATAGGTGAAGACTTTAGGGTTGATATGCTCTGAAAAACGTGGGAAAGTCTTATCAAACCACTTCCCCGTAGTGGGATTAAATAGAAACTCTTTGGCCGAGAAAATCTGATACACGATCTGTTTAATTCTATCCAGGGCGGACCGGTCCGGGCCTTAGGCGGATCGGTCCGATAGCGGACCGGTTCTTTTAATTTGAAGCTGATTCGGTTCGCATTCAGTTCGGGGCTGACTGGCTTCAAAGTGCAAGGCGGTCCGGTCCGGGGCTGGGCGGATCGGTCCTCAGTCGGATCGGTTCCTTTTTTATTTCAGCGGATCGGTCCGAGGCTAGTCAGAGGCGGATCGGTTCGTTTTAATTTCAGGCGGACCGGTCCGGCTGACTGGATTTCTGAATTCTTCCTTTCTTTTGATCTTCGGATTCCGTTGATGATGAATGGACTTTGAATCTTTGCAACGGTGTTACGGCTAATGACATATACAAGTATGTTGGACAAAAATGTCCTTACAAATCTCCCCCTATGTCTATGCCGGAACAAACATAAAAAAATCCGAATTATCTATAATCACAATGCCTATACAAATCTACCCTTCCATGAACCCAAAAACTGAAAGTGGTACAAATGACTAAGGCTGCATCGTTTGTTCTTCGAATCTTCAGAAATCTCAACGCTTTTCTCATCAGGGTGTGCAACATGGGATTATCAAAAGATGTACCTACACACATGAGACAAAGCAAATACCAAGTGACGTATCGAGTTTGAAAATGAGATAAACATAAGCATATATATCAATTTAAGATGATATTCTCAGAATTTCAAAACTCCCCCATAATCAGATAATTCATTCTCCCCCTTTTTATGATGTCCCCAAATAGACAAATGAGAGAAATAAATCAAGCATTCAAGTACCGGGGTGACACAAGGCATAAAATCACACCATGAATGAACATAAAACAACCAAGTCGGTGATAGTGTAAAAGAATGGGTGTGATCAAAATTCGATAGGAAAATCAAAGCATACAACCATGACATATGTGCATGATGAATATTGGATATTCCTAACGAATGAACTCAAATTCTTCCTTTGGTGTAAAAGATTGGAAATATAAGACATTGACTATATCAAATCTACAAATCAAAGCTCAAAGTGATTTCTACACCAATAACGTCCAAAATGATTTTCATGCTTTTTCAGGACTTTCAAGGAAGTGCAAACCCGTTTTTCAATCTCCAACCAAACTCCCTCAGATTTATATTTTGAATAGAGAAATACTAAATTCTCAAACTTTGGAGAATTGGGTGAAACCTAAATGGCCCATATTTGGCATGAATTGCTTTTTATTGCCTTATCAATTTTTTCGGGCTCTTTTAACCTTTTAACCTAAATTCCTCCATTTTTTAGGTCCTTTTTAACTGTGGCTTTTGCGCAAAGGATAAGAATCAACTTTCGCAGCCCCTCCCCGTTATGCAAATTATCACACAATCTCACCAAAACGGTTTTTACATGCAATCCAATCTTGTCAAGTTTTATCGCATATTGTACATTGTATAGACAGAATTGAGATAGAAACACTCAAGCCAATATGTGATAGACAAGTGCAATAGACAAATACAGCCGTGCATGTGTGCAATAAAGGATATAGGAGTCAAGCATGTAGGAAATATCACTAATTACATCTCAAGAACTCCAATCAATGTTAAGCACATGGATGAAATGATGTAGCCTCTCAAATCTCTATAAAACAGTCACATGGATAAATGGAATGAAGTTGTGACTTGGCTAGCTTAAATGCTCATCCATAAAAGGCAAATCTCTTTTTGAATTTTTCAAAAATTTTATCAAAATAAAATCTTTTTGTGTTTTTCTAAAAAAATTTCTAAAAAGAAAATCTTTTTGTATTTTTCAAAGAATAATGAAAAGCAAAAATAAGTAAAACACACTAATAGTACAATCTAGCAATAGGATCAGAGGATATGAAAATGACAATGCAACCTACGCTAGACATGGACCAACCCCTCAGTCAACTGTGCAAATCCCCAAAGACTTCCTAAGACTCTCAAATCTAAGGGCATCTAAAGGTTTCGTGAAAATATCGGCTAACTGACGGTCGGTGGGAACGAAACTCAGGGTTACGACCTTCTCCTCAACTAACTGACGTATAAAGTGCTCGCGTAACCTGATGTGCTTTGTGCGCGAATGTTGGACAGGATTGCGGGATATGTGTATCGCGCTCGTGTTATCACAGGAAATGGTCATGGTGTCCTGTGAAATCCCATAATCCTCCAACATTTGCTTCATCCACAAGAGTTGTGTGCAACAACTCCCGGCGGCTATGTACTCAGCCTCCGCAGTGGACAAAGAGATTGAATTTTGCTTCTTGCTCAGCCAGGAGACAAGAGCAGAACCAAAATAGAAACACCCACCAGAAGTGCTCCTACATCCATCTACATCTCCGGCCCAATCAGCATCCGAATAGGCGGACAAACGGTCATTGGTATCAAAGGAATACCAAATGTCGTATGAGAGAGTTCCACTCACGTATTTGATAATACGTTTTAGAGCGAGTAAGTGAGACTCTTTCGAAGATGCCTGAAATCGCGCACAGACTCCAACACTATAGGCTATGTCGGGACGACTAGCAGTCAAGTAGAGAAGACTGCCTATCATACTCCGATACAAGGTTTGCTCAACGTCCTTGCCTGAAGTGTCTTTACTAAGCTTGGTAGAAGTACTCATAGGTGTACGTGCATGCTTAGCGGAGTCTAAACCAAATTTCTTCACAAGGTCTCTAGCATACTTGGATTGGGAGATGAACATCCCATCCTCTAGCTGACGAACCTGGAGACCAAGGAAGAAAGTAAGCTCACCTACCATGCTCATATCAAACTCACTTTTCATCTCCTCCTCAAAATGGTGAGCATGCTGGGAGCATGTGGATCCAAAGACTATGTCATCCACACAGACTTGGGCAACCAAAATAGCACCGTCATTTCTCCTGACGAACAACGTCATATCAACTCCCCCTCTCTTGAAGCCACTGGCTAAGAGATAGGAAGTAAGCCTCTCGTACCAAGCACGGGGTGCTTGCTTCAAACCATACAAGGCTTTCCTCAGATAATAGACGTGATCCAGGTGCTTAGGGTCTTCAAACCCTTTTGGTTGTTCCACATAAACCTCATCCTGTAGAATGCCATTCAGAAAGGCACTCTTGACATCCATCTGATATAACTTGAAGTGCAGATGACATGCGATGGCGAGTAGTAAACGGACAGACTCAAGCCTCGCAACAGGAGCAAATGTCTCCCCAAAGTCTACACCTTCTATCTGTGTGTAGCCTTGAGCGACCAACCTAGCTTTGTTTCTAGTAATAGTACCATTTTCATCTATTTTATTCTTGAAAATCCACCGGGTACCTATCACATTAGTATCACTAGGTCGAGGGACAAGTTCCCAGACATTGTTCTTCTTAAACTGAAGCAACTCATCCTGCATAGCGGATATCCAGTGTTCATCCTTGAGTGCTTCCTTGTGATTCTTGGGCTCGACTTTGGACGTGTAGTAATGATGACTAACCACGTTCTCTAGTTGAGCACGAGTATTGACCCCTAGAGTGGGATCGCCAACAATGGCAGAAGGATCATGACTCTTGCGAACCCAAGAAGGTGTGTCTCCTAACACAGGAGTAGGGTCCACAGGATGTGGGAGAGGAACAGGGAAATCACTGTCAGAACAGTCCTCATCCTCACACTGAAGGTTAGAATCAATAGACGTTGTAGGTTCGTCATCTTGCACAGTGACGTTTATTGATTCCATAACCTTAGAGCTCTTCAGGTTAAAAACCCGGTATGCTCTACTGTTCGATGAATATCCTAGCAATATTCCCTCGTCGCTCCGGGAGTCGAACTTTCCTAATTGCTCTCTATCCCGTAGGATGTAGCATTTACTCCCAAAAACACGGAAATATACCAGGTTAGGTTTCTTGCCAGTCCACAATTCATAAGGCGTTTCGAGTGTGTGTGGACGCAGATATACCCTATTCACCGTGTGGCATGCAGCAGACACTGCCTCTGCCCAAAATCTCCTAGAGACCTTACGACCTTGAAGCATTGATCTAGCCATTTCTTGGATCGTTCTATTCTTTCTCTCAACAATCCCATTTTGCTGAGGAGTTCTCACAGCAGAAAACTCATGTTTGATCCCAATGCTATCACAGTAAAGATCTACTTTTGCTTCAGTAAATTCAGTGTCGTTGTCACTACGCATCCTGTTAATATTGACTCCGTGTTGATTTTGCAGGACACGGCACTTGGTCGTTAGGAACTCTACAGCATCTGATTTCTCTCTTAGAAAACCTACAATGGAGTATCTAGAGAAATCATCCACCATCACGAGAACATATCTCTTACCACCTATACTCTCCGTACGAGTAGGACCCATAAGATCCATATGTATCAACTCAAGAACACGGGAGGTGGTAATGGAATTCAACTTCCTATGCGGACTACGAATTTGCTTTCCCAACTGACAGGGTCCACAAATCATGGAAGTTGGCTTTCCGAGAGATGGTAAGCCACGTACTAGGTCTTTCTTAATAAGACGAGTCAAATCTCTCACGTTCACGTGACCTAGACGTTGGTGCCATAGATCCATAGGAGTGATCGTGGCGCTGTTGCAGACAAGTGAGGATTTGGGCTCAGTCCCATAACAGTTATCCTCTGTCCTCACCCCTTGCACTAATAGTTTACCGGCTTGATTATAGACCTTACAAGCTTCCGGGTCAAACTTTACAGTAAAGTCATCGTCGCACAGCTGGCTGATGCTGAGAAGGTTTACTTTTAAACCTTTGACGTACAAGACATTTTCTAGCTTAGGAAGTCCTGGTAACTCTACAGTACCTCGTCCTACAATGCTAGATTTACTCCCATCTCCAAAAGTAACTCTCCCATCATCATACTCCTCAATCTGAGTAAAAAGGGAGACATCACCTGTCATGTGTCTGGAGCATCCACTGTCAAAATACCACTGAGAGGTATTATGTGCTTTGAGAGCAACATGAACTACAAGGGCCTTTTTCTCTTTCTTAGGAACCCAAGAATAGGTAACCTTTTGTTTACCATTGTTGTTGTTGGTTTTAGCCGGAATGCGGGAAGCATTTACTGACGGTGAGGACATTCGTCGGAATTCCTCCATCAAACTCTGTGATGTGGCGGCTAGAAACTCAACTTGCTCTCTCAGACTAGCAAACTCATCAGTATGATGTGGAGGAGCAAAAGTACGCCGTGTCCGACCAAATCTATAGCAAAACTCCCTAAGGTGTCCATTCCTTTTGCAATGTGAGCAAACATAAATAGGCCTAGGAACACCTCTCTCAAAAACTCTAGGACGCACTTTCCTAAAAGGAGTGGGATGCCTAGGTGGGTTAGGGTGAGACACATGTGAAACTGTCACTAAAGTGGGAACCGGCTCGGGTGCTAATTGGGAAGAAGAAGCACCGTCATGACTTATTCCTAACTTCTCACCTTTACCCTTAAGAACCACCTTTTCAACCTTCTTAGGTGCGTTCTCAAACTTGACTTTGACCACCCTGGCACGTTCGAGATCACTCTCGAGTTGGGATACACGTGTCGTCAGACTAGACAACGTGTCGGCCAAATCACACTTCTCCTTTCTCAAAACCTCCTTCTCTTTCTCCAAATCTAAAACCCGACGACCTAAATCCCTATTATACCTTTTTGTTTTCAAGGTCTCGGTGTACAACTCTCTAAAATCTTTTTGGAGCTCACTTTCATCTCCACTTTCACTCCCACTTTCTCCCTCACTTGAAGCGCTCAAACCATCACTATCACATTCGTGTGCACTATTGTGGGACAAGGTGGGTGTGCTCACACGACTAGAAAAAGCTACAAACTTCTCACCACTAGTCTCATCACCCTCACCTTCACTACTATCACTAAGTGTGGCGGGCATAGCTACTTTCTTTCCTTTCTTTCTAAGCCACGTAGGACACTCAAACGACTTATGTCCCTTACCCCCACATTCAAAACAAGTGACGTTCTCAAAATCTTCTTCACACTCCTTATCGGATTTATTTTCTTTTTCCCTCTCACCACTTTCTTTGGCCTTTCCTTTCTTTTTATTTTTCTCAAAAAAATTCTTTTTATTGGAAGAATTATTTTTGTTCATGTTGAGAAATTTTTTAAAATTTTTCGCAAACAAGGCCATATCATTAAAATCAAAATCTCCCTTAGAATCGGACTCACAAACTGTTTCTTTCTTTTTCTTAAAATGAGTCTTTAAAGCAATGCCTTTATCCTTAGCCTTAATGGTTTTGGGAAACATGTCAATCTCATAGGTTTGAAGATCTCCTACAAGTTCTTCCAACTTAAGTGATTTCAAATTTCCCAAAGAGTTCAAAATAGTGACTTTAGGAATAAAGCGTTTTGGGAGAGATCTCAAAATCTTTTTAACGACACGCGTGTTATCAATCACTTCACCCAAATTAAAACATGTGTTAACAATGTCCGACAATCGTGCATAAAAATCATCAAAGCATTCGGACTCAGACATGGTGATAGTCTCAAATTGGGTGGCCAAATTTTGTAATTTTGACTCTTTAACCGCGTTCGTACCCTCATGTGTCAATTTCAAAACATCCCAAGCCTCTTTAGACGTGGTGCACGTCATAATTCGGCGAAACTCATCAGGAGAGACAGCTCCAGAAATCGCACTTAGACCCTTAGAATTAAAAGATGACCATTTAAATTCTTCATCAGTCCAAGAAATGTCAGGTTTCAAGTTGGTCACATTATCAACAGTCACGGTGGGAGGAGTCCACCCTCGTTCAACCAAAATCCAGACACGTTCATCAATGGCTTTTAAAGCCGACCTCATACGGGCTTTCCAATAAGCATAATTTGTCCCGTCAAAAATAGGCATTTTATAATATGACTTCTCCATTTGAACACGCACTTTCTCAAAAATCAATTTTTTTTAGAAAATTGATATCTTAGAAAAAAAATTGCGGAAAAAGGAATACGCGATAAATTAGCGTAACCTGCTCTGATACCAATTTGAGAGAGTTGGCGCTTGCGTTCAATTAAGAAATAATATAATAAACACCTTTTTAACCCAAATTAACCCTAATCATGCAACTAGGCGTGATTGACATAGTATGAAGATCATGCAGTAATAATTCAACACACAAAGTTTAAGGAAAAATCCCCCACAGGGGCAAAACCATTTATTTTCACTATAATTTGTAAGAAAACGGCTTACAATCGGATTACAATGAAAATACAAGTTGACTAAGAATTACCCTCAGGTATCGGATTCTGTAGTCGCGGCTGGAATTATCCCTTTCCAGTAGGGCTGCAATGAAGAGGAAGAAGCGGTCCACTTCACAAGGGTTGAACAACAGCAATGATGTTCTTGGGTTACCAAACTAGATTCACGTAGATATGGAAGATGTGTGAATCTAAAAACCTAGAATCATAGGACTCAATAGGTGAAGACTTTAGGATTGATATGCTCTGAAAAACGTGGGAAAGTGTTATCAAACCACTTCCCCATAGTAGGATTAAATAGAAACTCTTTGGCCGAGAAAATCTGATACACGATCTGTTTGATTCTATCCAGGGCGGACCGGTCCGGGCCTTAGGCGGATCGGTCCGATAGCGGACCGGTTCTTTTAATTTGAAGCTGATTCGGTTCGCATTCGGTTCGGGGCTCACTGGCTTCAAAGTGCAAGGCGGTCCGGTCCGGGGCTGGGCGGATCGGTCCTCAGTCGGATCGGTTCTCAGTCGGATCGGTTCCTTTTTTATTTCAGCGGATCGGTCCGAGGCTAGTCAAAGGCGGATCGGTTCGTTTTAATTTCAGGCGGACCGGTCCGGCTGACTGGATTTTTGAATTCTTCCTTTCTATTGATCTTCGGATTCCGTTGATGATGAATGGACTTTGAATCTTTGCAACGGTGTTACGGCTAATGACATATACAAGTATGTTGGACAAAAATGTCCTTACATATGAAATAAAATCTTTTGTGCCAAATGTGTGTTAATATGAGCAATTTTTATCAAATATGCAAGATATGAGGTTTGATTTGGACTTTTTACCAAATAATTTCAGTTTTAAGCAAATGTCTAAATTTAAGTTGGTTTTTTGAAAATTATTTCAGGATAAACAATGATAAGGTATAAAGGATATGGGGGTTATCTCGTCGTTTAACATCTTGGTTACGATTTTGACTTTGTCAAAATGCAAAATCTGGAGAGCAAAATCGCCATTTCGAGCAGCAATAAGCATCGCCAACCAGTCCAACCAACCATTAACAACAACTGACCAACAATTGTTGAATAGCAACTGTAAGTCCTTTTGTACCGACCAACTTATAAGAGGTCGGGGAGCCTTTCACCATACGCAAAACTTATCCCCGACCAACAATTGACTTTGCCGACAAACTATATGCATGCTGACCAAGAATTAATTTTCCCTTGACCAACTAATGGGTACTGCCGACCAGAAAATAGGTAAACCCGACCAGTGCTGTGCCGCCAACCAGCAAAATGAAACTCTGACCAGTAAATTTTGCACCGACCAGATGATTTTGTTGACCGCGACTGGAACATTTGGATGTCGACCAACCGTTATCAACCTGTGCATCTTCCGTACAAAAAAATACCCCCGATTATCAAAAAAATATCTCCGACGAAAAATAATGTCTCCGATCAACAAATAAAGAGCTGACCAACAACTGGTTTCGTCAACTTGTGCAAACTTGTGTGCCGACCAAGAAATAGTGATGCCAACCAACCACTACACCAAAATGACAAAATTGTCACCTTTCAGTCGGCCACCCTTGTCAAGGTCATTGACCGTGACAAAAAACACACGTTTTATGTCACGATCATTGACCTTGATACGACCGTGACAAAGAATTGTCACGGTCATTGGCCGTGATAAGTTCGTGACAAATTCACTTGTCACGGTCAATGATCGTGACAATTCTTTAAATAATTGTCACGGTCAATGACCTTGACATGACCGTGACAATGTTTCCAGCAAAAACCCTTTCCCCCTTCTTTTTCCCTCCCGCCGTTCCCTCCCTCTCTCTCTCTCTCTCTTCCATTTATATATATGTTTGTGTGTATATATATGTGTGTATGTGTGTATATATGTGCGTGTGTGTGTGCGTGTGTGGGGGGTGGGGCAGGGTGGGGGTAGGGTGGGGGCAGGGTGGGGGGTAGGGGTGGGGCAGGGTGGGGGTAGGGGGTCGGGCAGGGTGGGGGTAGGGTGGGGCAGGATGGGGGTAGGGGGTGGGGAGTGTTTGAATTTTTTTTATTGACAAATTTTGTTAAATTGATCTATATTCAGTACAAATTTTGGTTTTTAGAATCATGTATGCCCAAAACTTTGATCTTTGGTAATGCAATACCTAATGAATGACAAACTTAAGAGGTAACCAAAAGAAAATCAATCTAAATGCAAAGTAAAGGGATATAGCTCAAAGAAAATCAATCTAAATGCAAAATCAATCCATATATGGCGTTTTTTGTTGACTTTATATGGTGAAATAATCACATGACTTTATATCCATCAAATAAAAGCATGAAAACTAAAAAACTACAATAAGGGTTAAAATGGCATCCGAAGTTGCTAAAAGCATGAAAAATAAAATATTTTTTAAGATTTGTGGTGAATAACTAAAGTTAAAAAAAGTATTACTTTAGTCATTAAATTACTTTTTGAATTCGGGCGATGCGCATAAATTTGTAGTAATTGTCTTATAATAAAGATCATTTAGTCTATGTTGTTGAAAAATTTGATCAAATTGGTGAGCCCTTCATATTTTAAAAATGTTGTTTTTATTCCTATTTAACTTTTCTTTCTATACACCCCTAATTATATTTAAAGATTAATAAAATAGGAGTTATAGAAAGAAAAGTGGGGTTTAAATAAAAACACTTTTTTTTAATTTTAGGTTCTGGTCCATAATCTTACTTTGTCACAATTAATTTATATGCCTCAGAGTTATTTTATCACTCTTAGTTTATATTTGTGATAATACTTTATGAACCACAACTTTAGGTTGAATATGATATCTTAACAAAACACATATCTAACATTGAATATGATTTATAAAAAGCACAAAACAATAGTAGAAATTCAATAAATGAAATTAACATTGAGATTATTTTAAATAGACAGTCACTATTGTGTGTGTGTGTGTGTGTGTGTGTGTGTGTGTGTGTGGTGGGTGGGGGGCTATTGTGTGTGTGTGTGTGTGTGTGTGTGTGTGTGTGTGTGGTGAGTGGGGGTGGTGGTGTGTGTATGTGGTGAGTGGGGGGTGTGGAGGGAGGTGTGTGTGTGTGTGTGTGTATTTGAATTAACCCATGAATTTATATTTTTGTATTTGAATTAACCCATGAATTTATTTTTGTATTTGAATTAACCCATGAATTTATTTTTGTATTTGAATTAACCCATGAATTAACCCATGAATTTATTTTTGTATTTGAATTAACCCATTATATGAAACATACTTGAAATTAAATATAATGCGCATAGATACTAGCCTTCTAGTTCTTATGCGTACGCATTCAATAGCCCTTAGACCCGTTCGAGAATCATTACCCCTGTAATGAGATCTCTTGAATTGTCCCGTTTGGACAGTTTGAGACTGTATAATATTCTTATTGGCTTAAAGTTGTTACTTTTGTAAGAAGTTCTGCAGTCGTATCTTAATGTTCTCTGGGTACATACTAGATTGACAAGTGTGACTGTTATTTCAATTGACCAATTGAAATAACACTCACACCTGCCAATCTACGTCGTGTACTTGGAGAACTACGGGGATATGCTGTCGAATTTTTTTCAAATCGTAACAATGTGCATGAGCTATTAAGTATATTACAGAAAAATGCAGTCTTGAATGGGATAGGACCACTTACCCTTTAATAGGATAATTAAATGATGGGATAATTAAATAAAACATACTATAAATATAAGTTATTAATTATGAGGATAACATCTTAGGCGATGAACTGAGACCCTCATAACACCATTCAGTGGTGAAGAGGTCTGAGCTCAGACACCATAATGGGATGACCTCAGACCCTTAACATCATTAATTTGGTGAGATTAATTATGAGGATAACATCTTAGGTGATGAACTCAGACCCTCATAACACCATTCGATGGTGAAGAGGTCTGAGCTCAGACACCATAATGGGATGACCTCAGATCCTTAACATCATTAATTTGGTGAGATTAATTATGAGGATAACATCTTAGGTAATGAACTCAGACCCTCATAACACCATTCAGTGGTGAAGAGGTCTGAGCTCAGACACCATAATGGGATGACCTCAGACCCTAAACATCATTAATTTGGTGAGATTAATTATGAGGATAACATCTTAGGTGATGAACTCAGACCCTCATAACACCATTCAGTGGTGAAGAGGTCTGAGCTCAGACACTATAATGGGATGACCTCAGACCCTTAACATCATTAATTTGGTGAGATTAATGAGGATAACATCTTAGGTGATGACCTCAGACCCTCATAACACCATTCAGTGGTGAAGAGGTATGAGGTCAGACACCATAATAGGATGACCTCAGACCTTTAACATCATTAATTTGGTGAGATTAATGAGGATAACATCTTAGGTGATGACCTCAGACCCTCATAACACCATTCAGTGGTGAAGAGGTCTGAGGTCAGACACCATAATAGGATGACCTCAGACCTTTAACATCATTAATTTGGTGAGATTAATGAGGATAACATCTTAGGTGATGACTTCATACCCTTAACATCATTAATTTGGTGAGATTAATGAGGATAACATCTTAGGTGATGACCTCAGACCCTTAACATCATTAATTTGGTGAGATTAATTATGAGGATAACATCTTAGGTGATGACCTCAGACCCTCATAACACCATTCAGTGGTGAAGAGGTCTGAGCTCAGACACCATACTACGATGACCTCAGACCCTCATAACACCATTCAGTGGTGACAAGTTCTAAGGTAAAACTACTAAATTAGTGCATGCAGACACCATTACACAAGCTTTAGACCTAAAACATCACATGACAAATATTCAATAAAATGAAATAATCCTCCTCAGAGATCACCATACAGTCAAGATTCAAAAAATAAGAGTCAACCATGTTCATTCAGAGATTACAAAAGTTCAGTGATTATAAATATTCAGGGGTTACAAAGAAGCTTCACAATTGAATTTAAGGGTTCGAGGGGGGAATGTTGATGTCTTCGGCCTGGTCCTGCTGGACGACATTGGTCACCTCGGTAATGTATTCCCTGTGGTCAGCCCCTCCAACCTCTGTGTTGTCGAGCGTTGCAGTATCTGCAGGCGCAGCAACCTCCTCCTCAACCTCCTGAAGGGCCTGGGCAAGTTGAGGATTAGCAAAGCCGAGGCCTATGAAGTCAGAGGCTTTCAAACTTCCAGCCTCCTTATCCTTGACTTTAATAGGTGTTTAGTTGTGGTAGCTGTGATGGGATATCCGAAATACAAAGAGTGGATGGGTGAGACTAATAGAATGGGGGATGTGTTTCGCAGAGGTGCTAACAAATTTGTGAAATATGCAAAGAGATGTCGTAATGATGAAGAGTTTTCGTGTCCGTGTGCTAGGTGTAAGAATGGTAAGGTGTTTGAGTGGAAAAAAGTTGAACTACATTTGTTAAGATCGGGTATGCAAGATAGTTATCGATTTTGGAGTTTTCACGGTGAATTGAAAGTTTCTTTTGTCCCCGACCAACCTTCACAACAACCTTCAACAAGTAGAATAGACGTAGAAGGGGAAGACGTAGATCATAATATATTGGAGGATTTAGTTGATGATGCGTACAGAGTTTATGAAGCAGAGGAGAATGAGGTTACTGATGATGTAGAAAATTCAAGTGCTCGTGAAGATAACACGATAAAACTTGACGATGACTACCAAAGTTTAAAATTTAAGGCGACCCAACCGTTATACTCTGGCTGTGAGAAAGATCAAACAAATTTACATGCCATGGTTGGTTTGCACAGTTTGAAGACGCAGTACGGTTTGTCTGGCAATAGCGTGACGGGAATTCTAAAATGGGTGAAGGGCTTATTACCCAAGGTGAATACGCTTCCAAATAGCTATCCTGTTATGAAGAACAGTTTGAAAGGTTTGGGAATGAAGTATAAATCGATGCATGCTTGTGTGTATGACTGCATACTATACCGAAAGGAGTATGAAAATATCGATCGTTGTCTGGTATGCGATGAACCTAGATATGTCCAATCTACTAGTAAGGAAGGCACAAGCTCAAAAGTGCCTCAAAAAGTATTGAAATATTTTCCCGTTGGGCCTAGATTAAAGTAATTTTTCACAGTACCATGGATTGCAGAGGCAATAACTTGGCATGCTAGGGCAGAAGTAGGTGGTAATATCATGCGTCATCCTATTGATTCTACTGCCTGGCGGAGGATGAATTTTGAGTATCCCGATTTTGCTCGAGAACAACGCAACATTTGTTTGGCTATATCAACAGATGGTTTCAATCCATTTGGAAATCTAAGCACCAATCAGAGTGTGTGGCCAGTGATCCTAGCCCCACTCAACCTCCCTCCTTCACAGTGTATGAGACCTGAATTTTCGATGATGGCTTTGTTGATACCTGGGCCAAAGGCACCAAGTGATGACATTGATATCTACCTGGCTCCTTTGGTAGAAGAATTAAATGAGTTGTGGGAAGAGGTTGTGAAATCATTTGACTCTTTTAGAAAAGAAGAGTTTACGCTGAAAGCTATGTTGATGTGGCCAATTCATGATTTTACAGCTTATGGGACATTATCCGGATGGGTAGTACATGGTTATTTGGGGTGTCCTATTTGTGGAGATAGTAGGGGAAGGATAATAATTCCCCATGGTGCGTTTACTTTGACGAGTGGGGAAAGGAAGGTGCTTCTAGACACAATATATAATTTGAAGGGCCCATCTACTTTTTCGTCCAACTTGCAAAGGATTGTGAATTATGCTACTCATGATTTACATAAGTGTAAGTCCGACGATTGGCATGTGATCATGCAATTGGTTCCTCTATTGTTTAAGCATTGTTTCTCCAAGCACAAGGATTTGCGTAGGACTATTATGCAAATTAGTATTACCTTCTCCCTCTTGTGTGAGAAGGTAGTGAATCGAGAACACATAGTGGCCGCAAAATTGGCTGTGAACGAAGCGATTTGTGTATTGGAGAAGTACTTTCCCCCAGCATTCTTTGACATTAGTGTTCACTTGTTGGTACACCTATGCGATGAGGCACTTCTTTGTGGTCCAGTTAGATATCGGTGGACGTATCCGTTTGAAAGATTGATGAAAGTTTTTAAAGATTACGTCAAGAATACGTGATATATTGCAGGATCAATTGCAGAGGAATACATCACCGTGGAGTCATCAATATATACTCGGGAATATATGCCTGACTCGACCAGCGTTGATGACACTGATGAATTCGTCGATGATGGTGGTAATGTGATGGGAAAACGAGTGAAATTAACGAGTTTGCAACATGAACAAGTAGCTCGTTATCTATTTGACACACATGAAGATGTCGAAGAATGGAAAAAGTAAGTTTCGATTATTATAATGTTTAACATTATTTTAGATTATTTTATACATGATTAATTTTATAATATGCAGTAAATATGAAGCCTGTGAGAACAATAAAAGACGAAAAACAATGGTACAATCAGACAGCGAATTTAGGATATGGTTGACACAGGAGGTAATTATAATGAATACAGTCGTTATATAACGTTACATTATACTCAAATTTTACCACTAATATAATTAATTTATCTATATTCTCAGCTCCTAAAGATGGGTGATGCAACATCAAGGCTTACTCGTCTAGCCACTGGACCCTTGTTCGTGGCACAAGAGTACAAAAAATATCGATTGAATGGTTACATTTTCCGCGCTAAAGTGTACGAGGAAAGTACAAATGTACAGAACTCGGGAATTTCATACAAGGCTCTTACTTTCTTTCGAGCGAGCGCGAAAGATAAAAACCTCGTTGAAGCTGAAATGACTTACTATGGTGTAATCCAAAATATATTTGAATTGGATTATATAAGCTTCAAAGAGGTTGTATTTTACTGTGAGTGGGTAAGAGTTGAGGATAAAAATGCTTGTAAAGTTGATCCTGTCACCAATTTGATCATGGTTGACTTGTCCAAGTTGAAGAGCAACGACCACGTGAGCGATGAGCCATTTGTTTGTGCATTTCAAAAGGTTAAGCAAGTGTTTTACTCGGAGTATATCAACAACGAGCCGTGGTCAATTGTCCAACACGCGCCAAGGCGTCTAAATAGTAGTGTGGATGACTTGGCTGCTCCTACCGAATATCAATCCATTTTTTATGATAACCCGAATTTGAAATAATTTTTCAATTTGTAATAAATATTTCAATTTGTACCGAAACATCCATTTTTAATGCTTTTAATTGATCTGCACTTTATCATTTTCACTCTTGTGTAGTGTGCGTGTGTGGAGAGGAGAGTAATACATAAATATTCCAACTACATCTAAGTTTTGTTTATACTAATCCATGAATATACGCTTCTTACCTTTAATAGGTGATTAGTACATAGTTATTTGGGGTGTCCTATTTGTGGAGAGGAGACTGAATCTCTTCGTCTATCCGAACACTAAGAAATGCCATAATCCTATGGAGCGATGCTCCCAACCGTTATGTAGCCAAACATCACCAGTTGAAGTTGTCAATTCCACATTCCATACCCCACCACTTGGAACTTCTAGCAAAACATGGGAGACCATTGAAAGGTGGAATTGACAACTTCAACTGCTGATTTTTGGCTACACAACGGTTGGAAGGAATTTGCAATGCATAACTCCATAGGATTATGGTATTTCTTAGTGTTTAGATATGAAGAGAATTATATTTGACACGATTGCCCGGGGTACATTAGTTGGAAGGAGGTGCCATATGAGCTCAAGTTAGCTGTTTGAGTGACACTATAGGTAATGTATTTATATTTATATGTCAATTTCGATTTCGATTTCAATTACGATTTATATTTATCTATATTTGAGGGGCGGATACTAATTTTACTTTATTTCAATTCAGGGGACAGGGATTAGCCCTAAGGGTAGGCCACATATGCTCTATACTTATGTGGCTATTCGGACGAGAAGGGAAGGATAAGGAGGTGTCCCCGAGCGTCGCGGTACAAAATCTCTTTTCCATGCAAATAGTTTGTAGATTTGAGATAATTGATGGTGATGTTGTTTCTTCTTAAATAGTTTCTATTTTGAATATATATTTGCATTATCTTTAGTTTGTTTGGATATATGATGTTTGGAACAGGTACAACGTTGCTATAACAGGTACAAATATACTGCTGGGCAGTGGCAGTAGAAATACTTCCCAGCAGATTTTTTTTTAAATTCTGCCCAGAATTGTCACGATCAATGACCGTGACAATTTTTTAAAATGGTCACGGCTTTGTCACGGTTATAAACCGTGACAAACGTGTCACGGTCATTGACCGCGACACGACCGTGACACAAAACGCAAGTTTTGTGTCAAGGTCAATGATCGTGACACGACCGTGACAAAAAAAGTTATCTCGCCTCGAAATGTCACGGTCATTGACCTTGACAAGTCGGATTTGTCAAGGTCAATTACCTTGACAATTCGGCAGATTTGGTGTGGTGAACTATATAAAAGGTACCGACTTTGGCAGACCTACAGGTCCGATTCCTGTGCTATATCTACGTATTCTTTTGTTAGTCGAGCGGTATAAAATGGTGCCGACCAACAGCGACTCATACAACCTGGTATATCTAACCAACAGCGATACCATAAATCAAACCGTAAATATCCCTGACCAACGAATTGATATGGCCGATCAACAAAATAGAGATCGAAAAGTTACTCTTACTGCCGACCTGGGTGATCTCCTTTGTTATCGCCGACAAGTCAATAGGTGGTCGAACTCAGTCCAAATCTATGCAAATTTATGATAGACATCAATAATAGTACTTTCGAGCAAAGAACGGGTCCGATCGACCAACCATGAGAACTTCGTCGCTCCGGCGATGCTGTAAGACAGTGATGGCGACCATCCGTTTCTTTTTGCTGATCAAAAATAAAGTGTATGCCACTCATCAGTAATCGAGAAAACCTCCGAGCTTGGTGATGTTACTGATGTGTGAAATTTTTCATATGGCGTTTTCCGACTCCCTTTCTTTAATTGAGAAATCATAGTTGATCGAAGTAATCACGTAGCAGATCAGATTAAGAGGGCCATTTCAGAACTTGTTACCACACCACTGATCTAAGAGGACATCGAAAATTTTGTGCCGGAATGAAAACTGGACTTAATCGTATATTTTCCAACTAGGTTACCCAGAAAACCGTTCAGCTTGTGTCCAAACATATACCATATGTCGGCGGTGCTTGGGGTTAAGAAACTTGCGATTGTAGAAGATCTGGAAACTATTCAATTTTTGTATCTCTAATGAATAATATGGGTAAATCATTGACATAACATATATTCTGAAAGTCAAGAGCTAATCCGTTGAATTGGCGACTTTAAGAGAAATTTTCATTCCAAATTGTACAGATTAGGATTTTTTCTGATAATCAGGAGAGAGAAAATGTCTTTCTGACTTCTTATTTTTCATATTATTATCGGCAATCAGGTATAAGAGAGAACCAGATTCATCTCAAAATGAACAATGGAAATTATACTGCAAATTGATAGAGGAATATAATTGAGCATAAGATTAATTCATATGAATAAAATGATGTGGTCAATATTTGTGCAGAGAAAACTATTTTCTGAAGAAAGAGAAAGTGGGTCTCTTTTTTATGATAATATCGGAATGGAAAATACATAATCATTCCTAATGCTTATCCCTATACTAACATATTTGTTCAGAAAATTTTCAAGTGGATCCATAAATGTAAGGATTTGTAAAATATTTATGAGTCTAAAATTCATGAGATCCCCAAATTGAGATCAACCAGACGGTTAGTGCATATAAAAATTATGACTAAATTAAAAGATTTCCAAATGAATTAAATATGTATATATTCATATAAAAGAGATTTATGAATACAAAGAAATTATTTTATCTCCTTAAAAGAGAAATAATATAATATGTACACAAATTTTTCAAACTTTGTGATTATGAAATATACATTTATGCAGATTTGTAAAAATTGATTCAATAATTTATGAATATAAAATCATGATTGAATTAAAAAATGTATGCACAATATATAATTGATTTGATCTCTAAGTTTATGGATATAAACATATGAGAATCATGATTTGAATAAAAAGATGTGTGCATACAATTAGATATACGTAGAGAAAATAAAAACTTAGCTTTTGATGGAGAACAATGCTTGTCACACGTTTCCCACAGACGGCGCCAATCTGTTGATGCAAAAAACTGGACCGAATCCCATTTTTATGATCACAGATACATAGATAAAAGCAATCCAATCACGCACATGAGAGACAAAGATTTTTAAGGTGGTTCGTCTATGAATAAAGCCTACGTCCACTGTTATTTTATTCCCAGGGGTTTACAATAGCACAATGTGGTGTAGAGAGGGAGAAAAAGGGTGTATCTTGTGTATGGTCTCTCATACTTCTCGGATCTCTCCTTTGGCTAAGGGAATACATATATTTATAGTGATGGAAGATAAAGAGATTCATTGTATATAGACATTTATACATTATGTCTACATTCAACGAATCTAATTGTTGAATTGCTTGGTATGATATGTGTTGTCATCTACAGTATAAATGTACATTAATGCTCATTAAATGCATAGTTATCCTTTGATCTTCTCGGCTGGTATGCCGACCAACTCTCCTCGGGTGCCGACTAACTCTCCTCGGGTGTCGACTAACTCTCCTCGGGTACCGACCAACTCTCCTCGGGTGTCGACTAACACTCCTCGGGTGCCGACCAACTCTCCTCGGGTGTCGAATATTGCCACGTAGGATGACATGTGTCCTTTTCTAATTGTTCCTCATAGATGGAGAATTTTTGCGTTAACAGTAGTTATGTTATGATGCATTCATAATTCTTATGCATTTTAATTCACTTGCTAAAATTATTTTGAAACCTCGGGCTCTGACCCATTTATATCTTTTATCTTGCTATACATATATTGTTATTTTAGGTGTCGCTCCGTAAAGATGCCAATGATGCCTATTCTATCCAGGGTTTTTGGAGTTGTAGCTGATGTAGAATGTTATAGGATTTTGTTGTAGTCGTTTCCTATTCTTGTAAATCTAGATTATGATCCATTTTGCATATCGGTTATGTGTACTCAGGGGTTGTATATTTGTAGCTATTTTATGTTCTTATTTTGGATGTTGTATTGTCTGTGCCCCGACAACATATTCAGGTATATCTTTTGTTATACTCGTGTAAACATTATAATGTTTTGTAGTCCTTATATATATTGGTTCGTAGATCTTTTCATGTTGATTTGAATTTTTTTTGGGCGTCCATTTATTTTATTACTAGGTCGTTAGTTAAATTTTAATCTGAACAACAGTGATGTTGAGGATGATCCACTTAAGATTCCTATTTTATCTTAATATAGGGTTGGTTACCCGTTATTAATTTAATAGGGGTGTCACAAGTGGTATTAGAGCATCAGGTTCTAGTGTCTTAGGACCTGTGCGGGTTTTTTACATTCTTCTGTAAGCTTTCTTGATATAGCGTCCTAGTTTTAAGACTGTTATGTTCATATTTCATTTACGATCTTCTGTGATTCATAATTTCTTGAACTGTGTGCTAATACAGTTCGTTCTCATTTAAGATGCCTCCTAGAAAAGATTTTCCTACTAAGGAAATGTTGAGGCTGGGTATGTGGAACCCCAATTGCCTCAAGGGACGATGAGTGTATCCGATGTCACTAATATTGTGGCTCAGGCAATCAATGCAGCCATGACCGTTGCTTTATCTCATCGTCAGGAGCATCGTCCTCTGATAACGGGGAGTATTAGGTTTGAAGATTTGGGTCCGTCCAATAAGTTAGGATAAAAGGGTGAAGGTGGACAACAGTCGTCTCAGTAGTATAGTAGACGTCAGAGGAAACGAGATTCTCACCTGGAGAAGGAAGTTAAAAGAAAATATTCAGGAAACTATAGGCAGAACTTCCAAAGACAACAGTAATACTAGACTGTTCTGCAGGACCTAATAGGCCAGGGAAACAATGGGGGAGGCCAACAGGGCTGAGGTCGTTGGGGCCATAGATCGAGAACATTTTTAGGATGATTTTTTCAATGTGGGGAAGTTGGTTATAGGAAGAAAGATTGCCGACATTTGAACATGCCACATGCACGGGGGTTAAACAGGCTCAGCAAGTGCCTTTACCACCTCCTTCACCTGTTCTAGTTATCCCGCATTCACAGGAACTGATGTTATATGGTCGAGATTACCATATTCAAAATGTAATGTAATCGCGAGTGCTGCAACCTCCATTAGCTTATCCTGGTAAGTTTCTTATCATTGGATTCATGGGTTGGTTATTATTTGTTTCAGGAGTGTTTCATTTACTTATAAATGTTCATTTCGCTTGTGCGGCGGGATTATTTTTTAGTTAGTTGAATTAAATGGGTGGTTGGTCGTATAACCATATTATATGTGGTATCATTGGGTAAAGGGGATCTTTGGAGTCGAGTGCGTGAGAGTCGATATGTATTCTATATGTTTACGTTACTTGTGAGAGGTCCACTTTCGAGAGTGATAAGAGTATGGTGGATGTTTTTTTACATCTGGCAGGTTGTCGATCATATGAAATTTTGGAATATATATTCACCAGTGAGTAGAGGGTCTTTTTTGACTTGGGAGCGTTGCATGTAAGATCATTATCTCTAGAATTCGCGAATGGAAAGAATTTTTTGAGTGTTGGCCGTTATAACCAAGATGTATATATATCATTACCTTGAGGAGGGTAAGTGTGGCTTTTAGATGCCATCTTTTGTGAGAATATATGGTTTTGAGATGTACTAGTAGAGTTATGATTTTTTCGGAGTGCCACTGTTAAGCCGTGTTGAGTGGTAACAGTAAGACTATCATTTTGTCGTTTGGCTAAATGCATGTTATTGCTATGACCCAATGGTGAATGGGTCTATCTTGTGGTGGTATTTTGAGATGATGTAATGGATTTTTAATGATGAGATTCAGGTTTTGGCGGGTTTCGTGTTGAGCGAAGAGTCTTAGATCTTGGTCATGTTCGTGTAGAGAACTTAACGTTGGTAAGAACATAGTATTGATTGTCTCCTTGTGTCTTGGGCATATTATATAAATTGTGTGTGTCTGTATTCATAAAATTATTTTATATACTATATATCTTAATCCCATGGAGCCATATAAATTGTTTTAAAAATCTTTTTTTAAACTTTAGTCCTAGTCTGATCGATCTCCATCCTGACAGAGCTTTTTAGTGTATTGGGAGGGTTCCTTATTTGGATTTCGCTTGCGAGACCTCCCCCGCATGAAAGTAGCGAATGCGGGGAATTGAGAAAGGTTAGATCTTCGGACATTTTAAAATTTGTATTATTTTTGGTATGATTTAATGGATTAATGGTTGGGAGTAGCATATCCCTGTAACGTTTCGGATTGAGATTTGTTCTTGTGTTGGTTCCTTGGTTGTTTTAGGCATGTAATTGTAAGGGTGAGTGTAAGTTATTGATTAGGCATAAATTCTTCATATTTATCCCCTTAATTTCGGTATTTTTATGATCCCGTGCGGTGTAAATAGATTGGATTTGTCTCATATTTATGCTACTAACCCTTTTTGGCAAGTATTTCGTATTTTGCGTTTCTCCTATGTGTTTTACAGATATTTCATGCAAGTTAGTGCCAAAGAGAACTCAAAATAATGAAAGAAACCAAGAATCGGGGAGTTGAGGGGCATTTTCGTAATTTTGTAGCCTTAGTCCGGAGGTGGTCCCAACTGGAAAGTTGAAGATCTTTCAATTACAAGAACACTGGAAAAAACGGCACCTCAATCCGAGTTACGGTGAAGAAGTTATGCCCATTTGAAGTTGAGAAGAAATCCAAGAAAAAAGCTGTCAGACCCGAACCGAACCGAAGCCGAGAAAAAAGAACCAGCCTGCCCATTTATCACGCTCCAGATCCGTTACTAAATTAGTCACGCTCCAGATCCGTTACTAAATTAGTCACGCTTTCTAAGTGTGACAAATTAGCAGATACGGGATTTTTATTTTGTGCTTATCTTTTAGCCAAAAGGGTTTTATGTTTTGGGGACTCTTCTAAACGACCCTTAGCCTATATATTTAGTCATTAGGACTCTTTTTTATTCAGATTTCATTCATGTAAAAGCTCCATAACAAGTAGGAACATCTAGGAGAAAGATTCACATATTTTGCACCATTAATTCAAGAGCTTTTCCGGTTTTTCTTCAATCTTTGATTTCTTCTTGCATGTTCTTGTTCTTCAATCGTGGTAACTTTAATTTCCAGTACTTTTATTATTATTCACCATGTTAGGCTAGGTTTTTAAAGGTTGGGATGCATGAACCCAACCTGATGTTGTAGTTGCGTACATATAATATTAGTCCTCTGAATTTAATGATTGATTATGACCGTATTGCGTAGTTACACAACAATTGTAGATCTTTATATCTCGTTTGCCTCTGGGTACTCGTGATGATTTAGAATGCAATTCGAGTGCTACTATCGCGATACTGATTTACTCATCCTCAGATTAAGTATGACGCGGGCTTGAACCTCGTATACGTAATGCTTGGGAGTACTAAATTCCGGGTCAAATTAATCAGTTAAATTTACGATTAGTTTTATACCATCAATACTCTAGGGTTGGGGGATTGTGTCTCTACCTTAATTTTCCAATTAGTTTTAGTTAACTTCTTTATTTTTTCCTTTTTCCTTTCTCACTCAATCATCTTATTTTTATTTCTTTTTAGTGTCAAGTTAGGGTTAACAGTCTTACCTTTGTCGTCACGTTCACTCGTCCTAGTTCCCTGAGGATTCGATACCCAGACTCGCCACTATACTCCGCAAGAGTGTAGTTAAAGTTTAGGTTTTTTTGTATTGTGGTTGGAAGCCGACAACAACGACTAGCGTATTTACACGAACGCTCGGTTTCTGACTCGATCAGTTATGTTACAACTTAAGGCTAGTGGAGCTGGATAATGATTGCGCAATTGAGCATAGATATAGGTGTATGGGCGCCCTAGTTAGTAATTGTTTTCGATGAATTCACTATTGGAGAGTTAAGAGATAAAATAATATGCCCTCAAATTATTTTGAAACCTCGGGCTCAGACCAGTTTATATCTTTTCTCTTGATTAGCTGTGTCTCCGCAAGGACGCCAATGATGATTATTCTATCCAGGATTTTTGAAGCTGTAGCTAGGGGTGTTCGCGGTCTGGTCCGGTTCGGTTTTAAGGTTTTTTTCGGACCGGACCGACTTTGTCGGTCCTTTAAAAAAATGGAGCGAGACCGGACCGATAATGTCGGTTAACCGACCCTAGTCGGTTCAGGTTTTTATAGGGTCGGTCCGGTCAAACCCGTCGGTCCTCACATTAATGAATTACATCATTTATAATAATAAAAATATACCCGAATCTATTTTTTCCAAACATTAAAAACTAAAAAATATCGAAATTTACAATTAAAACAAAACTAGTATTGGACTAAACTATAATTAAACTAATCAAATATTAAAATAAATATTTTCACTATTAGTTTATCTTATATATATACATATGTATCTAAATATATACTATTTTATATATAGTCAGTTCGGGTCGATCCTAACAGGGTTTTTGAATCTGTAAATTGTGGACCGGACCGACTAGGTCGGTCCTCCAAAAAAATAAACCGAGGCCGGACCGATTAAGAAAAAAGACCGAAAAAAAGTAGTCAGTTCGGCTCGGTTCGGTTCGGTCCGTCGATCCAGTCGGTTTTTTGAACACCCCTAGCTGTAGCAGATGCAAAATGTTACAGGATTTTATTGTAGTCGTTTCCTATTCTTGTAAATATATATTTGGATCCATTTTTCATATCGATTATGTGTACTCAGGGGTTGTATATTTGTAGCTCTTTTATGTTCTTATTTTGGATGTTGTATTGTCTGTGACCCAACAACATATTCGGGTATATCTTTTTGTTGTACTTGTATAAACATTGTCATGTTTTGTAGTCGTTATATATATTGGTTTGTAGCTCTTTGCATGTTGATTTGAATTTTTTTCTTGGCATCCATTTATTTTATTACTGGGTGGTTAGTTAAATTTTAGTCTGTACGAAACTGATGATGAGGATAATCCACTTGAGATTCCTATTTTATCTTAGTATAGGGCTGGCCTCCCGTTATTAATTTAAGCGGGGTGACACAGATCTTTCCCCCGGATGAACCATATATCCAAGATAAACCATGAACCAAAATAGAATAGCTTGCCCCACATATGAGTAAATATTTCATAGTAGCCTCATTAGACCGTTCATCTTTCTTGGTATATCCAGATAATAGGCAGGAGCATAAACTGAAATATTCTGGAGCTATAAAGATAGTTATTAAATCGTTAGCACCGCATAAAAACATTCCTCTTAGAGTAGTTGTTAATACGAATAAGAAAAATGTTGTTATAGACATTTTGTACATTCAATGTACTCTACGGATAGAGGAATACATAGAGTTGAACATAGTAAAATAAGAAATTGAAAGATTTCGTTGAAATTGTTCGTTTGGAAATTTCCCGAAAAGCTAATCGTAGTTTCTTCTCTCCATCAGAACAAGAGGGTCGTTATGCTCATTAATAAACTTGTTAAAGAGATGAAATATAACCAAGGTATATCTTTTTGATAGGCAACTCCACTCTCAAGTGGAGCATATTGCCAATTTTTTACTATTAAAGCATGATCCTAATAATACTTATAAGAATCAGGCAAATTCAACACTAAAGCCTTATTGGCTTGTCTGGTTTTCAAATATTAAGTGTTCTCCCCTGCAATAGACCATTTATAACACAACATAATCTCTGGAGTGCCAATACGGGTTCCATAGATTTCATTCAGTTTATTCACACCATTGACAACTCTCCAGGTGTTGGGGGCTACTCTCACTGGAACAATGTCAAAATATTAGCAGAAATGAAGAAGAAAAGGGTTTGGTGGAATGTTAAAACTGCACTCAACTATAAACAACGTTGGTATCCAATGACCCTTAGCTAAAGAGTAAACATCTATAGGGTTAGGAGGTATTTCTAAATAACCCCCAAAAGGAATTTTCTGTTATTCCCTAAATTCTTCTAGAGAATCAACATCAACTATGTAAACCATGGCTTAGAAAGAATGAAATGAAGAAAAACGAAGACAAAAAAAGATTTCTTACAGAAGATTAAGGATTCAGCAAAAACTATCAAAAGGAAAGAGGAACGATGGCAAACGATCGCGTAATATGCTCAAAAAATAACTGCTACAGTTCAAAGATTTGGGGTAAGGCAAAGTTAGGAAAAGCCTCCCGCCTTTTTATTGTTTATCTCGAAAACACCGAACGTAGTGATTAAATGTACCAACGATTAGGGGTGACAATTCGGGTTAGTCAAATCATTTTCAGATCGCGTTGATTTTAATTTGAATACAAGTTTTGGGTACTCTTAAATCTATACAAGCTAATCGTGTCATGTTCAGGTCATTTCAGTTTATTACCGTAAACGGGTTATCGTGTCAAAAATTGCCAACTCTACCAACGATTGACATTCCGACGGCTTCGCAATGCAGAAGGTGAAAAATAGCCATTTACCCTTTAATGGTTCGCTAAAATTCAAGTTATTTGCAAAAATGCCATTTTTTAAACAGTGCTAGTAAATTTTACAAGTATGGGAGGTCAGTTATCGACATAGCATCATGAAAATACTCCGAGCTACTTCCAGAATCAAATCCTCCATACTTTCGTGCAAGCATAAAGCATGAAACATTGGAGACTTCTGTTGATGCAAAAAATTACCCACCTATATGGACCAATTAGAAGTGAACATGCGTCCTCCCACATAGCCAAAATCCTAGTCAGCAGATAGTAACTATGCCGACCAACACAAGGAATGCCAATTAACCCAAGGAAGGCCGACCAACAAGACCAATGAAGAGCCATCACACCAAGGGTCATACTACACATGGTTTATACAATCAATCGTCCTATTCATTATGTAAGGATGTAAATGCTTAAATGTATGAAAGCATTCCATCCCTTGACATTCCACCCCTTGACTTTCGGGTCATTATAATTATATTGTATTCCTTTCATCAAGGGCAAGGGAGAACGGATTTTAGGCTATTCTTATTAACAAAAGTACCTAGTTTTTTTGTAACCTCTGGAATCAATACGATAATAGTGGACGTAGGCTTTCTAACATAGCTGAACCACTTTAAAAAATATCTCTCTTTTCATTTACTATTGCAATTATATATTTTATCTGTGATTATAAAATTAGATCAACTCTAGTTTTTTACATCAACAGTATAATTTACATGTTCACGAAAAATGAAATAATTTTATATCTGGAACATTTTCACATACAATAATATATACTGTGTTAGTATTACACAAATAATAAATTTACTATGTTCATCGAAAATGAAATAGTTTTATATTTCAGATATTTTCACAAACAATGAAAACATGCAAATATTGCACATACAGAGTAATATTTACTATTTGTCTGAAGAAATGTAAAAAACAAGAGAATACTGGGTAAATGGATGTTTGTGCCCACTGGAGGTCCCACAGTAGGGCGGGTGGGAGTGAAAATGGGGGTGGGGTGCCACTAGTGCAAACCTTTAAAAATAAGAGAATATTAAGTAAATGGGTGTTTGTGAGACTAAATGGGTCAAACTAAAAATATGTGTCTTTTTTGTAGAATATATATTTATGCTTAAGACTATACATTGATTATCACATTCATTTAAACAATTTTTTTGTATTCTTATTTAGTCCTAATAACTAATGTGACAATCCAGTTAATAGTTATTATTATATATAAATTATATTTTGAGAGTTTTTTTTCTAATTAAGTCCTATTGACTAGTAACCATTAATTAAATCATATTTTAAAATTTATGGATTTTTTATTTACTAATATACCTCTCTCTATATTCCATCCAAATTTAAAAATAGTAGTTATTTTTTCCAAACTTTAAATAACTATAACTTTTGATATACAATTTCAAAATTTACGAAATTTATATTTTTGAAAGTTACTAATCGAGCCTTCTGAAACAAGACCCATATTCGATGAAAAATATTAAAAAAATAAATATAATGTGCTTTCTTAATTTTTAAGGCAAATAATAAATATTACTGTTTGTGTAATATTTGTGCAGTTAGTGGTTACTATATGTGAAAATATCCCAGATATAAAACTGTTTTATTTTTCAATGATCACAGTTTATTTTATTGTGTGTAAATGTTACTATCTGTGAAAATGTATTAGATATAAAACTGTTTCAGTTTTCGATGAACACAATATATTGTGTTGTTTGTGTAAATTTTTTTCTTTGAAATATTATGGGATTCATGGATCTTGTTTGATAGATCTCGATGAAGAGATGTCATAAATAGTAATTTTTGAAAAATGAATTAATAAAACAAAAGTTATGATCATTGAAGATTAAAAATAGAAAAAAAAATCATTTGATTAAGTTATGATCTGTAAATCAAAAGTTGCGATATCTAATATTATAATATAAAAATGGTGTCCCTTAATGTGGTTATGCCAAGTGTCTCAAATGTAAGAGAGATTTTAAAAGGACAACATCCAAGAAAGAAATATTTTTATAACTTTTTCACTTTTAATTTACAAATGAGTAATTGGTAAGTCAAGCCTCTCTGAATTCCTAATCATAAAAAAATGAAATGACTCTCTAAAAGTTGGTATCCTTTCTATTAATAAATTAATTAATTGATGAGCATTGAATGGGTAGAGGGAAGAATGGCGAAGGCTTAAAGGATGAACCCTCACATTACTACAATGTCTTCGCTCATATGTATCCATTCAATTGCTTAATAGATTCCCATAAAATTATCTCACGCCCATTTTTCATGAAACAAGAACAATTTCGTAAATAACAATCAAAGGTATTTTACCATTTTTGCATTTTTTTAGTTTGTTTATTCTAACCATTTCAGTTTTATGACTTTTGAGTTACTTTTTGATGGATTACACCTTTTAAAACCATGGTGACAGGGTTTGATGACATGAAACCCATTTAGATCGAGGAGTTTCAGAAGCTCGCAAACCAACACCCATAGTTTCTCAACATTGATATCTTTTTATCTGTAGGTGTAGATTTAGTTTTTTCATCCCATCTTTTTTCTTCTAATTTCTTTTAAAATTTGATTTGTTTTTGTATTATTTATTCAAAAATTAGACTCATAGTTAAATGATTTTTTATCAAAGAGGTAAGTGGTAATGGGGTTTCCATTTCATAAAGTGTTTAGGTCAGTCCAAACACTATCAAGTTAGGTGTTAATTTTGAAAATTTGCTTATATCGACGTATATGACAACTTATTTAAAAAAAGGCTTTGTAAATTTAGGACCTATTGTAATATGTACTTTTGAAATAAGACAACAAACATTTTATTTATAGTTTTAGTCCCTATTTTTGAATAAAGCCGCTGGCGCGGACCCAAATTCATAAAACGTTAACCAATCACAGTATGCCACGTGTCCATTTAATTTGAAAATAGAGACTAAAAATGGAAACGGAATGTTTGTTGTCTTATATCCATAATCAATATTATTTTAAGTCCTAATAGTACATAATCTAATTAAAAAAATCTAGATGATGTTTATCTGGAAGCTTGCAAGTCTTATGATGGGTTCACATTTTAGATTGAGTATTATGTATTTGTTTGAGAAAATGACATCTTCAACTATGAGAAAAGGGTTATGTAAAGTTTTATAGTGGTTCATTTTTAGTGTATTCTTCCCTCCCGTTGGAATGTTTCTTTTTACTCTTATTTGTGATCCAAGTAAATTTATGTTGAAGTTCATGTTGGTAGTGTATTTTTTAAGGTTCTTTGAATAAGTTGATTGGTTTTTTAATTTTACCATTTTGTAGTTCCATGTCTTATTGTAATAACCCGTCCTTTTTGGAGACAATCAAATTCCATAATTAAGTATAAATTGGAAATTTGGAGAATTTCTCGAAATATCGATTTTTGGGATTTTCGAGGATTTAATGATTTTCGATAAGAGTTGTAATTATTTTTAGGATTAAGTAGGTCGAAGTATTTTAATTACATGTCGTCGTGGAGTAAAGCGACAAAAAGGTCAGATTTTGATTAGAAAGCCCGCATTAAGTATTATGGGATAGAATATTGATTTGCGGTCAAGTACCTTGGATGGAAATTTCGACTGTGCCGTGAGTCTCGAAATGTCCGAGATAGTCGAAAAAGAGTGTCCGATTGTCGAAATTGAGTTTCGGGAAATTTTAGAGGTAAAAGTAACTCGTAATTGGGTAAACGAGTCATTTTTGGGTTTTAAGGGTTAAAACCCTTTTTCTTCCTATATAAAGAGGGAGAGAGGGAAAGAAAAGAGAAATAGAAGAAAGGAAAGAAAGAAGAGAGAGAGGAGGAGAGAAAAGAGGAGAGAAATGGAGATCTCGAGCCAAACTCCGTCGGATTCGACTCGAGGTCGTCGGATTATATCCACGAGGCAAGTGTTTAATTGATTTATTTATATTTTTGCATAAATATCTCATACCGTAGTTTGTTATAAACAACCCCTAAATATTTTGGGTTGGGTTTTCGTGAATAAAACGGGTTTTCGGGAGATAAAACGAATAAACCCCTAAAATTTCATAATCGGAGAAACTTAGGTTTTAACCTAAATTAAATGGTGGTTTAGGGTTCTAGGATGTTTATAACCCTTAATATATGTGTATTTGTAGTTGGTTGAGGTTGTAGGACGTTGGGTAAGGCGACAAAAGCTTGGGAGAAGCTTTAATGCCCGAAACAGTCTCGGAGAAGACGATGAATAGTGACCTGCGTCCTTGCCGAATCGATTCGGCCTAGGAGTAAATCGATTCGGCTCTTGGTCAAAAAAATAAAAATTGTAGATCTTTTCGATACGGTCGTGTGGGCACTGACCGCGTATTTTTTTGATTTTTTTTGGATTTATAGTGATTTTTCTATGGAAAGTTGTCCGAGATCGAAATCGTTAGTTAGAAATCAAACCTGGTATTGGGAGAATTAAGGCTAGAATTGTTTGGAGATAAATATTAGGGGTTCTTAAATATAGAGTGGGGACCTCTAGATCACTATTTGAGCGAAATGTAGTCCTTGGGTTTGTGGGAAGGAAATCCACAACCTATTTAATTTAAGGGTATTCGGGGGAGAATAATCCCTGAGATATTTCGGTAGGGAATTTAGGCCCATATAATTATGCGTATAGGAAGCATAATTATAATTGATTGCAGAGTGGTATAATTGGAGATATCCAATAAATCCTTAGAAGGGATTAAAGTATGTATTGATTATCAAAATAAGGAAAATATTTTGGATTTAGTATCATGCGAATATAAATGCATGATTATGATTCTTTGAGAGAATCTTTGGGATTATTGGTCATCGTTAGATGGTTTGGCAATTATGGCCCTATATATATATTCAAGGAGGAATATATGGTATATGTATATACTATGTGAATAAAGTATATATATGATATGATTTTGAAAATATAAAGATGAATGTTTTCAAAATGGAAAAGAAATGATTTTTCGTAATTAATAAATTATGGTTACACACCTCCCTAAATCACTATCATAAGGGAAGTTGCGTGCGTTTGGTGATTCCCCCTGCCTAATGAATGCAGGGTGGATATAGTCATATAGGCCATATGAGCGATTATTGTTACTGCGCTGGTTAGGAGATTCTGGGTGTGGTCTAGACTATCTCGCAGGCATATGGCCCCTTCCCGACGTTGTAGGTTCCCAGGTTGTCTTGTTAGATAGGCCCTGGAAGATAATAGCTATTTAGGGGCGTGTCCATTGGGGAAACCCGGAGGGGCGGTCTTAGATTTGTTAAATCATTTTATGATAATAAAATGGCTTTAAATACATTTCCTGGATGGAAGAAGGGAAATGGGATAAATGTTTGGCTTCGGATACATTTCCCAGATGGAAGAAGAGAAATGGAAGCATGTGAAATGATCAAAGTATTTTTATGATAATAAAAATGGCTTTGAATACATTTCCTGGATATAAGAAGGGAAATGGGATGTTATAAAAGGGAAAAGCATTTTTATTATAATAAAACTGGCTTTTAAAAAGTTATATAAAGCAATTCATGATAATGAATTGGCTTTTATATACATTTCCTGGATATAAGAAAGGAAATGGAAAGTTTTGTGATGAATGGAAATAAAGTAAATAAATTCTCATTCCGGGAGATAGATCTGGATATATATTGTAATATGAATATATATATGGATAAATCGAGTATCGAGGGTCTAATGGATCTCGACGATCGACCTTGCCGCATAGTAGTGTATCAGGGGGATTCCTTGTTTGGATTTCGCTCTGCGAGACACCCCACGCACGAATATGGAATTGTGTTGAGACTGGGGAGAAGTTTAATCCTTAGTGCTCTAATATAAATATTTCTTATGGTATATATGTATTTATATATATTCTGTACTGAGGGACTGGCGTATCTCGACGATCGACCTTGCCGCATAGTAGTGTATCGTGGGGTTCCTTGCTTGGATTTCGCTCTGCGAGACACCCCACGCACGAACATGGCATAGCGTTGAGACCGGGGTGAAGTCTAGCCCTTAGTACATTACTTGGACTATCTAGCGTTAATAGTGGTTGGGTGATAGACTAGTTTAGCAGGGTAGCTTGACTAGGATGTTTAGAGGGATGCACTAGGAGTGCACTGTTAGTGGAGAGGTGAGGGGTATCTCATGGGAGTGCGATACCAAATATAAATATGAGATAAAACCTTTTTCTAAAAAAAAAATAAGGCATTTATGCACTTGCTAAATATTTTCAAACTCGAGCTCTGACCCGTTTATCTACTTTTCCTGTCTTTCTATATATATATATATATATATATATATATATTATAGGTGTCCAGACACAAGGACGCTTGGATGGCACTTCCTTCGAGTCAGACGTCAGCTGCAACAGCTGTGGACGGGTGTAGATTTTTGATAGCCGCTTCCATTCTTGTACTCTAGATAGGAGGTACTGTATAAATATTCAGGCCAATGGTCTAATTGAATTTATTTATTCTTTTAGAGCATCATTCGATATGGTTGTATATTTTGACCGAGTGTTCGATTATTTTATTTCATTTCAGTTTCATTTACGCAAAAATTTTATGGATGTTTTTATTCGTTGTTGTTAATTTAAGTAAAATTTTGACACCAGCCTAATAGGTTATTAGTAATTAAATGGATTTTTGACAGTCATGCTAAGAATGATCCATACGTGACTCATGTTTCAATTTAATATTGGAGTGATCGCCCGGTATCTTATTAGGCGGGGTGTCATAGATGGTATCAGAGCATCAGGTTCTAGTGTCCTTAGGAATCTCTGCGGATGTACTACGCTTTCAGCGTTGCTCTCGATTTGTTATAAAGCCTTATGATTAGGATCGTTGAACTCCCATGGTGAGATTTCGTTCTCCTGCCATATTACGAGATTATAGTAATCTTTTGCGCGCTCGTTCGAGATTAGTGTGCTGATCGAGGAAGGCGGCAGGAGGTGGGTTTCGAAAGGGATCTTACGGATAGATTTAAACCGTGAGTCCCCGTGATTCATCAAGAATGAGAAGAGTGATGTTTTGGAGTATTCACGAAAGGATCGGTCAGAGGCCGACAGTGGATAAAGGCGAAGATGTTGTTATGAGTTTTACCTCAGAAGAAAGAGGTATATTTGGTGTGACTAGATGAAGTCGCGGTGTTCGTTATCCCTAGACTCGTGTGTGTAATTTGAGTTTTGAGGCGGTTTCGATAACATTAGATAATGTAGGCCATGTGTTTTCCGCGATAGCGGAGTTTTATTTTTCTTCATTCGCCATAAAGGCGGGTGTTCATATTTTGAATATATATATATATATATATATATTTGTCTTGTGATACTCGTTTTATATGTATTATACGAGTATGGTAATATGGTGAGAATAATATGTTATTAGTTGATCGGAGCGATAGCAGGCTAATGATGGCAAGACTATCATGTCCGTAGTTCCAGGGTGGAACGGGTTGTTGTTGCGATTTCTCACCTGGATACAGGTTGAGTTAGCCTTTATTATTGTGCATAAATGGAACTTTGATGATCAGAGGTTTCATTATCGTGAATTGAGTATGTGGCGACCTTATAGATATGATTTGAGGTGCGTCGGGTTATTGTTGAGCTGTAGGATTAAGCTTATTATTGTTTGCGCAAGGACTTAAAATTAGTGCGAGCGTCGGGTGGTGTGACTCTTAGTTAGAGATAGGAGTTCGGGTCACCTTTTTATTGGAATAGGGGATAGGGATATCCCGATTGCATGTTTGAAATAACGGACCTCCATGACCGACAATGTCACACCCCAAACCCAAATTCCCAACTAATCATTTATTATTGGAATAACTAGATCATAATCTTAAGCCCATTGGAAATTTGATTCATTTATCAATATTTTCTTACATACTATGTATAATGAACATAATATTATTCTTATACCATACAAAAATCATCATCAGAGTTATAATTAAGTGGACATACAATATTCTGATTAACTATGATCAACTCAATCCATACTAAATCAATATATACAATGTGTGAGTATATTAAAACCTTCTGTGTAACAACGATAAAATCCCCATTTTTAAACCCCAGCTCTTCCAACGGCGCGACTCTCAAAGTTACCGATCATATAGTATCCTAGCTGGCAGCGTACAAACCTGAAATTGTTAAAATATATATCGTAAGCATTAAGCTTAGTGAGGTACTCCTTCCCTGCAATGAAATAACAATTCTATATCGAATATGTGGATATGAAATCCGAACAATCCTGCCCATTGGCAATAACAAATCCTGGATCATAAGATCCAAATAATTCTGCCCATTGGCAATAACAAATCCTGGAACATAAGTTCCAAATAATTCTTCCCATTGGCAATAACAAATCCGGGAACATAAGTTCCAGCGAATCATTGGATCTTTGTCCAATTCCAATCCTGGATCATAAGACCCAACCAATCCTGGATATTTTAATATCCAAACAAATCCTGTATACCGAAGTATTCAAACAAATCCTCTCTTAGAGTTATATTTATATTTATATATGAAACAAATCATAAGTACACTCACCTTGTGTTGTCAACTATGTATTCACGTTTCCCTCGGGTGGAGCTGAACTTGGTTGATTTGACCTTACACCTGTTAATCCAACTAAATCAGTATTGAAACTCAATTATAAGTATTATCTTAATATAATTATGTAACTTTAAATAAGTACACAACCACAATATGATTCTACTCAAGTCATATTCCATGAAACATATGTAAAGACGAAACGATGGTATATATGTTGATAAGGTCATAAACATTCAACCCTAGAAACTACCTCATAAGGAATTTATAACTAAACTCAAGTAAACATAAAAGTATACTTCTGAATATATATACACATGAAACATGTACTCCAAATACCCTTGGGAAGGAGTAGATACAAACATTCTTTCATGGGGTATCCAATATGGCATCAAATCATTGTCCTCCATACTTAACCATCCCATATTCATAAATAGTACACATACAGGTGTTCAAGCTTATCAATATGGAAACACATCTGAATATACTTTTCATTACAAGTGACGGTGTAATTTTTCAAGCTTCCTAGGGCAAGTTATGGCCATTTCTTTACAACACAAGAAATCTGTCCTACAAACTCCTCTATTGTTCCTTTGACTTCCAAGAATTTTCATAATTTTTCTACAGTATAACTTTCCATGATTTTAGGATATGTCATACATATGTAAGTCCAGGTTAATCTCCAATTAGAATCAATCAATTCCAGTAAGTATAGAGAAATATATGGAAATTTGAATAAACAAGGTTCTTAAACAAAACAATCTCAAGGGTTTACACATTCAAGCTTACTTAAACTTGCATCTATCCATAAGTACATATCAAGACATGGAATTTCAGTAAACAAATGATTATTTCAATCATTTAAATAAGTAATCCAAAAAAATAAACAAGATTTATGGATGGAAATACCTTAGGGGCTTTTACGTAATTTTTCTATGAATTTTCCTTCAATTTCTCCTCACACTTTCTTCCTAAACTTCAAAACTCTCTTTCCTTATGTTAAACTCTTCCATGGATGAAATATGCTGAAGGGAGAACTTAATTAAAGGGTTTTAAGTCGGCATAAGGCCACCCCCTCTTGGTCCAATCAAAATATAACATGTGGCATTACATAAAACAAAATTTCATTTAAGGCTAAATGACTACTTTACCCCCTGTTCGTAAAATGACAATATCTTCCCACTCGGATGTCCGTTCGATGAACTGTTTCTTTTGTTATAAACATAACTCATATATATACAAATATCTAGTTTATAGCTCAAGTTCATTGTTATGTCATAAAGGTCAAAACTAGCCTTAAACATGAACATTCCTACCGAAACCCTCAAAATTTTGTATTTGTAACTAATCCGACATTACATGATTTTTGAAGGTAGGATTAGACTAAACATAGTAAATTAACATCATATATATTAATAACACACTAATCATATCACATAAGCTAAGCATGATTTAAGCATAATTAATCGTAATTATATTCGGGTTGTCACAATTCTCCCCCTGTTAGGAAATTTCATCCTCGAAATTGACATACCTTGGTTGTCCGAATCAAACAAATACGGATAACGCATTTTCATGCTATCCTCACTCTCCCACGTAGCTTCTTCCATGGAATGCCTTCTCCACACAACTTTCACAAATTGGATTACCTTTGATCTCAATATTTGTTCTTTCCTATCGACGATAGCAAGTGGTTCTTCCACATAGCTCAAATCTTCCTTCAACTCAATAGGTTGTTCCACCAATACATGTGAAGGATCTGCTACATACTTTCTTAACATTGAAACATGGAAAACATCATGTAACCGAGCTAACTCCTGTGGTAACTCTAACTTGTAGGCAACCATCCCGACTTTCTCAAGAATTTAAAAGTACTATATTAACATATCAACATAACAATATATACATCTCTGTGCCAAATTAGGCCATATACATATCCGGAGTTAATAAACCCCACATCTCCTGCCCGTAGGCAATGATCATATCCATAGGTTTTAAAAACCTAACATCTCCTGAATTGCATAGCAACTCAACATATCCTGACTTTTATAAAGTCATAACATCTCAACATCTCTTGGCTTTTAAATAAGCCATAACATCTCAACATCTCTTGGCTTTTAAATAAGCCATAACATATCAACATCTCATGACTTTTAAATAAGCCATATCATCTCAACATATGCTATATATATGTCATATCCAAAATCAACTCAGTAAGTACACTCACTGAGTTTTTAAACTCATGGTTTTATATGTTTACATTTTCAGGTTTTCCAGCTGCCACTGCCAGGTCTAGGAGGTTGAGTACATAGAAGTAGGGTCTTGTTAGATTGTTTTATAATCTGCACTAGTTGTAATTAAGTTAAATGATATGTGAGTTATGTTGAAATTATGTCTCCTTAAAACGATTGGATTTTTTTAATATTCCGCATTTTAACCTTGAAGTTGTTTAAATATGTATTACCTAAATAATAAATAAATTATAATTGTTGTTTGTAAACTATCTAGTTAATTATATCCTAATGGGTTAGGGTGTGACAGACAAAGTTAAGTAGGAGTGTGTGGAGGGGTTCCTTGTTTGGATTTCGCTTTGCGAGACGCTCCACACATAAATCTTAGCGGCGTCGGGAGTGGAGAGATGTTATAGGATGAAAGGATGTGGGTTTTATTGATAAGTCTTATAGTGTGGATGAACCACTATAGACTATGAGCCATGTGATGATAGTATGGTTATGGAAATATTGTGCTATGGAAAAGCACTAAAGTGGTCCTCTCATGACAAGTGGGTGGGTGAGGTAGGACTTAAAGAAATTGATTTGAGGATAATAGCCATGCCTTAATGAAAAGGAAAATTTTGAGAAGGTATGTGTTGGGTATGATGTTCGTAGTGCCCTTGCAGAGATTGGGCACTTCGATTAGTTAGGTTTCCTTTCGTATGGGCGGAAGGATAGAGTAGTAGGAATGCGTTCATAGGCTAGTGAGGTAGGATTTAGGATGTCCCGCTGGTGTGGCTTAGGTCACTATATCTCGATGACCGACAACGCGAGGGAGTAGTGTAACAGAAGGGTTCCTTGTTTGGATTTCGCCTTGGCGAGACGTCCCACGCACGAAACTAGGCAAATGTCAGAAGTTGAGAGAGGCCTTGGGCACTAGGGATATGTTTAGGATTAGACTTTTCTCGCGTAGGTAGGACATCGCATAGGCCTTAGTATTATTAGGATGTAAGTTTAGTAGAGTTATTGGCGTCGAGGTTAGGAGAATTGAATTTTGCGGGTTAAGAGGACCCATATGTGAGTATTACACCGAGGAAAGGAGACCCTTATTGGGAGAGAGTGTTACGTGTCAGACGTTCACAATGGAAGTGCAGATGTGCACGGTTAAGAAGGTGTAGGGGCACCTTAGTGTGTTGGTTTATATACCGCCTGAAATAGAAGGGGTGTAGTATATAAATTTGAAGCTTTGCGAGATGTAAAGCGGTAGTTATAGACTCGTTTCTCTTATTGGTAGTAAGAAAAGTCATCGGAGTAACGCATCGTTGTTGGGTGATTAAGGGTAGAGATTTAAATAAGCTTATAGTAAAACTAGTACTTTGGAGTACACCTTGAGGTAGGTGGAATTTGGTAAAGGACTATCGTGTTAGCACCTTTTGATTTGGGGGGTACTAAGACGTAGTGGGATTTGTAATCCAATTGTGGTGGTATAGGTTGTGTCTGAATTTAGAGGACGAAATTTCGTTGTAAGGGGGGGAGTATGTAACAACCCGTCCTTTTTGGAGACAATTAAATTCCATAATTAAGTATAAATTGGCAATTTGGAGAATTTCGCGAAATAGTGATTTTTAGGATTTTCGAGGATTTAATGATTTTCAATAAGTGTTGTAATTATTTTTAGGATTAAGTAAGTCGAAGTATTTTAATTACATGTCGCCGTGGAGTAAAACGACAAAAAGGTCAGATTTTGATTGGAAACCCGCATTAAGTATTATGGGGTAGAATAGTGATTTACGATCAAGTACCTCGGATGGAAATTTCAACAGCGCCGGGAGTCTCGGAATGTCCTAGATAGTCGGAAAAGAGTGTCCGATTGTCGAAATTGAGTTTCGGGGAATTTTAGAGGTAAAAGTAACTCGTAATTGGGAAAACGAGTCGTTTTTGGGTTTTAAGGGTTAAAACCCTTTTTCTTCCTATATAAAGAGGGAGAGAGGGAAAGAAAAGAGCAAGAGAAGAAAGGAAAGAGAGAAGAGAGAGAGGAGGAGAGAAAAGAGGAGAGAAATGGAGATCTCGGGCCAAACTCCGTCGGATTCGACTCGAGGTCGTCAGATTATTCCACGAGGCAAGTGTTTACTTGCTTTATTTATCTTTTTGCATAAATATCTCATACCGTAGTTTGGTATAAACAAACCCTAAAAATTTGGGGTTGGGTTTTCGTGGATAAAACGGGTTTTCAGGAGATAAAACGAATAAACCCCTAAAATTTCATAATCCGAGAAACTTAGGTTTTAACCTAAATTAATTGGTGGTTTAGGGTTTTAGGATGTTTAGAACCCTTAATATGTGTGTATTTGTAGTTGGTTGAGGTTGTAGGACGTCGGGTAAGGCGACAAAAGCTTGGGAGAAGCTTTAATGGCCGAAACAGTCTCGGAGAAGACGATGAATAGTGACCTGCGTCCTTGCCGAATCGATTCGGCCTAGGAGCGAATCGATTCGGCTCTTAGTCAAAGAAATAAAAATTATAGATCTTTTCGATACGGTCGTGTGGGCACTGACCGTGTATTTTTCTGATTTTTTTGGATTTATAGTGATTTTTCTACGGAAAGTTATCCGAGATCGAAATCGTTAGTTAGAAATCAAACCTGATATTGGGAGAATTAAGGCTAGAATTGTTTGGAGATAAATATTAGGGGTTCTTAAATATAGAGTGGGGACCTCTAGATCACTATTTGAGCGAAATGTAGTCCTTGGGTTTGTGGGAAGGAAATCCACAACCGATTTAATTTAAGGGTATTCGGGGGAGAATAATCCCTGAGATATTTCGGTAGGGCATTTAGGCCCATATAATTACGCATATAGGAAGCATAATTATAATTGATTGCGGAGTGGTATAATTGGAGATATCCAATAAATCCTTAGAGGGGATTAAAGTATGTATTGATTGTCAAAGTTAGGAAATTTTTTTGGATTTAGTATCATGCGAATATAAATGCATGATTATGATTCTTTGAGAGAATCTTTGGGATTATTGGTCATCATTAGATGGTTTAGCAATTATGGCCATATATATATATATATATATATATATATATATTCAAGGAGGAATATATGGTATATGTATATACTATGTGAATAAAGTATATATATGATATGATTTTGAAAATATAAAGATGAATGTTTTCAAAATGGAAAAGAAATGATTTTTCATAATTAATAAATTATGGTTACACACCTCCCTAAATCACTATCATAAGGGAAGTTGCGTGCGTTTGGTGATGCCCCTGGATAATGAATGCAGGGTGGATATAGTCATATAGGCCATATGAGCGATTATTGTTACTGCGCTGGTTAGGAGATTCTGGGTGTGGTCTAGACTATCCCGCAGGCATATGGCCCCTTCCCGATGTTGTAGGTTCCCAGGTTGTCTTGTTTGATAGGCCCTGGAAGATGATAGCTATTTAGGGGCGTGTCCAGTGGGGAAACCCGGAGGGGCGGTCTTAGATTTGTTAAAGCATTTTATGATAATAAATTGGCTTTAAATACATTTCCTGGATGGAAGAAGGGAAATGGGATAAATGTTTGGCTTCAGATATATTTCCTGGATGGAAGAAGGGAAATGGAAGCATGTGATATGATCAAAGTATTTTTATGATAATAAAAATGGCTTTGAATACACTTCCTGGATATAAGAAGGGAAATGGGATGTTATAAAACGGAAAAGAATTTTTATGATAATAAAACTGGCTTTTAAAAAGTTATATGTTATGTTAAAGCAATTCATGATAATGAATTGGCTTTTATATACATTTCCTGGATATAGGAAAGGAAATGGAAAGTTTTGTGATGAATGGAAATAAAGTAAATAAATTCTCATTCCGAGAGATAGATCTGGATGTATATTTTAATATGAATATATATGTGGATAAATCGAGTACCGAGGGTCTAATGGATCTCGACGATCGACCTTGCCATAGTAGTGTATCGGGGGGTTCCTTGTTTGTATTTCTCTCTGCGAAACACCCCACACACGAATATGTCATTGTGTTGAGACTGGGGAGAAGTTTAATCCTTAGTGCTCTAATATAAATATTTCTAATGGTATATATGTATTTATATATATTCTGTACTGAGGGACTGGCGGATCTCGACGATCGACCTTGCCGCATAGTAGTGTATCAGGGGGTTCCTTGTTTGGATTTCTCTCTGCGAGACACCCCACGCACGAACATGGCATAGCGTTGAGACCGGGGTGAAGTCTAGCCCTTAGTACATTACTTGGACTATCTAGGGTTGATAATGGTTGGGTGATAGACTAGTTTAGCAGGGTAGCTTGACTAGGATGTGTAGAGGGATGCACTAGGAGTGCACTGTTAGTGGAGAGGTGAGGGGTATCTCATGGGAGTGCGATACCAAATTTAAATATGAGATAAAACCTTTTTCTAAAAAAAATAAGGCATTTATGCACTTGCTAAATATTTTTAAACTCAGGTTTTGACCCGTTTATCTACTTTTCCTCTCTTGCTATATATATGTATATATATATATATATATATATATATATATATATATATATATATATATATATGTATTATATAGGTGTCCAGACACAGGGACGCCTGGATGGCACTTCCTTCGAGTCAGACGTCAGCTGCAGCAGCTGTGGATGCGTGCAGGTTTTTGTTAGTCGCTTCCATTCTTGTACTCTAGATAGGAGGTACTGTATAAATATTCGGGCCAATGGTCCAATTGCATTTATTTATTCTTTTAGAGCATCATTAAATATGGTTGTATATTTTGACCGAGTGTTCAGTTATTTTATTTCATTTCAATTTCATTTACGCAAAAACTGTGTGGATGTTTTTATTGGTTTTTGTTAAAAAGAGTAGTTAAGTAAAATTTTAACACTGGCCTAACAGGTTATTAGTACTTAATTGGATTTTCGACAGCGATGCTAAGAATGATCCATATGAGACTCCTGTTTTAATTTAATATTGGAGTGATCGCTCGGTATCTTATTAGGCGGGGTATCACACTTATGTTTGACAAAAAGTCCAAATCAAAATAAGTCACATGTTGACTTTTTTTCCCTTTAAATTTTCAATTGAATTTACATGTGTTTTGAGTTCTTTGCATTCTTTGTTTATGGGATTTGACTTAAACTTTATTATAGTGTTTTGTATTTTTTTTTCTTTCGATTTCAGGTCCAGTATTGATAATTTTTCGCAATTAAATTGTTGTAGTTAATTTATATTAGTTTTGTATAAGCTTTAGTTTTACTTTTAAATAGTTTACTTCTTCAAAAGTTTCCTTGAAATAGCTCAAAATCCATTGCAAGAAAGAAAGACTTATTTGCCATGCGAAAGAAAAAAAAGAAATACTTATTTGAAACTATTATATTTTTTTTTATAAAATGTGAATATAATTACCAAAAGACATAAGCTGAAGAGAATATATATAAAGAGTCCAAACAAAAGCCCAAAGCTTAAAAAACAAATGCACAATTTGCAACAAAGTCTCACAGGGCTTAAAATCCAAACCAACTACACAAGCCTAGCAACAACAACATTACAGTACCCAAATAAATCGGGTCAACCGATCCATCCCACAAATAAGGTATACCAACTGGAAGGAACGTGTACAGACTTAAAAGCACCATGCGTCCACCACCTCTAAGCGAGCTAATAAATAAGACTATTATACTAACTCATCATAACACTCCATGACTTGTTTCACAAATTTGTGAATAAATTTTATAGATTGCTAGAAAAGTAAAAGATTGAGGGTTTACTTTTTTTATATTTCAAATAATACGTACTTTGTTATCTATTTTCAAAAATTGATTATATTTCTTATCATTGAATTTTGTGATTATTTGATTTATAACACCACGGGTCAACAATCAACTCGACTAATCACAACCTTTTCAAGTGATATCCATGTGTACATATTTGTACTTTTCACCACCACTATCAAACGTCATTTTCGACATATTTTTTTTGGACCTATGTATAATATTTAACAATAAAAGGTGTAATGTTTTTAGGGCAGAAATGAAAATAACCCTTTCCTTATTTGTACACATTCACAGCCAACACACGTGTGTTTTTTTTACCCTACCATCCGTCCCTCTTTCTTCTCTTACCCCGTCCTCTTCTTTGTCCTCTGCAGCGGCGCGGCCTCCGCTAACCTCCGCCTGGTCCTTCTCCTGTTCTATGTGCAGCAGCTACTCCTCCAAGCTCCAACCCTCTTCTAAGATCTACTCCGGCGGAGGGCCTCCTCTGGATCTGTACTGCTGTTCCTGACCCCTATGTGTGTGTGTGTTCAGCTGCTCCATCCACTCCGGCCTCAACTCTCTCTCCAGTTCTGAACCCCCCTTAACCTTAACCTGGTCGTGCTTAGATAAAGAAGAAAAAATAAAATTGGGTATCTGAGTAGTGGTGTTACAAGATTGGTTAGTGGGTCTAAAGATGGATCTTCAGCTATTGAGAGTCATAAAGTGGGGCTCTTGTTGGGTATAGAGTGAGTCTAGTTCTGTTATTGGGTTTCGGTTGATTCCTCCTTCTGGTATGTTTTTTTATATATCATCATATGTTAAATGAAAATGAATGTATATGCATTGTCATTGTGTGTGATAATATTGTGCTTGATAATTGATGTTGTCAAGCAAACTAGGTTTTGTTGATAGTTTGTATTCTAGTTGCAATGCATTGATGAATAGAGGAGGGGATTTTAAAATTTCATCGTGTTAAATTATCCTTTATTTTAGGTAACTAACTACTCTACTCAAATTAATAGTCTAGTTGTGTTTCTAAAAATAGTATATAAAACAAGGTGATATTATAAAGTTATCGGCAATACTTATGAGAGGACAATGATTCAAGTGCACGCAAAAGTATTTATCATATTTAGGAGGATAAACTTGGAAATTATGATCATGTTCAACTTTCAAACGATGACTATTAACACGGGACGAAAGGAGTATTAGGTGAATGATTATCTAGTTTTTGTATTATTTATTCTTTATTTCATTAGGACCCTTTGGCCCAATGACACTTAGAAAAGTTGAATTTGACCCTCCCCCTCCCGATTCTCAAAATCTTCATCAAAGTCATCCTATTGATCGGTACCTTCTTGATAGCATTCCCACCTTTCAACGAGTCCGTTTTGTGGAGGTTCAAAATGTTTTTTCTCAAGGCAACCCCTAGCAGAGCCCAACAAAAGTACCTAAACATGAGAGAACCTGTTCCCCTACACCGACCTTCTACCACCTATGTCATAACGCCGCTACAACGAACCCTACCACTAACTTCGTCCACATAGCCCACCCTGAATTCACCTTGCACTACCGACCCAAGGCCTAGCCCAACCTTACAAATACCCCACCTTAGAGAAACCACAATGGTGGTGCTATTGTCCAAGAAAATTTGCAAGTTTATAGGTTTTCATGACCGCAATGGTGGGAAGAACAGTGAATAGCAATTCTCTAAAGTTAGAGAACGACTGTTGATACGAACAAATGAAGTTCGGATCAACTCATACGAACAAATGAAGTTCTTATGAGTGTGAGTTTGAATTAATATCAGAACTTATTTATTTCATACGAACAAATATTATTTGTATTAATTCATGCGAACAACATTTGTTCGTATGAAATGAAAATGCCTCTATTTAACCATTCACCATTGTGGAATTCTTGATTGACGAAACGTTGGATGTGTAAAACTTCCTTTCGAGAAAGCTCACTATTGTAGTTGCTCTTAGCAGGTCCAACAATAAAAAATAAAAAAGATCCAGCGACCTTTGTCACTTAGGTGGCTTTTGGCAGCAGTCACGAACAAGGGGATGACATTACCTCATACGGTGGTTGCTATGAGTTAATAAACAACAAGGAGCTGTGAGAAGGACGAGGTGACCTCATCGGAGGTCGCGCTTCCTCTAATTGGTGGCTTTTCGTCCTTTGTTATATATAATTAATAGTAAGAGAGTTTGAAAGATCAACTTTTACTTGAGAGGTTAAATTTGTCCCTCCATCTCATGTTTCCCAACTTCTTTATCAATGTCATCCTATTGAGTGGTATGTTCTTGATAGCTTGATACTCTCGACCTTTCGACGAGGCCATTTTATCATTGAGCAGGTTTAGAATTATTTTGCTAAGCCAAGGCCTAGCTGGACCCCATAAACAGTCCTAAACTTGTCAGAACCCAACCCCCAACCCTAATCCTAACCTTTTATTACCTAGATTACAACACCAAAGCTACCACATATCCAACCACTAACTCCGTCCACAAAGCCCACCTTCATTTACCTTGTGCCCCCGATCGCAAGGCCTCGCCCGACATCGCAAATACCCTCCTCAGTAGGTCCAATAATATGAACTAGGAAGACGCAACGACATTTGTCACCGATAAGGCTTTTTGGAGGAAGCCATGAGTAAGTGGATGGCGTGCCTCCTCTGGTGATGAGGAATTGATGAACATTAAGGAACCATCAAGACGGACGGGGTGACCTCATTGGAGGTCGCGCTTCCTCTGGTTGGTGATAGCGGTACAGGTGGAGTATGAGGACATGGGAACGAGAGTCTCAAATCTGGATAGCCAGTCCTCAAACATCATCGAAACCCCCAAAAAAGTACATCGGATGACGTCGAAAGATGGATTGGGAATTTTGGCTCCAAATTTGTTATTTTTGAAGGAGAAATGGGTATGTGTTGGATTAAACGGGACTTGGGCTTATCTTGTGTGTTCAAGCCCATTTAAGTATACTGCTCACATTATGGATTTTATTGGTTAACTATGGGAATTAAAGATAAAATGGTTCAAAATTTCACTTTTAATTCCTTTGGCCCGACAAACGGGCTTGGGATATATTGGGCTTAGAGTTTGGATCACTCCCTGAAGAAAAATTTAATTTTTTTTACACTAAATTTTTGGTAAAGATAATTTTGGAGCAAAGACAAAGTCAAAATAAATTTCAAAATATTTGTCGATTTGGCACGGCCTTTTGCAGTTTTCCCCGAAAGCTTGTGGACGAGATTTTCTGAAGGAGCACAGAGTGACATGAAGTATGGCCCAAGGGATGAGTTGAATTGAGCAAGATAAAAGGGGGGATTCAAATTTTGAATTATTCTTTGTTTTAGGTAACGAATTACTATATATATATATATATATATATATATATATATATATATATAAATATTTGGGGCCAAAGACTTGTACAAAATTAAGAGAACGAGTAAAAGGAAAATTGATAACATTTATATATATATATATATATATATATATATATATATATATATATATATATATATATATGTTATCAATTTTCCTTTTACTCGTTCTCTTAATTTTGTACAAGTCTTTGGCCCCAAGTCATGTAATGCCTATTTAAAGAGGCTTTTATTATCTTGTAATACTTAATTAATGCTAAAAGATTTTGAGAGAGTAGCTTTGATCGGAGAGGTTGAATTTTCTTTTGCTACTGTTCTTCAGTTGTGTAGTGTTTACGTCACATAGGAGCTATTGACAATGAACTCAAAAAATACTTCTTAAATGCAATTACGAACGTCTCTTAAAATATGATAAAAGTTAATGTAGATAGTTTTGCACTGATGAAGATTTTTATGTACAATGTATAAATTTAAAATGTTTGCCACATAAGAAACAACATTGTTTTGGTAGACTAAGGCCAACTCCAACTAATGTTTCTATCATCCATCTTTTCTATCTTAGAAATAGCAAAGGCAAAAATATTTATCCAATGGGATTTCTTATCTGAGAGTGAATATGACGTGGGTAGTGAGTCATATAAAACTTTCTAAAGGTGATTTCAAGATGTAGAAATCCTTAAGCGGTTGGACAATATGACATGGAATACTGTTGATTAACCACGTTCCTTTTGGTAGATTAAAGGTTATTTTGGATTGGTTAAAGTTTGTATAACTGCTTTGAAAATCTGCCACGTCAAATAGATGGATTAGATTGTTGGAGAAAAAAAATTAAAGGGGCTTTATATGACATTGAAATAGATGAAAATTAGACACGGTTGATTTCTAAATGCCTGTGCCAACTAGGATAGAAATATTTTTGGAAAGAGAGAGATTGGAGAAGGCCTTACTATAGGTGATTGGACAAAATGAGTTTTGGTGAAGCCTATCTTGAAACCCAACAGCTGGGAAAAAAATGCCAGAATTTTTTAAACTGATTGATGGCTATATCTAGTGTTCGGGCAGCAAGACATTTACCCCCACTGAAGTCAACACTCGTCACCTTACACAGTGATTAAAATGTTAAATCATATCCTTATCCAAACCGGCTTGTTGTAATTGTCAATTTTTATTTTGTTTTGTTAGTATTAATTTTCATATAAGAACTCTGTGCTTTATTTGTCACATTAGTATTGTTTTGTCTATACATTCTTTCAAGTTGCGAGTTGATGGTAACCGACCATCTAAGGTGCGTCATCTTCAAAATCAGAAGTGATGAGGTCAGCATCATTTCTCTTCTCCTTCATAATATTCCTTTCAATTGTTCAGTGGGAAATAGTAGGCTTGATGTCATCCCCAATATTTACATTAGCCATTGGATAATGGAAACACCCATTGAGGAGAAATATAGTTCAGAACAGAACAAAAATGGTGGAGGTTGATTCGACGGTTGCTTTCTTAGTTGGCTTGAACGAGTCAACGGGCACGTGACCCACCTGGGATGTATTCCAGTACTACTCAACACTCGTCGAACTTATAGTAATCCCTCATTTGAACTAAGTGTGTCTAGCGAACTTTACACCATCCTTAATGCTTTTCCCACTTCCCGACTCATTGTTCATCCGATTGTCTGTGGATGCGAACAAATTTGGTGAGAGCCTTCTATTAAATCGTTCACAGGTTGGCTCGATGATCTGGGGTTCCGCATATGCATTTACCGCATTGAAAGACGTGGCAATTTTTTTTCATAAAACCGAAAGTTGTTAATCGGAAGCCTCCAACCAACGCTAAAGTAACACGTCCTCCTTAGTAATGAAGCTCTTCTTTCGGGGCCTAACACTCATGGAAGTTCGGGATTTATTTTATTGTAGTGAGGTGGGAAAGAAACACAAATATTAAGTTGGTTGAGATATTGACTATATTTGAATGTGATAATTATTTATTTATTATTATAGAGTATATATATAGTTATAAAGAAGATTACTTCTATTTTAACATAATTTTTTACATATTTTTTTACCGAAATTACACATGACAGCGTGTTATTGGTCTGTTCTTTGGTCCCACTGGCGTGGGCCCCACAAAAGAACCAATAGAAACCCTCCACCTCATTCGGAAATTCCACTTTCGGTCAAAAATTCTGTCCCAATATCATTTTCGTATAAAGAAACTAGCAGTTTGAAAGGAGCCATTGAGAATAGCTACCATCCGGGTGACAAGGCCTTTGAAGCTCAAAGCCTTACAAGCGACGTAGTTTTTGACGCCCGAGGTCCTTGTTAACAACAACGGCTAGTTTCCAGGCAATTGCAAAAATGGGTCAAAGCTAAATATGGCCCATTTAGGGTTGGAGTCCGTCTTATACTTCCTCAAATGCAAAAGATAAGACATTTGCATGAGAGAAGATTACATGGTGTCAAAAGATAAACAAATTGATAAGTGGTCTTGTTCGGCCAAGCATTTGTTGGTGTGTGTTGTTTTGTTTTGTACATCTATGGAATGATGCAAACCATAGGGTAAGGGGTGCGTCAAAGAATGATTCTAATAGTAGCTTTTAATGATATTTATTTATTAATTATACTCAACTTTATTTAACTACTAAGGTCATACCTAATGTACAAGGCTCCTGCATAACTGCAGGTCTGAGAAATGTAGATGTCGGCTTGCCTTCCCCTTATATATGTACAGACTACTTTAGGGATAGCTTGGTACATTTTTCTTATGGAAATTTGGGTAAATTGGTATTGAAGTGAGATCGTTGTTGTGTAATTAATCGATATGGGTTTCTTGTCAAAGGGCGTTTACTCATGTTGAACAATGCCGGTGTGTATGATGAAATCGCCAATGGTTATTTGTGTGGCTAAAAGATATTGAGGAGAAGGCAAAACAGTTGACTTGTGAAATTTTCTACTGGTATATCTAGGCATTTGAATACAGAAGTACGAAGAGTGTTGTAAGAAGGTAGTTGATTTCGAAGAAGAAGTCACTTTCGAAGTCGGAATACGAAGTAATGAAGCGCGATTATGACAATTGCTTGGACAAACGTCTCATTGTCGAGTTGGAATTTGCGTCTGCTTTACCACACTATCCCGCATCATTTCAATGGGTCTCAGTTAGGACTCCCTTATTGTCCTTGTTCATTTGGACATAAAAGGAAGGAGTCATGCTCCATTAAGGAAGAGTGGTGGTATGGAGATAAGGTATTATGAGGATGACGATTAGGAAGAATACACAATTTTGCCTCTTCAAAATGGTTGATTCTGTCATCATGGCCCTTTGATGAATTTTTTGCCCACGTCAACATTAGTTCATGCGATAAAATCGCAACGCAAATCATTGTCGTAGGTCTTTCTCAGCCTTCTCCCTTTTCAATGTCCTGGTGTTGACGGATACAACAGTGCTGGCGATGACATATTTTTTTAGCATCCCATATCGCGCTCGTCGGCAATCGTAAAGGATAACTCGATTGAAGTCGTTGAAGGTGTACTACTAACGACGATATAGGTGGGTATTAAGTGGTCTAAGCGAGTCGAGGTGTACTTTCGAAGCCTTCAATGGATCAAATATGGGGGATTCCCATAATCCCAATTCAATTTGGTGTGGACTCTTATCAGGTTGAGGGGTTGGAATCTCTTTTCTGAAGCTCTGCAAGAAGTATCATAGGCCCCTAATTCAGCTGATGAGTCCTTTTTCAGGGATTGGAACAAAAAAATATAAGGCAAAAGGACGTCGCCGAGATGGATTGTCCTTGAGGAGGGACTCAAGGCTAAGTGAGGCTAACTACACTAGGGCGAAGTCAGTCATTCGAAGCCGAGGGATAAGGTGGAAGTTGTGTGTGAGATCTTAGTGAAACTCTACTCAGTGATGGGGTGGTTATACACAAGTTGATCCAAAGGACTGTTTGTCATGGCAAAAGAAGGATGGGTGGCTTATTTGGCTATGAGAATATTACTAAAGTGACTTTTGGGTTCAATGAAGTTTGGCACCAACCCACACGGGTCAATTAAATTTGGGGTCCAAACTGTGGATTTCATTGTATTGGGCAGTTTTGAGTTCTTTCCCCAAAGATCTACTTATTGGTGAGGAATTTAATTTTTGCCGCCTAAAATCTTAATGGAAATTAATTTAGTCCAAAATTAGAAGGCCCAAAAAGGCTCCATTTTTTTGTTGGCTGCTAAGGGTACCACAAAATTACTCTCTAACTCTTCATTGTGTTTAAAAAAGATTGTACATTTTGACTAAATTATAGTGCATGTAGTAATGGGGAGTAATTTTGATTGCCCGATTTTCCCATAAAGCTTGTGGCCGAGCTTTGTCCATCGAGGGGAGGCGCATGCAAGAAGGATTCTAATTGAATTCATTTCATTAATAGTTTTTTTTGTAAGAATTATATAATATTCAATAGTAAATAGGAATATTCTAGAGTAGTTTTTAGGGTTAGTTTAGTACTTATATTTTAGGGTGTTTTTATTTTAACTCCATTTTTCTTTCTACACGCCTACTTTTACACGTGCACGGTGTCAACTATTAGGACACCCCACCGTGCATGGTGTCAACTATTAAGACACCCCACCTGTATGGGGTGTATACGTTGTTTTAAACTTTAAATACATGGTCTATATTTTTTCACGTTTTTTTAACTGGCTACTATCTATGAAGTCTCAAAGGTCTTATTAGGATGAAATCATTTATTTCCATAAATATTTATAAAGCTTCCGGCCTTAAAAGTTATAGTACTCTGACAAGATTCTTAGGCAGTGGTTTAACATTGATATCTCTTCAATCCACAAGATCAAATGTTTACAACACCATGAAATACTTTAGGCGGCCAATCTCTTATTTCAACTTTTAAAATCCCGGTGGAAAGGATTAAGCTCATGCTCGATCACATTAGCAACGTTAGTGCTGAAGCATGTCGGGCCATATGACTTTGGACATCGGTAATTTTGATTCTATCAATGATCGTGGAGGAATCGCAATCAATTTTTAAATCGATGATTGTTTAAGTATTTATTACAATACATCTTTGATTGTGTTTTGTTTGTTTTCTCTAAACCTAATCGACGTTGAATCTTCATTCAAAATGGCATGTAAAAACTAATCGGGGTGACTTAAGTGTAATAGGTTGTCTTGTACATTTAGAATGTTGAAAAACTTGCTAAATTGGGGTGTCTAAAAGGTAATATTGGGTTAGAATAAAGACACCCTTATTTTATTATGGCAACTTGTACATTAGCTTCCCTGAGCCCTATAAGTATATTGTATTATCTTCTTTTGTACGTAAATCGTTATATTGAATGATAATTCAAGTAGAAATCCTAACGTCTAATTGTTGTTGTGTATGCTTCCACAAGTTCATATCATGGAGAGATGAAGAAGATAGAAATGTACAGTTAAGACATAACACACAAAAATCATAAGTATGTAAAGATGAAAACAAGTAAACACATACATACTCCCAATTGGCATATTCAGATGAAGACATAAATGCATATTCACATATTTAAAGGAGGGCACAAATGCACATTCTCATATTTAGATTTGGAACCAAAGGCAGATTCATATATTTATATCAGATCCTGGTTGGTTTTCTTACAATTCTATTTGGGTACTTAGACTCTAATTTGTTAATCACTTAAATCACAGGGGATTTAAGGGGTCCAATAGGTCTAGTTGAACCAACCTGTTTGTGTAGAGTTTCGAGGGTATTGGTTTGAAGGATGGGGAGCTGAGTTAACAAATCTAACCACCCCAAAGAGATGAACAACACTAGAGAATAATGAGGTTGCTCTTGATACCCACAACCAATAACCCCTTTAAATAACTTTTTATCCCTAGCTAGCATCCCCCAAACTTCATCATGACCAACCTTTAATTGACGGGACATGTTTGCAAGGATACCTCTCCTTTATGTCACACACTCCCTCATCAATACCAATTTGAACCCCATCTCATAATTATATTAACCCACAATTAATGCACCTCGTATTAAACTTTAAGGACTCAAATCACCCATAACCCCACTATATTAATCACCCTTTGCTTTGTTAATACATATTAGAAACATTTGAGATAAACTCCACTAAATCACTATTTAATCTCCCAATAATATTTTCTATATAAATTTACTCACCTTTATAACTCACCCCCACTTCCCCACCTTAATCTATCACTGCACTTGTGAGCATAGCCCTTATTGTTTTGTACCGTATTATTATCTCTCTCTCTGATAAGGTCTGCTATCTCATATCCATAACTCTTTAGGATCTCTTATTGCATGATAATATAACCAAAATGGGTATGTCTCGGCTGTTTTGGACCCACCTGTTACATACTCAAGACTCATTACCCTATACCTGAAATTGGACACACTCGTTCTTCGACTTAGAGGCAAGCTTTAAAGTTCTTTGAATCTTCGATTTTGGCTGTCCATGGAGAAGGAGAAGAAGAAATATTTCTAGCAGGATAAGAAGAGATCTGGAGCGGCAAAGTCTTCTTCCATGGAGATAAAAGGTCTCTGTGTGTGTGACAAAGAGAGAGGATGATATTAGGAAAAAGAAGTGTTTGGAGAAATTAGGGTTTGGTCAGGTCCCTTTTTGTTTTTATCTTGATAAACCACTGGCCGAACCGAAAATAGTTGGCTTTTCAACTAATACACCGCCGGCCTAAACGTGGTATTAAAATACCGCCAATTTTGATCCAGTTTGGTTTCTCGGTCCATCGGTTATTTGAACTCCCCTAGTTTGTACACATGGACAATCTAGTATGGTACCCTGCCTTGCTAAAATTTTGGAGATTTTTTTTCTAGTCTTAAGTGCTAATAATTTATTTAAAAACAATACGAGGACCTACCGTCTGAAGCATCTGCATTTTTCTGGTACTACAGCTTGTATTTGTGTAGTTCTTTTGAGTTTCGAGATTAGGCAAGCAGGACCTAATTGCATGGTATCCAATGGTCTCTACAATTAGGTCGTAAATTGAAAGTGATTTCATTAGACACAGTATATTAATTGAGTCATGTGGATTGCCTATGTTGTTCAGAATTTTTTGGTGATAAGCACGATCTAGAAAATATTCTTTCTATTGGTTATAATAATGCGAGCATATAAATTTTGTGGGTAGATATATCAGGGGTGATCAATTCTCACCTACAGTACTGTATGTCCTTTTTGTTTATCTGGCATTAGCATGCCAAAATTATCCTGCTCTTGAAATAGACCAGGGTCCAGGAGGAAAGGGATTTTTAATTAAAAGTATATATGTTCATTCATTGGGTATGAATAATTTTTTGCATATTCTTTAGTAGGATTCATATGTATCTACTCTAGCCTTTTTTCCCTCTGAGACTTAACCCTCTAGAAACTAAAGAATAAGACTTACCTCCGCATGCGAATCAACCTAATTGTACCCTTTACATTATCTGTTGCATATAGGGCGAGTCTAATTTTTGAACTTCTAGGGGGCAAGTTTAATTATGCAATTATCTCTGGGGTTAAAGTAAATTTTTTTAAATGTTTGCAAAGGGATTTATTTATTTTCTTCGTTAAGTTCTATTTAATCGACCATCCATGACACGCACGCACTTAAGTATATCTTTGCCAACCCTTGTCTGCTTAGTCTGAATACTTAAGACCTTTCAACCAGAGTAAATTTTAAATACAGAAGGCCCCCTGGGGTTTAAATCATCAATACAACTAGTTATCAAAAATAAACCTAGATAGAAAGTTGTGCAATGCTAAGTACTTTCTCATATTAAATATGTTGATGATGCAAGTATCATATAATTGAATCCCGGGTGATAGCAAAGTTATTGGATCTATTGAGAAAGTTAGATAAAAAGGAAGTGACTGGTGATGTTGAAATAGAAGATAATATCCCTACCAAAGTGACTTGAAATATTGTTTTTGTAATTGCTGAAGCATCGCCATATTCAAAGACAGGAGGTTTAGGAGATGTTTGTGGTTCTCTCCCTTTTGCTCTAGCTGCCCGTGGACATCGTGTCATGGTTGTCTCTCCTAAATATATACATGGTGGTCCTTCTGATAAAAAATTTGCCGGTGCAACTGACGTTGACTTCCGAATCAAGGTCTATTGCTCTGGAGGGGTGCAGGACGTTGCTTTCTTTCACGAGTATAGGGCAGGTGTTGATTGGGTAAGAAAATAGATTGGAATAAATTACATATATTCACCCCTAAAGTAATAGTGGATCTCGTTTTGCCCCTAATCTATCTTTTGTTTCGATTCACCCCTAAAGTATACAACCATTTTGAAATACCCATTTCGTCAGTTTCCATTTGAAATTTTAACTTCTTTGATTCTCTCTCTCTCTCTCTCTTTATATATATGAGACTGTGATAAATTTTTACATAACACACAGACACAAACATATATATCTAGGGCACATATATAAATAAGCTATATATATAATGTATACATATATACTATATACGTATTACTTATTACATATATTGTATACATATATACTACATACGTATCACTTATTATATATATGTATTATAAATACACACCACACTATGAGAAATTTTTCGTCATGCTTTCAAACATAAAATGATGGAAAGGGTATTTCAAAACAGTTGTGTACTTCAGGGGTGAGTCGAGACAAAAGAGACTAGGGGTAAATCGAGATCTAGTATTATTATATAGGGCATATACCTAATTTAATGGGTCAACTTATATATTCCTCCCTTGTCATTTCATTTCACAACTTCTTTATATTTAATGGGTCATTATGTTAATTTAATTCAAGTATGTAGCTCATGAAAAAGTTTTGGCTTCTCCCCCTTTCAGGTATTTGTGGACCACCCTTCATACCACCGTCCTGGAAATCCGTATGGTGATACTTTTGGTGCATTTGGTGATAATCAGGTACTATTTGTAATATTTATTCTCTTATTGTGTCAAACTTGACGAAACAATAGGCTATAATTTATATTGACAATGACAGCTTTCTTTTCTTTGTTACCCACCCTTTGGGTATTGCAGTTTCGGTTCACTTTACTTTGTCACGCAACTTGCGAAGCTCCCTTAGTGCTTCCGCTGGGAGGGTTTACGTATGGAGAGAGATGTGTGTCCCTTGCTAACGACTGGCATGCAATCTTGGTCCTAGTGTATGTGTTTAACTTGCTTCGAACTCTTGTTGTTATTGTATATATTTCTTCATTCTATGTTTCCACTGTACATGTTAGCCCTCTACCTCCCAATCCATGTGTTGTAAGGGTGGTTGATTCTTAGGATCTTCAATATGCATGACGTAATGCTTTGACGTTAATTTTAGTTGTGTTCACATGGCGCTTGTACACACTAAGACACGTGTGCTCAAATAGACGTGTATAAGAGGATTTATTGCCCAACTTGAATTTTGAAAATTTACAAAGATAGTAGTATAACATATTGATGATATAACCAGGGGCATAACAGTCAATGTTCTAATGAGTGGAATTTACTTTAAAAAAATTTAAGGGGCCATTTTTAAATAGTATATACGGTACTCAATTCTTGGGAGGCAAATTTGTATTACTATTATTTTTTCCCCTCAAAATGCAACTAACATATGCATTTTTTTTTTTTCGAAAGAGAAGTTAAAGGGGCCATACTTAACTAATAAATGCATTTTTTCAAACTTTGGGAGGAAACCTTAGCTAATATATGCAATTTCTTTTAGTATTATGTTTTAATTTTGAGATCAATATTAGTCTTAATAATTAAAAAAAATTAAGGGCGTAAATTGCTCCCTTTTACTAACACATGACCCCACCCCCGCCAATAGATATGTAATCCACTTCTTCACATCCATGTGAAGCTATTGCAACATAATCTGACAAAAGTACTATGATATACTTCCTCCGTCCCAAATTAGCAGTCGCTATTTGAAAGTCAAACAATATAAGAAAAAATTTTACTTTCCAAATTATCCTCCTAGGAATGATGAATACCTTTGCATTCAAAGACATGCAGTTGGATTAATGTTCTCTGATGGTTATTGTTTGCATGGGTCTTTATAAACTCACTAGTTTCATACACTATTTTTAGAAACATGACTATTAATTTGGGACGGACTAAAAAGGGAAGCACGACTACTAATTTGGGATGGAGGGAGAATTATTCTTGCTTTAACTTAATATCATTATTTTTTACGCTCCACTTTACCCATTATAGTGTGCACTAAGAAATAACAGTTTTTTGGGCATTCATATGACCTTCATAATCCGGTAGGTAGTTGTTAGTAATCTATAAGAGGAACTACACAAAAACACATTATTAGCTTGCGGCTATTAAACCATGTTCTCCTGGGTCTGATACACAATTCCTTGATGGAGGATTATTTATATTTTTAGAAGTTCTTAACAGTTTCCATAATGCATTTATTTTACTTGCAAAGTATGGATCTTGCCTTGTTTTGTATTTCAGACTTTTGGCAGCAAAGTATCACCCTTATGGAGTTTATAAGGATGCTCGAAGTATCCTTGTAATACATAATTTGGCACATCAGGTAGACATCGTTTGTGTAAATGATTCTGTACCTTTTATAATGTCATTCAGTTCATATGGTGAATACACTCAATAATAGCACATTAACACGCGATATGCACAAAGCTATGTAACAAACATAAATCCCAAATTTATATTTTTAATAACTCAACATTAATTGAAATAATAAATTCCTTTGTCAATATTCCAACCCATTTGTTCATATTCATTTCATAATAAAAAATGCTGCAAGAAACCATTCTACCAAGGCTAAGAGACTGCCTACAATTAAGTCATAACACTGCCGTAATTGTTCTATTGGAGAAGTGATATCAATAAAAAATCAAAGTCATTCAATCCTACTTGCATAAAACAAAACAAAAAAGAAAAAGAAAAGTGATTTACAGTTTGTACAAGCTGGTCAATTACCTGAGATATAACATTCCTAAATATACCGTTCTACAGCCAGTACGATACCTACTTTATAACTATGAGATGTGCGATTTATTATCTCAGATAAACCAAATAGTAAATCCGTTTAGGGATAAACATTATTCATTACATTAGAAACTTGTCGCTTTTTATGTTCAAGAATTAAAAAGGCGCAATAATAATTTGGAACAGTTTCTTCTTCATTCTTTTGTTTTTTAGGGAGTGGAGCCTGCAACAACTTACAATAATTTTGGACTGCCTCCCGAGTGGTATGGAGCACTGGAATGGGTGTTTCCCACATGGGCAAGGACCCACGCCCTTGACACTGGTGAAGCTGTTAATGTTCTAAAAGGTGCAATTGTGACGTCAGATCGGATACTGACTGTTAGCCAGGTCATAGATTTTACATATTCTATACCTTTAAGTGGGGTTCATGAAATGAGTGACTTATGTTATATCATCTTTTAGGTCTTTTACAATTTTAATATCATATGCAAGGTTATTCTTGGGAAATAAAAACTCCGGAAGGTGGACATGGTCTACAAGAGCTTTTGAGTAGTCATCAGATAGTCCTCAATTGGGTATGTGGTTTGCACCCTACAACCAGGACAAGGAAGCTCACTTGTGATTATATTATTACAGAATATTATATTAGTGGTGGTATCGATTATAATTTTCATGTGATTGAGGTCTTAACTTTGAAGAGAATTTTTAGATCTTGAAACTGGTATTAGGGTAATTTGCAAGAACAACCTTGGAATTAGAGGTCAATTTTGATTGTGTAGTTGACGCTTTATTGTTGCAAATTGTTCGAAGTTCACTATTCGTCTCACTTTCGTTAGAATGCTTTAGTCATGTCAGGAACTTGAAACAAACTCAATAGCAATGTTATTACAAATTACAAATCCGACAATAAACTTATAATTCACACAACTATAATAACAAAAACCACCTCCAATTTGAACGTATAATACGTACACACTAAGCCCACCTTTAAATTGAATAAATCAAACAAACCCGTTCTCCGAGAAGGGAAAAAGGGCGACGCGGTTGAATCACAGGTGTTTTAAGCGGGGAAGGTAGAAATATCCTACCCCAAACCTTCCATGTCCACTAACCACCCAATAAACAACCCAAGATCCCCCTCAAAACCCTAGACATGGAATCACCACCCCTTCATCAACTAGTCCCTACGACCAACTCCCTGTTTCCCTTTCAACCCACATCCCCTTAAAATCCAAAAAACCCTAGCCGGACCTAACCTATGTCAGTTCTGACTGTCGATCCCCTTACTTGACCTTCGGGGATATTCGTCGATCAACTCCATGTCCCACTGACCTCAACATTTGTCCCTACGGTGATCGGAGCCTTTCACGAACCGTTTATGGCATTTTTTGCTGAAAACGTAGGATCGTTCAACCCTATGGACCAATCATCAACCGTCAGGGATCATTTACCATCGCAGATTACAAGTGACCTTCGCCGAACCGTTTCCATTTCCGTTGGAGCTTCGGGCGACTGTTGGAGCCAGGAGATAGCAGCTGCTCACTTAGGTTTGAAAACCCTAAGTGCTTCGATGAGCCCCAAAGGTAAGTTCAAACCTTGTTCCCTTTTTTTGAGTAAAAATAACATCTCCATGCTTACTACTTGCACCCTCAAAATTTCAATCCACTTATGAAAATTGCATTTCAACCCATGTTTTATTTGAAAATCCTGGGACTAGCCCCAAAATGTTTAGAAATTATTATCAGCCCCTATTTTTTGAAAAAATTACAAAATAACTCCTCATCTTTCTCAACCATCTGATTCTCACCCCAATCTTCTAAAATACCTAGAAACCACCTTCGAACTTCCTTCGGACAACCCACCACTTACCCCAGGCCCAACTTGGATCCCGCACCTAGTCATTTTGCTTCTATCGAGTATCAAGAGACTAGGCATTTTTACCTTGGAGACTTTATTCCCATCTTCGAGGAAGAAGAGGTTGGGTTTCTTTTCAGAGATTATTGGATATCTTTATTGAGGATAGATGGGTGACTCATACTCGATTTAGGGAGATTAGGTCGTATTGTGTAGATGACTTTTTCCTGCTATTTGGGAATGACGAGGATTTTGTTGATACGACAATTATTGGTGGTTTCGAGATTAGTTCGTTATTACATGATGATTTGGTTAATTATGAGTATATGGACCCATTTTGGGTGGCATTTTAGACATGCTTTGAGGTTGACTTTTAGTACCTAGCATTGAGATAGCTTGTTGTGGGTGACATGACCCTCTTTACTTTGTGATTTTGTTGGTGTATTGATTTTAAATGTTATCAGCTATGCGACCCGAGTTCATGTTTATCGTCCATTATTGGGATTTTTTATGGAGGCGTCTTCACTTGTCTACTAGCCACCACACAATGCATTACCGTGGACGACTTCCCTCCCCAGTTGGGGAGAATGGTGGTGTTGCATGTCTCAATTATTGGTCATCGCTATTATATTCATGCTTGTGGCCGAGCTTTTCTTAGTTGGAGAGAGGGACGTATCCAAGTATTTATTTCATTATTGTGTTTTTATTTTCATGTTTTATTAAGGTATTCTTCTCTTTTAATTGATATATTAGGATAGAGGGCGATATTATCTTGCAATATCTTTAGTTAGCCATCTTTAGCCATTTGACACTTTATGGTCATCTTAGCTAGCAAGATACCCATTCCTATGAATAAGATTTGTGCACTCTTGCAATCACCTTACTTTTAGAGATGCATGAGAATTGGAGAGAAAATTTAGGCCTTCGCCTATAAATTCATGTTGTTGGTGTTATTATGAAAATACTTCCGCTTACATCACCATAACTTCATAAGTGATTAAAGTGGATGTCAAATGATCTTATTTATAGGCTCCTAACTAGGTTTTAATTTTAACAAATAATCCTAGATAAATAAGATATAAACCCTAAACAAAATCTCATACTAACAATTATAATTCTAATTAATTATCTACTACTATTACCAATTACATCACAATAATCCCATGAGGAAGATGAGATGAATGGTAAAGTTAGGTATTATCATGCTTTTGGGAATTGACATCAAGGATGAATGGTAATTGGAGAAAGCTGCCTCAGTAGGTTGTAAGAGGAGACAATGGTCATTGAACTATCCGGCCCTTCTTTGGGGAGGGAATCTATTACCATTAGAATTTTAAAACCATGTCCAAAGGTTAAATGTGTGGGACCTTCCTCAAACCTTCGTTAGGAGATTTGTTGGAAAAGGTGATTAGGTAGCCCATGTTTCCAAATTTACTGAGTAATCCAATCAAAGAGTGACACTTTGGCAAAAAAAATTAACTAATAAATTAATTAGTAAAAATTAGTTACATAACTAATAAACAATTAAACAATGAACTAGTAAATTGACTAATTATAATTAACTAATACAAAAATTGATTAACTAAAAATCTCTACATAAGTTAAACATACCAAATTCATACAGAGATCCTGCTTTAACCTCCCTACCCCATTCCCGCCTTCGGCATTCTCTCTCTCTCTCTCTCTCTCTCTCTCACACACACACACGTAAATGAGCGCCAAATGGAAAATAAGAAGGTGATTTAACTCTCGTCTCAACTCTCTCAATATCTCAAAAGTGTAGGAATACCTCAAATGAGGCTATATGGAGAATATTTATAGGTAATGGGAGAGGCTTATAAAAGTTGTTAGCCAAGTATGAATTGTCATAAGATCAACGCATTTGATGACAACACTAACTATTGGAACCTTCTAGAAACTTCCATCTCAACCCTTGCTACAATTTAAAAAATGTAACAAAAATACCAAACAACTAATAAAAGGAAAAGTACATTGAAATAACAAAAATACTACTCAAGTGGGTATGTACTAAAAATAGCCTTCTCAATTCACGTCATTCTCCCCCACTTAAAAATAAGCTCGTCTTTGAGCTTTGAAACTTTTAGGGATTCGTGTACAAATTCTGAAAATAAGTGGGTCCCCTAAAAAACCGTAGCCACCTGGGTCGAGTGGTCTCCTAGTTCTGCAAGATCCCAAGCCTAACCATCCGTAGACATTGCTGGACAAGAAGGCCATCGTTAACCATCGGTGGGACATTTGGAAGGAAAACACAAAGGAACTGGTGGTCGATTTGTTTGATTCAGGTCCTTCTTGGTGCGATTATTTTCTGGCTCCTTTTTCTCGGGACTCTAGGATGGAGTTTAAATCCATTTTTTGCTTCTTATTTTCGGTTTCAATGGAAGATTTTTTTTTTTTAGTTTTAGGGATCTGTTGTGGTGGCGTAATTGTGGGCGGAGTTAAGAAGTGGTAGAGGATACAATTAGGGAAATGGTGATGGGGTGGAATGGGTAGAATTGGTGGTGGTGAGATTAGGGTTTTGTGAGGCGGTGGGGCGGAGTGAAGACGGCTTGTGGATGCATTGGGTGGAGGAAGACGAACCTCAAGGGCATTGAATCATGCTACGAGGCAGTTTAAAATCTCCTTGAACCTATCGGTGAATGAATCAACGGGAGCAAACTTCTTCTTAGGTCCCATTTGACATCGTCTACGATTTGTTATACAACAACAATGACGGGTGGAGTCAATGAGGCTCTGATACCAATTGACGTAAATGAACATCAAAAGAAAAATAAGAAGATGATTTAATTCTCGTCTCAACTTCCTCTCAATATCTCAAAAGTGTAAGAATACGTCAAATGAAGCTACATTAGGAGTATTTATAGGGAATGGGAGAGCCTTCTAGAAGTTGTTAGCCAAGTATGAGTTGTCATGAGATGATTTGTTATGACAACTCATCCATGACAACATTAACTAATGGAACCTTTTATAAGCTTCCATCTCAACCCTTGCTACAATTAAAAAATGTAACAAAAATACTAAACGCCTAATAAAAGTAAAAATACAATGAAATAACAAAAAGTCACTCAAGTGGGTATGTATTAAAAACAGCCTTCTCAATTCATATCCCCTATAGCTTCTTTAAATAATCACTCGTTACTTTGGAACCCTTCCTTCAAAAACAATTTGAAAGATAGTGAACTTGAGCAATATGTTTTCTTTCTCAATTTGTTAGAAGGTTTAGGCTTGCGGTTGGAGTGAGGGATGACAAGAGGTGAAAATTGGAAATTTTTTACTTTGATCACCTACATTCTTTGTCACTTGGTGTGTTGACATCATTTAAGGTTTTAATTTTAATATAGGCTTAGTGTCAAGTGTATATTTTTACTTGGTTAGTGGCTAATGGGAAAGTGAATACTAATGCAATGATCCTAAGAGAGGACCAAACTCAATACAGAGAAATAATTCTAATAACAATAAATAAATAAATTTAGAAACAATGATTCACCTATTGCACATTAAAGAGTCTCAATGTTCCATTTTATTGTGTTTGGGTTCCCAATGTTGTAAAAGATTTTATTATGGAAACTTTTCAGTCGTACATGTTTTTTTAATTTGCATTCATTATTTCTGAAAGTGACCAATCTCACTCTGCTTTTTTAGGGATCACAAATCGCATCGATATTAATGAATGGAACCCGTCTTCAAATGAACATATTCCTTTCCATTATTCTGTTCATGACATTTATGGAAAGGTAGTTAAGTCTCATGTTCCAAAATGTTATCTGTAAATGTCATCGTACAGTTCCCTGTAGAAAAGCTATTGCTGAACGTACTACAAAAATTACTTGTCAGTATGGCATTGTGCTTAATAATGATTGTGCACTGTTAAAAAAATAATGCATCTGGGCCTGAGAAATTTTGGTGGTTACTTAGCATCCACATAAAGTAAGGGAGAGATAATCGGATGTTTTTTCCCTCTCCTGAATTAGCAAAAGACATTAAGTCAAGTCGTTACTATATCTTTGAATTCCACATTCTACATTAGTTCCTATTTGTATTTTACAGAATATTAGTATGATAGAGTTCAGTATATGTAATTTCAATTGTTTATTTTTCACAGCTTCTTTCTTACGCCTTTTATTTTTTTTGTAAAATGCAGGTTGAATGCAAGATTTCTTTGCAAAAGGAATTAGGTCTTCCAGTTAGGCCTGATTGTCCATTGGTGAGAGTGAACTCCTTGTTCTGCAGTCTGTATAATTATAATTTACATCTTCCTTTTTATTATCGACTTGATTACTTCATATAGATTGGATATATTGGGAGACTAGACTACCAGAAAGGAATTGATATAATTCTATCAAGCACTCCAGAGCTGTTGCAAGATAATGTCCAATTGTGAGTAAAATATATTTTCTTTTAATGCACACGCACTTTTTTTTTGGAAATTATAATTTTCCATATGAGTTTTATAGTAGTACTTATTTAGTGTAAAGGTGTGTTTGATTGGTTCCACCCACCCGAAGAAAATATTTCAATGGAAAATTTTAAATTGTGCATTATAGGATTGTACTTTAGCAAATATGTTAGACGGTGCGGAACTCCATGCGGACCAAATTTTAGAGTAGTAAAAAAATAATTTTTTTGGAGATGATCTACAAAAAAATCATCAGAAAATTCAATCCATAAGTGGGTGAGATCTTCATCAAACGTTTCAATAGCCATAAATGCACATATTCATGACTTTTGCATATCATATTTTTTAAATAGTAGAAAAGTTCAATTTTTTTATGGAACTTTTTGTAGATGATTTCCATAGTGAGGAGATCATCTACAAAAAGTTCTATAAAAATCAATTTCTTCTATTTTGAGAAAATGGTTATATAAGAGGTCCTAACAATAGAAATATATATATATATATATATATATATATATATATATATTTATATATATGTATGTATGTATGTATGTATATTATATGTATGTATATATATTATATGTATATATGTATATATATATATGTATTATATGTATTTCCATGAATGTATGTAAGTTGAGCTATATTTCTTACACGCTCCACTTAAATTTGGTCGCAGCGTGAAACTAGTCTCGGCTCACACATTCATGAATAGAATTGGGTTAGCCTAACGCTCTGGCTGCGGCCTTTACAAGGACCTCGGCACATAACATCCCAAATACGAATGTTCTAAAAAGAACTAGGCGGTAGGGCGGGCACTTGTTGGCTGCTTAGCGCCTAGGCGCGCATACACATTTTTCCCTTTTTTACAACAACACCAAGTATGCTTTGAATTTCTTGTTACAAAAGAATCTAATATTGATTTACACATGAACATTGGTAACAATTTTGTATTTACCTATACTTTCAACATTACTAACTTTTCTTTAAAGTCCCCTATATAAATAAATTTCTAGCACTAGACAAATAATAGAAATATTATGCCCAATATTTTGTGCAATATATATTTGATTCCTACACAAAAAATAATGCTACTATAGATATAAAACTGTGTAACATTTTAAAATAAGACACAAGTAAATTCTATTATAATCATTGTATATATACAAAGCAACACTCATGCATTTGATATATATAAAATTATATATAGAATAATGATACGAGTACAAAATTCTCCACAAAATCTGACGTGGATTTCACTTATTCTCTCACCTACCTATTAAACATTGCCTTGTGGTATGGAGTCCCGCCAGGGAACCAATAGCACTACTTTTTGTGGAGATTTTGTGGAGTTACTTTGTACCCATAACACTACTCTTACATATAATTTTTATGAAAAACGATGATTTTTTCACTTAGTCCGCTTTCGTTCTGACTAGCCCTTAGGCAAGGCGCTTCCCCGCGTGGCCTTTAAGAACACTGTCAAATATCAAGGCAGTTATGAATAACTTAACTCGTTCCCAGTGTCATTATTATATCCATTCGCCCCATTGTTGCAAGTAAGGTAAATATACATCTCCTAACAAAATTGGAGGTAACCTAAATGTGCATTAGGTAACAATAATAAAATAAAATCTTTGGCTGCGATCTCTTGCACATGCCAAAGGTCAGCCTCCGCGTTCTTCCCGTAAGCCTTATTCCCATGGCCTGGTACTAGAGTCATGCCCGATGCCAATCACTCTTCCCAACCCCAAGGGCGCAATAGGGAGTGTCAGACCTACATGTCAACTATATTTTTTAAGTCGCAAGATGGGATAGCCTAAGATACAATCGATACGATGGTTGATCCCCTTGTCTCTGGACTGGAAATTGTATTTTGTAAAATGATAGATTTAGATCATTCCTGGCGCATATGACTAATTTGGGCGTTGGTATGGGAAAAATACATCATCAAAGAGAAAATAATCCTAGCGCATATATGGTATAAAGTACCAAAACTGTGGTGTTTTAAGTCATAATATCGAGAGGACCTCTGTTTCCCGTTTGAGATTTTGGGTTTGGTTGCATATGTTGTCGTTTTGTTTGTCTCCCACGGAATACTGATTCCCGGATGAGAACTTCTCTTGCCACGTGCCAACGCCCCATCCATTTAGAATATAAGAAAATTACCAAATATCACTTCATAAATAATTACAAATAGTCTTTGCATAATAATGCAAACACCCTTGTAGTTTGTCAAGTTCCATCTCACAATTTTTACTTACATGTCAAAACAAAAGAGTGCAACAACCTTTAATTTTTTAAATTTGTAAGATGTTGGTTCTTTAAATACAATTAGTATTTAGGGAGGCGTAACCCCTTATCAGAATAATGATTAGTGCACAAAGAATAACACAATAAATGAAATTGTCTTTGAAACTAAAAGTCTGTATTAAATGAGCCTTTACACCATAAATGCTCTTTAACTATAACAAATGAAATGGGTCTCCACAATCAACTTAGTTGGAGGGAGAAGTAACAAGTACCTTGGCACAATAAAGGCAAGGAAGCAAACCAAGTGTGCAATAAATGCCAATGTTTGTAAACAAAAGTGGTTGAGCTCTAAAGATCTGGGAGTATAATCACCAAAAATGGTACTCACAATAAAATCTCACGTTTAGAGAAAACTGGGCGTCAAATTTGGAAGGGGAAAAGATCATCCCCTTAAAGGAAATAAGTGTAAGTATTCATACGAGGGTAAGGTCATTCGAGCGACCTTGCCCGCATTAAATGATCTGACCTCATTTATTGTTAAGAGTACTATGCAATTAAGGCTAAAGATAGCGCATTAAATGCATGAGATATCATGTTTTGGCGGGAACACTATTTGTGGGTTTGAGGGTCGCTTTTCCTTAATTGAGATGTGACAGGATGACGGAAAGAGATCTTTTGTGACGGTTGATGGGACGTTCTCATAAATGTTCTAGTGGTCTAAGGAATAAACTCACTCAAGTGCCACCATTCTCGAGTCTCTAAAATGTCGGGAAACATGATGTCATAAAAGGTAGTGAACAGTGAAATATGAGATGAGCTTTCTAATCATCCAACTGTGGTCTTTCTGATGATGGTTATTCGAGAAACCTTGAATTGTATATGAGAGACCAAAAGACATCTTTGAAAAACTGTTAGAAAGGAGGTCTCGAGCGAGGTTCCTCGACTGAAGATATCTTGAGAGGCTATATGTTGATCTTATTGAATAGAGGTTTTACCTAAGTGTGCCAAAGAAATTGGTATTACTTACTGAACGTTATCTTGTTCCCAATCCTCTAAACCAATTCCCTGTGAGGTTCCCTAAATAAGGTTATTCGATAGAGCATGTGAGCTTTCCTATGTCCTGCCATACATGGTCCTTCGACGGTACAGATCAACCTCAAAATTATTACGAAACAATTCCAAGTATTTCAACAATAAGGGATAATGCATGTAAATCATAACTTCTGTTACAAAATGTGCCTTCAATATTTCTCGATTGATCTTGATCATTGTGGGATGTCCTTCGAGTGACCATGTTCCTTCTTTGAGGTATTTGATCGCACAGTTTAGCTCTGGGCTTCTTGTGAATGTTCTCCCGAGTGATCTTCATCCGATTGATCTTCTCCTGAATGATCTCTTGTTTGATCATTATTCTCTTGTTTGTACAAGATTAGTCTTTCAATATACCTTAGTCTTGGACCTCCCCCTGCATTTGCTCCTTTGTAGAGATATTTATTTACCTGTAAAGACATATATCTGTACAAAATATCATCACCAATCTTTGAATAACCTGTAAAATAAGGTCATTTTAAATAAACAAGCAAATAATAATGACAACAACAATTATTTGTGCAAAGGTATGTGTAAATAACCACACTTGTGTTTTCCCTTCAAGCGATTTTTTGCTCGAGCAACCTGGGAACTTAGTTATTAAGCTTTCTCGGAGATAAAAATATTATTAATTATGCTGGGGGGAATATAATTTTTTTTGAAATCCCCCACCCCAAACTGTTTAGTTCCCCCTAAAAAGAGAATCATGGGACGATTCGTTCAATGACCCAAGTTAGGCATTGATCATTGAGTCGTCGTCTCATATTAAATGCACATGTGGCTCTTCCCCCCACCTTTACATGTGGCATGCTGGGCCAGCGCGTGAACATCACACGATTCACCTTAGTCATCATCAAATCAGAAACTATCATTGCTCTGGCTGAAGACGCGCAACCACTTGCGTGTGGGACTTACCCCCCACCATTTCAAATTCAATTATTTGCCCCTTATAAAAAGGGGTTATACTTCTTCACGTCACTTTACCCTTAATATTTTCCTTGGAAAACATTCCTTTTAGAGACAGAGAGCAATTTATGTCCGTCTTTCTTCTTCAAACCATCTTCTTCATCTCAATCTTTAACACTGCTTTGCAATGGCTCCCATCGTCAAAGGGACTCCTTCTGCTAGGAGTGTTTCCCCGAGGACTGAAGCTCGTCAAGCCCAGTGGTCCATGTACCGCCGTGCTACATACTTTGGGGAGGCTGATTAATTCTGGTCTATGGCAAATACCTGTGGCGTATTTTGGCTCTCCGATGGCTTCTCGTTAGTTCACGGCTATTTTGGGAGAAAAATAATTTTTTCTCGATATTTACAAGAATGCCCTTTTGAGGAAAAAGTATAAATAGAAGCTTATTTTCTGTTTTTAAGTGTAGTGCTATTTTTTCCAATAAGAGTGAACATTTTTTGAGTTTCTCAAAGAGAAAAGTGAGTGAGAGCTTCTTGTTTAAGATTAGTTCTTGTGCTTGGTTTGTGAGTGACTTTCTTGGAGAGATAAAGAGTGTGAGTGTGTAACCTTGTGGTTCCTCCATTTATCAAAGAAAGAAGAAATCCTACCATTGTGGATGTAACCCTAGTTTGGGTGAACCACGTTATATTGTTGTCGTTTCTTTGCTTTGATTTCTTGTATGTTCTTGTTATCCTACTTGTTGATGCTTGATTCGATTCATTTTGAGTTTGCACACTTAATTTTCATTAGGAACAAGGTCTTGGGTGTTTTCCGCAGACTAAGTGTTTAGTAAAATTCCGAAGTGAGTTTTATGGTCTTAGTTGCTTAACATAGGACTATTTTAGCGCAACAAGTGGTATCAGAGCTTTGGTTGCTTGGTTTGCTCGGTATTTTGGTTCGGCTTGAATCAATTTGAGTGATATTGGCATAATTTCTAGAATTTGTTCCAAATGGCAGAAGAGGTGTCGCGTACTCTCGAATCAACTTCTACAAGCGAAGGCTCTAAGAAATGGGATCCTAGTTATGGATCGGGAGGCTCAATGAAGTTTGAGATAAAACCTTTTGATGAGAAAATTAATTTTATCTTGTGGCAAAGAAGGATGCGGGGTGTTCTTGTTCAACAATGGTTGGTTATAGCTTTGTTGGGTATAGATAAGCGTCCGGCGGATATGACCAAAGTCGAATGGAGCGATATTGATCAGAGGGAGATTTCTTCAATTGAAATGTATATCATGGATGATGTGCTCAATCACGTGATATTTGAAACTACGGCCAAGGGCATGTGGGATCATTTGGAGGAGATTTATTTGGGCAAGTCTTTGTCAAATAAATTGTTTCTAAAGAAGATGCTCTTCAAGTTAGAAATGAAGGAGGTCAGTGATATGATGAAGCATATAAATATCTTCAATGCTTTGATCAATGATTTGAACCGGATTGATGTTCAATTTAGCAAGGAGGATCGAGCGTTGTTGTTGCTTGCTTCGTTGCCCGATTCATATGAGCACTTTGTCACCACATTTATGTTTGGGAAGACTACTCTCAAGTTCAATGATGTAATATAGGACATCATTTCTCACGTGGCCATGAAGAAGAAAAATGGTAGAGGTGGAGGTAGTTCATATTCTCAAGGTGAAGGCTTGGTAGCTAAGGTTGGTGGTGGTGGACGAAGAGGAAGGTCGAAGTCTCGGGTGCAAATAATTGAGGCTTCCAAAGGTCTCAATCTCGAGACATTAGCACGGTTGAGTGTTTCAAGTGCCATAAAAAGGGTCACTTTAAACGAAATTGTCCGGAGTGGAAGAAAGATGATAAGAAAGGAGACGCTACTAAGGATGTGGCCGGTGTTGCTACTTTAGACAAAGGCGAAGAGGTTGTTACTTATTTTTTTACTGATCATGTTAATGGTTGGATTCTAGATTCTGGATGTTCATACCACATGTGTTCAAATCGGGAATGGTTTGAGGATTACAAGTCCATTACCGGTGGTGTGATTCTCATGGGAAACAATGCTACGTGCAAAGTAGTGGGAATCGGTTCGGTGCACATAAAGATGTGGGATGGGGTTGTCTGAACCTTAAGTGAAGTGAGGCATGTTTTGTCCCTTAAAAAGAACTTGATTTCCTTCGGCACACTCAATTCAAAGGGGTGTGTGATTCAATCCGAGGGTGGGGCTTTGAAGGTGAAAATGGGATCGATGGTGATTTTGCACGGCACAAAGTTACCGAACAATCTTTATAAATTGAATGGAAATACGGTAGTGGGTGGAGCGGCAGTCTCCACGGAGCCGAAAATCGACGAGCTACAATTGTGGCCCATGAGACTTAGTCACATGAGCCAACGAGGCATGGAAAAACTTCATCAATGAAAGTTGTTGAAAGGGGTGCACGGATGCAAGCTCGATTTTTGCAAGTATTGTGTGATGGGGAAGCAAACTTGAGTGAAATTCACTGTATCTACGAATAAGAGTAAAGGGACTCTTGACTATATTCATTCCGACGTGTGTGGGCTTACAAATGTTGTTCCCATAGGCGAATTTAGATACTTTGTGACTTTCATAGATGATTATTCATGAAAAGTGTGGGTCTACTACTTGTAGGAAAAATTGGAGGTTTTTGAGAAGTTCAAGGAGTGGAAAGTCATGGTGGAGAATCAAATGGGAAAGAAGGTCAAGTATTTGAGGAGCGACAACGGGGGTGAGTATAGAGATGGTGGTTTTCTCAAGTATTGTAAAGATGCCGGCATCACAAGGAACTTTACTGTTAAGAAGACTCCACAACAAAATGGGGTGGCGGAGCGGATGAATCGCATCATTATGGAAAGGGAAAGGTGCATGAGGTTTCATGCCGGGTTGCCGAGTTCATTTTGGGAAACATATCTTGATCACGTTGTGTATTTGGTGAATTGGTCACCAAATTTGACTCTTGGTTTGAAGTGTCCAGAGGAAGTATGGTCGGGGCACGAGGTCGACTACTCTACTTTGAGGGTGTTAGATGTCCGTGGTATGCTCAGATTTCTACTGACGAGAGGACCAAAAAATGACCGAAGAACTCATCGGTGTATTTTCCTAGGCTGTGGAAAAGGGGTAAAGGGGTTCAAGCTTTGGGATCCATCTACGAGGAATCTAGTCATTATCCGGGATGTGAGGTTTGACGAGATGTCCATGTTGAAGGCCAAGGATTTCCTGGAAGTTGCCAATGACGGTGGTGCTAGAACCGTCGAGATTCCTTTGGTATTTCTGAGATCATCAACCACCGATAGTGATGGTGCATCTACTAGTGGTTTAAGTGATTCTCAATCGAGTGATGACACGATTGAGGTGGAGCCAAATGACGATGATTTGGAAGAGGCATTCCCAACAGTTTGACTGCCAAGCCATTCAAAAGTGACGACCAAAGTGCTAGTGTTGTTAAGTTTAGAATCGAACGTGGGGATTTTCCTTATTCCAGTGTTGAGTTTGAGTTTGTTAGTGGAGCCTGTGATGGCTTAGGTCCATTGGCAGACTACATCCATGGTAAATACGCCGCCAAACTGTCCTAGGAGGGACTATCATCTGCTATATGGTTGGGAATCTGATTTTGAGCAAAAATAACCAAGTTTTGAGATTACTAGTCTCTCGGTGGAGCCACAGGTCTCACACATTTGTAGCTGCTTAGGGAGAGTTCACAATAACTCTAGAGGATGTGTACAAACTTATAGGTATTGATGCTGCTGGATATGAGACCTTTTTCGAAGTTCTTTCGAAGGAAGAGGCAGCTATTCGAAAGAGGTTGGAAGGTGTTTGCAAGAACTATTTGGAGAACTCCAACAAATGCACCTTTCCTGAGCTCATCCGTTACTTCTACTTTATTGAAGAAGAAGCAGCTTCTAAGGTAAGGGAGTCGATCGCAAATAATTCCAAGGGCAATCAAGTTGCCGAATTGCCTCCCACTGGTGAAGGTTTTGAGAGTGACTTAGAGCTGGCTGCATACATACTGGTGGTCTTGTCAAGGATTTTCTTGCCTGGGGAAATCCTCGATTGCCCCAGGAGGGATTTGATTAGCATGTCCGTTCGGATGTCTTTGGGTGTCAAAATTCCTTTAGCTCATATAACCTTGTGCTCTCTTTATACTTGGCTTGATCGAGAGCAAGCTGACTCCGCCAGGTCTATCGAGAGGTTTAATGTCTTAAACTACGCCAATCACATGCTCCTTACTGCCTTCTTGTATGCAAGGTTTCTCATATATGCCTGTAGCTCTTTAATACCTACTTCTCATGCCGTGAAGATTCCATACATTTGTGCCTGGAATCTCAAACAAAGTAAGAAACCATTCCACACTCTGATTGATAATGTCAAGTCATTTTTTTTCACCCTTATGCTGGTGTTAACCAGTTTTATACTATGAAGCAAAAATGCGGGTGCGACACGGTGCGGGGGCGATGATTCAAAAAATCTCAAAAAAATTAGGATTCGAGTGTGCTAGGAAATATAATAAAAATATATTATAATATTCCTTAATTTTATATAGATTGTACATTAGGTCATATACAAATTCGTAATTACTTTTATAAATCTCCAACATAAAAATTAGACCGTAACAAAAAAGATTTAAGTGATAATATCATTCTTGAAAAAGATCTATTCTCAAGAAAATTCCCACTACTTAATTTTAGCTTTCGTACCATGTATCTAACTTTTGAACACCACTCGTGTAAATCATTATGGAACAATTATTCTGACGTAAATGACGTCAAATGGGAGCAAGAAAAGATAATCTCTCTCTAAACTCTCTCAAATCACAATATCTCAAAATCAAGGAATGACTCAAATGAGCCTACATAAGGGGTATTTATAGGAAGGAGATTGCTTGGCCTCGAAGCTAAGAATCTAATTACATTTATGTCCCTAAAAGCCAATTAACTCGCCTTCTTCTAAATACAAAATAAAAGGGAAAATTCAATGAATTCTAAAAATAAAATAAATACTAAAAATAACAAAAATACAATAAAACCCTAAAAATAACCCTCATTCTTCATTCACATCATATTCAGTGTCACCACTCCAGGTTGAAAATGTTGAAAGTTGATTTAGAATAACACGATAATGTTAAGCTTGAAAATCCACATCAATAAAATCCATGTCAATGATTTTTAATTCAATATGTAGAACCAACTCTCACACTACTGTAACCCAATTCAATCTCTTTCTCTTATGGATTGTGCACTAAAACTATATTGGATGCCCCATACTGGTAGGGTAGAAAGTTTTTTTAATCAACATTCCTTATTTATGGAATTTAGAGATTTCCCTGAGTCTCTTGTTCATGTATGATCTCTTTTAGGTACTGAAAATCTTTGATGACATGTTGCACCTTTCAATGAAAGTCCCATAATTTATCGCTAACTTTTTTTCTGTTATTGGAGGCTTGTCTGATACATTAGGTGGAACAAATATATCTTCTTAGAATGGTTGTTCTATATTAGTCCATGGATTCCTCGATATTGTCGAGTAATAATGGAGGTGTTTCTCCTTTCATATATTTTATACCATTATAAGGGGGATTTAAGATAAACCTCCATACTTAGAGATATTCATCCTTATTAAGAAATTAGATGATAAAGGTAGAAAAGGATTCATTGAATAATATTAACATCACAAAAGAGTGTGAGGAGTTAACCAAGCTGTGGCGGATCAAGACAAAATGGAGATTCATAGATGATTGAGAAATCCTTCTATAAGAAGCTAGTTATATCATAATGTATTTTATCTATTTATTATTGTGTTATGAGTTATGTTGTAATATTGTCGAGGTTACTCGATACTCACGAGGGCAAATGTCTGGTTAGACCTTGAGAGCTGTCATGCTTTATCGAGCAACCTCACTTAAGGAATTTATTTTATTGAATTGGCATAGAGGATTGAGAGCAAGGAAAAATTGAGGTATGTCTTAATCACTTTAAATAAACCAGGTAAAACACACATCTTGACCTAGAGATCATCATTCAATCAACCATGAGATTTCTCAGCCTTTAAATTTTGGCGCCAAAAACCAATATCTTTTCATAAAATATTATAGTGATGTCTTCCATACCTAATATATGTCAAGTATAACTCACTTAAATAGTAGAAGTTTGGTGAGCAGCTGGCTGGATTTTTGCGCTAACACAAGGGAGGCGCTGCCTGACACAACAACTGGTCACTCAATATTTCACTCAACAATTAATGCATTTGACATATTAGGTATGGTAGATTGACCAACATTTAATCCACATGATGTTACCCAAGTGCATTTTGAGACTATATATATACCCATCTTACCTCCTTGATAGGTAGATAATTCTTTTTGAGAAAAAAAAAGACTACTTATTGAGATAGTTATTACCTGAGCTTCCACTCTTCCCACCATTAATACAGGTACCCAGTTCTTAGTGAGATCTTGAGCATTTATTGAGCTTTATACCTCTTTCTTCCACACTTGGGTGTTTACTTACCTATCTAGGGTGTACTTAAAATTCTTGTCTCTCTCCCCCTCTAACTAACTTCCTAAAAGGTTCATGTATTTCCAAGCACTTGTATTGAATATTTATTATTAAGATATAACGAGTTTAGTTTCCTCATTTTCATTAAGAGTTCTTTTACAGTTGTATTTATTTTCATTAACACGGGTTATTCCTCCGTTTATCTTTAAACTACTCTTTTACATTTGGCGGCTTCGCTCGAAAGGTATTCTCTTAAACATGGACAATGAAAATGTCAACCGTACTCTTAAATTTGATAATATAACAGCATGTAATAGCAGTAATCAGTTACAATGAGGAGTTTGCGAGATCATTTGAGCTCGAAGCATTATGTGGTGAACCTGGTCTTCCTTAGTCAATAGCATGTTTCCTGCATTTGTGGGAATATTTCATATTCTCATTAGTCCAATAGCGAATTTAAGAACTCTTTTTTTTCTATTTGTACTGATAATTGACAAAATTAAAGCAAAATTAGATCAAGAGTTCAGGTATTAATCAAAATTTGTGTTATCGTCTACTTTACACAGGTCAAAAGTGCGCTTGATCCGTTAGCTTGGGAGCTGGTCCAAAGAGATGATGATTCTGAATCTGATAGTGAGGTGAAGCATCAAAACTAGTTTTATTTCTTGTTAAGCTTAAGATAAAACAAAAACTTTTAATTTCATACATTACATTATGACTATTTTTTACTTAAGGGTCTCACGATGGGTTAAAATTAGACTTTGGTACCTCTTTAGTACATTTTTTGTCATCGAATATAAAATGGCTTACTTTATGAGCTTATTTAGTTAAATTGGTGGAAGGGATTTGCTGGTGGTTTGGTTTTGGAATTTGCTGTTGTTCTTGAGTTTATTTCAAATGTTAAAACATGTTGGATTTAACGAATAAACAAATGAAACTATGTCAAAATGGACCAATGTAACTTGTACAAACAAACCGCGTAGTCGCGGGCCTCCCGATTTGAGATGATGACGATAATTTCAAAACATGTAGATTAGGCTTGAAAATAAGCCGTTAAAGGGTGAAAACCCAAACCATCCCCCAAACAACCCCGTAGGAGGCACGAACACCTCGCACGGGATCAATGTAACTTGTGGGAACTAACCGCGTAGTCCCGGGTCTCTCGATTTGAGAATATGACGATAATTTGTAAGAATAACACTTAGACATAAAAACAAGCCGTTAAAGGGTGAAAACCAAAGCTAGCCCCCAAATGACCTCGTAGGAGGCACGAACACCTCGCACGGGACCAATGTAACTTGTAGGAACTGATTGCGTAGTCCCGGGTCTCCCGGTTTGAGAATATGACGATAATTTGCAAAAATAACACTTGGACTTAAAAACAAGCCGTTAAAGGGTGAAAACCTAAACCAGCCCCCAAACGACCCCGTAGGACACACAAACACCTCGCACGGGATCAATGTAACTTATAGGAACTGACCGCGTAGTCCCGGGTCTCCCAGTTTGAGAATATGACGATAATTTGCAAAAATAACACTTAGACTTAAAAACAAGCCGTTAAAGGGTGAAAACCCAAACCAGCCCCCAAACGACCCCGTAAGAGGCACGAACACCTCGCACGGGACCAATGTAACTTGTAGGAACTGACCGCGTAGTCCCGGGTCTCTCGATTTGAGAATATGATGTTAATTTGCAAAAATCAACACTTAAACTTCAAAACAAGTCGTTAAAGGGTGAAAACCCAAACCAGCCCCCAAACGACCCCGTAGGAGGCACGAACACCTCACACGGGACCAATGTAACTTGTTGGAACTGACCGGGTAGTCCCGGGTCTCCCGGTTTGAGAATATGACGATAATTTGCAAAAATCAACACTTAAACTTAAAAACAAGCCGTTAAAGGGTAAAAATTCAATCCAGCCCCCAAACGATCCTGTAGGAGGCACGAACACCTCGTACGGGACCAATGTAACTTGTAGGAACTGACAGCGTAGTCCCGCGTCTCTCGGTTTGAGAATATGACGATAATTTGTAAAAATCACACTTAGACTTAAAAACAAGTCGTTAAAGGGTGAAAACCCAAACCAGCCACCAAATGACCCCGTAAGAGGCACGAACACCTCGCACAGGACCAATGTAACTTGTAGGAACTGACCGCGTAGTCCCGGGTCTCACGATTTGAGAATATGATGATAATTTGTAAAAATCTACACTTAGATTTAAAAACAAGCCGTTAAAGGGAGAAAATTCAAACCAGCCCCCAAACGACCCCGTAGGAGGCACAAACACCTCGCACGGGACTAATGTAACTTGTAGGAACTGACCGCGTAGTCCCGGGTCTCTCGATTTGAGAATATGACGATAATATGCAAAAATAACCCAGACTTAAAAATCAACACTTAAACTTAAAAACAAGCCGTTAAAGGGTGAAAACCCAAACTAGCCCCCAAACGACCCCGTAAGAGGCACAAACACCTCACACGGGATCAATGTAACTTGTAAGAACTGACCACATAGTCCCGGGTCTCCCGATTTGAGAATATGATGATAATTTGTAAAATCATACTTAGACTTAAAAACAAGTCGTTAAAGGGTGAAAACCCAAACCAACCCCCAAACGACCCTTTAAGAGGCACGAACACCTCGCACGGGACTAATGTAACTTGTAGGAACTGACCGCGTAGTCCCGGGTCTCCCGATTTGAGAATATGACGATAATTTGCAAAAATAACACTTAGACTTAAAAATAAGCCGTTAAAGGGTGAAAACCCAAACCAGCCCCCAAACGACCCGGTAAGAGGCACGAACACCTCGCACGGGACCAATGTAACTTGTAGGAACTGACCGCGTAGTCTCGGGTCTCCTGGTTTGAGAATATGATGATAATATGCAAAAATAACACTTAGACTTAAAAATAAGCCGTTAAAGGGTGAAAACCCAAACCAGCCCCTAAACGACCCCGTAAGAGGCACAAAACCTCGCACGGGACCAATGTAACTTGTAAGAACTGGCTGCGTAGTTCCGGGTCTCCCGGTTTGAGAATATGACGATAATTTGCAAAAATCAACACTTAGACTTAAAAACAAGCCGTTAAAGGCTAAAAATTCAAAGCAACCCCCAAACGACCCCGTAGGAGGCACGAACACCTCGCATGGGACCAATGTAACTTGGAGGAACTGAACGCATAGTCCCGGGTCTCCCGATTTGAGAATATAACGATAATTTGCAAAAATAACACAGACTTAAAAATCAACACTTAAACTTAAAAACAAGCCATTAAAGGGTGAAAATTCAAACCAGCCCCCAAACGATCCCGTAAGAGGCACGAACACCTCGCACGGGACTAATGTAACTTGTAAGAACTGAACGCGTAGTACTGGGTCTCCTGGTTTGAGAATATGACGATAGTTTTCACTCCTATATGTAATTTTTTAGTTTGAGTAAAAAAAAATTTGTAAATTATTGGGTTACTAATATCGTATCTTTTTTATATCCTGTTTTTTTTTTGCAGGATAACAATTTATCGTTGGCATTTATTCACATGGAACACACAGAGAACTCAATGGTTTACAACAAGGGGTTTATTCATGATTCCATTTTTTTGTGTTATGGCTTGCGGGCTTTTCTAGTTTATTGTTAACTTTTATGGCCGTGAGGGCTTTCGTAAGTTAATTATTATATTTTGTGATCGTGCGGGCTTTATGTTAGGCAGGTTTTGTATTAGCAGGTTTTGGAATGTCCAGAAATAGAGAAAACTCTGCCCAATTTTTTTTTGCCTGTGAACTATTAAAGACTTGTAATATTTTGAAGTTTATATGTGCATTATTTTATCAACAACGTGCAATATTTTTAATTTGTGAATTTTTGTGCTTTCAAATAATTATTTTTTTTCTTTTTATAAAAAAATTTGGCACAGTTCAAAACCGTGGCAAAAGTGTATCATATTTTGGCACGGTTTTGAACTGTGCCAAATTTTTTTAAACTGTGCTGAATCTGGCACAGTTAAAAACTGTGTCAAAAGTGTGCCAGAAATATCAAATTCTGGCACGATTTAAAAGTGTGCTAGAAGTGTTCCTGTTTGGCCAAATCTGACACACTTTTGAGCCATGCCAGAAAAAAATTGTCATTTTGGAACACCTAATTCTGGCACAGTTCAAAATCGTGCCAGATTTGATCTGGCAGAGTTTTAAACTGTGCCAGATTCCTATTTTTGGCGTAGTGAAGGTAGCAGGTTGGATAGAACTCAAGCGACATTTGAGATAATAAAGAAGAACATTATTCTGACGCTCAAGTGGAAAAGGGTTGATGGACAAGTTGATTTGAAGTTAATGTCTGAAATCACTTTCTTAGATGCTAGTTGATCGATAAGGTTACCCCATAACAAAACTTTATACATTACAACGAGTATAAATAACACAACCTTTGCCAGGTTACTGATGGATGGAGGTGCTTTGGTAGACATCATGCCACTGAGCTCCTTCTATGCATTTAAAATTTCATAAACAAAGTTGATCGCAATACCTCTTTCCATTTCAGGCTATGACAAACTAACTTTTAAGTTGTGGGTGATGCTCGTGTTGGAATCACAACGGTCAAACTCACTTCACACATCAAATTTCATGTGATTGAGTCTGTCAGTTCCTACAACTTATTAATTGGAAGTGTTTGGATGTACAATCATGGTTTTTCTCCCTCAACATATCACCAATGTGCTACAACAAATGTTAAGGGGAATGCAATTGTAGTTAGATCAATCAAGTAGCCTTTTGTAAAGGAGGAGGAAAAATTGGTGAATGTCACCTTTTATACTAGGCTAAATCAGAATATATGCATTTTGAAGAGGCGTATCGAAGTCGTGAGGGTAACAACAATCGAATATAGGTTAGTAACTTTGGAAGATCAAGATGAAGAGATGAAGGAAGTTGTATAAGTGGAGAAAATGAATGAGGTCTTTGATTAAACTCATGATATCTCTTAACAACTAAGAAATATGATGAAACCTAGGATTAATGCAATGGAAAAAAATGAGACGCCAAATTGCATTGAGTAGATTGGATAAACCAACGATGGAGCAATTTGGGTGATCCAATAAGAGGTAAACAATTCTATATCCTGAGTGGCAATAAAATAAGGTTTTGTTCAGTGATGGAAGGGTGATTTATAAATTATGAAGGCGTGAGTGGGAAACCGATGAAGTTAAGGAAGCTAATCCAAAATATGAATTATATAGGGTGGATAATAAAGGTAAATGCCTTGTCATTGATAATTCCAACATTTAGGATTTTATGAAGAATATTGAAGATGAACTAAAGTGCATGTAGAATCACCTAAAGCCCCAAATCTAAGAGTTAGAGCAGGTTGGTCTAGTTGAGAGTGAAAATAAAGCAAGGTTAATATTCATATTGAAAGACCTGGATAAAATCATTTGAGAGTGTAAAGATGTCATTGCATAGAAGTATACTGAGATGCTTGGGTTAGATCAATATATGAGCTTTCACAAGATAAATGTTATGCCTTCGATAATTCCACTCAAGTATTCCACTAGTACTTACAAACCTGAGTTAGATCTCAAAATTAAGGCTGAGGTGGAACCGTTGCTCGCAGCCGAATTTATCAAGAAACCTAAATATCCAATTTAAATTTCCATTGTGCCTGTGGGGAATAATTATAAAGAACAAATTCGCATTTGTGTTAATTTTAGAGATCTTAACAGAGCTTGCCCCAAATATGAGTTCCTTCTACCTTTAATTGATAGCTTAATCGATTCAATGACAGGACATAAGATGTACAGCTTTATGGATGGTTATATTGGTTACAACCAGAACAAGATGGATCCAATTGATGCACAGAAGACAACTTTTAGGGCACCCTTAGGCAACTTCAGTTATAATGTCATGCCTTTTGGTCTAAAAAATGTGGGGGCAACATATCAAAGAACTAGTATGGACATTTTCCATGACCTATTCAATGACAACATTGTGTTTTATGTGGATGACTTGGTAATTAAATTGAAGAAGGAAGATTCATATTTAGTCAATTTAAGAAGAGTCTTTAACGGGTGCAAGAAGTAAAAACTAAGTATGAACCCACTAAAATGTGATTTTGGTGTAACGAGTAGGAACTTCTTGGTTTTTATAGTTGATTAGCAAAGGGTTCCGATGGACCAAGATAAGAAAAAAGCCATCCTTGAAATTCCGTTTCCAACGATGTGGACAAAGCTGAAGAGTTTCTTCTAAAAGATTTCCTACTTGAGAAGATTTATCCTATGTATGTCCAAGATCACTCATATGTTGAGGGAACTCCTTCGTAACACCACAATGTTTAGGTAGGAGGCACCACACCATGAAGCTTTTGACAAGCTTAAAAGATTTATCGCCTCTCCCTAAGGAATGATTCCACGTAAGGAGGGAGTACCTTTATTGATATATCAAACCTTAACTAAGAGTTTTGTTGGTGCACTGTTAGCATGAGAAAGACTTGTCTACTATCTGAGTAGAATTATCAATAGTCATGAGTTAAGATACACCAGTATAAATAGGCAATTTTTGGACTTCGTCTTTATTGATAAAAAAACTTAGATAATATATGTTATCTTTCACTATATACATAGTGACAAGATGTGATCCAATTAAGTTTTTCCTGGCACAAACAATCTTGTTTGGGAGAGGGCAAGGTAGTTCATCATTATCTCTGAGTATGATCTAAAGTGCATGATCCCTCGCACAATCAAAAGCCAAGCCTACGCAGACTTATTGGACATTATTTTTCTCAGGATTATTTGAGCCACAGAATGAAGATATACCTAGTACTTATTTATAGGCTAATCTTTGTAAGGCTAACTTTGAAGAATGGTATATGGAGTTTGACGGTTCCTCTGCTCAAGGAAAATGAGGAGTTGGGGTGATCTTATCTAGAGTAAAGGAAGATGTTACTTTATTATTTATGTTGGACTTATGGTTTTCTAATAATGAGGCAAAATATGAGGCACTGATTTTGGGGTTTCTTGAAGCTCCGCGAAGAGGCATCCATTCACTTTGCATCAAGGGAGATTCTAACTTGATGGTGAAATAAGTGAATGGTCAATATGCATTGAAGCGCCTCAGTTTGGCACCTTATAAAACAACCATCCAAAGGTTGATTGACCAAATTTTTAAAGTTAAATTGGAGAGGTATCCAAGAAGGATGGATCATCGTGTTAATGCCTGTACCATAATTGTACAGAAGGTGGATATAAAAGGTGAGTCTATAATTACGGTTATTCATGGAAGGATAACTCTATCTTCCGTGCTCCAATTATTTTCTATCGATGATGCCTCAAATTATAGATGAGAGATAAGAAAGTATTTGGATAAAAGGGATGACATGATAAAGCTTGATGAGTTAGTAAAATTCTTACTCCTTTAAGGAACTTTATACTGTAAGAACTCTGAGGGATGGATGTGCATATGCACTGGCCCATAGGAAGCTCAAAGATGGTTGAAAAAAACTCATGAGGAGCATTATGAGACCACTGATATTCCTTTATATAGAAGAATTCAAAGAGAAGGGTATTTTTTGCCTACGATGAAGCAGGGTGTAGTAACAATACAAAGAGAATGTGTTGAGTGTCAAGCTTAGTTTTAACCAACTGAGTGCAACATTTTAAAAGCCTAAACGAACTGGAAGAAACCTTATAGTGACTTTATCAAGGATGGATTTGTTCTAATTGATAAATTATATCCCACTAGAATCAGGAGAAGAGCGCCAAGGTTCTACATGTTGGGGAAAGAGATTTATAGAAGAGGATACTTTAACAAACCTTGCGATGCATCACAAAGGAGGAGGCATAAGAAGTCCTAAAACATGACCACGATCTACACCATATTAAAGGAGATAAATTGTATGATCAACTTATGACACTTGGTTATTATTGTCCAATAATGGAGAAATATTCGTCTATGTTTGTTTGAAAGTTCAAGGCTTTCCAACTTCATGGAAACCTTATTCATGCTCCATGGATGGAAATCCACTCTTGACAACTCCCTATCATTTACATACTTGGGCATTTGACCTAATGGGAACAATCAAATGTCCTTCTAGGGGTAAAATATGGATCCTCGTGGAAACTGAGTGATTTACTAAATAGGCAGAGGTAGTACCTTTAAAGAGACAAACAACACGTGTGGTGGCATAGTCTATTAAGGAGTACATTATTTATCGATTTGGCAATCCAAAGGTTCTTTTGTTACATAATGAAGATCCATTTATCAACAAAGAGGTTAACTTGCTTAGTGACAAATACTCCATCATCCATCACACTTCCATAATGGCTTACCCCAAAGGCATTATTAAGGTGAGGCCACTAACAAGACTTTGGTTAAAATTTTAGCTAAAATGATGGACGATGGGATGATAAGTTATCTATGGTACTTTGGGCTTATTAAATAACGAAGAGGAAGCCAACATGCTTTACACCATTTTCAATAGTGTATGGAGTTAAATCAATTCTTCCAATGGAGTTAAAATTACCTTATTTTATATATGACTTGTGAAACAACATGCTTCCATAGAGTAATCATGTTCAATTTGAAGCACTGGATGAATGCAAAGATAAAGTCACAAGTCACTTCAGGATTTACACAAAGAAAATCTCCAGATCTTATGAGAACTTGATGAAACCAAAAAACTTCACGGAAGGTGACTAATGTTGATGGTTTCTATGAACCATATTAGTGGAATCCATTTGTCGAAGTTTAAAGAAAATTAAGAAAGACCATATGTTGTTCAAGAGGCACATAATTCTTGTTACTATTTGATCTCACAAATTATGGGTGCCAAACCTTTCAAAGTTAACAACAAATGGTTGAAGGTTTATCATGTTTAGATAACATCTATTAATTTTTTATTTGTTCTTAAGATTTTTGTACTTAAATTTTACGAGCAAAAACATGCAAAGGTGGATAACAGTTTGTTATATAAAAACAAATGTTGTAGTAAGAAAATGAGTAAATTACACATTCAAGAACTAATTTTCTTTATATTTCACTTTTATAATTGAGTCATATTATAAAAATTAGGACTACTTCACATAAATATAACAAGGAAAAAAGATCTTTTACCATAGGAAGAACCACATATCAGGAGAAATGAAGTAACCATTAGGAAACAAAGAGGCTATATCTTTAGAAGCATTAGGTTGATACTCATTTATGGAAGAGATACACGATTCATCTTTAGCTTTTAGTTTCAACTTAACTGCATGTTCTATCATTTCCCTAGTCAAAGCTTCTTTGGCTTCCGTCACTTTGCAGTTTCACCGTTCAATACGAGTGACAAGCTTCCTCAGCATTCCTTCTTCAACCTTATGATCCTCAATGTTTTTAATATAATGGTAATGGTAGGTTGCGATTTGAGGATCCTTACGGTACTTTAATTTTTAATGAACAATGTGAAGTTAAAACCTTCCCTCAGTTGATCTCTGAGATTGCTCCATTAATGGTTTAATGTTTCTCTACCTAAGGAAATAAGTGGTGTGTTAATAATTTTAGATAAAAATGTTTCAATTCCTTAATGCCTAAAACCTATAACAACTTGTTTGACCTCATTCATTCCAAAGTGAAAGTCTCCAGGTGATTTTGGATTAGCCGCTCAGTCACAGTATGATGGAAACGTTTAATGAACATGCAATATTGAACCAAATTTCAGTAAAACTCAACTGGTACAATGCTGGACATTGGAACCCCATAAATAAATTCATTATCTTCTCTACTCATGCTGGTTATAGATCCATGATTAATTTCACCAGAGGATTCGTCTTGTAAAGGATCTGCTGTAACATGAACAACCACTATCGGTTGAACAGGCATGTTAATTTGCGTTGTTAATACATGAGGTACCTCTGGAGAGATATTTTCTCTCATAAGTTAGAAAACAAAGAAAAAAAAGATTTAGACAAAAGTTAGTGAATTTTTTTACGAATGAGGTAAAATGACAAAAATCATAGGAATATTTTAGATAAGTCACCAAGCCGGTGTATCTTTCCAAAAAGAGTTAGGAAAATTTTAGTGATTTTTTTTACCAATCAAGTAAAATGAGAAAGTCCTAACAAGATTTGAGATAAGTCACCGAGCTTGTGTATCTTTAAAAAAGAAGCTAACAAGCACATGTGTTTTTTAAGACTTCACTGTACCCAAGTAGGGTACATCACCAAGCAGGTGACAAAACTTAAAATATTTTGTAAACCTATAGGAGTTGAGAGAGTAAAATCACTAGGTGAGGTTTTTATAAAATTTATATCTAAGATAGATATAACATCATGAAAATCGTTCATACAAAAACAGAGCTAAGAGATATCCAAAATTTCACCAATATAAGTACGAAGAAATTTACCTCAATAATAGGGGCAATAACAATTGAAGTTGGGAGAATGTTCCCATCCACAAACCCAACTTAAGTTTGAGTTGGGATATTGGAGCAATCCCATGATCTAACATATGAGGCTCTATTAAAACTGGATCTATCTCCATACATGAGGTTGGCTCCGAGGAAACTGGACCAATCTCTATCAAAAGAGGGGCAACATCCACTAGTGGTAGATTCACATCAGTGGGATAAACTGTTTGCTCCACCTCCTCACTTCTGGAAAGATGCAACGATATAACTACATCAAGCTTACTATGAGTTAACAAATGAGAAAGCAAAGTGAAACTTAGATAAATTTCACAAGAGATTAACTTAACAATGGTTTCACGCACAAGTGTAAATTTATCTAGGGGAACCATGTATACAGGTGCCCTAGTTGGAAGGCTAAAGTTAATCATTGGCCTCACAAGGACGTAAGGAAGTGTTTGCTCATTTAAAGCCCTCAAAATGGCCATGAAATCCACTTGAATTTACAACATTCAACTAAATATATAAAAATCACACATATTAAGATAGTGTTGAATAATTCAAGACAAATTTCAAATTTAAAATACCTCAGCAGAACTGGCTAGAGCAACCATAAAAAGCGCTAACTCGGTTGAAGATGGGGGAGTTGATAATTCAATGATTGCACTTGAATCTCCCACAGGTTCTTCATCCATTTGTAATTTTTATGCCACCTCAGCAGTATGTTTAGAAGAAGCTCTCCTACAAGAAGCATAACGAGAGTAATCAAACCTAGTCATTAAATAGTGGAGCAGTGGAGAAGGGGAGATATTATTTTGTTCAATAATTGGGAATGGGGGATCACTCGAGGAAGGAGTGTCGAGAATAAACACAACTTTTTAAGTTAAAGTAAGATCATCTAAAAGAATGAGAAATGATGTTAACAACTAAAATTCTTCAACTAGAACAAACTCCACACTCAAATATTTTTCTAAACTATCAAAGAACCAAAAGTGTTACCCATTGGGCTTCTGAGAGGGGTACATAGGGAGAATCTTTGGTTGAACCATACACCATATAGTCCTCCAAATTTGACTAAGTTTCTTCCTCAAATGCTTTATGATTCAATAAGGTGCACTAGTATATGATCCATCCATCATTTATCCAACAAGAGAAACTTTGTTACTAGGAACTTGGGAAATAGCAAACTCATGAGTTGGGTGAACTCTCTCCAAATCACCTAAATCATCATCTTCACTAACATCAATGGGGTTCATTCTAGTTTGAATATTAGATGCCATTAATTTCACATTTTCCAGTAGACCTGGTCTGATTGGAAGAATTGACTCTGGGGGTACGCTAGCTAGATCAGAGGTACCTTTTGTGAACTTGTCTTTTAGGGATCTTTAGGGGAAGTTCCCTCTTTGTTGTGCCTACATCTAGAGTAGTCTTCCTTTTTGTTCCAACAGATGCAATATCACCTTTATTTGTGTCTTTATTTAACCCTTAAAGAACTTCACTAATGGGAGCCAAAGGAAACATCTCTTTAGGAAGACATTTCTCAGTGGTACTTAGCTTAAACTCAATACCAATAATTGAATTATTTTTATATGATGTTCAATAGCGCCACAATGTTCCACCACGGGTTATACGAGATCAGTTTTGATGAAGTCCCATTGGACAAAACCAGCCCAAAGATATATCACCATGCCTATTTGTTTTATCAAGAATGGGTTATTTTCCCTTAAACACTATGCACAGAAAAACACATTGCACTGAGTAAAGTCAAGCTAGAAGTCATAAAAGGAATCATCTATTTTACCGCATCGATAAACTTCCATAGGGATGCCTTGGTTAAAATCAAACTGCCACACAACTATGGGTATTATAGGCCTTACTTTTCGCTTCCCACGCAGTGAATAAAGGAAAACAACTTGGAATAAGTAGAATCACCACAACCAATAAAGAATATTTAATAACATCTTCTTCTAATGGGATTATTTGAACCGTATAAGCTTTCTCTTTGAAGAACGATCACGTTTTGGCGTAAGGTTCCTCATAATAAGGTCTGTCAATAAAGGCATTACGATCATTGATCAAGGGACAAAAGGACTTCTTACTTTTCTTCTTGTTTCAACGAAATAATCTTGGGCATTTAGTGGTGAAATTACTGATTGGGAAATCTACTGGAGCAAGCCTCAGAACCTAGTAGAAAGGAACCCCATTAAGAGGATAGTTTTGGCAAAGTTAGATATATCATATCGACCAACACAAAGATCCATGTTGAAATGCATTCTATCTAATCAAGTGTAAAAATATCCCACTATGATAGGAGCTAGATAAATATTGACTCCATAAGATAACCTAATTGAAAAGTTTACCAAGGCTCTCTGAGATTGATCATTGGTCTTGCCAGGTAAAAGAAGCAAGACAACATGAACAAAATATAAGCAACTAACTCGGAGGGTTGGCCTTTACCAGTGCTAAATGGTAAATCGAGTATAACACCCTTTCACTCCTACTCCTGAGTGGGTTTCACATGATCTTTGTAAAAGTACTTTATTAATTAGCTAAAAGTGGCCTTTGTGGAATCACCAACGCATTCACTACAAAGTCTTTCCAATTATGTTCAAGATTCAGCTTCCTCCTCATCTAAAGGTTCATCGTCATAAGGAAGGGCACTTCATGGCTTTATGCCCATTAGTTCACACACATCCTCCAAGATGACTGTAAATTCACACCAAGATGTAACGAACGTGTGAGACATATAGTTTTATTTGGAGACTAGCAGGTGGAGTGATGAGCTATTTTTTAAAAGAGTAAAATACCCAAATCAACAGGTAATATGTGATAGACTAACTTTTGTAAGAGTATCATCATATTTCTTATAAATATAGATGCATCACGCAGCAAAACTATCAGGAGAACCACCTGGCATTTTGAAATCAATGTTTGAGTAAGGGAAGTTCCCATGATCTAACCTAAATTGAAAAATACCATAGGGGCGAGATAACTGTAGAAACCCCATTCCGCTCCATAAAGGTAAGAACACCTACCATGGTCTTCTAAAGGCCCCAAAGATATTCCAAGATCAGTAGTTACCCTTTCATAAAGTCTCAAAACATAAAATAAACCCACGATACCGCCCAACAAGAGCCAGACTAATTCAAAATGGACTAAAAGTCATGAGATAAAATGTGCTTAACCGATCGATCAAGCAAGCATAAGAACCATGACCGATTGGTAATTTACCCTAGAAATTTGCCTATAAAAGGAGGCCCTTATCAACCAATTGAGGACATTAAGTTCACATCTTGAATAAAGAACACCCAGCCCAAAAGACATTTTCTATATTGATAATCCCCTAAACTCTACCCATTTCTCTCCAAAACTCCTTTCAACCTTAGATCTAAAACTCCAATTCCAAGACGTAACTCTCCTTTCATTATCCATACCTCAAAAAAACAAAATAACCCATTTCACTTCCTTTTCACCTATTTCCTTTTTAATGTACTTTTCTTCTTAATTAACCAAGATCCATACCAAAAAGAGTTGATTCCAACCCGAAATGCCGCAAAAACGAAAAGGAGCACGTGCTACATTGCAAGTACCATATTTTCTTATATTCTCATTTTAAGGTCTTAATACAAATGGGTGGTGTTGTGCTGAAAAACTACCACAAAGCTATTTTTTAGTATTTATCTATTTTATGAGACTTCATCTCTTTCCATAGATCATCTTTGAACTACATTGACTTTGATTCTGCCTATGAGGGATAGAAAATCACGGACCTTGTAAAAGAGTATGACAAAAAATCATCTGTAGATATGGAGTGCCATTTGAACTAATGCATTTTGAAGTAGAAGTCACGGACCATGTAGAAGAGTATTTAATCAAAAGAAAAAAGTCATTTATATATTATCCTCAAACCAACGACATTGTGGAATCAATGAACAAGAACATGAAATCAATACTGGGCAAGATGATCAAGGGATACCGAGACTGGGTTAATTGTATTTCTTACGCACTATGGGATACAAAATTAATATTAGAACACCTATTGGGGATATTACTTACTCTCTCGTATATGGGATGGAAGTAACGTTACCGATAGAGATGAAAATCCCTTCCTTGAGGATACTGCTAGAAAATCAAGTCTCTGAAGTGGATTGGATAACAAGTAGGTATAAAGATCTCGCACTGCTAAATGAATGACAATTACGAGCACGGTATCACATTCAAGGGGTACCACAAGTGGATCATCAGGGCCTTAAATAAAAAAAGTCAGGATTTAAGGAGTCAAATAAGGAGACCTCATATTAAAGGAGATCATTAAACCCTTATGGGACCCTTAGGCATGTTTCTTCCTAACTGGACAAGGCCCTATGTACGGATAAACTTCCAAATAGTGTCAATTTTAATGTTTTGGCATTATTTCGGATAAAACCCAATTTGATTCATAGGATAGACTTTATGGGTCATGATTCCCTTAGGTCTATGATGTTGTATTGAAGACGTAGAAGCTAAGCTTCAAAGATAGGTCATACTGCATTTTTGCTCCATGCTTTATGTCTTCATATCCACCTGGATTTTTTAGATTCTCCCATGTATGAATGCATAATGGTTTATGCTTCTTAATTTTTTTATAAGAATGTTGTTTTATTTAAAATTAATTTTAAAATGATTTTTATAAATCTTTTTGGAGTTAATCCGAGTTTAAAGTCGTATGAACTAAGTCTTGCACTTTATTTAGTTCAAATGATATTTTACCTTGTTCAAACGACATTGTGCTATTGTTCAAACGACATAAAATTCTCGTTCTAATGAGATACTGATTTCACAAATGACATGATGATTTCATTCGAACGACGTCCCGTCTTAAAAATTGTATTTTATTATTTAAGGCGTCTTTGTCTCAGAAAAAGGTGTGTAGTATTGAACATAAAGAAATATGTTTTCTACAAATTGTTTCCAAAGTTTTCAAAAGAAAAAACATCCTTATTTGTTTTAAGATCCGAGTTTACATAATCCATATGTCATAGAGATCTTGGTTTGCACCACTATTTGTTTCTTCCATCATTTTAAGAACTTATTTTCATAAGGTGGTCTCCATATGTGATGATTGTAGTGAAAAAGCGATGGACTCTATGTTCTGAATCATAGACGGTTGATGTCGCTGCATCGGTGGATACCGAGGCATATGTGGTCTCGTATGTTGTGGACCTTGTGCAAGTGAACTTCGACATGGCAATGCGGAGGAGCAGTTGGATAGAAAAAGAGGCATCAAGGCTTGTGGGGAACAAGTCATTGAGTAAGACTGTATTCTTCCTTTGTAATTTCTATAATATTGTTATTGTCAAGCTTGGGTCGTCTGAGATTTTTTTTCTTAGTGGTTTCCCCGCATATCGGCGTTATGAACTTTCTTTACTTTATTTTCTTAATCTCACTAGATGCATGTTTATGATTAAGAAGATAAAATTGGGTTAATTGAAATTTAGTTCACAAAATTTGGTGTATTATAAAATTGGGATTAAAAAATATTATCTTTACCAAAAGCACATACACATAAGAGCCTCCTCAAATTGGTATCAGAGCTAGAACACTGGGTTACCATGTGAGTGATCCCATGTATCTTTAGGTATCAATTTCAAAATATTTGATGACTTTAGAACACCTATGTTTGATGGGTCGAATTATGTGAAAGCGTAAGAAACCCCCGTATGGTGATTTTCTCAATTTAAAATCAAAGTTAATTTCCTTTTGTATATAAAACTCAATGAATGATGTGGAAGCGTTGAAAGATGATGGTTCAACAACAATTAAACAAAACCAAATTTTAATTTCTTCAAAACAAATTAAAATAAGTTAATCCAAGTCCTAGAATTTGCCTAAGTCATAATTTTCAATTATCCAAAGTTAGGCGAAACCAATTTTAGCAAATGACTTGAATAAACCAAATTTACCCAAAAATTAATTTAGTCCCAAATTAAATGAGTGTGATAATTAAACCGAATTTTATCTTGGATTAAACCTAAAGCATGGATTCTAAATTATTGTGCAAGATAAAATAAACAATATCACACTACGCCGCGATGTACGAGGAAAAACCCAAGACGGGAAAAAACCTCGGACGGCCCTAGCAACAAGTCCACTAGATATGGAATTACAATTACAAGACAAAAGACTTACATCCTCGACTCGAACCCTCTCAAGCCTTGTTTCTCCTTCTTGTAGAAACCTCTTCCTAGCGGACAACCACGGAGCTCCACCGCGATCTCGGAATCCACCGATAGGACTTTGTATGGTCACCGTCACCCAAGCTTGGAGCCTTTCTCCAAGTGAGTAATACCGCAACAAATTTCTTCTTCTTTGTGATGGGATGTAGAAGGAAACCCGAAACGTCTCTTTTTCAATTCGGTAGAGAAAACACTCAAAACTTGATCTTTTTCATGGGATGTAAACACTAGAGTGTGTAGGATTTTTCATTAAAGAATAACACTCAAAACTTGATCTTTTTCCTTAAACAAATTTTCTATCAAAACACTCTCTAGGAGTTTGTATGGTATGAAAAAGATACATTTTCAAAAATGATTCCCGTCCTTAATAAAGCCTTAAAAAATCAGTTAAGAAACAAGTGGGGAAATGGGGTGAAAACTGCCAAAAACTGCTCAAAACTGTTCCCGCCTGGCATCTCGTTCGAACGAACTTGACTCTCGTTCGAATGAGACTTCTAACGAGCGACCAGACTGGGCTCGTTAGATATCTCGTTAGAATGACCAAACTCGTTCGAACGACATATCGAACGACTGACCAGTTTAGGTTCGTTGGCAAACTCGTTCGAACGAAACCTGGTTCGAACGAAAAACTCGTTCGAACGAGACTTCGAACGACTTCCAGAAATTTTTGATAAATTCAATTTTTGGCCCAGAAATTTTATGTACTTTATTTTAAAGTATCAATTAAATTATTCTGAAAGTAAAACATGGTTTTTTATTAAATCTAACACCCAAATAAAATTTTGTTCCAAGCTCCTATATAAATATAATTACATTCATACCTTGGGAGCATGGAACCTTAGTTGATGACGTAGAAACGAGGCACGCAAACCGGCATTTTGATGAAGCTTTAAATTCTTTGCCGCTACGTCTTCAATACATACTTCATAGGCTTGAGAATATTACAATTAAATACTACCCTATGAATAAATGTTTTTTGTCCGGAATTGAGCCAAAACTACATATGGACTCAATTAGAAATTTGTGTCCTTACAAATCTCCCCCTTTGGCTATTCCGGGACAAAAACCAAACAAAAAATCCTAAAGGGCCGTCAAGCTCACTAGACTCAAAACATAACCCGCCCAAACTTGACTCAACCCAAGGATCAAACGCTTTGCCATTAAACAATGCTGCTTTAGTAGAATACCTGTACACTTAAGCAAACTCATCAAATGCATAGGGAATATCACAATACTAAATGCAATTAAATAATTACTCCCCCTAAAATAATTCTCCCCTTTATCAAACAAATGACATTTACTTAGAAAGACGTCTCCCCCTAAGATAAATCTCCCCCAAACTAAGATACAATAATAATAGGTTTAGATACCATTTCTCCCCCTATCATCATTCTCCCCCTTTTTGTTCAGGAATAGACACAGGTTAAAGAATTAAAACAGCATGTGGAAGCTTAAAGTGAAAAGACATGAAAGCATATGGGCAATAAAAGTAAGGCAAAGACAAATAAATATCATATATATAGATACTAAAAATATACCAATAGAGCACTTGCATATATATATAGATATAAACACACACATGACACAAAATACAATAAGTTTGGACACTCGTATGGCAAAAATGTGTCATATGGAAACGGAAGTGTAGGGGTGTGTACTAGCAACAATTAAATTTAGACCCAAACACTTAAGAAACGTTCACGGAGTTCTCATTTGAATGCAAACTTCATCACAGTTAAATATAACCTCATGTGACAATATAAAGATTGAACTCAATGAACAAACATACACAATGCATACAAGCCTAGCATGATGATGATTCTACAAACCAAATAGAGTCATGACATTAAAGACAATTAGGATAAACGGACATTGTGCAAACCGTTGATATACCATCCAATTCTCCCTCAATGAGCATATATATTCTTTTGTTTTTGAATGAATATATCAAACAAACATAGGCCTTGGCAATTGCTTTCTGTTTAATGCCAAATATTCTGTTTTTAGGCCTTTGGATCACGTATTTCTTTTAGATCCAATCAACGGTGGCTTACTATCGCAAAGGATTTAATTCATCCTTTCGGATCCCTTCCCCGTGCATATATTAATTTATCATGTTTTCATTTTTCACACAAATCTCACATGCAACGGATTTTGACATGCACTAGTCCTCCTAGGTCATAGATATGTAGATGACTAGATTGATAGGAGAACACCTCAAAAATCTCAAATATAACATGGGACATTAAGATTTCAAAAGAGCTCGTGCATGTGTGAAAAGAGGCATATGAAAATAGAATCCATTTAATCAATACAAAATCCAACTACTCCATATAAAACATGGTAAAGAACATTTTAAGGATTGAAAATCTAAACCAAAAGTTCTAGCCACGTGGGAGCGTAAATGATGGGATTCAAACACAAATATATGCCACATAAAGTGTGTCAAACAAAAATACACACAAAACAAAATCTTTTTGAGTTTTTAACATTTTTAACCAAAAATAAAGATATATACTCAAACGACTAAACACAAATCATTTGTATTTTTCATTAAGCTTAAATGAAATAATAAAACACATATGATAAACAAAAATCTTTTTATATTTTTAATTAATTCAAACACAAAATATAATACAAAAAGATAAACAAGTCATGATTTCTAGCATGTGATATGAAATAAGGCAATGACTAGAAAATGACTAAACAAGCATACATTTAGCATATGAATATAGCATGAAGTACAAACGCTAAAGTATGCAAACACTAACACATTCATCCATTAGATTTAGTAGGGGAGGAAGCATGTGAAAGTAAATGAGAATCAAAATCCCTATTTTGTAAGGCAACCAAGTCGGATTTCCTAACCCAAATTAATGAAGAATGACTATCTTGGGGTGTAGGAGCTTTAACTACCGTGGTTACTTTACTATGGGATTTTCTAGGAATTCGTTTAAGATCAAAACAATATTTCCTAAGATGACCTTTTCGACCACAAAGTGTACAAGTAAGAACATGTCGAAAAGATTTGCCTAAGGAGTGATCATTAAATGCATTCCTAGTAGATTCTCCTAAAATATTGGTTTGGGCATTATGAGTAAATTCATTACAAGTATTGAAGCCTAAACCACAAGTGTCATTTTTAATTTGGATCATTCCTAACATTTTATCAAGTTTTTCCGAACGACATTCCAAATCAAATTTGACATTACTAGAATCTTTTAATTTATTTTCCAATTCTAAAATGTTAGATTCTAGTAAAAAATTACGCTCTTCAAAAGCAAGAAGCTCCTTTTTCAAGGATTCCATTAAACTCTTAAGGCTATTTCTTTCGCCTTCTACGTATTCTAGCTTCACACGAAGAGTCCTCTCACGTGTCCTAAGGTCTTCTATTAAGGCACTATCATCAACGACCTTGACACTCTTTCTTAAACAAGCTTCTAACTTCAAATTTGTTCTTTTCAAATTAATAGATTCTTTATATAATTCATGAAAAGCATTTTGAAGTTCACTCACATCAACCTCTTCTTCATTTTCACTCTCTCTTTCTTCTCCACTCTCACTATCATTAAAAACAAGGGAATCATGAACAATGACCTTGGAAGTGGCATGTGCTATCGTGTCATCAATCGATGAGTTCTCATTATCACTCACATGACTAGCCATAAAAGCCACAAAATTTTTCTTAGTGGGGGAATCGGGCTTTTCTTCCTTATCACTATCACTAAGGGTTGCATTATATGCAGTGGGTCGTTTACCCTCTTTCCTTAGTTTAGTGGGGCACTCATAAGCTCGATGGCCATAACCTTCACAACCAAAACACTTGTTAGACTCGTCCCTATCTAAATTGTCATTACTAGGTTTAGGGATCCTCTCGGCTTTAGAAATCTTCTCGCTTTTATCATGTTTAGAAGTATCAAATTTCTTAAAATCATTTTTAAATTTATCTTTGTTAAATTTAAGAAATTTTCTAAATTTGCGAGCAAACAAAGCCATATCTTCCGAGTCACTATCACTCTCGCTCTCTACTACTTGTTTGACCTCTTTTCGGGCTTTTAAAGAAACGCCCTTTTCGATTTTCTTTTCAGTTTTAGAGGGAAACATATCTAGTTCATAGGTTTGTAAATCACCTACAAGCTCTTCATATTCGTAGAGGCTAAAGTGGGTAAAGAATTTAAAACGGTCACCTTTGGAATAAATCTATCGGGTAGGGACCTTAAAATTTTCTTTACAACACGGTCGTCAGGTATTTTCTCCATCAAGTTAAAAGATGAATTAACAATATCAGAAAGTCTAGCATAAAATTTATCAAAAGTTTCTAATTCATCCATTTTGATAGTTTCAAATTGAGTGGTGAGGTTTTGGAGTTTTGAAGCTTTAACGACACTAGTTCCTTCATGAGTTAATTGTAAAATGTCCCAAGCTTCTTTAGCGGTTTCACACGTCATAATACGTCGGAATTCATCCGGTGCGACAGCGCTAAACAAGGCATTTAAACCACGGGAATTAAAATTAGCAAGTTTAAACTCCTTTTCAGTCCATCTATCAGCGGGTTTGATAACACGTTCATTCTAAGTAAGTTGGTGGGGAGTACCCGGTAACAACAGACATCCAAACTCTCTCGTCGATAGATTTTAGTGCCGATCTCATTCGCGCTTTCCAATACGCGTAGTTTGAACCATCGAAAATAGGAAATTTTGAAAATGGGGAAAAATCCATTTTAGCCAAAAAAATTGTTTAAAAAGATCGTTAACGAAATAATTTATCGCTTTGGCTCTGATACCAATTTGAAAGCGTAAGAAACCCCCAGATGGTGATTTTCTCAATTTAAAATCAAAGTTAATTTCCTTTTGTATATAAAACTCAATGAATGATGCGGAAGCGTTGAAAGATGATGGTTCAACAACAATTAAACAAAACCAAATTTTAATTTCTTCAAAACAAATTAAAATAAGTTAATCCAAGTCCTAGAATTTGCCTAAGTCATAATTTTCAATTATCCAAAGTTAGGCGAAACCAATTTTAGCAAATGACTTGAATAAACCAAATTTACCCAAAAATTAATTTAGTCCCAAATTAAATGAGTGTGATAATTAAACCGAATTTTATCTTGGATTAAACCTAAAGCATGGATTCTAAATTATTTTGCAAGATAAAATAAACAATATCACACTACGCCGCGATGTACGAGGAAAAACCCAAGACGGGAAAAAACCTCGGACGGCCCTAGCCACAAGTCCACTAGATATGGAATTACAATTACAAGACAAAAGACTTACATCCTCGACTCGAACCCTCTCAAGCCTTGTTTCTCCTTCTTGTAGAAACCTCTTCCTAGCGGACAACCACGGAGCTCCACCGCGATCTCGGAATCCACCGATAGGACTTTGTATGGTCACCGTCACCCAAGCTTGGAGCCTTTCTCCAAGTGAGTAATACCGCAACAAATTTCTTCTTCTTTGTGATGGGATGTAGAAGGAAACCCGAAACGTCTCTTTTTCAATTCGGTAGAGAAAATCGGTGCCAAAACTCCAAGTAAAGATATGTATATAGAACTTGGATAAACAACTATTGGGTGTAAACACTAGAGTGTGTAGGATTTTTCATTAAAGAATAACACTCAAAACTTGATCTTTTTCCTTAAACAAATTTTCTATCAAAACACTCTCTAGGAGTTTGTATGGTATGAAAAAGATACATTTTCAAAAATGATTCCCGTCCTTAATAAAGCCTTAAAAAATCAGTTAAGAAACAAGTGGGGAAATGGGGTGAAAACTGCCAAAAACTGCTCAAAACTGTTCCCGCCTGGCATCTCGTTCGAACGAACTTGACTCTCGTTCGAACGAACTTGACTCTCGTTCGAACGAGACTTCTAACGAGCGACCAGACTGGGCTCGTTAGATATCTCGTTAGAACGACCAAACTCGTTCGAACGACATATCGAACGACTGACCAGTTTAGGTTCGTTGGCAAACTCGTTCGAACGAAACCTGGTTCGAACGAAAAACTCGTTCGAACGAGACTTCGAACGACTTCCAGAAATTTTTGATAAATTCAATTTTTGGCCCAGAAACTTTATGTACTTTCTTTTAAAGTATCAATTAAATTATTCTGAAAGTAAAACATGGTTTTTTATTAAACCTAACACCCAAATAAAATTTTGTTCCAAGCTCCTATATAAATATAATTACATTCATACCTTGGGAGCATGGAACCTTAGTTGATGACGTAAACGAGGCACGCAAACCGGCATTTTGATGAAGCTTTAAATTCTTTGCCGCTACGTCTTCAATACATACTTCATAGGCTTGAGAATATTACAATTAAATACTACCCTATGAATAAATGTTTTTTGTCCGGAATTGAGCCAAAACTACATATGGACTCAATTGGAAATTTGTGTCCTTACATTATGCTTCCTGAAAAATGAAAATGAAGTGTGCACTTAAGGCTATAGATGAGCATGTGTGGTTAGTAATTGAAAAGGGGAGGACTCCAACAGTCACGAGAGAGGGAAAGGCCATTCATTTAAAACCTATTGAGTCGTGGGCTGATGTAAAACATAAACTTGAACGATATAGTTCTAAAGGTTCAAATGTTATTTCATTGTTGTCAACCTAGAGGAGTATATCTGTATTATGACGTGTGAGATATCTAAAAAGGTTTGGGATGTACTTGCACTTACCCACGAGGGAAGTATCACTATTAGCGCTTTCAAAATCCAAAATCTCACCACTCTATTTGAAACAATTAAGATATTAGAATGTGAGACGTTTGATGAGTTTTACGCTAGGTTGTCCAATATTGTCAACTCGCTATTTAATCTAGGAGAGAAGATACTCGACAACCGAGTAATAAAAAAATCTTAAGTTCGTTGCCCAAAAGATTTGATCCAAAGGTGATCGTTTTAAACTCTTTGGGTATGCTTGACTCAACGAAACTAGAAGAGATTATAGGTGATCTACAAACTTATGAGCTTGACATGTTTACCTCTAAGAAAATACCGAAGAAATAAAAGGGCGTTGATTTGAAATTCCAAAAGGAGGAAACTAAAGTTTTAGATGATGATTTTGACACGAATTCAAAGATGCGGCCATGTTGGCAAAGAAATTCAAGAAGTTTCTTAATTTCCAAAAGTAATTAAAAAATGCAAAACATTTTGTGAAAAATAAGAAGAACACGGCCAATCACATCCCTAAGAATCGGAGTGAGAATGATAAGAGGGATGATTCGAATATGTGTTATGGTTGTGAGGGTTATGGCCATAGGGTAAATGAGTGCCCCAGTAGACATAAGCAGGAGGGCAAGAAACCGATTGCATTTAAATCTACCCTTAGTGATAGTGATTCTGAAGAGGGGGGATATTTCTCCATTGAGCGCAACTACACCGCGTTCATGCTTTGTCATGTGAGAGATGATGATAAATCTTCTCATGAAGATACTTATATAAATGACACTTCTGGGGCTATTGTGAGTGAACCCCAAGTGAGTGAGGATGAGGATGTTAAAGATAGTGAGTTTTAAGTTACCTTCCATGAATTGTATGAGGAAATGATGAAGGTAAAGAAGGAAAACTTGTAGTTGCAAGATCGGTTGAAAGAATGTGCCATAGAAAATAACAATGCATTGATTGAGGATCTTAGGGAACGGGAGAAGACCCTTACAGAGAAACTAGAATATGTTGAGGTGAGGGAGATAGTCTTCGTGGTTTTATGGAGGCTATGAAGAAGGAGATTTTAGAGTTTGAGGAGTCTAGGCATTTGCTTAAGTCTAAGATAGGTGAGCTTGAGGTGAGATTCAGATATTCGAGTAAGGTTAAGTTTGATTTGGAAGATTGGTCAAAAAACTTTGATAGGATGTTAGGCACCGTACTAATCAAAGACGATAGGTGTAAAATTGGCTTTGATGGTCGTATTTGTCTCATTCCCAAAGTCAACACCATACATGTGAAAGAGCCAACTAAGAACGTTAGGAGAGGTCCACATTTAGGTAACATTTCTCATCGTATCTACACTTGCACTCATTGCGGTAAGAAGGGTCACCTTAGACGATTTTTCTATGACCTTAAGAATGCTCCTTTTAAGTATAAAAATAAAGCCATTTCAGTTCCCAAAACCCCTATGGCTTTAGGAATTAGACTTCATAACTCTTTTTTTCTTGCACGTGATTCTTTCCATGATAGATCTTACGGATGACCGTGTTAGTGATTTTTATCATATGCTAGTGGTTGCTTGATGATATATATATTTTCTAGTATTATGGCATGTATATCTTTTTTATTTCATTTATTCTTTTATTGAGTCTTATTGAAAAATACAAAAAGATTTTTGGCTTCATATATTTTTTTAAAAATACAAAATGATTATTCTTTTGGGTCAAAAATATTTTTGAAAAACAAAAAAATATTTTCATTTTTTGTGTGTGTCTTGAGTTTACACTTGTGATTGTCATATTGGTGTTCTTGGACCCCTTCATTTCATATTTCCATGTGTCTAGTACATTTGGTCATGATTTTGGATGCATAAGTTGATCTTAACTATGTATTTAGTGGAATTGTTTCAAACTTGATTTGCATTTAAAATTGACTATGTATATGTCATTGCACACATGCACAAGTTTATTTGAATGTTTGAATTATCATATGCATTTAAGTTTGGTGAGGTGTTCTCCTCTCAATCTTATAATCTATGTGGATATTAGACTTAGTGGGAGTTGGGCATGTAAGAGTCATTGCTCGTGAGGATATGTATTATTAATTAAAAATCATGAGTGTTCACGGGAAAGGGTTACTAAAGGCATGTAAAATCATCATAAAAGTCGTCGTTTAAAAGAGCCCAAGAAAAAATTAAGGCATTAAAAAGAGCATATTTCCCCAAAAAGGGGCCAATAGAAAATCTCTTAAAAAGAGAAATTAGAACCTCAAAAGAAGAATGGAATGGAAAAGAATTATCATTTATGTTTGAGGCTGTTTAGTTGAAGATCAACAGGTTTGCACAATGAGTCCTACGTTAAAAAGGTCATGTCATAACGCTATTGTTTATTAGAATCGTCAAAATTCTGAACTTGCGTGCACGATGTTTGTTTAGTTCATTAAGTTTACTTTATAATTGTCACATATGGACAAATCGTAGTTTGATTACATTTAGCGGTAAATTAGAGATTTTGAACGTATCTATGTGTTTGAATTATGATTCATGTGTGTTAATTACACCCATTCACTCCATTCTAGGTTTAGTCACATCGATACTATGTTAAGGTGTAACTCATTTATGTTTTTGAGTCAGTTTTTTCCATTTTTGAACTGTTAGGTCTATATTTGTTGAACATCATTCCAGTTGAGTTTGCATGTTTTTCTAGGCTAGAATCGAGAATTTTTTCTATCGTTAGAACGACATCTCAAAGTCGTTCGAATGAATTTTCCATATCATTCAAAGTATGGTTCCAGCGTGGTTGCGCGAGATGTTTTTGAAGTACAGGGATAGGTCGTTAGTTAGGTCCCTTGAAATGAGCTTCTGCGGGAGCTTACTATTTCTGGTCATTAGAAGCGAGATTCATTTTGCTTAAAGAGTGATCCTTTTGTCGTCTGAACGATGTTCACAATTGTTTGAACGACCTTCTTAATTTCAAAAAAAAAATCAGCAGTTTCAGTACCTATTTGCTTCATATACTTCTGCTATTCTCATATGGTACTTTCGGATTGTTTGTGGACAACTTGAATGCAGTTATCTTTGATTATTATGTTTGATTATTATACTACATTATTGGATCATGTTTCGTTTAGTCACATTATTTGTCTTGGTGATGATTTATTCATGTGATTATTTGCCAGCTATACTTTATCATATTCTGATATTTTATTAGCTGGTTACTCATGTTTATCTAGTTATGATTTATGTTATACTCATACTAGATATGATGTTTTCTATTTATTTGCTCCACTAATTGTTTATTCTAAACAAAAAGAGGGGGAGAGAGAGATGTGATGTAGGGGGAGATTTTGAGATTTGAAATTTCATTTTGAGATTTGATCATACTGTTTATATATCATTTGTTCATCCATACTTTACTTAGTATTTGTTTGTTTTGTGTGTATAGTGATTATTTAGATATTCAGATTTTTCACGTACATCACATATAGACAACTCATGCTTGTCGGTCCTACATATTAGAGTTTGTCTCCTGTTTTTTGGGGGGTTTATGGGTTGGGACATAGGTTATTCGGCTTGATGACCCGGCTTAGCATTTCACTGTTTTGGTTTTGTCCTCGAATAGCCAAAGGCAGAGATTTTCAAGTACAAATTTCCAAATAGTGTCAATTTGTATGTTTTGGCATTATTCTGGACAAAAAGCACTTTGAGTCATAGGATAGACTTTATGTGTCGTGATTCCCTTAAGCCTATACATTGTGTTGAAGACGTAATGGACAAGCTTCAAAGATAGATCATGCCGCATTTTTGGTGCACGTATTATGTCTTCACATTCACATGAATTTTCAAGATTTTATCAAGTATGAATGCATCATAATTTATGGTTCTCAAAATCTTTATAAGGATGTCATTTTATTTAAAATTGATTTTAAAATAATTTTTGTAAGTATTTTCTGAGTTAATTCGAGTTTAGAGTCATATGAACTAAGTCTTGAACTTCATTTAGTTCATACAAGTTTTTACCTTGTGTTATCGTTCAAACAACATAGCATTATCGTTCTAATGAGATGCTGATTTTTTTAAACGATATGATGTTGAAAGATGCACCACCTTGAAAATTATGTTTTATTATATATGGCGTATTTGACTCAGAAAAAAGGTGTGCAGAATTGAACAAAAAGAAATATGTTTTTAGCAAATTATGTCCAAAGTTTTCCAAGGAAAAAACATCCTTCTTTGTTACTAGATCCGAGTTTACACAATCCATATATCATAGAGATCTTGGTTTGCACTATTGTTTATTACTTCCATCATTTGAAGAACTTGTTTTTGTATTATAGACTCTGTGTGTGATGATTATGGTGAAAAAGTGATGGACTCCGTGTTTTGAATCATAGACGGTTGTTATGGCTCTATCGGTGGATACCGAGGCATACGTGGACTCGTGTGTTCTAGATCTTGCATAGGTGGACTCCAACGTGGCACTTTGGAGGAGCAATTGAAAAGAATAAGAAGCGTCAAGACTTGTGGGGTTCGAGTCATTAGGTAAGACTGTATAGAATTGGCTAAGTCGATGAATCTCGATTGTCTGAAGAAGTATTACACAGTAGGAAAGATATAAAACATCCAGTACAAACTACGCATGACCTGATCCTCCATAAGATAAAGAAAGCCAACCAAATAATTATCAAATCAATCCAGTCACACAATGAAGGTATGTAGGCAACCCCTTAGGGTTTTGTTAAAATAAATATACACCCCTTCGGGGAATGAACTCATTTTTTCTTTCTTATCTCGTTTATTAAATTCCTAAGGATCAGTCGAAGAGTCTATAGGATGACAAAGAAAGGTTTGAAGATCGCAAAGTCCTCGTTCTGCATTACAATATTATAATACTTTCATTACATCATACATATTCATCATCATCAAATAAAATAGAAAATTACATAAAGATACTCAAGGCGAGTTACCATCAGCATTGTCAAACGATTCATAACCATCCACTTCCTCATGTGAAATGCTCATATCTCGTGAACCACTACTGGGCTTGGTGTCATAAAAGGGATCCCCATCTTGTAGCAAAGAATTTTCTCGAACATTCTGGATCTAGGAACAGTTAATTTTAAAAGCCAGTGGATGTTAGTCTCTCTTACAACCATACCATTTTTCACCTTCTCCTAGAGATAAAGTGTGTACTCTTCAGGTAGGACCATGGGCACACCAAACAAAGTAAGTGGAGTGGAGAGAAATAAAGTAACTTCACTCCTCTAAATATCAAATAGCATACTCACTAGATACGGATACGATGATGTGATTGAATATAACAGACCTAGAGGGGGAGGAATATCGTGTCTCCCAAACTAATGCATTACCCTTCGCAGGAGATAAAAAAAAGTATAACATAGAGCACACATGTGGATGTAGGGGAACGGTCCTAAATACAAGCAAGGTGTCATAATTAGCATCTAGTGAAGATACCAATAAATGTAATAAGACCATACTTGAACAACCACTCCCCCATTCTCTCTCGATTTCCTTTACAAGAATCAACAATTCTCGAAAGATATACTTAGTCATACGTTAAAGAAGATACATATGGTCCTTAATCAAGCTCAATATCTCTATAACCATATGTATAAAATAAAGGTACTTCCCTCCAGAAAAGGTCATTACCGAGAGTGAATGGATGTAAGAACATTTATGGTCTCACCTATGATCAAAGTAATCGGTCCTTTTCCTTATTTCATCTATAAGACCACGTCCTCCATACTGATACCAACACAGGTTCTACTAGTAATTGGAAAGTGTTTGGACACTAATGTTAAGGCCAAAGCACACCATCGACTACCCCTATACCATATCATATTAATATCTTATAGGGAGAGAGTGACCACCACCATCAGGTCAATCCCCTCCTCAATGAGGAACTCTGGAGCAATGCGATAGTTCATATCCAATAGATTCGCAAGAGAAGAAATGCCTCTCGAGCAATGAGATAGTCCATATCTAATAGCTCCGTAAGAGAATAAATGCCTCTGTGGTTCATGTACGACTCAGAAATGTGTGGGTACATACCATAACTAGTCAAACTACAATAATCCTTAAATACCAGACATATTCCTCCAACTCAAAATAGAACAAATGGTCCTTTGAATATCAAAAATGGACGATCACTTGCAGAAAAGCCCAATTTACGGACATATTCCTTTAAGAGCGCAGGGGACCAATCCATAACGATAAATCCATGAGCGGGACCAATCATTAAAGTTAGGGATGAAATTCTCTATCTATGATTTAAGGTAGTCTGATAACTAGACCTTATGAGCTCTATTTCTAAAAGTAATCTACAAGCAGACTGCAATGTTTAAGAATATGATAGGAAAAGAGGAAAGAGGTGTGAGCTTTTAAGGTCTAAGCTCCTCCTAGTTTATAGAAAAAATATAGATTGATCGGTCTTGACCTTAATTGAACAGTTATCCCATGAAATTTAGAATATTCAATTTAATGTTGGTAGACTTGCTAATTGAAATCTAGGTACATGTTTGAAAATTTAAAACTAAGATTCTTTTCCATTTTGGTTGTAATAAAATATTTGCTCATCCATCCTTATATTCTTGTCATCATTATGGTAATACCATCCAAATAACGAAAAAAAGCCTTCTTCATAAATAAACATGCCTTGTACATCATACTAGGAATAAAGGACAAATCCTTCTTTATAAATAAGCATGCCATGTACATCATACTAGGAATAAAGGACAAACCCCTTTAAACCTAAAAAATACAAAAGATAAAAAAAATCTAGGAGTCAGCCACAAGGACCAACGGAGGACGAGTCACCATTATCCTCCTCGGAGTCTGAATTTTAGGATGCAACCCGGGTTGCTGCAACCTCTGTAATCCCGAGGCTTCCCCGAGAAAGGATATGAAACCCAATTCCCTTCTGACTCGGATGCACCCGTCTAGAAGAATTAGGAACGTAAGCTACTCGACCCCCAAACCACTGTAAATGATAGAGTTCGGAGCATTATCAATTATTGGACGCCCCTCACCTAGAGTCCCCAATGAACTGTGAAGATAGGATAGGTGAGCACCCATCATCTGGGATATCTACTCTAACATTGCCCAAGGAATAATTAAAGTCTGCAATAAAGATGATGTGTCACAAGTTATTCAAAAGAAAAATAATAAATACAAAAAAATAATCAAATCAAATATAAAACTGTCACGTAACTCAATGTAGGTAGGCACGGTAAAATAAGGGTGGGAAGAAGGAACCAGTATCTCATACTCCACGTCATCATCCTAAGTGGTGACAAGAAATCTCAACATAAATTATAAGTAAATGCAATCACTAAAAAAATAAAGAACAAGAATAACAATAATCACACACAACACAAGATGTACGTAGTTTAGCAAATTGCCTATGTCCATGGTGGTGCTCTCAGTTTATATTTCTCTTTTCTCGAGAGGAGTATTTTCAGTTACATGCCTTTTGCCCCGCGCTAGGGGTATAATATATACATGAAAATTAGGAGAGTGAGGGTATTGGGTACCCACGCGTTAACCCATTATCCCAAGAATATCTCCTAAGAGATTTTAGGAGTAAACTGGGTCATCCCTGTTAACCCTCCTTCGTTATCCACAGTTTGAGGCTTTCATGTTTGGGTCGGGTGCTCCCTATTTTTAATAGAGCTTAGTCTGGCTACTCCTTTGGGCATGCAAAAAGGTAAGTAGTACCCACAATTGCCCCTAAAATTTTTGGGCCACGATTTGGACTCAAGAATTTTAAATAATGACTCTTATTGTGACCGGATGGCACTGTTGTGAATTGCGTGAGGTAAGGGGAGCGAAGTGTATTATCATTATGGATTTATGAAGCAAATCTTCTTCGGTTTGTGTGAACCATCATTAGAAGGGTTTAAATTGTTGAGTTGAACCGATCTTTGACATTGCTTCATAATATCCAATTCTTGAAACGTTCTTTGCACTCTAGTGTCCCCTCTTGCTCCCAGACTCTGTCTTTCATCGTATTCAAGTCATTTTTAATCTTCATCTCTCTCTGCATGTGGCTTTGCATCGTCTAAGGATGAATCTTACTTCGTAAGTCTCTAAACTTCTTTTACTTTCTTTGTTGCTGCTGTTAGCGTTTATTTATGGTCAAAATATGGCATAGATCCGTGAATGAGTTTACGGAGTTCTATAACATCCCCATTTGGGTGGACATTAAATGTGCCCCTGTTCCTCATAATATTCAAGACATTGAGAATGGGCATTGGATTCACGTTCTCTTGTTATCTCAGGGGGGTCTAACTGTCCCCCTAAATCGCTTATTTTTACACTTATTTAGCTATTTCTACATAGTCCCTACCTAATATTCTCCAAATGTTTAGAAAATTATTAAAGGCGTACATAGTATTAATCAGCTCTATGGAAAAAATTTAGGTCTCGCTGAAATCTACTATTATTATAACTTTTCTCAAACGTCGAGTCTCCTTTATCTGAAAGTTAGGAGTCCTGATAGGGTGTTGGTAGTCAATCTACCCGATTCCCATAAGGATTATTGGCACGAAGGATTCATTATCAGGAACTGGCAGTTCCTTCCCCAGACCGAGGGGACTAGGTATAGGGGACCTACGATTCCCTTAATCGGGGAGGAGTACATAGGTAGATATTTTTCTTAGATTGCTTATTGATTTTCGATTAGTGTGTTGTCTTTATTATGTTCTCTTTTTTCCTTTTTTAGCGAATGCGAAGAGCATGGAACCTACTCCCCATAAAATTCGAGCTGATGAGATGATAAAAGCTTGGAAGATAAGGGAACCTCTTGCTGACGGTGAGCATCCGAGATCGGCTGCTTTCCTTTTAGAGTATAAAAACACAGGAACCAACTTCATTGCCCAACTTGTTGATAACATTCCTCACCTCGATATCCTAGAAGAGGTCATTGTTGAGCTAATTTAGTAAGACGAGGAGGAGATTAGCTATGGTGAAGGCAGTGTAAGAGGTGACAGAGGTGGAGCTGAGTGTGATTCCAGTGAGAAGAGTTCGAGTGGTGAGGGATCTTCAATTCAGAGGAGAGTTCAGAGAGTTCGAAGAGTTCCAGCGAGGAGACTATTGCTCCCACTAGGAAGAATTTAATCTAGGATGATGATGAGGATAATATTGCTCTGGCTCGCAGGCTGAAGAAGCAGAAGTCTGGGAGTGGGGACACTACCACTGGTCCCCAAACTGTGGCTCATGAAAGGGAGAGGAAAAAGAAGGAGGAAAAATTGATGAGGGAGAGAGATAGGAAGAAAGATGAAGAAAGTAAGAGTGTTGAAATGGACAAGAATGAGAAAGAAGAAGATAGGAGGAGAGAAGAAGAGAGGATAAAAAGGGATAGTCCTTGGTTCCCGTGTCTGCCTTGGCTGAGGGGGCTTTCGTCTTCTTGCTCCTCAGCTGGCTTCGGTAGTGCTCGAGAGATCAGTCTTGCCAGTAGACCTCTAGAGGTCATCGAGCATCGGGACCGACCATTTAGCCCTAAAAGAGAGTCAAAGGCTAGACTTGGTAAGTCTACTTTTACTTCTTTACTCAATAATTTTCTTTTTCATACCTTCTTCGCCAACGTTTTTTTACTTCTCTATAATTTGTGTCTTATTTCACCGTCTTTTATCATAGCCGTGATGAGCTGGAAAGGATAAATTTTGAGCTATAGGTGAGCTAAAAAGTTTCTAGTGCTGCTCAAAAATCTTCTGATCTTGCCTTGGATGAAGCTAACAAAGAGAAGGAGGCAGCGTCTAAAGAGCTGGAGGAGCTGAGGTAGTCCTATGATATAGTCTGTACAAGCAAGCTAGTGGTGGTTGAGGAGAATAAAGAGCTTGCTGAGAAGAAAAAAAAGATGGAATCTGAGGTCGCCACCATTAAGGATAGCTCTTACAATGCTGGGTGGCTCACAACATACGAGGATGCTGAGGCTCAAACCGACTACATCAGCCGGTTCAAATTTAAGAAAGGTTGGCACAGGTCTTTGCTTGCTACCGAGGTGGATGTTGATTCCCCTCTCTTTGATAAGCACGACCCTGGTCCGAAACCTGTTGTAGAGGGCATTCCTCCTCCTGCTACCAATGAAGGTGTTCCAGCTATTCCAACTACTGCTTCTGATGCTCCCATCGATCAAGGAATGGTGGTTGTTCCATCCGAGGGAGGTGTAAATGAGGCTGCTGCAGATAAGGGGAAGAAACCAGCATCCTCAGAGCATACTGAGGTTTCAAACTAGTCTTTCTAGGGGGCCTTTGTATTTTTTATATTTCTATTATTCTCTTTTTCTCGCTGATGTAGTTGTACGTGAACTATTTTGGCTTTAATGAAATAAAGTTTTGTTCCTTTTCATATACTGATTTATTTATTCTCAATGCTTGTATGATTTGTAGCCGATCGATTTTGAGGAGTATATCCCGACTAATTCTCGTGTAGGCCAAATCCTTGGTACTATTGTGAGTGACCAAGTCCATCGTGCCTTTATAACAATTTGCAAGTCTCCCCGAGCAAGGAACCGAGACTATAAGAACAAATCTGAGTTGGTCGCTAAGTTAAAAGATAGACTCGAGGAGATGAGTGAGATTGACACCTCTATTCAATAAGGGGTCAAGGCTCTTAAAGCGAAGCTCCTATAAGCGTCTGAAATTAACTTGGTTGGCGAGATGCTCTAATAAGAAAATGATACATTGAAGCGCGAGCTCGCCCGCTTGAGGGATAATGCACCGAGCACATTTATATTGCTTATCCAAGGTTCTTCATCATCAATGACACAGCGAGCAGGAAACCTTCATATCAGTTCTCAGCGTGTGAGGGAGAATGCGCCAAGCACAGTCCCGTATCTTACCCATGGTTCTTCATCATCGATGACACAATGAGCTAGAAACCTCAGCAGTTCTCAGAGGGAGATTATCGAGCTGAAAGGGGATGTCATTCGATCATATATGATTACGATCGGGCTTCAGCGAGATGTTACCAGGTTGAGACAGTTGTTCAAAAATGGTCCCCAACAGGTGTGGGCAGATGGTTACGCCCAGGGTTGGACTGATGCTCCAACAAAGTTAAAGGAGGTCGAGGAGTTAGCTTTCATAAGAGGGTGACTGAGTGCCCTCAGGGAGTTATAAGTTCCCAGGAGCTCTGTTCACTGGTATAGGCATGAAATATCTCCCTCAACTTTGATGCCGAACCCATTTAGAAGGGATGATCCAATAGATGCGATCCCAAGACAGCTCCTGGAGCTGAGTTTAGACGAAGTCGAGGAGGAATTTGCTCCTCACCCAGATGATGATCGAAGAGCGCGAGCAGCTGACTACCTCGCTCAGCGACCTGGTCCTCATTAGCATTTGAATCATTTAGCATATTTAACTCTTTGTACATGTAATAATGTAATAAAATATTTATATTTTGGGCAATTTTCTGACTAAACATATGTTGTGTTATTTTTTACTTTATTGATCTCTTGTTCAGTTATCTTGGGCTCTTCCAGCCGACTAGATATGACTTTTAGAGTTGGTTGTCTAGTGAGTATCCCCCAATCCAGTATGCTTTAAGTGTAGCATTCTGCTTTACTTTACCTTTTAGGTCGTGTCGTCACACTGCCTTAGGCCTAAGTGTGGCAATATCGAGGATACACCTAGTATCGAATATTCAATCCGAGTAGAATTTTTTAGCCAAACAATGTTGGCAACCAACCTGGGTTGGCCATGTTGCCTAAGGGTGCCCTGTTGGGCTTCATGTATTGCCAAGGGCAAGCTAGGAGGTCATTCGTGTTAATTAACAAATGTCTAAGGAGGATCATTACATATCGAACCTGCTATTTTAACCAATAAGTTTCTTGTGATCTTAGTTTTCCATGTTAATAGGGGAGTCTGTAGCTTGGAAAGGGTGCATATACTATAACGTAGTTGAGAAAACCAGCACTTCATAAAATGCCAATGCCAAACAAATCTTATTAATCGGAGAAGTATTAAAAATTCAACATTAAGTCCGTAAAAATAAAAAAGAAATCTAGAAGTAGAATTTCTTCATGTTGGTTGCATTCTAAGCTCTTGGTATTGTAACACCCCATACTTTTGGAGAATATAGAAGTTAATTAAGATTGGAGATTTAGAAATTATTCAATTCGGTGATTTAAATTTAATTAATTTGGTTTAAGGTTTAACCGTACGAGTGTCGTAATTCAAGGTGGGAATGAAATGATTTTTTTAGTGACTCGAATGATAATTTAGAGGTCACATATGATTCCGAAAGGGTCGAATTAGTCAAAATAGTATACCCGGGGGTACTAGTCGAGTGTCGGGACATTTTTGGGCTAAACCGGGCCCATACGAGAGCATTCTGGCCTTCTTACATATTAGGGTGAGGAGACCCACGAATTTTATGACTCTAAGTCAGATTATAAGAGTTGGAGGCTAGGGTTAGAGAGAAGAAAAACACACCATAGCCACTAGAAAGAAGAGAGAAACAATTCCAAGGCAAAAAGGAAGAAGTGGGAAGGATTCAAAGGAGACTTTCACCACAAACTCATTGGGAAGAAAGATTGAAGGAGAAAGATCATCAATCACCAACAACAATCACGAAATCAGACCTACTGGACATAAGGCAAGTGGTTTATTTCAAATTTATGAAGTTATAATACCCATGTGTAGGGTTTTTTAAATAAATTGTTTTTATTGAAAGTTCTTGGAGAAAAAGAATGGATTGATTACACATTGGAGTAGGATTGCATGTAGTTGGCATTTACATTTGTAGAGGACTAATAACAAATGAATTTACATTGGAAATTATGAATCTAAATCTGGGTTTATGATGTATAACCATGAAGAACTAAATTATCTAGGGCTTTGAGAAAAGTTAGATTAGGATAGTTCTTGGATGGATTTAGTGAGGATTTAATGATATATTTACGTTGAGAATGATCCCTAAACATTTATAAGATGATTGGTGATGTTGGGAAGAACTTTCATAAGGTGTAACGAAGTGTTGGATTGGACAGACATGGTGAAACGAGGAAGAAGACAACCTTCACCTGTTCGATTGATCGATCGACTCAAGAATGTCGATCGATTGATGGTGTCGATCGATCGAAGCCTTTGGTCGGTCAGTCGATCGATCAAAGCTGATTTTTGGATATTTTTGTTGATTAAGTTTTCTTTGAATTCCAACGATGAGGGGAAATTTTAGAGATGTTCTTATACCTATTAGGGACTTGATAAAGACCAGTAGGGAGTATAATTACGGTCCGTTCTAGCCGTTGAGCGTAAGGCTTGGAATATGGACCGACGGGGATAAACCGATCAAGTCGCGCATCAAAAATGTGAGAACTGAGTTACAGGGAGAGCCGGCGTCAATCTAAGGTGTATATTAGTAGGTTAGGGATAGTTTTACTACTATTATAAATAAAGAGGTATCGATATATCTTAGAGTTGTTTGAATACTCTGATATGTACGATAGTGAGATAAATCGTTGAATAATAAGTACGGTAGTATACGAGAGAAAACTACTACATACGAACGGGAATAATTGGGTTGTGTGAATACCTACTGTTTTGTAGGATTACTTGGGTTGTGAATGTCTATTGTGTGTTTCCCTATGATAGGATTAGTAAGTTCGATGAGACATTCCGAATTATGCTCGATGAGATATTCTGAGCCAGGTTCGAGGGGACATTTCAAACCATGTTCGAGGAGACATTTCGAACATTACTCGAGGAGACATTCCGATCAAGGTTTGAGGAGACATTTCGAACCATTTGTCCTTAATGTGTGAAATAGGACCGATAATAGGATATGTTGTTTTGGGTATATGTGTGCGTGGAAGATATACCGTCTGAATAATCTACTTATGTGTGATAGTATTAAGAATTATTAGTGCATAACTAAAATTGTATAAACTACTTATGGGTAAGAGTGGTTGGAACATATAAGTGTGCAGCTAGAATAGAGATAAAATCTACTTGGGAGTGATTAGTAGAGAAGGTAGGTAATATGCACCTAAGAATTGATTAAGTATGATAACTTGATTTTAAAGTATTAATAATAAAGTAAGAGTAATGATAATTACTAGACGTTCAGACACATACTGTATGGGCAGGATGGGAAATTTAAAGTGAAACTTAGCTAATGACTTAATGTAAATCAAGGGTAGCATGTAGCGTACTGTATGGGCGGTACTGATGAGCTAAATTGTCTGAGGTGTGTAGATGATGGAGACCTAGTTAAAATGGGTAGCGAGACTAGGTAGGAACGTTAGGTGCGCACGATAGGTGAGAGGTGAGGAAACTCAAGAGAGTGTGCGTGATCCTAACATGTGTAATCAATAACTGATTTTTATTGCGATAAATTACTTGCTAAATATTTTCAAAACGTTTTGTGTACTAACACTTGCAATAAAATAATTTAAAAACCTTTTAGGTGTCCAGCCACAGGGAAGCCAAGCGTGACTTCATTCCAGGGATTTCGGAGATGCAGCATAGGTAGGTGTTGCAGGGCATTGATTAGACGTTTCCTTTATCCTTCCGGATCTAGTGTAGGATCTCAGTTTTAGCACTCTCATTTTGGGACATGTTGTCCACTCATTATATTTGCAGTTATTCTATTATATTGGATTTTGAGTTGGTTTTATTTCAGCCGTGGTTTTCGGCAAGACTGTATTTTATTCAGTTATTTATGATGGTTGGTTTTAGCACTGCTTAATTATATTGTTCCGCTTGAGTTGTATCTGTTTAATAAAGATAAAATTTGTCACTAGCTTAATTTTACTTAGGTGGTTAGTAATAAAAAGGTTTTTGAAAGTGATGCTAAGAATGAATCATTTAAGAAACCTGTTTTAAATTAAATTAAGGCTTGATCACCCAAGGTTTAATTAGGCGGGGTGTCACAGGTATCTCCCTGCCCTCCAGCATTTCTAAGTGGTAGGCTCCTTGTAGATCGTCTTTTATCACCTTGAATGGTCCCTCCCAATTTGGTCCTAGCTTACCATTCTATGGTTTCACAGCGCTGCCAATAACTTTCCTTAGGACTTAGTCCCCAACTTGGAATGTTCTTGGATTGACTTTTTTATTATAGTGCTTTACTAGCTGTTGCTGGTAGGCTGCTAGTTTCACTAGATCCAATTCCCTTCGCCCGTCGACTAAGTCAAGTTCAGCGAGCAATGTTGCCTCGTTTTGGCCTTAGTCGATCAAAGTGGTGCTCATGGAAGGGAGGCCAGCTTATAAAGGGATAATTGCCTCAATGTCATAGGTGAGTGCGAATGGTGTCTCCCCAGTTGCTCGCCCTGGGTTGGTATGATAAGCCCATAAGATATGGGGTAGTTCATTTAGCCATGCTCCCTTGGCTCGCTCTAAATGCTTTTTTAATCCATCGATCACCGTTTTATTGGAAGCCTTAGCCTGTCCGTTGCTCTGAGGGTATGCCACAGAGCTGAAGTAGTGTATAATCCCATGGTCGCTGCAGAAACCCTGGAAGAGGCCACTCTCAAACTGGGTTCCTTTGTCAGTGATGATAGTCCTAGGGATCCCAAAGCGAGTGATGATGTTTCTCGATATGAATCTTATCATGTCTACGTCTTTAGTGTTTGCTAGTGTCTCTATCTCTATCCACTTGGTGAAGTAATCTATTACGACCAATAGATACTTGCGATTACCTACTGCAGTTGGTAGAGGGCCCACGATATCCATACCCCATTGGGCAAAAGGCCATGGGCTAGTAAGTGACTTTAGGTCGCTAGCTGTCTGGTGAACTATAGGTGCGTGAAGTTGGCACTTTTTGCACTTTCGAGCGTAGATTCCAGCGTCTTTATGCATGTACGGCCACCAGTACCCTTCTTTCATTACTCGATAGGCTAGTGATCTGTCGCTAATATGACTCCCACAGGTTCCCTTATGGAGTTCATGCAAGACTCTCTCGATGTCCTTTGGATGAACGCACTGGAGGTAAGGGACAATGAAAGATCTTTTTGTAGAGATAGCCCTTCGGAGATAAGTGAAAGCGGTTAACTTTGACTTTTATCTAGTGGGCGATCTTCTTGTCACTTAAAGGACATCGTTTTATAAGTAATCTTTTATGGGTTCCATCCAACTCGGGGCTATTTCGATCTGGAGAATGTGTTATGGGTTTGGTAGCTCAGTGTTCTTGGTGATGCTTAGTTGTGCGAGGAAGCCAATCAGAATTGTCTTCTTTAAGTCGGAGTTGATTGCTGAGCTTAAAGATGCTAGGGCATCGGCATGGCTATTTTGCCCCCTTGGGAACCGTTGGACATTTATGTGCTTGAAGCCGGCTGTTAACATCTTGACAGTGGCGAGATAGGCTGCCATCCTCTCATCTTTTGCGTTGAAATCGCCGCTTATTTGGTTGGAGACCAACTGTGAGTCGCCAAAAACTTATAGTTTCTTTTCTCCTAGCATCCATGCTTTATGCAGTCTTATGATCAGTGCCTCATATTCTGCTTCGTTATTGGAGTCTTCAAATCCAAGCCTGATTCCTTGCTCGAGGACTGTACCCTCTGGGGTAACTATCACAATGCCTACTCCTCCCCTTTGGAATTGGAGGCTCAACATAATCTCCAGAAGGCTAACGTAGGTGGAACTTCTCTCTGATGACTAGTTTAGGGCTGGTCGCAAGGTTGTTCTCCTATAAACTCGGCGATGAAATCGGTGAGGACCTGCCCTTTGATGGCAGTCCTTGGCTGGAACTGAATGTCAAATTATTCGAGCTCGATCGACCACTTTGACAGTCTACCTGAAAGGTATGCTTTCCTTAGGACTGCCTTAAAAGGGTGGGGCATAAGTACGATGATGGATTGGGCTTCAAAATAGTGTTTTAATTTTCTCAAGGCTACCACTAGTGCAAAGGCGAGATTTTCTAGTGGTAGATATCGTTGTTCAGCGTCCAAAAGAGTCTTGCTCGCATAATAAATTGGGTACTGGATCCCGTTTTTCTCGCATACCAATGCAGGACTCACATCATGACTAGATAATTCAAGGTAAAGGTATAGATAATCATTCTCTTGAGGAAGTACAAGCAAAGGCGGTTTGCTGAGGTAAGCTTTGATCCCTTCCAACGCCCTCGAGCAATCCTCGTTCCACTCCACGTCCTTGCTTTTCTTCAACAACTAGAAGAACGGTTGACACCTTTCGGAATACTTTGAGATGAATCGATTTAGTGTGGCGAGCATTCCCGTAAGCTTTTGTATATCTCTTATCATTCGGGGGGCTGCACCCTGTTGATAGAATCAATCAGGTCTGGGTTGACTTCAATACTTCTTTTAATGACCAAGTACCCAAGGAATTTTCCTGACTGGACACCGAAAGAACACTTACTCGCGTTGAGTTTCATTCGGTACTTTCTGAGGATTTCAAAGATCCTTAATAGGTCTGAGAGGTGGTCATCTTTGAGCTTGCTCTTGATAACATGTCATTGATGTAAACCTCCATAGTGCTTCCCATTTAGTCTTTGAACATCTTGGTGACCAACCGATGGTAAGTTGCTCCTGCATTTTTTAGCCCAAAGGGCATAACCTTATAGCAATATAACCCAACTGTGGTTATAAATGTTATTTTTTCTTGATCCGGCTCGTGTAGAGGGATCTGGTGATATCCAGAGTATGCGTCCAGGAATCTCATCCTCTCATATGTTACCGTGACATCCCCTAACTGATCAATATTTGGTGGGGGGGGGGGGGAAGTTATCTTTTAAGGCATGCTTTATTGAGATCAGTGAAGTCGATACAGACTCTCCACTTTTCGTTACTCTTGGGGACAACCATTAGGTTGGATAGCCACTTGGGGAATATAGCTTCTCATATAGATCCTCCATCCAACAGTTTTTTAACTTCCTCATTTAAAAGCAGTTCGTCGAGCTTTCTGTGCTAATGGTTTGAAAGGCGAATTAACGTGCAATCGATGACAAATGATGTTAGGATCAATCCCTGGCAGCTCGTAAGGCTCCCATGCAAAGACATATAAATTACTCCGAAGTGGGGTGACCACATCCCTTTTTTGTGGTCGGTGAGTGAGGTCCCAATCAAGAACTTTCTTTCATTCGAGCTACTACTGGTTGTGACTTCTTCTAGGTCCTCGACAACTCTTTCAGAGGGGAGGATCCTGGTCTCCTCCACTCATAGTCTGCCATATTTTAGTTGTTATTTAGAGGGCATTAGCCTCTCCTGTTCCCCGTTCTCGCTTCCAACTTCTTCAACCTTCTTCTTTGGTTTGGGATGGATGGCCGCTATAAAGCACTTTTTTGGCATCGCCTGATATCTATGGATATCCACCACTCCTCATTCAATCACACACTTGAGCTTCTGATGGTAGGTAGAGGGAATGGCCTTCATCGTGTGCAGCCATCCTCTGCCGATGATTTCTTGGTAGGGTGAATCAATATCGACCACGAGAAATTCGATCATTTTTAAGATGTTTCCTGCCCTTACTGGAAGGACGTTCTTTCCCAAGGGATGGTTATCTTTCCAGTGGAGCCAATTAAAGGAATGGTGGCTTCATTTAGGTCAGTGACACTTAATTTCAACTTCCTAAACATGTCGATATACATTACTTTGGATGAGCTACCTTGGTCAACGAGAAATCTGTCGACATCATAGTTAGTTATCCCAAGTGTAATGATCAATGCATCGTGATGTGGGGTTCTCACTCCCACCAGGTTCTCATCTGTGAACATAATATGCTTATTATAGTCGACATCATTTGCTCGCCAATGCTTCCCAGCTTGTGTTTTGGCTGGATTGATCTGAAAAGCTTTCATTATTACTGTAAGGCTTTTCACTTCCATTCGAGCCGTATTTCCTTGAATCTATTTGAGGTCGGATGCCCCATGAATTACTGTAAACTCATGGCTGATGTCTTCCTTAAACACGTTATTGGGGCTTTGATCTCCATTGGAATCTACCTTCTCTGCCTTTTTCTCCACAAATTCACTCAAATGTCCAGCTTGAGCTAACTTTTCAAGGTGGGACTTGAGGGCTTTATAGTGCTCAGTTTTGTGCCTGCCCTCCTTGTGGAAATCACATCTCGGTGCGTTGTTCCGCTTGGAAGGGTCTCCACCCATCTTCTTGGGCCACTTGATGAACGATTCATCCTTGATCTTTGTCAGAATCTTGTAGATCGATTCTCTGAAAACTTTATTTACTACTTGAAACACCTTCGAGGCATCACTCTTGTTCCCATTCTTGGGGTCATTCTTACCCCTATTTACGAGTGTGGGGGTGCTTAGCTAAGGTAATGGTTCCTAAACCTAAAAAGGTAAAAATAGGGCCAAATACCGTTGAATGTGTATTAATCGATTATGCTACTAATAGCAGTGCATATCGTTTCTTAGTTTGTAAATCTGAGATTTCAAATATTCATGTAAATACGGTTATTGAATCGAGGGACGCTTCATTTTTTGAAAATAAACTCCCGTATAACATGACCCTAGAATTTGGTCCTTCTAAAAGGACAAATCAAGCTACTACAAGTGGTACTCATCAACCTATTGAACCAATAGAGGATGAACCAAGATGTAGTAAAAGAGCAAGAAGCTCAACTTTTTTCGATCCGAATTTTCTAAAAGATCTGCTAGAAAACGAACAAGCTATATCCTTACCCGATGCTTCTAATTGGAAAGAAGCAATTAATAGTGAAGTTGAATCCATATTATAAAATCATACATGGGAACTAGTGGATCTTCCACCAGTTTCAAAATCGTTAGGTTATAAATGGATCTTAAAAAAGAAGTTGAAGGCCGATGGATCAATTGATAAATATAAATCTAGACTTGTAGGTAAAGGCTATAGGCAAAAGGAAGGGTTGGATTACTTCGACACATATTTACCGGTAATAAGAATTACATCTATTTGAATGTTAATAGCAATAGCTAATATTAATAGATTTGAAATACATCAAATGGATGTAAAAATTGCATTCTTAAATGGTGAACTTGATGAAGAAATTTATATGGAGCAACACGAAGGGTTCAAGGCACCCAGACAAGAAGGAAAAGATGTAAGCTTGTTAAATCACTCTACGGATTAAAACAAGCACCTAAGCAACGACATGAAAATTTTGATAATGCAATGTCATCAAATGGCTTAAAAATTAATGAATGCGACAAATGTGTTTACTTTAAATACATTCAAAATGGATATACCATTGTATGCCTCTATGTTGATGATATGCTTATCATGGGTAATAACCTGGAAATTGTCCCAACTACAAAAAAATGTTGAGTAGCCGATTTGACATGAAAGATATGGGTATCGCCGATGTTCTATTAGGAATTAAAATTTCTAAAATACCGTAACCTCAACCTAACATTACAGAGCCTTCTACTGGATTTCAAGAGAAGGTCTGTTAGGCTCCCTGAGAGAGAGAAGATATGAGTGTCGAGAGACATGAGAGAAAAGGGAAGACGAAGAGAGAGGTTTGTATTAACATGGAAAAATTTCTCTCCTGTAGAGACAAAAAGGGGTTGAGACCAATAGTCAACAAATAAAAGGTGTGGGAGAAAGGTTTTTGTAGTTTAAGAAGAGAGAATAAGAAACATTTGAGAGGATAGGGAGATCAAGTGAACATGAATAATAGTAATTAAGTCCACACATGGAGACTTCTCTTGGAACTTTTGATTAAAGATGTAAACTTTTAAAAAGAAATGGAAAATATTTTGTGATCACTTATTTTATTTAGCCGAAAGTTAAGCCTCATTTGACCCAAATTTTTGGCACTCCGATTTTCACTCCCACTTGTGTCCACTACTCACTTTTTTATAGTCCCACTCATTCAACCACTTGGGAACCCACATATATCAAAATCATCCGTCCAAAAATCTGTTGGGAGGTTTAGAGAGCAAGTTATAAGCTTTAGTATGGTTTTGAGAAAGAAAGAAAAAATAGTTAGAGTTTGTTTTTTTGGATGTTTTGGGTTAAAAATCGAACCCTTAAAAATCTCCCCCTCTCTTCGTCTTACAGCATGTTTGGGAGTTTAAAAATTAGGAAAAGGGAAGAGAAATGGAGAGAAAATTTGAATTTTCTTCTGTTTGGGAGTTTTATCGGGAGAGAAATGGAGGGAATGAGAGGGAACATTTTTTTTATCTTATAGCAGATTTTTTCATCCCAAAATCTTCTTTCCAAATTGGACGAAAAAGGAGAGAACGAAAAATGGGCACTTCTTGATATTTTTACAAAGACTTTTTTACCCTTGTCCATAATAAGTGGGACTCTTTTTCTTGAGTAACAAGATAAACGAATCCTATAAATTAGACTATATTGCTATTATCAACAAGAAAATTGTAGAAGAAGAAGAAGACGTTTCTCTAGAGTCTCTTCCTGTCGATTTAGTATATATCTTCAACAAGTAAGAGATTTATTTTTATTCCCCTTAGCCCCAATCTGTCACCTCTGCATTGTGCAGTCGTCACTTTTTTTGTCATATAACCTCGAGCCATGCTAAAATATTGAAATATCCATATAATATTTTTTATTCACTGAGTTAGTACACCCCAGACTGATGGTACAATTTTTGCTATGTACTCATGATGTTGTTGTGTACTCATATGTTGTTCTTTTTCTTTAGTTATAGTTGTACAATTTTTATATGTAAAGATGCTCCATGAACGAACAGTTATATATATATATTATGTACTCATGAGTTACAAAAAGATGGCCCTTTTGTTATATATATTTTATTGTGCGTTATATATTTCCAATTACCTTTTAAACATATTTTATTCTGATCGAAACTAATGCATGATGGGTGAGAAGTTTTATTTTAGCTCTTTTTCTCCAACCTCCATATCCCCATGATAACAAGTTAGGAGCAGTTTGTTCCTAGCATCTTTTCTCAAGCAATGATCTATTTATCTATTTATATTAAATCTTAAAAAAAGCGATAGACCATTGAGATGCTTCCAAACAATGAGTAGTAATTGCACATGTCTCTTAACCATGTCAACATTGGTGCTAACGAAAATGTTATATATTTTTTTTGTAGCATACCATGAGGTGTCTCGACCAAGGGGCTTGGTTACGAAAATGTTATCTGGGCATTGCATTTTCTATAAAAAAAATAATATCAATATGTCTATTTAATATTCTTTAAAAAATTTATCCGAAGATGGATAAGAAAGATAATGCAGATAAAAATGAACTGATTATGGTAGTAAGGAATCGACAACTAATTGTGATTGAAGTTATGTGTCAAGTCATTAGTTATATCGCATGTCTAAGACTTCATAGTGAATGACATATTTGGGGTTCAATGATAGAGAAACAAAAAGTACGAGATGAATTAATGTTACAACTTACCACATCAGAACGATGTCGCAATATTATATGCATAGGACCATGAGTTGTTATTGGACTTTGCCAAATATTAGAAAAATATGGCGGTCTCCGGCCAACACAACGAGTGTTAGTTGAGGAGCAAGTTGTTAAGTTCCTTCATATATTGTCAGAAGATATGAGGAATCGTGTAATGTCAATTTTCTTTCGACGATCCGGTGAGACTATTAGTCGTCATTTTCACAGAATTTTGAGAGCAATCGTAGCGTTAGAAGACATATTTTTGCGACAACCAATCGAAGAACATGTTCCTCCTGAAATACTCCATAATAAAAGATGTTACCCTTACTTTAAGGTAACTAAAATTATTTGAATATCTTCTCTTTTTTTTTTAATTTTACATAAATAGGACTACATAAAATATTCATGCACCCCATTATTGTCAGGACTGTGTTGGGGAAATCGATGAAACTCATGTTCGTGTCAAAGTGGCCAACACCGAAGCGGCTAGATATCGTGGTAGAAAAGATTTCCCAACACAAAATGTGTTGGCGGCATGTATGTTCGACTTAAAATTTACGTATGTATTACCTGGTTGGGAAGGGACTGCCTCTGACTCAAGAATTATTAAAAATGCACTTACGAGAGAAGACAAACTAAAAAAAACTAACGATAATAATTTATTTAAAAAACAAGTTTGTTTTACATATTATCTTAGTGTCTGTACCAATTTCCCTTTCATTTTTAATAGGTAAATACTATCTTGTTGACGCGGGATTTATGCATAAAAAAATGGCTTATGGAACCCTTTAGAGGTGTTCATTATCACTTGAAAGAGTACTCCAAACGAAACCCACATGTAAACCCTCGCGAGCTATTTAATCATCGACATGCATCATTGCGTAATTCAATTCAAAGAGAATTCGGAGTCCTAAAGAGACGATTTCTTATCATTAAAAGCACTGTTGAATCATTTTACCCTATTGGCATACAATCATATATCATTCTAGCGTGTTGTATTTTACATAATTATTTAATGACAGTTGACCCTGATGAAGACATTTTAAAGGAAGTTGATGATGAGCTAGCACAGCGAAAACCAAATGATGACGATGAAGTTCTTGTAAGGGAAGATGACGAGGATACCAGATAAGCAAAACATCTACGAAATTGCATAGCAAACAATATATGAAATTATTATTAATTGACTAATTAATGCATTACTTTTTATGTTGATAAATTAATGCATTACCATTTATGTTGATAAATTGTTTGCTAAATATTATTATGTTTTTATAATATTGTTTGGATTCATGTGTCAATTTATTATATTTCATGTTGCTTAGATTCGAAAATGAGCCAAACAATGAAAGAAGATATTGGGGCAAAAAAGGTCCATTTGTCTTGGACTTCTCAAATGGATGATACGTTTTTTGAAGCGATGCTTTACCAAACACGTGAAGGAAACAGACCAGATGGAACATTCACGACTACTGCGTATCTTAATATGGTTAACGAGTTGCAAGAAAAATTTCCAGGCATTGATTTACCAAGGATCATTTGAAAAATCGTCTCAAGACTCTCAAAGAAAATTTTAATAAATGTTACGATTTGTTCAAAAACTTAAGTGGTTTTGCTTGGAGTCCAATTATGAAAATGTGGAGTGTCGAGCCAGAATTTTAGTCACATTTAATTAAAGTATGTTTTCCAAATTATTTTTTTCAATAACAATGCATTTAACCGATAATAGATTGATTAATTTTTTTTGTTTTAACAGGCCAAACCGGAAGCAAAAAAATGGAAGACTAAACCGGTTTACAATTAGGACAAATTACTAGAGTTGTTTGCTAAAGATAGTGCCACGGGTGATTGTGCTGAGATAGCTAAGGAAAAGAAGCGTCGGTGGGATAATTAAATAAATGATAGTGTGGGTGACACAATCACTGCCATCGATTTGGATGATGATATTACTATATAGGGTTTTAGTACCGATGTTGGTGAGGATGATGACGCGATATTAAATCAAGCAAGGTCTAAACATGACGATGCAACACCTTCAAAGGGGAAAAAATAAGGCTTCACATTCTGATCAAGAAAATAAGTTGTTAAAAGTTCTCTTGACAATGTATCTCATGCAATTAGAAAGGGTAATGCGGTTATTATGGAATCTCATCCACGTGTTTATTCTGAGTCATAAATATTTGAAGAGTTGGCGACTATTAGAGTGCATTCGCATATGATCGATGGGGCGTATTTTTTCCTCGCACAAAATCCTGACAAAGCAAGGATTGTATTCGGTTATCCAGTTGAAAGGCACTTAAAAATTCTGGAGAAATTGACGACTGACGCTCGTCTTATATGATATCAATGATTCGGTGCTATTTTTTTAATTTATTTAGATTTTGAACTTATTAAGGCTTTATCGTATTTAAATATTTAAGTTTTTCCCCTTATTATTATGGAATTATCGTGTTGAGACTTAATGTTTATTTAATATGTGTGAATGATTATTTAATATGTCTTTTAGTTGATTTAATAATGAAAATAACACATGCTCTTAATTATAAGGTTATAGTAGTAATTTCTCAATTATTTCTTTTCTTTTCTTTCCTAACTCCCAAACAAGGGAAGGAAAATAATTTTATTTCTCTTCCTTTCTTTTCTCTTCTTTTTTTCCCTCCTATTCAAAACTCTCAAATAGGGCATTAGACTGAAAATATTTTCTTCCTGAAAATATTTAATCCCCCAAAATATTTTTCAGAAATTGAGAAATTTATATGGAATGGATGTTAGTAAGACATTTACTTACCGGGCATGGTTATATGATACAGAGGTGATTTTGTGCTTATTTTATTCTGGGGACGGCGTGATTGTAGATTACCTATACAAAGAGGGTAGAGCCGCGAAACGTGTTAAAGAAAGCGACATAATCTACGACTCAATCCAAGAATCGTCTACGATGGAATTTATTAACAATTGAGGTAATATTGTTTATTTTTATTCTGTAGTATTTATTTGGATTCGATGCATGAGGTATTATTTGCGATAATCACTTGAGGTAACAATTTAATTTTTAGTAGTAGACTAAAATTAAATTATGATTTTATTTTTTGATTTCTCCATAAAACTCTCTGATGTGGTTTTTAATCACATATCTAAATTGTACCAACACCTTTCACATCTTGAAATTACAATTTAGCCTCCGAACTTCTAAAATATTATATTTTACGAAATAGAAAAATAAATTTCAGTAATTTTGTCAATCCAGAATCGATCAATAATTTCGTGAGAAACTATATTTTGAACAATAATGAACCCCTTCATAGAAAACTTTTAAATAGGTCGATCCTATTTTTTAGTTATGAATGTGAAATATTTCACATAAGATGTTATTGTTTAAAAATGGAATTGTATACCTTTTTAGTCAACTCATTTAGAGCCACTTGTGGTTATGAAAAAAAATAATTTTTTTATAGAAAACAAATAATTTTTTTAATATTGAATCAAATTAAAATTTATTATTTGAGAAAACAAATGAAAATTTGCTATATGAAAACAAATGAACATTAAAGGTAAATAATAAATATTTGCACCTTGCGTTATGTTTACTACAAAATAAATTTGTTCAAATATTTTTTGAAGTCTTTATATGAAACTGTAGTTGGTATTTTTCAACCACATTAAAATGATCGATGATGAAAAAAAAATATGAAATTTTTGTAATGAATTTTATTGTAATATCATATCAGTTTTTTGATGATATATAAACTAAAATTTTGTGAATTTTGGCATGCATGTAGTATGCCTAGATTATGAATATTGATCTTTGGAATTTCTGAAAAAATATTTGTATATCTTTTATTATGATTTTTACAAATGTGATGCATAATGCCGAATTTTTTGGACAGCTTATAGTAAAACGAGTTTATCGTAAATTATACTCAATGTTTTTGAGTGATTATAATTTTGTATAAAATTATACTCATAAAGGATGAATTCTAGAAAATTTCATAAATTTTCAATAAGCGGTTTGGTCGTGGTGAAATTTCAAACTTGAAGCTTTTCCTTTTGAACAAATATTTTGGACAAGAACATTTTCTTAGAAAAATGTACCATGTATTGTTCCCAACGGATTCAAAATATTTTGAAACCTTTATAAATTTCCTACTAGAGGATTTATGGACTACTTGAAAAAATTTGAACTCAAATTTATGAAATATGAATTTCATAGAAATTGTATAAAGAGTTATACAACATTTTAGTTTAAAGCGCAACCGCTAGGATTTTATTTGAATAATTCTTCATATTATTCATTTATATGAGTTGAAAAAAAGTATATAATAGAATTGTATTCTATTATGTTAGAATCAATTGGTGTGCTTCATAGGCGTGTAGAAATAATTTAGTTGGGTAAAATTATTTTAACTGTATGCTTTGTGTTGGATATTTTATATAAAACTCTAAGACATATATTTTACCTTATGTATTTGCATATGAAATCAAACTTGTTATGCTTTTAGAAGGTTGTTTGATCTGTGTATGGATTTAGACCTACAAAGGTCTAATATTACGAGTAAAGATCTCATGTCGGACTATATATTGAGTAAATATAATTCATATATCGAAATGATAATAATTGGAGGATTTTATCATATTTGAGTTTGATGCAAATGCAATCTTTACTTTGGTAAAGATATTATAGTTGAATGATTTGGAATAGAGGTTTAAACTCTAAAATGAAATTTTATTTTATACATTGTGAGGTATAATATATGAAAAATTATATGTTTCATTTTTTTATGAAATAGATTGTGTAATATATATGTGACTTTTAGACACTTGAAAATCTGAATTTATGACTAGAACGAATGAACATGTATTTTTTGAATCGGCTATACCTGAAGGCATTAAGAATGTATTAATTTAAGAAATAAGATTAAGTCTTATTTAATGTTGAAACTCTATAAGTTTAAATTCCATTTTATGAATTGAAGATATAGTGGGGTCACATTACATGTAGCTTCTCAATGCTATATCTAGATAATAGTGGAGGCACTCAAACGAGTGCCTCTAAACTATAATTGAAGAATATTTAATAGAATCTAAAACTTTGGTGTTTAGTATAACTATAAATTTTTTGAGTTGTGATTTAAAAATAAAAGCTTGCTTATGTTATTGAAAAGGACTTCAAAAATCCTTAGAGAAATCGTGTCATAAATGATTGATTAAATTCCCTGGAATGAAATAGAAATTAGTTTACAATTGACTAATCTTACAAGCTTAAGATAATAAGGTGTATACACATCCTTTGAAGGAATATTGAGACCATTATCATTTATGAATATAAGCTTTGTTTAATAGACAAGATTCATTGATATAACTTAGTTATACAAGATGCATGTTAAATTATTCTCATGAAAATGAAGTAGTTTCATTTTACTTGATTACCATTGATATTTTACATGATGTTGAGTTAAAATTAAATGTGTATAATATCTATTTTTGAATGGTGACCTAGGTAAGGCAACTCATGTGGACCAACTGGAAGTTGGAAAATTAATTAATATGGAAGGCAGAAATAAATGGCATGATATTTTAATAAATTATCAATTGAGAATGAATTGAGAATAATATGAATCGTGTTTATCACTGAGCATGTTGAAACACGGATGCACTATTAGTTATTTATGCAAGAATAATTAGCTAATATTAAGTTATAATATTTTGTTGCCAAGAAAACCAAATGTATGCTAAGTCAAAGTATTGGCAGAATGAGTTTCAATGAAACAAGAATATTACTTGTTAATATTACAAGGCCAAATGTGGATCACTAATAGATCGAGTACTTTAAAATACAAGAATATCTATTTAATATATATATGTTAATTGCGAACCATCTTGTACTCCACATGATCCAAGTATAAGAACACTATATACAGTGTTAGGAAAGATGAATATGTGAACATCTTAAGTAGTCTCAACTGAGCTACTAAATATAGTTGATTTGGAATTATTTTTTAGTGGGGGTACTATGAAGGTTTATAATTGAAAAGGTGCATTCTTATGATATTGATAAAGTTTATGTGTTTTGATAAAAACCACAAACCTATAATTGATTAAAAATCAATTAATGGATATGTGTCTAACACATATTATGCATTATTTTTTTAAACTCCGAGAAATATTAATTATTGACAAAATTAATGATGGAGTTTATGGTGATACCACTAGCTATGGATAGTGAGGAAATGAAAGGTTGAAAGACCTATTATAAGATACCATTTATAGTAAAGATTGATACCAGTCATTCTATTCACAACAATGGATCCATGATTATTGTAAAATTTTAGAACCGCTATCATAACGACCAGGGCGACAAATATGTCATAAGCACAACATAGTTTGAGAATTTAAAACTAAGGAGTTGTGATTGTGGATTATGTTCTGACTGATGAGAACATAACCTGACTTATCCTTTGACGAAAGGACTAGTGCAGGCGAAGGTGTTTTAATACCTAGAAAGGGATCGGACTAAAGTCCGTTGATATTGAATCATTTGTGGTGGTAACCCAACCTATAGACTGGAGATCCCAAGAAATAGGTTCAAAGTGTAATAACAAGTCACAAGTGATATGGGTTGAATCATGTTAATTATTATGTACAAGGTTTTACTTCAAGTCCATCCCTATGGAGCATGATATCCTGAAGCGAGTTAAGGTTTAGCTAATTATAACTCTTAATGAAGATCTATAGCTATATTTTGAGTGGGGTACCTAGCTACAAGAGTATCCTTGATAGACTCACCTATGTGAATGTGTAAGCGTGGCCGCTTCCTATAGCAATTTTTGGGCAAATTCCCTAGAGTGTTCACATACTGGGATAGAAGCACATAGTCGTAACGTGCTGGCTTGAGGACTACACCCAAGTAGGGTTGTGTGTGGGATGTTGTCAGAGATAGAGTTCAAAACTATGAGTTACTCTAGTATAATTTGAATCATCTTTACTATGTAAAAGTTCAAGTCAAAAGACACATTTGCTTATGCACAATTCTATTAATTATTATTGCTCAATAAATTTTCAAAATTTATAAGTGGGGAATTGTTGGAACTTTTGATTAAAGATGTAAACTTTGAAAAAGAAAGGGAAGACCTTTTGTCATCAGTTATTTTCTTTAGTCCAAAGTTAAGCCCCTTTTGACCAAAAATCTTTGGTTGTACAATTTTCACTCCCACTTGTGTCCACTACTCATTTTTTTAAAGTCCCACTCATTTTTTTAAAGTCCCGCTCATTCAACCACTTGGGAACTCACATATATCAAAATCATCCAGCCAAAAATTTGTAGGGAGTTTTAGAGAGCAAGTGATAAGCTTGAGTATGGTTTTGAGAAATAAAAAAAACAGCTAGAGTTTATTTTTTCGGATGTTTTGGGTTAAAAATAAAACCCAAAACCTCTCTCCATCTTAGACTGAAAAATATTTTCTTCCTGAAAATATTTAATGCCCCAAAATACTTTTCAGAAATTGAGCAATTTATATGGAATGGGTATTAGTAAGACATATAGTTACGGTGCATAATTATATGATACAAAGGTTATTCTTGGCTTGTTTTATCCTAGGGGCGATGTGACTGTAGATTACCTGCACAACGAGGGTAGAGACGGAAAACGTCTTAAAGAGAGCGACCTAATCCGCGACTCAACCCAAGAATCGTCTATGGCGGAATTTATTAACAATTGAGGTAATATTGTTTATTTTTATTGTGGAGTATTTATTTATATTCGACGGATGATTTTCATATTTGCGATAATCATTTGAGGTAACAATTTAATTTTGAGTAGTAGACTAAAATTAAATTATGATTTTATTTTTCGATTTCTCCATAAAACTCTTTGATGTGATTTTTAATCACAATATCTAAAATGTACCAACACCTTCTAAGGAGTAACTCCGTTTTTATATTATACTAGTTTTTTGCCCCGCGCGATGCGTGGGTGCTTTAAAACTATTTTTATACAATGCAATGCGAACATACTTTAAGGTAAAATAAACACTTGTGTGTAAAATTGAAATACAAAAGGAGAATATTTAATGATGAAGTAGGAAAAATAAAATAAACAAAAAGAATAGAACACACAAACAAAAACACACACACATATATGTATAATCTTAAAAACTATTTTAAATATATGTTATTTTTTAAACAATACTATTTTTTATAAAAAATTAATATATAATTTTTTTATAACACTATATTTTTAACATTTTTTGCAAAACTAGTTTTTATAAAGATAAGTATAAAATATTTTATTATGTATAAAAATTGTATCTCTAGTTTTTGACTTCATTTCTTTACATAAATTACGTTTTAAATGGTTATTTTATGAATATAAACATAAATTTTTTTTGAGGAAAAGATGCTTTAATAAAGTAATTTCAATGTTCCGTATCTAATATAAACTGTAAATATTTTTTATAAAAAAATATTTTTTTGAGTTATATATAAAGAATGTTAATTATTAATGTATAACTCAAAAAAATATATTTTTATAATAAAATGTATAGTTTCCTAAAACAGTTTATAAACTTTGCACGTTAACTTGTCTTTATAACAGCTATCTTTTCTTAAAAAGATTATATTTATATTTATAAGAATAGCATTTTAAAACACAATTTATGTAAAAAAGATGAAGTTGAAAACTCCAGCTTTTTGGAAATTACTTTATAAAATACAACTTTTATATATAAGAAAATAATTTATACTTATCTTTATAAAATCAACTTTTGTAAAGAAACGTTTTTATAGAAAAAAATAGCTAAAACTATAGTTTTTATGAAAAAAAAATTTATTTATGTTTTCACCCAAAGAAAAAACTTGATTTTATAAAGATAAGTACAAAATAATTTATTCTTTATAAAAATTGTATTTTTATAAATTAGTTTTCTAAAAACTCTTGTTTTGACTTCATTTCTTTACATAAATTGTGTTTTAAAACGTTATTTTATGAATATAAAAATAAATTTTTTTAAGGAAAACATGTTTTTATAAAGTAATGTTAATGTTCAGAATCCAATATAAATTGTATATTTTTAATAAAAAAAATTAGTTATATATAAAAAATTGTTAATTATTAATGTATAACAAAAAAAAATTTTATAATAAAATGTATAGTTTTCTAAAAGAGTCTATAAAATTTGTACATTAAGAGGTTTCTTTATAAAAACAATCTTTTTCTTAAAAAGATTATAGTTATATTTATAAGAACAGCATTTTAAAACACAATCTATGTAAAAAAAAAGAAGTTGAAAACTTCAGTTTTTTGGAAATTACATTATGAAAATACAACTTTTTTAAAAATACAACTTTTATATGTAGGAAAACAATTTATACTTATCTTCATAAAACCAAATTTCGTAAAAAGAACGTTTTTATAGAAAAAAAAGTGCTAAAACTAAAGATTTCATAAAAAATAATTTTTTTATTTATATTTTCACCAAAATAGTATTGTTTTAGAAAATAATTTATATTTATAAAACAATTTTTTAAAAGGATTATATATATATATATATATAATTATTTTTTTATAAAGTAGTTTTGTAAAAACTCTAGTTTTGACTTCATTTCTTTACGTAAATTGCATTTTAAAAGGTTGTTTAATGAATATAAATATAAATTTTTTTAAGGAAAAGATGTTTTTATAAAGTAATGTTAATGTTCAGAATTTAATATAAAATGTATATTTTTTTATAAAAAAATATTTTTTGAGTTATGTATAAAAAATTATTAATTATTAATGTATCACTTAAGAAAAATGTTTTTTTTATAATAAAATGCATAGTTTTTAAAACTGTCTATAAAATTTGCAAGTTAACGTTGCTTTATAAAAAACAGTATTTTTCTTAATTTTTTATAATTATATTTATAAGAACAGTCTTTTAAAACACAATTTATGTAAAAAAAAAATTGAAAACTCCTGAAGTTGTAAGGTTATATGAACTAAGATTATTTCGTAGAATACACGCACTACACTACTAAAAAAATGCCAAAGAGAGAAATATTCCAATTTTAATATTCTTTGTAAATTAGTAAGTTACCATGAACAACTATCAATTAAAATGATGGGGTTGTCAACTTGATTAAGTGATATAAATTTAACTAAATTTTATCCTTTTTATCCTACACATACATCTAGGTGATTAAATGATATAAAATAAGAAATCACAACCACAACACACCGATGTAGGAGGGAAACTCAAATGGAAAAAATCTTTGACGGCTGGACCTAGACAAAACCACTACAAATAAAGGTTTTACAAGGGACTCAAAAGACTTATAGACTTGACTCACTAAGACATGTGTCACAACCCACCTAATTAAACCTTGGGTGATCAAGCCTTAATTTAATTTAAAACGGGTTTCTTAAATGGTTCGTTCTTAGCATCACTGTCGAAAACCTTTTAATTACTAACCACCTAAGTAAAATTATGCTAGTGCCAAATTTTATTTTCCGTAAATAGATAAAACATCTCATGCGGAACAATATGAATCAAGCAGTACTAAAACTAACCATCATAAATGTCGCACCCCGACTTAATTAAGTTAAACTCGTCCTTTTTAATTAGAGATAAATTGCCTTAAACAGTAAACAGTGCTTTAATTTAAATCTCTAAGGGAAAATACCATAAGAATTTTTTATTTTTTTTGGCATGTGTAGATGAAAACATAACTACCTTTACATGTAACTTATAAGTACTAAACATCTTTACATAACCAACATCCTTAGTTTAATATTTACACAAAAAGATTCTTGATATTCAAACCATACTATATATCCGTCACTCCCCCGGTATAAGGTCCTAACTTGGCAGTGAACTCCAAATGATAAACATACCTGAAACAAAATATTATAGGAGTGTAAGGTATAAAGGCTTAGTGAATGACCATATACCACACATATAACCAATTTAAATAACCATTTTTATTTTGTTCTAATGCTACAACACAACAAGAATTGTGAAACTCTCGCAAGCCTGGACCCGCCACAGTCCAATTAGCCCACCACAGTTATTAGGGACCACCACATCCCTTTATTAGGCCCGAGTACATAACCTTTAAGTTGGATTAACAGGATCGCCACAACCGTAGGACCCACCAATCCCTAACATTAGATAAAGGACTCACCAGCCCATATCATTATATAACATCGCTTAAATTTTTTAATCATATGCATATATTTCCTAAATACAACATTACTCCCATAAGCATTTTAACACATGTGTTTAAATACACATTTCCATATGAACATATAAGCATCTATATTTCATAGGACAAGTCACTCACCTTGGATTTGATGCTATGATTAATACCAAACTACTTCCTTGGTATGGTACTATTAGCTTCTTCCCCGCCTAACAAGTCAATGTCATTAGTATTTGAATACACCAATTAACATCAAACCCAGTAACACATCACATCATTTGGTCAATAAGAAATAACTAAGGAGGAATTAAATATGACACTTCACATTTCTATAACACCCAATTAATTAGGGTTCTAACACAATTTAAGGAATTAAATTACGAATTCGCTAGACAAAGTCATGTCCATTTTATTACAACCTTTTCTAAATCGTTTCTCAAGAAAAACAACAACACAACTTCAACTTCCTGGAATTCTCATAATTTTTATACAACATAACTTTCCATGATATTCCACCCAATATCAATAAACACATTGAATAATACAAAATTAATGCTTCATAATATTTAGGGCTCATTTTCTATGTCGAGCAAAACGTCAAACACCTGGTATGCATTCTTGCTCCTTTAGGGCAGATTTTAAACCAAAACATCAAACTATCACCAAAGGTTCATTCCTTGGTATTTTTACACAATTTTTGGATATATTATACTCATATATGTTTTCCAATATCTCCCACTGGAATTACTTTATTTCAATAAGTATTCCATGATTTATGCCATTTTTAGCATAACTAGGTCAAAATAGAACATTACGGCATAACTTAACATTTTTAAGCATACATAACCTCCACCTTGGGTATAATTCATGGAAACATATAATAAACATGTTATAGCAGATATATACATCATAAGCATGAATTTTCCAAATCAAAATGCTTTACAAAAAAATTGATGTAAATCTAGGACTTTAAAGTATGCATTTACGATCCTAGCTCCAGTTCTAACTTATGTTCTTAACCCATCCTTGTTCCAACACAATTCAGCAATATGGGTATCATTAAAATATATATCCAAATCAAAAAATAAAAACTTTCCAAGTATAGAACTCATCCACGTGACCAACTTTAATAAAGAAGTAATTACCTTACGAGGATTCCTCAATTTATAGAAATTTTCTAAAGATTTCTTCCTTAACTTTCTTCTCTTTCTCTCTCTTTGGGCAAAACTTGTTATTTATTATGAGGAAGAAGACATCACTCTCATTTATAATCATAAATACGTTGTATAGTGGTCCAATAGAAATAGGGGTGGAGGTAACACGTGATTGGTTGGATGAAAGGTCGAATTAGAAAATTTTATTAATGACACATTTGTCCCACCTCGGTAAAATCACCATTACTCACTATCACGTCCCTATTTGTGTCTATGAGTAGATAACTTAAACATCTACAACTTTCATATTTTGTATTTTTCCAAAATCATAAAACTAGTACACCTAATATGGGCTCGAACAGGAAAGTAGCAATTTACCGAAAATCTCAAAACTTTCACATTTGGCGACCAAGCATTGTCAATTTCGCACCAACACCCTAGCTTAATTTTATAAACATAACCATGCATTAAAAACATATTTTATGATGCATTTAACAGTATAACTAATCATATGCTCTAAACATGTTATCCCCGACAATAAGCTCAATTAGCACCTAAAGTAAACAACACATATATCACATGAGCATGCATCCCCTAAACATGATAATTAACATGTTTAACACACATAACCAATTTATAACTTATAACTCATAACTTATAATTAATCATGTAATTAACCTTCCTAATCATGTTCTAGGACCTTACAATTCTACCCCTCTTATAAATATTTCGTCCTCGAAATTTAACACATCAGAAACTTACCAAACAGATGAGGATGTTGCTTTTTCATGTTATTCTCCCCTTCCCAGGTGGCATACTCCACATTCTAACTTCTCCACATCACCTTAACTAGTGAAATAGTTTTATTACGTAGCACTTGCTCCTTTCGATCTACAATAGAAATGGGTTCCTCCACGTAGGTCAAGCCATCTTAAAGCTCTATCGGTTGTGAAATAAACACATGTGAAGGATCGTCCATATACTTTCGTAACATGGATATATGAAAAACATCGTGTATCCGAGATAATTCTGGTGGTAATGCTAACTTATAAGCTACATCTCCAACTCGCTTCGCTATCTCATAAAGGCCAATGTACTTGGGACTTAACTTTCCCTTCTTCCCAAATCTCATAACCCCTTTCAAAGGAGAAACACATAGGAATACTCGATCACCTTCCTCAAATTTCAATTCTTTCCTTCGGTTATCTGCATAACTTTTCTGTCTACTTTGCGCCACTTTCCAGTGATTATGAATAAGATTTATCTTTTCCATAGTCTGCTGCACAATTTATGGTCCAAGTAGTTTTCGTTCTCCTAATTCAGTCCAACACACTGGAGTTTTGCATTTTCTCCCATACAAAGCTTCATAAGTAGCCATCTCAATACTCGAATGATAACTATTATTATAAGCAAACTCTATTAGTGGCAAGTGTTCATCCCAACTGCCCTTGAACTCCAATACACAAATTTGTAACATGTATTTAAGTGTTTGGATCGTTCTTTCTGACTGCCCATCAGTATGAGGATGAAAAGCTGTACTAAATTTCAATTTAGTTCCTAAAGCTTGTTGTAAACTAGGCCAAAAGTGAGAAGTAAACTTAGAATCTCTATCAGAAATAATAGAAACAGGTGCGCCATGTAATCTGATAATCTCATCCACATATATTTTTGCATATCTATCCATGGAGTAAGTAGCTTTAACAGGAAGAAAATGTGCAGACTTAGTCAACCTATCAACGACAACCCAAATATAATCAAACCCTCGGGATGATTTTGGTAAACCTACAATAAAATCTTTAGTAACATGTTCCCATTTCCACTCAGGAATAGGTAAGGGATGTAGTAAACCACTTGGCTTCTGATGCTCCACCTTCACCTTTGGCAAACTAGACAACTAACAACAAAATCTGTAATTTTTTATTTCATTCCCGGCCACCAATAATATTGTTTCAAATCTCTATACAGTTTCGTGCTCCCTGGATGCATAGCATATAAAGAACAGTGCGCTTCATCTAAAATTGTTCTTCTTAAATCAGGCACATTAAGTACACACAAACGGTTATCGTACATAACAATGTCATCATCCCGAGTAGAAAATTCATTTACTATACCCTTTTTCATATTATCTCTAACTTTCTCCAATTTTGTATCTCCTGCATGTGCTTGTTTTATCCAGTCTATCAACGTGGGTATAACATTTAAATGTGCTACTATTCCGTAAGACTCATTCAAAGTTAATTCCACCCCCATTAAAGCTAAATCTCTCAGCAGGTTATCTCGAATACAATAAATACAAGATACTATACCTCGAGATTTTCTACTCAAAGCATCGGCAACAACATTAGCTTTACCCGAATGGTGATGTATCGTGCGATCATAATCTTTTATAAGTTTCATCCACCTTCTTTGCCTCAAGTTCAAGTCTTTTTGAGTAAACAGGTGTTTTAAGCTTTGATGGTCAGTAAAAAATTCACAACTAACACCATATAAGTAATGTCTCCAGATCTTTAATGCAAAAACTACTGCAGCTAACTCAAGATCATGAGTAAGGTAGCTGCGTTCATGTATCTTTAACTGTCGAGAAGCAAAAGCAATTACTTTTCCATGTTGCATTAACACACAACCGAGTCCTTGATACGAGGCATCACTATAAATAACTAAACCTTCTGTACCCGTTGGGATAGTCAATACTAGAGTTGATGTCAACTTACCCTTTAAATTTTCAAAGCTTTTATCACAATCACCGCTCCACACAAACTTGTTCTCATTTCTGATAAGCTTAGTCAATGGAAATGCAATAGAAGAAAACCCCGGTATAAACCTCCTGTAATACCCCGCCAATCCCAAAAAGCTATGTACCTCAGTCACACTAGTTGGTCTTTCCTAATTCATTACTGCTTCTACCTTCTTGGGATCAACACAAATACCATCATTCGAAATAACATGCCCCAAAAATACTACCCTCTCTAGCCAAAATTCACATTTCAAAAACTTAGCATACAACTACTTCTCTCGTAAGGTTTGTAAAATAATACGCAGGTGGTGTTAATGCTCATCTATACTACGAGAATATATCAAAATATCATCAATGAAAACAATAACAAAAGAATCCACGTATGGGTAAAATATATGGTTCATTAAATCCATGAATACGGTCGGTGCATTGGTTAACCCAAATGGCATGATAAGAAATTCATAATGTCCATACCTGGAACGAAAAATGGTTTTAGAAATGTCACAATCTCTTACCTTCAACTGATGATACCTAGATCTGAGATCAACTTTGGAAAATAATCTGGCTCCTTGCAACTGATCAAACAAGTCTACACACGGCTACCAATCTCTACCCCCACTCCTCGGCATATAAAGAAAATAAGCGACCCACTCCCCAGTGGTGAGTCTACACACGTCACTGTGCTCTCTGTTGTGGCTAACAATCCTAAGGCCTTCGCAAAATGCGTAGCTATAAAACAATGTGTCACCCCAGTATCAAACAAAACCTGACCCATAGTACCATGGATAGGAAACATACCCTCAACCGCGGGTGGTGCCTGTGGAGCTGCTGCCTGGTGGACGTTATAGACACGTCCATACTGTAACTGCCCCTGCTGCACTGGAGCTGCTGGAACGGCTGGTAGGGCTGGCACCTAGGCTGGAGCTGGTAGGGCAGCTGGAAAAATGGTCTCTGTGGCTCATTACGGGCACCCTGCTGCTGTGGGGCCCTCTCACCCTCCGAACAATCCTGGCACCTATGGCCATGCTTACCACACACAAAACATCAACATTTGAAGTTACCTCCCCTCTGACCCTGCTGACCACGGCCCTGCTAGCCGTTACCTCCCCGCCACTGGCCCTGTTGGCCCTGATGAGCACTCTGTTGGCGGGGCATCCAATTTTACCGATTAACCCATTTCTAAACGCTGGAGTAGATCCTAAAGAGATACCACTTCCTCATGAATTTCTCTTGAATCGGGATCTTTTGGCTCAACCTTATCCCCTGAATTCTTTCTTGTGCAAGAAGAATGTTGTCCAAAAGAGGTCTTCCCGGCACAAAACTAGCTTGAAATGATCCAAAATGGAAGCCTTTTAAGCTTAGAAAAGAGGAGGTGGATGAGCGACCCTGTTGCTGTCGGTGTTGGCCCTGATGGACCTGCTGATTAGGCTGGCCCTGCCTATAACCCCCAAATCCTTATCTGGAATCACCTGAACGGAATCGCTTAGCAGGGTCCCCCTGATGGGAACTCTTCTCGTGCTGACGAGTCTGTCCATGAGATGGTGCCCCACTAGCACTACTACCCCCGGCCCTGCCCTGCTGGCTGGACTCTCCTACTCTCTTGCTTCCCTGCAGATGGAAGCGGTGATCCTGGCAATGAAGTAACGCAGCATTGAGTACATCAGTGAAAGTACTCAGAGACAGATTCCCTATAAGGTGCTGACGGATCCTCCAAGTTAACCCGTCCACAAACAGCATTATCTCTTTACCCTCAGTAGGTGCCTCATCTGGCACTATGGTGAGAAGTCTCGTGAAATCCTCCTCATACTCTGCTACGGTAGAATTCTCCTGCTTCAAATTCAGTAATTTCCGCCTCATCTCAGTCTGCACGGCGGGTGGAAAGTACTTGCGGTCAAACCGCTCCCAAAATGTCTGAATCAGGATCGTGTACCTCTCCTCCAAGGTGGTGGTGAACTCCCACCACTGCAATGCGGCTCCCACCAGCTTAAAGGAAGCCAATAACTGTTTATGCACGTCGGTGCACTCATACATACGAAGATGCCGCTGGATGTCTTTCTTCCATTGGTTGACTGTGATGATATCTGAACTACCAGAGAACTCAGGGGGATGCGCCTTCTGAAAGGCATCCCTAACTCTCTCCCATGCAGATGGAAGTTGTGTAGGTACTGGCGCCACTGCCTGAATCTGGGGTGGAGCCTGCTGAACCACTGTTAGCGCGGCATTCACCGCCTGAGCAACAATGGCGGCTACCTCATTAGCATTCATAGTACCCTGTGCCGGAGCTGCTGGCTACTCGGCCTGGGCACGCCTATCCTTTGGTGCATGTCTCGAAGGCATCTGAAACGCGAAGAAATTTATTAGTCTAAAGTCATTATCAAATCTTAAGTAACTGAAGACGTAAACGTAAAAGCAGGAATACAACAATCCTAAAATAGGGCTCTATAGAAAAAATGTTAAGCTGAAAGCGAAATAAGCCGTACAGATCCTAAGGACACTAGAACCTGATGCTCTGATACCACCTGTGACACCCCGCCTAATTAAATACCGGGAGATCACTCATTTATTAAATTAAAATCAAGGTGAACAGTTGGTTCATTCTTAGCATCACTGTCGTAAAAATAACTTTTCCAATTTAACACCCTAATTAATTAAGCTAAGTGTCAAAACCATTTTTAAACATTACTTTCCAAATTTCATTTTTGAAAACAAGATTTAATTATTTACCACCATTTAATATAAAACAAAATCACACCACAATAATCCAGGAACATATAATCCAAATAATTTAATCATTCGACAATTGAATCCCAACATTAGAATTTAGAGTAAAACATCCAAACCATAATAAATCCCAAAGTATCAAGGCTACAATAACTGAATCACAATGTCCAAATAAAACAGCTAAATAATGGAAAGGGGAGACACATGCCCCAATAACTGAGAATGCTAGAACTGGAATCAAGTAAATGAAGTCGTCTAAGCAAGTAGCCTGCAACTCCCACCTAAGCTGCAGCACGTACCTTCCAAGGGATCCTAAGCAAGACGCCCCTGTGGCTGGGCACCTGTAATATATACATATATATATACAAAAGAGGAAGAGAAATAGAAACGGGTCAGAGCCCGATAGTGTATATGATTTAAAAATTCGTTTAGCAAGTATTTAAATTGATTACAGGCCAATGCAACAACATGTTAGTGCGACACTCTCTTGAGAAATTCTCACCTCTCTTCTAATGTGCACACCTATCGCACTAACCTTCCCAATGGGTTATCTCATCATATATCGCACTAATCTTCCCAATGATTTAACTTATCTTAGGTTACTAGTAAGATTTTAAAACTGAACAACATAATGGTTTTAAAGGATAATTTCGTTTAGTAATAAGTCTCTCCTTCTTAACTTTATTCATTAATAGTCTTCCAGCGTCATATTATACTTTTCAAACAAGTATTTTCGATTTATAGTCAAGATTCATTTCTCACTCGCCATAACACAGTAAACAGTTCCAAATTTCAGAATTTCATATATATATATATATATATATATATATATATATTAAATACTCGTATAATATATATATATCCTAACGGCACCCCACATAAAAATTATGGTGTGTGCATACTCTGCTATCCAATCCCCGTATCTCTCGCACTAAGGGAAATACAAGTTGGGAATCACTCTTGAACTGTATTAACACATACACAAATAATGTTGAGGCGAAGCATAAATTCCAAGTCTCTAAGAGGATAGCACATGCCCCCACGTCTCTTAGGACCGTTTGAACTATTGATTCGATAGCCTGTACCAAGGATATCTATCTTCTAGGGTACAAGTCAATATCCCCCATAAAGGTCCCATCGAGATAAGACTGTCCCAACGCGGTAACCTCAGGGATAGCAAGTAGCGCGGGCACGATTTTCACACATTGATAGTATATGTAAACACAATCATGTAACTATACTAATATTACCATATCAATTTTGGGTACATCTCAAACCCCATAGTTAGGACATTTATCCTCATATTTCATTATTAGTTATCACATATAACGGTTCGTCTTTAACCTTAATTCGAGGTATTATTCCAACTTACCACATAACACTCATGGGCTCTATCCTCCAAATTATAAAAATTCAGTAGGTATTCATCTATTCTCTATCGTAATTATTTTACGTAATCTCTCACTTTAATACGTAGTTTTATCGTTTCCTATATGCAATATCCCAAAAATGCAACTCTCGTCTTTCATTAAAGGTCCCAAAATTATTCATATACCCTACTGGTTTTCTTTATCTCCCAAAACATACTTATAAAGGGTGTCCATGAATTATTTCTCATTAAAGTAAATTTCAACTAATTTAAGAAGGGAAATATGAGTCTGCCAGGAGGGGTCGATCGATCGAGGTCTGGGGCTCGATCGATCGAACCTTCGATCGATCGATCAAGCAGGTATGCGAATTCTGCAGTTTTGCAGTTACGGGGTTCATCTTCTAACCTCAACCAATTCCATATTTTTCATTCCCAATCGTACCAGAATTGATACTACTAACATTATATCATCATATTATGTATTTCCTACGTAAAGCATGTAAATTTTTGTCACTAAACATGGATTAATAGCCCAAAATACATATAAATATCAAGAACCCTAGAAATCTCTTAAACATGGTTCTAAAAAATCTTTTCCAGAATTTTCCTTCTTATAAAACATCATAATTTCGTGGTTTAATCCTCTACATGACAAAGGGTTTCCAGAATATAATTTAAATCATCACTACATGAAATTTCCTATCTCAAATTTGGTTTTTTTTCTTCCATACATTTCATCCTAATCATTCCTAAACTAATATGAATGATGCATCAACGAAATAAGCAAGATAAACACTTGCCTGGGATTTTTGACATTCTGGTTCGCGGATGATTTTGGTGTGGTTTCGTTCCCCGTCGCGAGATCTACGCGTTGGTGGTGGTGGCGGTGCAAACGAATGGATTTTGAGCCTTGGATTGCTTTGAGAGCTCTCTCCTCTCCTCTCCTATGGCAGTTCAAAGGTTTTGAATTGTTTTAACCCTAGAAGGTAACCTAGACATCTGACATAACCCTTTAATTTTCGTGGGTTTAATTACCCAAAAATGTAAAATGTTCAAAATGCCCTCCCGGGATACTAATTAGGCCTAAAAACGCCCCGAGACCCAAACTAAACCCCCGGGTACACTTTTCTGACTATCTCGACCCTTCCGGACGCGTTGGCGCACTCAAAACGACCATACGAGCAACTTATAAAATATTCATTTTTATTTATCAATATTCACTTTTTATTTATCAATATTTAATCCCGACAAGACACGGGCGCGTCCCGACTCAAATTTTCAAAATTGTCATTTTATTCACTCGTGACATTTAATATAACCACTAATATATTACTTTGCTCATTAGTAATATTCAACAAATTTTCCCATAATTACTAACTCTCATCATGTTAATAATTATAACATAATTAATTTCCGAATTTATAATAAATAATTAACTCACATTAAATTTAATAAATCACCAAATTAATATAGCATAAAAATATGGGGTATTACAGGTAGTGGGTATTTTGTTACGGATAATCACCTTATTCAATTGATGATAATTAATGCATAGTCTCATGGTACCATCTTTCTTTTTCACAAACAATACTGGAGCTCCCCACGGTGATACACTAGGCCTTATAAAACCACGATCTAACAAATCTTGTAATTGTATCTTTAGCTCTTTAAATTCTGTAGGTGCCATACGATATGGTGCAATAGATATTGGTGTAGTGTCTGGTACCAACTCAATCGCAAATTTTACCTCACGATCTGGTGCTAACCCTGTGAGTTCTTCTAGGAATACATTTGTAAACTTATTAACTACTGGTATATCTGATAGTTTTCCAGCCTCTTGTCGTATGTCCACCACATGAGCAAGATAACCCTCACATCCTTTCATTAGCAGTTCATAACATTTTGTAGCAGAAATCAAACATGTTGGAAAGATATTTCGTTCCCCAATAAATTTAAATTCAGGTTCACCCGGTAACCGAAACACTACCTCCTTTCTAAAGAAATCTAAACATACATGATATGAGGCTAACCAATCCATACCCAATATCACATCAAAGTCACGCATATCGAGAGGTAATAAGTCAACTAATAATTCTTTTTCACCCACCCACTCGCACCACACACTCCCTATATACCCTCTCAGTAAAAACCAACCCCCCACTGGAGTAACAATAGCTAAATCAGAATCTAATGATGATAATGGTTTATTAAGATGCAACAGATAAAGCAAAGACACAAAAGAATATGTAGAACTAGGATCTATCAACACATGAGCATCTTTATCACCAATAGGAAGTGTACCTGTCACTACGTTAGGCATAGCTTGTGCATCTTGTTGCATCAGTACAAAGACTCTGCCTTAACCTTGACTTTATGATATACCTCCTCTACCTCCACTGGGTACATTCTGTGTAGAACTCCTACATCCTACTGCCACACTCCCAACTGATGTTGTAGCTCCGATCATTGAATAATTCTTTAGTAAGTGCCCTAATTGATGATAATGGAAACATAATGGTGTCGTCTCAGCTATTGTACACTCCCGAGATATGTGCCCTTGACCACCACATCTATAACAAAATATGGCCCTCGGTACCAGCACGGATGCATTTTCTGACCCATTCATCCCAGTTTTTCCACCTCGAGCTTGAAATCTTCCCGTGCACTTCTATTATTTTTAAATTCTTGGCCCTTAGGTACTCCTCGTGCTACACTCTGAGTTGAGGATCCCGTCTCCCATCCATATGATTTTATACCATCGTGTCTAGCTTTCTTCGAATGTTCAGATTGTATTTCTTTCATTGACTTTTCTGACACCATGGCCCTATCCACCAAGTCCACAAAATCTGTGATTTTCATATTAGCAACCATGCTTTTTATATCTACACTCAACCCAGTTTGAAATCGATCACATTTACTTTCTTTCGTCCTCACCAAGTCAGGTGTAAATCTAGATAAGGATATAAGTAAAGCTTCATACGCTGCCAATGTTTGGTTCCCCTGTTTCAATGTGATAAATTCTTCCTCTTTCTCTTTACTATAAAGCCTTGGGAAATATTTTTCAAAGAAAACCTTCACAAATCTCTACCATGTAATTTGTGGAGGATTTATTGGCACCACTTCCCCCATTGTAGTTAGTAACTTTTCTGTTGAATCCCACCATAACTTTGCATCATCCTCTAACCTAAAGGTTGCTAACAAAACCTTTTGTTCATCTCGCACTTCCATCACCATGAATATTGTTTCCATCTTTCAAATCCAACCCTCTGCCACTAACGGATCAGTAGTCCTAGTAAATGCTGGTGGATTTAACTTCATGAACCTCTCATACAATTTATCCCTATCTCCACCATGTGCTCCACCTCTTGCTTGTTCCACTAATTGTGCCACAACACGTAATATTCTTCCCACATCATCAATGGGTTGTTGTTTCACCTCCGGTTCATCCGCTTCAATATGTCTATGTCCTTGCTGACTATTAGGAATATAAGATGCCTCACCCTCTTCTCTATCATGCGGCTCGTGTGGATCCATCACTCACTGCAATATAATTAACTTAAACAAAATATAATAACAGCAGATTAATATTAACATTATTAGTCAAAATCCAGAGGCATAGCAAACTCACTTTCTAGTGTCCACTGCCAATCTAGACCGTCACACCCTGTCCAGAACCTAATAACCACGCTCTGATACCAAGTTATCGCGCCCCGACTTAATTAAGTTAAACTCGTCCTTTTTTAATAGAGATAAATTGCCTTAAACAGTAAACAGTGCTTTAATTCAAACCACTAAGGGAAAATAGCATAAGATTTTTTTTTTTTGGCATGTGTAGATGAAAATATAACTACCTTTACATGTAACTTATAAGTACTACACAACTTTACATAACCAAGATCCTTAGTTTAATATTTACACTAAAATATTCTTGATATTCAAACCATACTATATATCCGTCACTCCCCCGGTATAAGGTCCTAACTTGGCAGTGAACTCCAAATGATAAACATACCTGAAACAAAACATTATAGGAGTGTAACCTATAAAGGCTTAGTGAATGACCATATACCACACATATAACCAATTTGAATAACCATTTTTATTTTGTTCTAATGTTATAACCCAATAAGAATTGTGAAACTCTCGCAAGCCTGGACCCGCCACAGTCCAATTAGCCCACCACGGTTATTAGGGACCACCGCATCCCTTTATTAGGCCCGAGTACACAACCTTTAAGTTGGATTAACAGGACCGCCACATCCCATAGGACCCACCAGTCCTTAATATTAGATAAAGGACTCACCAGTCCATATCATTATATAACATCGCTTAACATTTTTAATCATATGCATATGTTTCCTAAATACAACATCACTCCCATAAGCATTTTAACACATGTGTTCAACTACACATTTCCATATGAACATATAAGCATCTATATTTCATAGGACAGGTCACTCACCTTGGATTTGGTGCTAAGATTAATACCAAACTATTTCATTGGTATGGTAGTATTAGTTGCTTCCCCACCTAACAAGTCAATGTCATTAGCATTTGAATACACCGATTAACATCAAACCCAGTAACACATCACATCATTTGGTCAATAAGAAATAACTAAGGAGGAATTAAATATGACACTTTACATTTCTATAACACTCAATTAATTAGGTTTCTAACACAATTTACGAAATTAAATTACGAATTCGCTAGACAAAGTTATGCCCATTTTATTACAACCTTTTCCAAATCGTTTCTCAAGAAAAACAACAACACAACTTCAACTTCCTGGAATTCTCATAATTTTTATACAGCATAACATTCCATGATATTCCACCCAATATCAGTAAAAATATTGAATAATACAAATTAATGTTTCATAATATTTAGGGCTCATTTTCTATGTCGAGCAAAACGTCAAACACCTGGTATGCATTCTTGCTCCTTTAGGACAGATTTTAAACCAAAACATCAAACTATCACCAAAGGTTCATTCCTTGGCATTTTTACACAATTTTTGGATATATTATACTCATATATGTTTTCCAATATCTCCCACTGTAATTACTTTATTTCCATAAGTATTCCATGATTTATGCCATTTTTAGCATAACTAGGTCAAAATAGAACATTAAGGCATAACTTAACATTTTTAAGCCTACATAACCTCCACCTTGGGTATAATTCATAGAAACATATAATAAACATGTTTTAGCAGATATATAAATAATAAGCATGAATTTTCCAAATCAAAATGCTTTACGAAAAAATTGATGTAAATCTAGGACTTTAAAGTATGCATTTACGATCCTAGCTCCAGTTCTAACTTATGTTCTTAACCCATCCTTGTTCCAGCACAATTCAGAAATATGGGTATCATTAAAATATATATCCAAATCAAAAATAAAAGCTTTCCAAGTATAGAACTCATCCATGTGACCAACTTTAATAAAGAAGTAATTACCTTACGAGGATTCCTTGATTTATAGAAATTTTCTAAAGATTTCTTCCTTAACTTTCTTATCTTTCTCTCTCTTTAGGCAACACTTGTTATTTCTTATGAGGAAGAAGACATAACTCTCATTTATAATCAGAAATACGTTGTATATTGGTCCAATAGAAATAGGGGTAGAGGTAACACGTGATTGGTTGGATGAAAGGTCGAATTAGATAATTCCATTAATGACACATTTATCCCACTTTGGTAAAATCACCATTACTCACTATCACGGGGCCCGATTTACTCCCTCCTTGTGTCTATGAGTAGATAACTTAAACATCTACAACTTTCATATTTTGTGTTTTCCCAAAATTATAAAACTATTACCCCTAATTTGGGCTCGAACAGGAAAGTAGCAATTTACCGAAAATCTCAAAACTTTCACATTTGGCGACCAAACATTGCCAGTTTCGCACCAACACCCTAGCTTAATTTTGTAAACATAACCATGCATTAAAAACATATTTTATGATGAATTTAACCACATAACTAATCATATGCTCTAAACATGTTATCCCTGACAATAAGCTCAATTAGCACCTAATGTAAACAACGCATATATCACATGAGCATGCATCCCCTAAACATGATAATTAAATTGTTTAACACACATAACCAATTTATAACTTATAACTCATAACTTATAATTAATCATATAATTAACCTTCATAATCATGTTTTAGGGCCTTACAATAAATAATCGAAGAAAATAAAGTCTTGTCGAAAACCACGGCTGAAAAATAAAACTAACTCAAAATCTAACAAATGAGAATAACTGCAATTGTAAAGAGTGGGCAACATGTCCCAAACTGAGAGTATTAAAACTGAGATCCTACACTAGATAAAAAAAGAGAATCGTTTAAGCAAAGCCCTGCAACATCCACCTGTGCTGCAACTCTGAAATCCCTCGAATGAAGTCATGTTGGGTGTCCTTATGGCTGGGCACCTAAAAGGTTTTTAAAAGATTTTACATAGCAAGAGTTAGTACTCAAAACATTTTGAAAATATTTAGCAAATGTTTATCAAAATCAAACTAAGTTATTAATTATACATGTTAAGACTTCGTACACTCTCTTGAGTTACCTCACCCCTCTCCTAAGGTGCACGCCTAACGTTGGTACTTAGTCCACCTAGTTATACTACCCAAGCTAACTAGTCTAAGTTATTCCACTGAACTTATATACTCTCTAAGTTCCCATATCGCCCATGTAGTATTTTAATAATCACCATATCTCATATGTTATATACGTAGATAACTTATTCATCTCTTGTTATCTTTATTCTTTTTATAATTAAGTCTCACTACTCAATTACTACTTAAATGTGATCAATCCATCTTATTATCTACTATCTCATGTCAGTAGATTATACATATAGTATACATTTATCACACGATATATACTAAATATTAGTTATCACTAATATGTCCTTGTGACACACATAAAGGACTCTTGGTTCGGAATGATTCGTCGACCCCTTGGTTCGGAATGATACATCGACCCCAATTATTTATATACACATAGTCTGGTTCAGAACCCTTTCATCACGACACCAGTTCTAAGGTTTGGTTCGGCATTTTACATCGAATCCAGACATATAATAACCCTATGTTAGTTCGGAATATCTCATCGACCCTAACATAGTTAATTTAGGTATACTTTTCTTAACCTAAAAGTTCATACAATTCAGTAGGTACACACCTGATCCATCAATCATGTTCATACTTGATATTCGTACATAATATTGTTGTAAATATTTAACCATTAAATCTGCACTTGAGGCAAAGAATGATTTAATATTTTACATAGTTTTTAAAGGCGTTTACCCCAAAATTTACAACAATGTTTGTGACTCTGTTTAATAGACGGTTGGGTATTAAACACGTACAAGGGAGCATGATAACCATACATGAGATTTGATTAATGGTGAAGGCATCATAGGTTTTAATTGAACCCATGTCAACACATTCCTTGGGGTTAACTCCAACGCCTAATACGGAACTAGAACTGTAGCAAGTTTTAGCTAACCTCAAATTTCGCAAGGTGAGGTACCATTACGAACCTAAAATGCCTTTTAAGTGGGATAAATATATGTAGAAAACTTAGTTTTAATTTTCTTAAGATGTTCAGTTTAATGTAATGGCAAGTTATGAATGAGATTAAATTTTTTATTTTTTTAAAGTCTTTATTACATATTAAAAATAAATTTGAAATAAAAATACTAATTTATGCCACAAATTTGCCATCAAATTTAAGTGGAGAGAAATGTTTGCTGCGAAGTCATAAATGCGAGATATGAAAAAATCTATACTGAAACATTTATGCCAACGCGGTTAAGCAATTCAACCAACAACGACTCTCTTTCATGGGTACCAAAATGCCACGAAATGAGGTATTCATCTCATTCTTCTTCTATAATCATGCTATGTGGAACAGTGCAAGTCATCATGATGCAACCGTGACACCCCGCCTAATAAAATACCGGGTGATCAGTCCTATACCAAATAAAAATAGGAATCCCAGTTGGTTCATTCTTAGCATCACTGTCGAAAACATTTTTAAAACTTACTAACCACCAAGTATTCCAAAAACTCGGTGCCAAATTTTAACTTCCTCATTAAACAAACAATAACATGCGGAAAGATACTATGAGTCATACACAACGACTGAATTAAATCAACTAAATAATTAATTAATTAATTTTTCGAATAAACCATCGGCCACCAAAGTAAATAATCCAATACAAATATTCAACACCTGAATAAATAAATCTGAAAAACTGTACTAAAAAGTCTGGGCGATAAGCCCTGAGTAAAACTGAAACTGATAAATGATTCCTACTCTAGGAAGGAATGAACGATGCGTCTAATCCAAGCTCCTGCTAGCATCCACATATGCCGCAGTTCCGTATCCCTGGAATAGAATATCAATCCTGACGTCCCTGCGGCTGGACACCTAAAAGGTTTTGAAAATAGTTTTATAGCAAGGGTTAGAACCCAAAATATTTTAAAAATATTTTGCAAGTGAATTAACTGCAGTAATTAAAAATGCATGAATGCGCTTCATATTTAAGTTAGTGTCGCACTCTCATGAGGACACACTCACTCCTCTACTATTGTGCACAACTAATGGTTACTTAACCCCACCTAGTTGTACTATCCCGTCCAACTAGCCCTGGTATAATCTCTCCTTTCCTTTCTACTCTAAGCCGAGTATTATTATTCATGGGTTATAATTTATCTCACCAATTAACTTAATTCATTCCTTTAAATAGTATCATATAACCGTGACACAAGTTATATTAAGTAAATACATCACACATTGTATTATTACCCGCATATAATATTTACTACCATTATATACGTACCTTTACTAAGAACATTCACACATATATCATATGTATATCCATCCCTCCGAGTATACCCTCACCGGATGATTCCCTCTAAAGTGCTATCTCACTAGGTGTGCTCACATAACCTAGTTACCCAAGTCGGAAATCGCTCACCAACCTGGCCCAAAATATAAACGTAGTGGAGGCGATTATATTCCTTCCCTGAAAGTGAGATAAGCCCCTCACCCATATACCGGACGCTATGACCTGGGGATATACTCACCCTACTCCTCAAGCTAGGGGATTCACCCACATCGCGCAACCTCCCTTGATAGCACTAGAGTATATAAATTAAATAAATATCTAGTCACTGATATTTAATAGCACACACAATATATACACATATATATATACTATCACCACACCGTATATATATAATGTAAACCCCGTCTTTACCGCGTAATAAAACTCATAACACTAGCTTGTATGTCCCCGAGTCTATGGTCCAACTCATATTAATTAATTTTCTCATTTATTAATTTATTACCTTCCCGAGTCTATGGTCCGACTCTAATTTAATTTAATTTACATGTCAATTAATTTAATACTTGGTGTCGCCCAACCAATATACCCGAGCTCGCTCACTTGACCCGTACCATCATTAATACCAGATTCTATATTTCTCCCCATAATTAATTAATTACACCTCAATTCTTTTAATAATGCAGTGCCACTCAACTATAATACCCGAATATTTTCCCTCAGTCCAAAAATCAATACCTACTCATTATTTCCCGAAATTTATTCATCTCGTGACTTATAATTATCACCCTTCTAACCCAATCGTATACCCTTACAATTACTAAGGAATGTGCTACATATGTATTTATCACTAAATAAAAAGTGGGGGACAAATCTTAAATAAATTTCCCTTTACATTTTAAACTAGCCAATACTGCCAGAAATTTGGGACCATCGATCGAGTAGGTTTGCTTCTTCTACGACACTCTGTTTCACCATTAACGCAAACCCAAGCTTTCTTTCCTCAACTCCCAACCTCAATCCATCATATTTATCATCTTTATACATATATTATGAACAATGATCATAATCTAAACCTTTTAGCATCATTAATTTTTTTACAAATCTTCACCCACTCAAGAACACAAATTCCTATGGTAAAATCCCAATTATCATTCACAAATCTGATCCGACAATACCAATAAATTCATCTCTAACACTGGTGTTCTGTTATGGTTCTAATACATATCAATACTGAATACTTCTATAACATTAATTTGACTGTCAAATTACTCAACAGATTAAATTTCATAAAAAAAACAATTTCACGCAATAACTCGCCCAAAACAAATTTTGGTTTATACCTCCCATAATATGAATTGATTATCATCAATTTAAGAATCACAACAGTTAACCACTGGCCTTTAATTGTTCGTAAAGTCTGATCCGTTGGTGTAGAGAAAGTGTTGATGACGAACACTCACTTTGTCCCTCGATTTGTCTTCAAAAGATCCCCATTTTGCTTTTGATTTGCTTCCTCTATCCCTCTCTCAAACCCTAGGTTTAGAATTGTTTTAACTGTCCAATACTCTCTCCATTAGGTTTAAAACCTCTAATCCCGTTTTTTCCACATGGGCCTAATTAAAATGGCCTAAATCCCTCCATGTGGTCCCAACTATGTCTAAAAATACCCCGAGACCCAATTACTACCCCCGGTACTCTTTTTTGACTAACTCAATCCATTCGGACTCAACGCGCACTCATAATTGTCATCCGAAATACTTTATAACATTTTCCAGTTATGACCTCAAAATGCGACACACAAAACTTCGGACAATTAAACTTAAAGTCGCCAAATATAAATGATTCTGCCCACTCAAAAAAATTCTCCAAATCATAAATTTGAGTTTCTCCAATTTAAATATTTTTATATTAAATAATAAATTCTCAAAATTATGGGGTGTTACAGCAACCCAGGGCGTTACGGTACCAGACACAAGTCATCTCTATATACTATAAAATGCAAAACAAGGCATTTATTATGCTTTGCAATTAGCTTATCCACGTGGCACAACAAAACATTTATTATTCTTTACAATCCGTCTCTCTCTTAATTTCGATAGACGATATTTTTGGGGAAGCAAAAAGTTTCTGATTCATCCGTATGTTCATTTCTCTTTAAAACTCCTTTTGCCCACATATATCCCCAAAGAAAACCCCATATTTGTTTCCACAAAATTGCTCTAAACCCTTTTTGTCGTCATCCCTATTCTCCCCCATCCATTTCCACACTAACCCAAAGCTGAAAAGACAAAACCCATAACGGATCCACCGGTGTGGAGTTCCTGTCGGAGGTAGGCGGTCGGTAGGAGGTTAAGTGGATCCGGGTATGGATCGCGAGGTGGGCCTATGGGTTTAACGATGGGTTCGGGTTTATGGTCGTCGGAGTGGAGTGGTTTTCGGGTTAGAGAAGATTCGAACCGGGTTTGGGGATCAGAGGGTTATGGAGTTTGTGGGTATTGGAATGGCAGGACGTAGTAGGTGGGATTCGTCGGCGTCAACTCGACTCCAACCAAGAAGAAGTCAGTGTTCATCTCAAAGATGAACAAACCAGGTCACTTGCTGTCTTATTCTCTGTTAAACAAATTTTCTCAATTAAATTTCTTCTTATGTGTTTTATTTAAAACTAATTGGGAGTTTTTGATAAAACCCTGTTTGATGCCCAAGCCACACATCTCAACTTCGATTTTAGATTGAAGAAAGCAGGGATTTTGCCTAACCCATGCCTCTTCTGAATTCCTTGCGAGACTGTGGAAAGCTGTTATGGTTGCTTTCATGGTGTAGCAACTGATCTGGGCACTGGTGGTCAGCATAACCAAACCCTGTTTGGCGGGTGAAGAGTGCTTCGTCTTTGGAGGAAGTTTACCTCCATCAGCATGGGGTAATTTTTAGTGCACTGACTTAGGTCTCCCCGGAATGTGAAAACTAGCAAGTGCGACCTGGAAGATGTTAGTATTGTAATTTTATTTAAAAAATATGTTTTTTAGATTTCAATTGATTAATTTTATGTTTTTTGTGGTATTGAGTTATTTGAGACTAATTATATATTGGAGTTGTAAAGGTATTTTTGCGGGTGTAAGGTATAGGTATGATTTTTGCAAAATGACTATGAAAATTGTACGGTTCGCGCATCGCGCGGGTTTATGCCTAGTTCTTGTAATAATGGCAAAGTGATATTATAACACCCAAAAAGCCCATTCAAACGTCTATTGATAATGTAATTGGATTGAGGTTCTCTATCACGTATAAGTTCCTAAAAGACACATGCATTGTCCATAAGGTTCAAATTGTTATTCAATCCCAACATACCGAAGTACGCATACCAAAACAGGATGTTGTGGCCAACTATGGCCTCTAGTATGATCGCAGCCTTTTTGTTGTGACCTCGATGTGTTATATGCTATGTAACGAGACAATTCTCCCACTCCTATTGCAAGAAATTTATGCTATATGGCATGACCTAGAAACAATGTTGCTCCCCTTTTGTGAGCAATCGTTGGACGCCTTACGTTATAGGTCTTCTGAAGTGCTCAATTGCATATACCATATACATCCCTGTCCCAAAACCACTATATGTCTTTATGACGCAACCTTTTTAAAATGCAGATAAATATATCAATTGATACGGTTAAGCATGCGAGCATTCTTGCCATTAATATTTTCACTCTAGAAAATTCCTTGTCCACCAGCATCTCACTTTCTTATGAAGAGTCATCGTATAACTGCTAAAAAAATTCCCAAATCAATTTGAAGTATGTTCACGCCTCCATAAAGAGAAGAGCCAGTCCCTTGCCCCTGCCAATTATTCAAACAACTTCAAGATCCTGTGAATATAACTTCCTATTCCTATTTGTAGAACACAACTAAATATAACTTCCTATTCGTCTAAGAAAATATACCTCCCGCCACGATATATTTGCCTTAGCAGGAGATATAGTTTGCAAATGAGCCTCACATGCAAAAATAACTTCGGAACATCTCGATTTCGTAAGTTGGTAGTACATCAAACAAATGTTTCTTTAATCACATATGCTCTCCCTCTCCATTTCTATTAATATCCTTTCGACTAGGTGTCAATCCTCGGTAATAGGAACGCTTTTGTTCCTCTCCACCCTCTAAGAAACAAGTAATTAAAGATAACATTATGCGGAGCATGGTTTCCTTGTAATTTTTACTCCATAATGACTCACTAAGAATTTTATTTAGGGAGTCATTAGGAGAGTTTTTTTTATTCTTGGTGACAAAATACTAGCTGTTATAAAAATCTGTAATCATTGGTCAAATGAAATTTAAGAATCGAAAGCCAATTTGAATGTCGTGTGCAACAAAAGTACTGATGCGCGAATGACTAACACACTTGCTAATCTAGACTAAATTATATTTTTTGATTAAATAAAATATCAGACAGACGTGTGATAGCCGTATTGTCAAAGCAATAACTAATATACAAAATGACCTGGACTAGTTTGTGTTTTTCGACTGAACAAATTATTAGTCAGATTTTTTGCCACAAAAAATGATCCATTCATAGTGGAAACTAAATTTTAAATGAACACATCAAAAATTTAGTTTTCTTTAAAAAAAACAAGGGTCGTTTTAACAAAATCTCAATTTGATAATACGATATTAAACTTAACCCCTATTTTGTTTATTAATTAGGTATCACACCAATTTCATGAAAAAACACTTTTGATTTGCATGAAAAAAGTGTTGATTCGAATTTAGGGTCATTTTGGGTTTGACCCCCCTTTTGTTTTAAAAATTCAGTTAAACCCCCGGTAGTTAACTTTTTTAAGGTTTGGACTCCCATTTTACACCTTTCCATCCAGTCAAATGCTTTGACCATTAACTTTATGTTTAATTTCCCATATTACCCTTATAAATTCTTTAGGGTCCGGCTCCATTATAAAATGTTTAAATATACTATATAATATTTAGTATTTATTAATGGTACATATTCATTTAATATACTATTTTTTTGAAATTTAGCACGCCACGTACATTTTCAAAATTTGTAAAATTATAATTTCTTTTAAGGAGGTCTATAACGACTTTGGGAGTCTTATTTTTCATTTAATAACTCAATAAAAGATTTCCATAACAATGGAATTTCTTATCAAATATAATATGCATAAATTACTATGTGATTATTTGGACATTACATTTGCTAAGAATAATTCTCTAATATATGTAATTTTATAAAAACTTAAGTTTTTATAAAGAAATGAACGTTTTTATAATTTTACAAAAACTGGATGTAACCTTTTTTTTAACAAAATGAACGCTTCCTTTTACTATTGTATTAAATAAAACTATTTTTGTACAAAAAAAGTAAATGCTGCAGTATAGTAATAAAAGACTCTTTTACTATGATATAGTTTTTTTAACAAACTAATTTTGTACAACATAAAAAACAGCTAGTAAAGTAACAAAACAGATTAAAAAAATGTAAAAACTATATTATGTTTTTTTTTTGTAAATTACTTTAACAAAATAATAAAAAAAAAGTTAAGAACTGTTAAAAATAGTATTAAAAACCATACAATTTCATATTACAGTTAAAAATAATAAAAAACTGCTAATATTGTAACAAAATAATATTAAAAAGCTATATAAAACTTTATTACTTAATATTGTAACAATATAAAGAAATAATGTTAAAAAATATAATGACTGTGCATTACATTTTTAAAAATTTAGAATATTATATTTTTTTTATATTTATAATTAGGGCTGTAAATCGGGCTGGGTGAGCCGGGCTTGGCGCTGCTCAGGCTCGGCCCGAACTCACATACCCATGCTCAAGCCCGAGCTCGGCCCGAATTATTTTTTTCCACCTAGGCCCGAACTCGACTCATAAATATTACGGGCTTCGGGCCCGATTTCGGGCAGGCCCAATTTCATTTTTTTTTATTAAAAAAGTTTGAATTAATTTTTTTTTCTTGTATTTCCATCATGGACAAAATTATACATTAAAATCTAATTGATATTTCATGAAATAAAATATATAATTATGAAATGTATTAAATTAAAACAAGGGAAATAAGAGTGAAAAGCTACAAAGCCCTATTAAATTTCAGACATTTAGCATAATTTGATCACTTACAAAGGCCTATTGTGACTTGATCAATTATTAAATCAAATACCCATAATGAGATTAACAATAAAATCTCAAAATTGAAAATCACATATAATCTAATGTATTATGACAAATGATTTTTTTTTAGAAAAAATAATAAATGAAATAAAAGGATGAAACCTAATTGAACAATATTAACATAAATATGTTATATTATATAAATTATTTATTTATTTATTAATATGAAGTTCGGGCTTCGGGCCCAATTCGGGCTTGGCGAAGTTCGGCTCAAGCTCGGCCCGAAATTCATTCGGGCTTGGAATTTTGGCTCAGGCTCGGCTCGGCTCAAACTCAAATAAAGCTCGGCCCAAAAATAGCGGGCCGAACGGACGGGCTTCGTGCCTCGGGCCTCGGGCGCTCAATTTACAGGCCTATTTATAATTGTGGCCATTCTGGTCGGCGCGGCGCTCGTTCCAGGGGAAAAGGAGAAAGAGATCCCCCCAGGATGAAAACTGCGTCGCGGTCTCGTACCCTTCTCTTCGAAAAGGGGGCTTCGACGGTCGTCGGTGTGGGGTGGATGTAAAGAGATAAAGCCGCCAGCATATTTTGCTCAAAACAGGCAGAAGAATATGTTGCCACCTCAAGATAGCGGCATTAAGGACAAAACTAATGCATGCGAAACCAATAGATCGGAGGTCCGAGGGCTAAGTTACGGAATGGGAAGGTGTTAGGCACCCATTTCGCCATTTCGATCTTTCATGGGCAAATGTTAATATTTTCCTTTTTATCCCCGTGAAGTGTATGCATGTGTTTATATAATGGAGATTGGAATCGTTCAACCCATACCATGGAAAATATAGGGTGAAGTCATCCATAGGAATATTCCCAAAATAGTAATCAATGTAAAAGATAGAATATTTGCGTTCATCGCGATATTAATCGTTATTTGAGAACGATAACATGTTTGGGATGAGACGCGAACAAATATATATGTATGATGATAATGAGTAATTTTGAGGATTATGAAAAAATAAGAGAATTTCAAAAATTAAAAAACTGGACTCGAGTCTCGAATTTTAATCCGAGACGCCTGCGTAGCCTATAAAGGCATCAAAGTCCGTGTAGTTCGAATGTAGAATAGGGGTGGGGTTTATCCCGTAGATCCGAACGGAATTTTATTAGGTGTGTGCTTGTAGAAAATATATTTCTAGCGTTGGAAAAAGTGTGGTGGATAATTCCGTTCGAAATTTACGGGTGTAACCCTCTTTTATTTATTTTTGGATTTTTACGAAAAATAGAGAATGTGCAATATACTAATAAAATTGTATATGTTAATATGTATGAACTAGATTATGAACCTAAGGTAACTTATATAAAACAAGAAATTAATAGAGAGGGAGAAAGAATTGGGCCTTTCTTGGAGCTTGAACTTGGATCTTGGATGAACTCTTTTTAATGTTGATGAGAGAGAAGGATATTTGCCAAATTGGGTGTGAAAAGGATGGGGATTTAGTCTCGAATGGGATTTCTCATATGGAACTTCGCTGACTTCGAGAGAATATTACTGAGATCACTGATGCTGATGTTTTTTTTTTTGCTGCCGTAGCAACGAGGTCATGGCCCGTATCTATAGGGTCAAGGGGTATCGATCGGCGTACCCCAGGGGTGTCGATCGGTGAACCCCGGGGGGTGACAATCGGCAGGTCACCCTTGACACTGTACCGATAGGCAGGGTTCAGAACCTGCAAATTGGCAGTCCCATGCAGACTTTTCTGGAAAAATGATTCTAGAGCACAAATCGTTGATCCGAATCGAACATGGGGCATACCGTTAGAAAGGTATTTAAGAGGTCTATGAGAGTGCTTGGACCTCTTTCGGGTTTGGGAGTTCACTTTGGGTCAAATGTGGCTCGGAAGCGCATGTCGGTCCTTTGGACGGGAGATCGCCGGACGCAAATGGATCGTTCATCCGCATGATAAGTCAGAATCGCGCACGGGGAGGACCGTTGGAAAGGTTAGGAGATGTACTTCGACATTCCAAAGATTTTTGCTCGGTTTGGTTAGTTGACCTTGGTCAACCGGGCCCCGAAAGTGCCTAGTTATCTCTCGGAGTAAAACGGGTCATTCGTCTGAACGATTATGCTATTTGACACACGGGGCGGACCATTAGAAATCGTTTTCACTGCCCTTTAAAGATTCATTCGGTCTCATTAGAGCTTCAGAGTTGACTTTGGTCAAAGGAAGTTCGGGAGCATTCGGTGGCCTCCGGATCAATTTTCGGGGGAAAACTGATCATTCGTACGAACGATTATGCTATTTCACGCACGGGATAGACCATTGGAAAGAGTTTTTAGTGACCTTTGAAGATTCAAAGAGCTTTCGCTCTGAAGAAAGGGTTGACCGTGGTCAAATGGGGTCCGGGAGTGCCCGGTTGCCTTTAGATCGGTACTCGAAGTGCGACCTAGGTTTGCAGTGGAAGGGGGAAGTGCTAGGAGCCTAAGGAGAGACTTAGAGGATCATCGAATGTGGTGTCTATAATAATATATATTTTTAATTTCCAAAATATTATGTTTTTTCTTCCAGGATTTTTAAAAATTTTCAAAATGTTATAAAGTATCTCAAAACTAAAACTATTCTCGTAATGTTATAATGAAATAATTTTTTGTTAACTTTTTTACATAAAAGTTTTTTATAGCTTAGGTGACGATCCAAAACCGAGGATTGAGGTCAATTCTGACCTAACTAAGGTGATGATCAGACACCGAGGTCAATTCTGACCTAAAAGAGGTGACGACCGAGGACTGAGGTCAATTATGACCTAACTAAGGTGGCGATCCAAGACCGAGGTCAATTCTGACCTAAAAGAGGTAACGACCAAGAATCGAGGTCAATTCTGACCTAACTAAGGTGACGATCCAAGATCGAGGTCAATTCTAACCTAAAAGAGGTGATAGTCGAGGATCGAGGTCAATTCTGACCTAACTAAGGTGACGATCCAAGATCGAGGTCAATTCTGACCCAAAAGAGGTGATGACCGAGGACCGAGGTCAATTCTGAACTAACTAAGGTGACAATCCAAGATCAAGGTCAATTCTGACCTAAGAGAGGTGATGATCGAGGTCAATTATGGCCTAACTAAGGTGATGATTCAAGATCGAGGTTAATTCTAACCTAAGAGATGTGATAACGGAGGACAGAGGTCAATTCTGACCTAAAAGAGTTGACAACTGAAGTGATGACCTAGGACCTAGGTTAATTTTGACCTAACTAAGGTGACGATTCAAGACCGAGGTCAATTCTGATCTAAGAGAGGTGGCGATCGACCACCGAGATCAATTCTGACCTAACTAAGGTGATGACAGAGGACCGAGGTCAATTCTGATCTTACTAAGGTGATGATCCAAGATCGAGGTTAATTCTGACCTAAGAGAGGTGACGACTGACGACCGAGGTAAATTTTAACCTAACGAAGGTGACGTTCCAAGACCAAGATCAATTTTGACCTAAGAGAGGTGACGATCGAGGACTAAGGTCAATTCTGACCTAACTAAGGTGATGATCCAAGACCGAGGTCAATTCTGACCTAAGAGAGATGACGACCGAAGATCGAGGTCAATTCTGACCTAATTAAGGCGATAATCCAAGATTGAGGTCAATTCTGACCTAAGAGAGGTGACGACGGTTAATTCTAACCTAACTAAGGTGACAATCTAAGACCGAGGTCAATTCTGACCTAAGAGAGGTGACGACCTAGGATCGAGGTCAATTTTGACCGAACCAAGGTGACGATCCAAGACCAAGGTCAATTCTGACCTAAGAGAGGTGATGACGGAGGACAGAGATCAATTTTTACCTAACTAAGGTGAGGATCCAAGACTGAGGTCAATCTTGACCTATGAGAAGTGACGACCGGGGATCGAGGATTGAGATTAATTTTACCTAACTAAGGTGACGATCTAAGACTGAGGTCAATTCTGACCTAAAAGTGGTGACGACTGAGGACTGAGGTTAATTATTACCTAATAGAGGTAAGGACCGAGGACCGAGGTCAAGTCTGACCTAAATAAGGTGATGATCTAAGATCCAGGTCAATTCTAACCTAAGATAGGTAGCGATCGAGGACCGAGGTTAATTCTGACCTAACTAGCGTGACGATCTAAGATCGGGGTCAATTCTGACCTAAGAGAGGTGACGATCGAGGACTGAGGTTAATTCTGACGTAACTAAGGTGACAATCCAAGACCGAGGTCAATTCTGATCTAAGAAAGGTGACGACCAAGGACCGAGGTTAATTCTGACCTAAGAGAGGTGACGATTGAAGACCTAGGTCAATTCTAACCTAATTAATGTGGCAATCTAAGACCGAGGTCAATTCTGACCTAAGAGAGGTGACGATCGAGGATCGAGGTTAATTCTGACCTAATTAAGGTAACGATTCAAGATCGAGGTCAATTCTGACCTAACAGAGGTAATGACCGAGGACCGAGGTTAATTTTAACCTAATTAAGGTTACAATCTAAGAACGAGGTCAATTATGACCAAAGAGAGGTGACGACCGAAGACTGAGGTTAATTCAGACCTAACTAAGGTGACGATCCAAGATCGAGGTCAATTGTAACCTAAGAGTGGCGACGATCGAGGATTGAGGTAAATTCTGACCTAACTAAGGTGACGATCCAAAACCGAGGTCAATTTTAACCTAACTAAGGTGACGATCCAAGACCGAGATCAATTCTGACCTAAAAGAGGTGACGACCAAGGACCGAGGTCAATTTTGACCTAACTAAGGTGGCGATCCAAGATCGAGATCAATTGTGATCTAAAGGAGGTGACGATCAAGGACCGAGGTCAATTCTGACCTAACTAAGGTGACAATCTAAGATCGAGGTCAATTATGATCTAAGAGAGGTGACGAACGTGGATCGAGGTCAATTCTGACCTAACTAAGGTGACGATCTAAGACTAAGGTCAATTTTAACCTAAGAGAGGTAAAGACCGAGGAACGAGGTCAATTCTGACCTAACTAAGGTGACGATCCATGACCGATGTTAATTCTGACCTGAGAGAGGTGACGATTGAGGACTGAGGTCAATTCTGACCTAACTAAGGTGACGCTCCAAGACTGAGGTTAATTCTGACCTAAAAGAGGTAACGATCGAGGACCGAGGTTAATTCTCACCTAACTAAGGTGACGATCCAAGACCGAGGTTAATTCTGACCTAAGGGAGGTAACGATCGAGGACCGAGGTAAATTCTGACCTAACTAAGGTGATGATCCACGATTGACCTCAATTCTGACCTAAGAGAGGTGACAACTGAGGACCGAGGTTAATTTTGACCTAACTAAGGTGACAATCTAAGAACGAGGTCAATTCTGACCTAAAAGAGGTGTACTTTCCTTTGAGAAAATTGGGGATTCTACTAGGGATAAAGATTGGATTTTGGGTTTCGCTAGTGATAAAGATCTAATTTTGGGTTCTGCTGGCGATAAAGATTGGATTTTGGGTTCCACTGGGGAAAATTTGTGGTGTCCTTTGGAGATGTTGTTGGGGATAATGATTCTCTGGAATTCCTGTTGGGGTGTAAAAAAATGTTTTCCTTAGTGAGCAAGTAGCTAGAAGCGATTTGGTAATTCTAGAATTTTTTTTGGGATTTGTTTAGAATTTTTTGATATTCTTCCAGACTTTTTTATACGAAATTTTAAGGGGTGTGCCGATCGGCATGGGTGTGGGTGTGCTAATCATCATTGGCACGGACTTTTGGGGTGCCTCGAGCAGGTAAAAGGCCCAGTCCGAATCGGTGGGTAGAGGGGGCTGTCGATCGGCATGACCCTTAGCCTCCTATAAAAAGGGGGATCCACTACGGTTCTATGTGCTTCGGGAGAGAGGTGGTGGGACACTACCCACACCTTCCATTTTGGCTTCAGACAGATGATGGTGACTCCCATTGATGTTCTGCAGCTGCTGGGGCTAGATTGTGCGGGTGCCCAGATTGAGGTGGACAGGACGTTGCGGGTGACGCCGGAGGCATGACAGCGGCTTTAGGGGGCGCGAAGAGGGTGGTTTTCGAGGATTCCCTCCGCCTTTCTTCTTTGAGGGAGTTTTTGCTGAGGAGGAGGATTGATGAGACCTACGGGCATCAGGTGCGTTAGATGGCCCATCTGTTTATCTTGCTGGTATTGGGAGATTTTCTGGTGGCAACGAGTGGCGACGTCGTCCATTTATAGTTTCTGTTATTGCTGAGGATGTTTTCGAACATTCTCCTCTATGACTGGAGGAGCCTCATTTTGGTGACCCTTTACTATTCTTTTGATGCATTCAGATGGTGCTGCCGGTCGACTTTTACTGGGGCCACATATCTTTTGGAGGTATTCTTTATTTTGCCCATTTTCCATTCACGCAATTCCTTTTGATTTCTTGAATGTTGATCCTTGTCCTTTGCAGACGTGGTTCTATGAGGTGATTGGGTTGAACACCCAACTTATTTTTCTGAAGGATGACTCCGTTGGGGACTTTTACTGGATGTTTCGATGGCAGAGGTCCAACCGACAGTCGAAGAAGAATCTCTCTCCAAGGGCGGTGCGTCAGGTCTTAAATAGCCTAACGAGCGAGCGAGTAAGAATTCTTTTATCCTTGAGAATGTTCTTTTCCTTTGATGCCATTTTATTGATACCGATCCTTCACTTTTGGTGGGGATTTGCAGGTGACCTTCTATCCCCAGGGGACGACTATTCAGCACACCGGGGTGGATGAGGGACATGCGCAAATGCAGAGCCTACCGGTGCATGAGTTCGGCTACTCGTGGTACCTCGGGGAGAGGGTAATTCGTCATATTGTGGAGGATGAGGTTGCTGTGCCACCGATGAGGCCCCTTATGTTCATGAGGCGCGTACGAGAGATGTCAGATGACACTCGAGTGGCTGCGATGATGAGAGAGCCATACTCCATGTAAACTGACATAGCGGTGATGTATGATTACATGGACTTCATCACGAGTTGGCCGATGCCCCTAGCATTTATGATGTGATGCCTCTCCCTAGAGCGAGCTCGAGTCGGCAGGTGGGGTCTTCTTATAGCGCACGTGGTGAGACTATGTCAGCGACAACGACGACGACTTTAGGGACTTCTTTCATGCGGCTACATTCCCCTAGTTACAACTTTTTACGGGCTGATGGGGGATCCGTGCATCTGTAACATCGCCCTCATGCGATGGATCTGGAGGATTTGGGTCTAACGGAGGAGGTCCTTCGCCCTATGGTACCTCTTTTTTTATTTTCTTAATTTCTTTCTCTTTCCTCATGCTTGACTGATTTGATCCTTTATATTCTTCCTTGCATACATCAGTGTTTCGACCACCTGGCTAAAGGATATCAGGGACTGGATATCCTCGGCGACTGCTCACATTCGTAAGGCGGTTCCTATTCCTTCTTGCTTGGTGTCGTCTGCCTCGTTCGGGGAAGGATCGAGTTTTGTTAGTGGGGGCATGTCCTCTCGCTGCAGGGGGAAGAGGGCGCGCTGCGGGGATGGGGGATCCTAGGGAGAGAGAGGGAGATTGGGTTCGGGCTGAGTCCCATTATTTGTTTCAGCTTTTCCTGTAAAATGTTAATGTAACACAACAAAATATATGCAAATGAAGAATGAGGTTTTTTGTTAATTTTCTTATTTAGTGATTAATGCATATGCTATTTTACTTTACTGCTGAGACCGTAAAAAGAATTTTGAAAATTGATTTGAGAAGGATTTCATTTGAAATGATATTAGTAAAGCATAAGTATAAAGGAGATTCGGAATTCCCTAAAAAGTTATTTTAATTTGAGATTTTTTTATTTTGACAAAAGAGGAAAAGGGGAAATTTCCCAAAATGGGGGGTTGCCGATCGATATGACCCCTGTCCTGCCTATCGGCATGTTAGTCTAGTCCAGTCAATCCAAGGCTTTGATTGCACTTTCTTCAATTGCTTGGTACTTAGTGGGGAAGTTTTACTTTGATTTCTGCAGGGTTCCTTGTCTTGGTTTGAGAGTTTCCAAGTATAAAAAAGGGTGTAGATGGGGATTTCCTCCTCACACTTTCACCTTCTTTCTTTTCCACATTCTTACTTGCTTACTATCTCTTAGTCTTGTAAGACGTCTCTCCCTAGTAGCATTGGGTTTGCTAACTACCTCGAAGCCTTGGAAGCGATGCGTTCTTACAATGTTGATTATGGCACCTTTCACACCGGCTAGTCTCTTTGTGGCACAATCGGCCCATTGTGTGGAACATGTTGATGGCGGTTGTCGAGTTTTGGTATCCCGAGGATCATGTCTTTCGCTTTGGGTTGGATGAGATTTGTCATATCTACGAGGAATTTTCTGCTATATTGGGGATAAATCCCAGCATTGTTGCGGCTCTACCTGAGTTTTCCCACTCTCCCTGGGAATTGTTGGCTGGGCTTCTTTATACTTTGCCTTCGACGGCTAGACCATTGGTCGTGGGGGGAATGATTTCCCTTCTGATGGTGTTGCAGTCCGTACATTCGTATGACGTTTGTGATGCTGGATATGTCGGGGCCATCATCCTATGCATTGTTAACAACGTTCTGTTAGTGATCGGAGAGATGCTGGTGGACCCCCAACTGCCTGCCATTATTTTTTGGATGTCGTACCATCACAATCCTGCGACGGTGTACTGGCGGAGACCTTAAATGGCCTAGATTCCTGGCGGGAGGGTCGTTCTGACTTTCTGAGGGGTAGCCCTGTAATGTTGTTTATGTGGTTGTTAAAGAGGTTTCGTATAGCGGTTCCACCTGAGCATCCTTTATCGGCGGTTCCAAACTTCTTCTCGCACTATTTCCTTAGCGTGGGCCTTGACATTGAGAGTACGGGGAATTGGTTTGTAGAGTATGGGGCTCAAAGCTTACTCTGGTTCGTGCCTTGGGGGGGGGAGCTTCTGCCCATTTTGAATCTTGTAGAGTACTAGTACGTCAGACTGGTTGGCCTTAGGCAGACCTCTTTATACTTTCCCTGACGGCTGTTGCGCCAATATGGTTGGGAGTAAATTGTGCCACCGCGAACTCCAAAACTTCTTTCCTATGGAAGATCTGACAGAGCGTATGCGCATGCGGCTTGGTTCCCTATGGGAGAATCGTCGTCCGTCGACCCGTCCTTCCTCTCAGTTTGTCTGGCATGTCTCTGGGGACTACATGATGTGGTTGTAGAAGAAAGTAGTGGCTAGGATGCTGGCTGTGGAGACTGGTCAAAGGTGATTTGCCATATTTGACACTATAGAGGGGGCGTTATGTTCTACCCCAAGTTGGTTTGGGCTTATCGCTCCATAGAGCCTCTGCGATACTCCATTCAGGCAGGGGAGGCTTGGGGAGTCCAGGATGCAGGTGATGATGGTGTTGGTTCCTCCGGAAGTTGTGGATAGGGTTTTGTGAAGCTTCTTATAAAAGATGTTGTTTTGTGTTTTCTGGAATAATTGGAATGATTCTCAGGGGTAGTAGGGCTTGTTATTATTTGTTTTTTTTTTGCTAGGGAAGTCGTTTGACTCTTTGTGCTGATGTAATCGTACGATAATTTCAGATAATGAAATAAATAAGTTTTTAATCATCTAGTTGTGCCTTTTGATGACTTTTTGCATTTTGAAATTATCTATACCAATCGCTAAGGAAGACATAATCCTTTTGTTCATGTATATGTTAAAATGAGTTGTCGTTCTCGGGGATAAGAAAAGAATAGTATTTTGTAAAAAGAATGGGTTGCGCTCACGTGAAGCGAATGAGTTGCCTACGTACCTCTGAAATTTTTGAAAATATTTTTAGAGGATCAGGCCCACGTAGTTCTGGGTAGGGGAAATGAAGAGTTTTTTTTAGAATATAAGGGGGATGAGAAGATTCGTAGCGTGCCGAGATTTCAGACTAGGGGTAGAATTTCTTGAGACGGTCCAGGTTGACTGGATGCGCCATTTCTTCCCCATCGAGGTCGATGAGCATAGCGGTGCCGCCCGACAAGATATTCCTCATGATGTAGAGGTCGCTCCAATTGGGCTTGAATTTCCCTCTGGGGTCCCAGATGGGCTCTACTATTTCTTTGAGGGCTAAGTCCCCTTCTTGGACACCGCGGTCCTTGACTCTCTTAATGAATGATTGGGCTATACGACGATGGTACCCTTGTATGTGATATACAACTTTTAATCTCCTTTCATCTAGGAGGGTCATCTCGTCAAGACGGCTTTGGTACCAGTCTTCTTCGTTGACCTTGCTTTCAAGCATGATGCATAATGAGGGTATTTCTAACTCCAATAGTAGGACCGCTTCCATGTCGTAGACTAGAGAGTAAGGGGTAGCCCCAGTAGAGGTTCGAACTGAAGTGCGATAGCCCCAGAGGGCGTAAAGAACCCTGTCAGCCCAATCACGATAACTCTCGGTCATCTTGCTGATAATGGCTTTGAGATTCTCATTGGCTTCTTTAACCACTCCATTGGTTTGAGGTCGGTATGGAGAGGATTTATGTCTCTGAATTCCATACTCACCGACTATTTCCGTAACCTCTGCCTCAAAATGTAACCCATTATCTGATACTAGCTCGTGTGCGACCCCATATCGACAGATGATGTTTTTCTTGATGAATTTGGCCACTTTCTTGGCATTCAAAACTGCATATGACTCGGCTTCGACCCATTTGGTGAAGTAGTCAATGGAGACTAGGATGAACTCACGCCTGTTGGATGACTTTGGTGCAACCTTCCCTATAATGTCGATACCCCACACAGAGAACGACCAGGGAGAGGTCATGTTGTACGATTCTCACGGAGGTAGATACTGTAGGTTGGAAAACTCTTGGCACTTGAGACATCTTCCAACATAGACTGTGCAGTCCTGAACCATAGTAGTCGAGTAGTACCCCTATCGGATGATCTTTTTGGCGAGCATATATCCGCTCATATGGGGTTCGTATTCTCCACTGTGGATTTTCTGCATCATATCTTCAATGTTAACCCCTGTAATGTAATGTAAATGGGGTCCATCGAAGTTTCTCTTAAACAATGCTCAATCATAGATAATGTACTAGGCGGCCAGTCTGTGGAGAGTTTCTTGATCTTTCTTGTCAGCTCCTTGGGGAAACCTACCCTATTTGAGGAGGCACCAAATGTCATTGTACCAACAGTCAGCTATTTAGGGTTCTTCCTGCGTGTAGAGCTCAATGTGGTAGCAGTGGGTTGGTTTGTGTTATTTCTGGACGAGTAAGGGAGCCATGGTTGTTCCTTCAGGTATGTCAATCATGGAGGCTAAGGTGGTAAGGGAGTCAGCTAAGTTATTTTTTGCTCGGGGCAGGTGGCCAAAGGTGACTTTTTTGAATTGGAAAGCCAGTTCTTTAAGGTGGGCATAAAAGGGTAAGAGTTTATCATCCTTGACTTTCCATTTCCTGAGTACTTAACCGATGATGAGGGTTAAATCACCATAGACATCGAGGTATCGAATTCCTTTCTTAAGGGAAACTTTGAGGCCTACTGTGCACGCCTCGTATTAAACATGTCGTTAGTGTAGGGGAAATCCAATTTGATGGCAATAGGAGTGTAGGAATCATCAGGGGAAATCAAGAGAATCCTAATGCCATACCCCTTTTTATTGGCAACTCCGTCAAAGAATATTTGCCATCGAAGATCTTCGTGGGAGGTACAAAGGATATTCTCATCTGGAAATTCAAAAATCCAGACATCGGCCTCTTCCATAGGGTAGTGAGCAATGTAGTCAGAGATGGTTCTCCCTTTCATGGCTTTCTGTGTGACATATGTGATATCAAACTCGGCTAAAAGCATCAACCAATGGGACATTCGACTGGAAAGGGCAGGCTTCTCGAGTAGGTACTTAATAGGATCCATTCAGAATACGAGTTTGATGGAGAAGGCAAGCATGTAGTGCCGTAACTTTTGAGTAACCCAAATAAGGGTGATAAATGCTTTTTCCAAGGCGGTGTAGTTAACTTCATAACCATCCAATTTATGATTGTCATAGTAAATGGCTTTCTCCTTGCAGATTTCTTCAAGGTATTGGGCTAGCAGAGCCCCAGCTATAGTATCGGTATGGTTAGGTATAAGAGTAAGGGAAGACCAAGCTGTGGCGACATGAGCACTGAAGGTCGGGTTAGGTATTGCTTAATTTGGTCGAATGCTTCTTGGCAATATTCGTTCCAGACCTTGTTTGAATCTTTTCGTATGGGTTCATAGATGAAAGTCAATTGGCTGCTGAATCGACTGATGTACTGTAGTTTCCCAAGGAATCCGCGGACTTCTTTCTCCGTTCGAGGGGTGGCATCTTAAGTATGGCTTTCATCTTGGCAGGGTCTACTTCTATCCCTCTCTTACTGACCATAAATCCCAAGAGTTTCCCTTTAGTGATGCCGAAAACACATTTCTGTCGGTTAAGTCGCATTTGATATTTTTGCAGTCGTTCAAAGAATTTATGGAGAGTGGGAACATGACCTTCTCTAATCTTGGACTTGATAATCATGTCATCTACATAGACCTCAACTTCCTTGTGTATCAAATCATGCAGAATGGTTGTGGAAGCCCTTTGGTAGATAGTCCCTGCATTTTTTAGACCAAATGGCATGAAGGTATAGCAAAAGGTTCCCTAAGGGGTGATGAATGCGGTTTCTTCTTGATGATCAGGGTGCATCTTGATCTGGTTATATTCGGTAAATCCATCAACAAATGACTTGAGAGCATGGTTGGTTGTGTTGTCCATAATCATATCGATGTTGGGTAGCGGGTAATCATCCATTGGAGAGGCTTTGTTCAAGTCTTGGTAGTCAACACACATACGGACCTTTCCTCCTGATTTTGGTACAAGTACGATATTGGCTAGCCATGTAGGATATTCAATTAATCGAATGAAGCTTATGTTTAATTATTTGATTACTTATTCGTTTACTTTAAGTGACCATTAGGTGTGGAGCTTTTGCAACTTCTATTTGACTGTTTATATTTTGGGACCGTTGGAATCTCATGTTGTGCTATTTCAGGATCAATATCGAGCATACCATCGTAGGACCATGAGAAGACATCCAAAAACTCCTTCAGTAGCTCTTCGAATTGGGTGCACTTATGCTCATTAAGGGTAGCCCCTATCCTAATCTCGCGCATTTGGTTATTAGAACCGAGATTAATAATTATAGTTTCATCTTCATTAACTTGAACGTGGTTATGTTATTTATTATTAACCTTATTTAGATCAATTAAGAATTATTCATTTGTAAAGTCATCATCATCAAAAGTTTGATTAGAATCAAGACAATTAATGTAAGGTAACACAAGATACTTAAAATCTTCATTTATTTCATTGATAGAAAAAATAACATTGAGAACCTCATCAAAGGAGGTCTCGATTACATTAGAGTGAGGGGAAACAGCTAAAGGGGAAAAGAGATAAACATCAGGGCTAGGTTAAATATCACTAAGTGGCACAGGTGCAGCATGCCAGTTGAGAAGAGGTGTATCCGCATCTTTAATGAGGTAGGATGGATCAGATGATGTAGTCCCTGAGTGGATCATGCAGATTGCCAGCCCCAGTATCTGTAAGTTGAAGGAATCCTCGAAATCACTGTCCTCAGAATCCTCGATATCAACTAAGGTTTCCTCAGTGAGTGGTTGCACACAGTGTTAGGAACTCTCAGTCCCCGAGTAGCTATCTTGGAAAAAGATTTCCATTCCTGGTTTCATCCTCTTGTCTATTGTGTCATACCAAGGTTCATGGAAGCCGCAAAAGGGGAAATTTTCACCCTCTTTGATGAATCTTCCATTTAGGGAATCTCCCGAGATAGTTCTGGCATATTCTAACTTTCTCTTCAGTCGAGGCTGACGGATCAATCTAAGTTCTTCTTCTGATGGTTGGTAGCCTAAGACACAAGGAGAAAAGGCCTTCTTTAATATAATGGGCTCAGTCATCCCTTGTTGCCTTTGCCCTAGCCCCAGTCCAGGCATGAAGTGCATATTCTTGAACATTTAAATTACATTCATATTTTTGTGAGGATTATATTCTGGACAAGCCCTATCTTTGAAGTCGTCCCCTGCTGGGAGTAGGAGTGGTTCGACCTGGAAACCTGATAACAACATATCGTTCACTCTATATTGTATCTTGAGTACCGGATTACTAGTGCTTGCATTCTCGATGTTGTCACTGTCTCCCAAGATTGTGATAACTTATCGATTGGCAAAGAACTTCAATTTATGATTAAGGGAAAAAGATACCCCTTTGATGTTGTGGAGCCACGATCGTCCGAGCAGTAAATTAAAACAGGTTGGGATGTCGATGACTTAGAATTCAACAACATAATTTATAGGGCTAATCCCTATTGTAAGACTGATAGATCCTATTACTTCTCTATGAGTGTTGTCATAAGCACGCACGACAGCAGATGTTGGAGCAAGGTCGCTCACTTTCAGTCCCAAACAGTTGAGGGTTCTTAACGGGCAAACATTCAGAGCTGACCCATTGTCAACGAGTGAGAGGGGAATAATTATCCCCATGACTTCGACAGAGATATCAAGATCATGATTATGGTTGGGACCATTCTTAGGGAATTCCTCTTAAGAAAAGGAGAGCATTCGAGTAGAGGTCAAGGATCAACCTAGGTTCACTACTTTTTCTAGTGTGGTTGAGGGAGGAATTGTAGGTCCCGTGAGTAGCTTAATTAGGGCATTTCGATACAGCTGGGAAGACATGAAAAGTCCCCATAGAGTGATGTTAGATTGAGTTTTCTTCAGTTGATCAAGGACCTTGGTTTCTTCAGGGTCATTTCTGGCATATGAAGATTCTCAACACCTTTCCCTTTATCGCTTGCTGATGGTTGTAAGCCCGAGTTCTGGTAATGTCTCCCTGACCTGGTCATGTGGTTCACGAAAGAGGGGGAAAATAGAAATAATGTTTCTTCATCGATGTCGGGTTGCTCAGCTACCTGGTTAATCTATCCTAGCAGCTCCTCGAATGATATCATTCCGCGTAAGTTGGCTATTGGACTAGTCTTTATCGAACCTGGCTCTTTATCTGAATCTTCAGAATCATCTCCCCATCCGGTAGCAATGATATTGTCTTTTTATGTAAAGTCAATACACTCTGCAACTTCTATGGCTTCTTCGTATAATTCCTCCCATTTTGGCAGAAAATGCAAGACTGAGGAGACCAGGTGCCCTTATAATTTCAAAGCGTCAAGCAACTCAGATATTCTAAACATATCATCAATCTATTAAAATAAATCTGCCATGATCTGGACCAGGTCATCTAGACTGACTTCATCGTCTGGCACTACCCAGTTGTCTAACTCTCGGGCACATTTTTGAGCTTCTAAGAATAACCCACTGAATTTCTGACAATCAATGGTTATCTCGGAGGGAAATTTCTGCCCGAACTCTAGGAGTTGATTTAGCACTTATGATAATTCCATATATTTACCTCCAAAACGGGTGCGAACAACGATGCAGGCTCCGGTGAAAAGTGATAAGATTTAATCGACAAGGTTGATAGGGTGTAAGAGGAAATGTGGGCATGTTTAGAGAGGTTTAGAAGAGTATATGGGTATGAATGGTGATTTACTTGGTACGATTTGGGTAGATCGGTCGAGTCCTGAGTCTTTTTCTAGAAAGATGACATTTGTATGACTTGGAAGTGGATTATGGGTAGTGTTTGGTTTAGGATTAGATAGTGGGGAGATGATACCTCGGTCAATCAGTCTTTGGATTATGTTTCGAAGATGGAAACATTGGTCGGTGGCATGGCCAACAGTTTGGTGATAGTCACAATGGGCATAAAGTTTGAAATTCTTTAGAAGCGGATTCGGTAACGGATGAGGGTCCAAGGGTTTGATCAGGTTTCGATTTAAGAGAGCTTGGTAGACTTTAGAGAGAGGAGCGTGGATCTCGGTATATTCTTTTCGAATTGGGTTTGGGTGACTTTCTGGTGCCCATGAAGCGACAGGCTGAGAGAAATTGTTAATGGTAGAGATTGGGGTACTAGCAGGCTTTTCAAATTTTCTAGGAGCAAACTGTCGAGAGACTTTATTCAATTCGACTTCTGTCTTGGCAAGACCTTCTTCGATTTCTACTCCTGCTTCTTGTAGGGCTCGAAAATGAGGATAATACTGTCCTCCCATTATTGCTCGAACATGAGGTAGAAAGTTCTTCTTCACAATGTTGACTTGTTCTTCTTAGGAAGGCTGATTGGTCATAGTAGCTGCTTTTTCTCTCCATCTTGCTATGAAGTTACTGACTGATTCCCCAAGATTCTGTTTAAGTAGCTCCAAGTCATGATGGGTAACCTCTAGCTCCTCGATGTATTTGTATGGAGACATAAACTCAGGGGCAACCTCCTCCTAACTGTGGATTCTGGATTGTTCAAGGGATATGAACCAACGGAGGGCGCTATCCTTCAAAGTCTACTGGAATATCTGAGCCATTATTTCTTCGGAAGCTTCTAGGAAAGTCATGGCTCGGTGATATCTATGGAGATGAATGATTGGGGGTCCACTGCCTCCAAACTTCTCGATATGGGGCATCTTGAATTTTTCTGGTAACCTGGATTTAGGATAGGGAGATATATGGGTGTAGTCCACATAATTCCCGAAGATTCAGACCTGGTCGAATTTCTTGGTTAGCATCTTGAGGTCTTTCTTGACCTTGTTCAGTTCTTCCTCTCTCGGATCAATAGTTATGGGTAAATTAGCCCCAGTTTGAGCAAGGTTTGGCATAGGAAGCTGGGCTGGTGGTCGCCCATTAGCAGGAGGAGTGCGTGGAGCATGATGGTATTCTTCAAGAACCCAAATAGGCTCGGGTATAGGCGAACCCATGGCATAAGGGAAAATGACCCGGGGATTTTCGGGGATAGGGACCCAATTTCTTTGCATCTCATGAAACTCGGTTTAAAGGTTATCAATTTTGGCAGTGAGCTAAGCCAGAACCGTCAATAAATCCGACTGTATATTCGACAGTTGATTCGTGTTCTCTATAGAAGGCGTGTGAGTCTTGAACTAGAAGGAAGTAAAGGGACTGACAGAACTTCAGGGTAGTTCGACTGAAGACCGAAGCTAATAGGGAGCCAGACCAAGGGTATGTGATCAACCTGAGAAGAAAATGGAATTTATTTTTTGGAAAGGGAAACTTTTATTTTTATTGAAGGAGAAAAATATTTTATTTTTTTTGGAAAAGATGATAGCGAAAATGTTTTTGGTGTTTTTGATAAAAAAAAAGAGGAAAATAATTTTTGGATGCTTCTTGGGAAAGGGATAGGAAAATACTAGAGACGGGTCTCAGCATGATCATTATGTTTATTAGGTTCTCACTTGTATTAAATTCTTATAAATGCAAAATAAAAAGCCGGACGGGACTAGAGCCTGGAAAAATTGGGTTTGCAACATATGTAAATCTAGGGTTGGACTTGTAACTAGGCTCACGGGCAGGGTCCCATTTTGAAAATTACGTGAAAATTTAGGCGGTAGGTCGACCCGGAATTTCGATAGAGTTTCGGGTTGAAACCGACAATTTAACACGTGTGTCCTAGTCTTGACACCTATATGCGGGTATGCAGTTTGGTTGGGTGAGTTGGAAAGGGTTCCCCCCTTTGGCGTGACTTCCACGATATATGTCTTGCTTTTGAGGGAAATCGATACGTGTAGACAAGCCATTTGATATACCTGAGTGTACGTGAATTGCCTCTCTATATACCTCGTGGGGACAGATGTGTGAGAGTGAATTGGATATACTTGATATACGTGAACGAGTTCCCTATGATATACCTCACGTCATGACTTCGATCGAGCAGTACGATGCGGGGGAACCATTCGATATACGTCGAAGGTACATGGCCAATGTAAGGTGAGAGTCATATCGCTTAGGCTAACTGCGCTCTGCCGGACAAGCTCCCATCACAAAATGACTCTCCATTTAGGGGAAAGAATTTAGTAAATAACAACGCTCTTTGGTGATGTCATGTGAATCATGCATGATTCTCTTATTAGTATCTAATGGTGAGAGTATCTTTCTTGATCATGCCAAACAAGGAGCAAAGTGCAAGTACCAAAAGTATACCAAGCATGGATAAGTGATGCGTGCAACATGTGGATATACATAATCCTAGGTGCGCGTGGTGTGAAGTGTACATGGAGAATCTTCTACAAGTGTGTGAATAGAAGCATAAGCATGAGGTGCACGTGAATAATAAAGGGGAACATGCAAATAGGGGAATATACAAAAAAAATAAAACATCCATGTAAATAGAGTTTAGCCCTCTTAAACATAGCCCCCTACAGAGTCGCCACTGTGGCCATCCCGGTTGGCGCGACGCTCGTTCCGGGGGGAAAGGAGAAAGAGGATCCCCTCCCCCCAGGGATAAAAACTGCGTAGCAATCCCGCACCCTTCTCTTCGAAAAGGGGGCCTCATCGGTCGTCGGTGTGGGGTGGATGTAATATAGAGGTCACCAGCTTTTGCTCAAAACAAACAAAAGAATATGATATCACCTCAACAAAGCGACATCAAGGACAAAACTGATGCGTGCGAAACCAATAGATCGAAGGTTCGGGGGCTAAGTTATAGAATGGGAAGGTGTTAGGCACCCATTCCGCCCTTTCGGTCTCTCATGGGCAAATGTTAATATTTTCCTTTTTATCCCCGTGAAGTGTATGCATGTGTTTATATAATGGAGATTGGAATCGTTCGACCCATACCATGGAAAAGATAGGGTGAAGTCATCCATAGGAATATTCCCAAAATAGCAAGGTTCTAAAAAACGCGGGGCGTGATCGGGGCATGGAGGCCAAGACTTAAGCCTTAGAAGCCTAGGCGGGCCTTAGGCGTAAAAAGGCATGAAAAGGCATTTAGGCCTTCTTAATACATTTTAATATTTTTTAACCATAACAAGGCTATTAAAATACTAAAATTGTACATATAATAAAAATATGTCTGAATATGTGAAAATTAAAAAGCTATTTGATTATTTTGGATGAGATAATGGTCCGGTTTGTAAAAAAATTCTTTAAAAGCCGATATCGTTTCACTAAAGCATTTTTGTTTTTAGAAAAAAGTGTTTTTAAGGGTTTTACCAATAATAAGGCGTAAAAAGCTTAAGGTGGGGTGTTTCTCCCAAGCCTCAAGCCTAGGCGTTTTTTTTATAACAGTGAAAATAGTAATAAATTTATAAGATAGAATATGAGCATTCATCACGATATTAATCGTTATTGGAAAACGATAGCACGTGTGGGATGAGACGCGAACAAATATATGTATGATGATAATTAATAATTTTGAGGATTATGAAAAAATAAGAGAATTTGAAAAATTAGAAAATTGGACTCGAGTCTCGAATTTTAATCCGAGATGCATATGTAGCCTATAAATGCATCAAAATCCATGTAGTTCGAATGTTGAATAGGGGTGGGGTTTATCCCATAGATCCGAACGGAATTTTATTAGGTATGTGCGTGTAAAAAATATATTTCTAGTTTTTGGGAAAAGTGTGGTGGATAATTCCGTTCGGAATTTATGGGTGTAACCCTCTTTTATTCATTATTTTTTTTTATGAAAAATAGAGTACGTGCAATATCCTAATAAAAGTGTAGATGTTAATATGTATGAACTAGATTATGAACTTAAGGTAACTTATATAAAACAAGAAATTAACATAGAGGGAGAAAGAATTGGACCTTTCTTGGAGCTTGAACTTGGATCTTGGATGAACTCCTTTGAATGTTGATGAGAGAAGAGGATATTTGCCAAATTGGGTGTCAAAAGGATGGGGATTTAGGCTCGAATGGGATTTCTCATATGGAACTTCGCTGACTTCGAGAGAATGTTGTTGAGATCACTAATGTTGATGGTTTTTTTTTGCTACCCTAACAATGAGGTCATGGCCCTTATTTATAGGGTCAGGGGGTGTCGATCGGCGTACCCCGGGGGTGCTTATCGATAGGTCACCCTTGACACTGTGCTGACAGGCCGGGCTCAGGACTTGTCAATTGGCAGTCCCGTACGGACTTTTATGGAAAAATGACTGTAGAGCACAAATCGTTGATCTGAATTGTGACGAGACATACCGTTAAAAAGGTATTTAAGAGGTATACGAGAGTTATTTGGACCGCTCCCGGGTCTGGGAGTTGACATTGGCTCAAATGTGGTTTGGAAGTGCATGTCGGTCCTTTGGACAGGAGATCGTTGGACATAAACGGATCATTCGTCCGCATGGTAAATCAAAATTGCGTACGGGGCGGACCGTTGGAAAGGTTAGGAGATGTACTTTGACATTCCAAAGAGTTTCGCTCGGTTTGGTCATTTGACTTTGGTCAATCGGGGCCCGGAAGCGCCTGATGAACTCTCGGAGTAAAACGAATTGTTCGTCTGAACAATTATGTTATTTCGCGCACTGGGGAGATCGTTAGAAAGGGGTTTTAGTGCCCTTTGAAGATTCATTCAGTCTCATTCGAGCTGAAGCGTTGACGTTGGTCAAACGGAGTCCGGGAGCGTCCGGTGGTCTTCAGATCGATTTTCTGGGGAAAACTGATCATTCGTCCAAACGGTTATGCTGTTTCACGCACGGGGTGGATTGTTGGAAAGGGGTTTTAGTGCCCTTTGAAGATTCAAAGAGCTTTCGCTCTGACGAAAGGGTTAACCATGGTCAAATGGGGTCCGGGAGCGCCCGATGGCCTTTAGATCGCTTCTCGGAGTGCGACCTAGGTTTACGGTGGAAGGGGAAGGTGCTAGGAGCCTAAGGAGAGACTTTGGGGGTCCTAGAGTGTGGTGTCTACAATAATATATATTTTTAATTTCCAAAATATTATGTTTTTTCTTTCAGGATTTTTAAAATTTTTCAAAGTGTTATAAAGTATCTCAAAATTAAAACTATTCTCGTAATTCTATAATGAAACAATTTTTTGTTGACTTTTTGACACAAAAGTTTTTATAATTTTTAAAATAAAAAACTATTTTTTTTCGAAAACATTTTTTATAATTTTTTTCTAATATGCTAAAGATATATATATATAAAATCTTTTTATTTTATTTTTTAATTTTGTTACAAAACATTTTTGGGGGACCAAGCCCTAAAGAATATGTGAGGGTCAGTTTAGATTTGGCTAGGGCTTCAGATTTCATTGATAATGATGGATGAAATTTCCCTAGACTTGTCTCAATTTATCTTTTAGACATGGCTAGGACAAGTATTTCACCAAAATATAATAAAGAAGACTAGGTTTCTTAGGTGATTGCCAAAGATAGGAATTTTAACTGCAAGGTTATCTATGAGAACTCAAGACAGAAGAAAACAAAGGTTCCTTGGGCTAAAACAATTTGGTTTCTGAAGAGAGTTCCTAGATATGTTTTCATTTTATAGATAACTTGCCTTGATGGGTTGAGGACAAAAGACGAAGTAATTAAATGGGGGATTATTAATGAAGATCATTGTGTGTTTTATAGTAAAGAGAAGGAATTTAAGGATCGTCTCTTATTTTCTTGTAAGATCTCAAGAGATATTTGGGGTAAAGTCTTGATTAACTGTGGTGAGTATAGGCATATTAAATCTTTTGATGAGTATAGGCATATTAATTCTTGCCTTTTATTACGCTTGTGTGCCTATTTTTTGACAATATATTGCCATTTTGTTTTGGGCCGAGTTAGTTTGGCCTTGTGGCTTTTATTTGGTCTCATTGTACATATTCTTAGGCTTTTGCAGTATTCTAATTAAATCACATTTCATAAAAACAAATATTATATTCAACTGAAAGATTAAAAGGTAAAATTATGAATATATCTAAAAATATTAATCCAAATATACATTCAGGCATATAAATAAATATATTTTTAAAATTTAAAATTCAGATTTAAACTTGTGGCGAAAAATCAAAGGCAACTGTGGGGACCCTGAATTTAGCACCATAGGCCTGGACGAGTAGCCTCTCCCTAGCGACCCAAAGCCCAGGCCCATCACCTTCGTATTAATCCAATTATCCCACGATCCCATGAAGGGAAGTTGTGGGGAAACACGATTCCATGTAGGGGAGATGACTAATAAGAAGGAACCCATCACCCCCACTACTCCAACACATACATGTATAAATAAAACCCTAAGTCCGGGGCAGAGGACAAGTTGTATTCTCCGTACTTATTCTTCAGAATATAGAGAAATAACACTGACTGAACCACCGTGGACGTACGCACTTCTTTGCTGAACCACGTACTCCCGTTGTTGTGTGATTGGCTTTTTATTTGTCTTTTCTTGGTTGCTACCTCTTTCATATTTATTTGTGTTGCATAATAATTGTCACCACAATTGGCGCCGTCTGTGGGAAATGTTTATCTTTTCCTGAGAAGAGCCCACACCGAGAAAAAATCTAAGATGTCTGGTCACAGCAGCAACGCTCCTCAAGCAGGAGATATTCAGGAGCCACCCGCTCCTCGCAGGATTAGGTCTGAAGTCCGACGTTCAGATCAAGGGGCTCGCTTAGAAAGGCCAGCCTCAAAAGAAAGTCAAGGACCAACAAGGTCCACTCAGATATCCAGATTGATCGATGCATACGAGGCAAGGCTCCACGAGCAGAGGGAGTCTTCTCGCAGGTATGAGGCTGAGAATGCTCGCCTGAAAAGAAGACTGGAAAAACTAGAAAAAGAACTACGTCCTGATACCAGGAGACGCCCCTATCGCACTCCTAGCCCTCAGGCGAGCAAATCTCGCAGCCGAGGAAGGAGCCCTAGGCGGCAATATCAAGGGTTCGAAGGTGGCGACTCAGACGTCGACCTCCGCGAGCAACTGAGAAAATCTCGCCGCTATCAGAGCCCTGCTCACAGCGACGACAACATACGGAACCTAGTCCGCAGAGAAATGGACCAACATCCAGCTCACCGCGGCACCAGGTCAACCAGAGAACTCGCCAGGAGAGCCCTCAAGACCCAGATGAAATCGCCCTTCAGGAGGGAAATTGAAGAAGAAGAAGCTCCCAAAAAGTTTGCTATTCCAAGGTTTAAGATTTACGACGGGAAGACTGATCCCATTGATCATGTCAGGCAGTACCGGCAGGCTATGACCCTCTGGAATCACCAAGATGCACTGATGTGCCGTATTTTTCCCTCGAGCCTTCATGACGTGGCCCAAAAATGGTTCGAGAAACTCCCTCACCGATCCATCAGAAATTTCAAATCCCTGGCCGAGCTCTTTACGGCCCGGTTCATCACCAGCAGCTCCCATCCTAAAAGGATGGATGCTCTATTGACGATGAAGAAAACTCCTCAGGAGACACTTCGAGACTACGCGAAGAGGTACTGGGAGTTATTCAACGAAGTCAAGGACTGCGCGGAAGAGGTGGCAGTGGCTTCATTCAAAATTGGGCTACCTAGCTCTTCCCTCCTTTACCAGTCCTTGACAAAGAAGGAAGCAACCACCATTGATGACCTGATGGCCCGGATTGAGAAATACGCAAAGGTGGAAGATGTCACCCGCCTTAACGTAGGTGAAAACGGTCGAGCCAAGCTCGCCACGAAGGGAAGTGAGAAAGTTGATAACCAGAAAAAAGGAGGAAAGAATGGGAGCAAGAATGGCCCCAAGAATGGAGGGAGCCCTGACGTTGCAAAGTCGTTCCAGGCGGTCAACACCGTCTTCAAAGAACCAATTTACAAAATTCTCGCTAAGATCAAGGATGAGCCGTTCATCAAATGGCCCCGGAAAATGGGAGGAGACCCATAAAAAAGAAACAATGCGCTGAGATGCACCTTCCACAAAGAGGGAGGACATAAGACCGAGCACTGCAAGGCTCTTAAGTCCCACCTCGAGGAGTTGGCGAAATCCGGACATTTGAATGACTTTGTGGAAAGGAAGGTAGAGAGAGTGACTGTCCACAAGGAGGCAAAACCCGACAACGTATTAGAAGACGACACCGGACACGAATTCGCAGTAATCCATGGAGTATCCGATGTTAAGCAAATCCAGGGCAACTCAGCTCGGATGGAGGTAAAGAAGCTGACAGCAGTAATGCAAGCTTTTCAAATAGATCCAGCGAAATCACAGGCAGGAAAACGCCGGCGAGCAGAGGACATCAACTACAACAAGCATATTGTTTTCACGGATGAAGATCTTGTGGGAGTGAGGACCCCACATCACGATGCCTTAGTCATTACACTCAGGATAGCCAACTTTGATATCGACAGGCTGCTCGTCGATCAAGGAAGCTCATCCAAAGTAATGTACATCGACCTGTTCAGAAAATTGAAGTTGAACATCGCCGACCTGAAGGGAACCACTGTTCCTCTGGTCGGCTTCGCTGGAAAAATGACCATGCCTCTGGGCAAGATAGTACTACCAGTGCTTGCTGGAAATGTTTCGAAAATGATCGAATTCTTGGTGGTCGACATCGATTCACCGTATCAAGCCATCCTCGGCAGGGGATGGCTTCATGCAATGAAGGCAGTCTCCTCGACCTACCACCAGAAACTAAAATATGTCACCGAGCGGGGAGTGATGGAGATACATGGCGACCAGGCGATGGCGAGAAAGTGCTTCATAGCGGCCATCCGACCAAAGCCAGAGAAAAAAGACATTCAAACCAGCGAGAGAGGGGAGGAAGGTGCAATCCCTTCCAAATAGCAATTAAAATATGGAAGGCCCGGAGTGGAAGAGACCAGGCTCCTCCCCTCCGAGCGTGTTGTAGAGGACCTAGTAGAAGTAATTGCTAGAGAAGGCGACAACAGCAGAGTCTTCCTGATCGGGACCTCACTCACTGACCAAGAGCAAAAGGATTTGTTAACCTTACTCAGAAGCAACATAGATGTTTTCGCTTGGGAACCCTATGAGCTGCCAGGAATCGATCCCAATATGGTCTGCCATCGGTTGCGCGTCAATCCCACATTCAAGCCGATAGCACAGAAGGCACGACGAACTGCTCCCGAGAAAGCCAAAGCAATAGAACAAGAAGTCGAAAAACTGCTGGATGCAGGATCCATACGGGAAGTGCAATTCCCCAAATGGTTATCCAACCCAGTGGTAGTTCCAAAAAGCAACGGGAAGTGGAGAGTTTGCGTAGACTTCACTGACCTCAACAAAGCCTGCCCCAAGGATAGCTTCCCTCTTCCGAAAATAGACCAACTAGTAGACGCCACTGCAGCTCACGAGCGAATGAGTTTCCTGGACGCATACTCAGGCTATCACCAGATTCCCCTATATGCACCAGATCAGGATAAAACGGCGTTTATCACGACGGTTGGTTTATACTGTTACAAGGTCATGCCTTTTGGGCTAAAAAATGCAGGGGCAACCTATCAGCGGCTGGTTACTAAAATGTTTAAGAATCAGATGGGAGACACGATGGAGGTCTACATCGACGACATGCTCGTCAAAAGCAAGGACAAGGAAAATCACCTCTCGGACCTGTCAAATACCTTCGAAATCCTCAGGAAGTATCGAATGAAACTCAACGCGAGCAAGTGTTCCTTCGGTGTCCAGTCAGGAAAGTTTCTTGGGTATTTGGTCAGCAAGCGTGGCATAGAGGCTAATCCGGACCAGATTGATGCAATCAAAAGAGTGCAACCTCCTCACACAATCCGCGATGTACAGAAGCTCACCGGAATGCTCGCTGCTCTAAACCGTTTCATTTCTAAATCCTCCGAGAGATGCAAGCCCTTCTTCCAACTCCTGAAAGGCAGCAAAACAGTAGAATGGACCCCAGGTTGCTCTCAAGCATTAGACGAGCTCAAGTCCTACCTAAGCTCCCCACCACTGCTTGTCATACCACAGCAAATGGACCCTTTGTACCTCTACCTCTCTGTATCCAGCCATACTATCAGCTCAGCGCTAATGTGTGAAGTTACAGGGATCCAACATCCAGTCTATTACGCGAGCAAAACCTTACTAGACGCCGAGCAGCGCTACCTGCCATTGGAAAAGCTCGCATTCGCCCTAGTAATGTCCTCGAGAAAACTGAAGCATTACTTCGAAGCTCACACGATCATTGTCCTTACATCACACCCCCTCAAGGCTGTCCTAAGGAAGGCGGATTTGTCGGGCAGACTGTCTAAATGGTCAGTCGAGCTCGGCCGGTTTGACATCCAATTTCAACCAAGGACAGCTATCAAGGGTCAAATCCTTGCTGACTTCATAGCTGAATTCACAGGCCAAGAACCCTTCGACCAGCCTAAACCAACAGAACAAAACAGCCGGGCTACAGGGGGAAGCTGGAAGCTATTCGTTGATGGAGCCTCCAACTCAAAGGGGGCAGGAGTAGGAATTGTTCTCATCACTCCAGAAAATGCAATCCTCGAGCAAGGAATCAGGCTGGGATTTGCAGCCTCCAACAACGAAGCAGAATACGAAGCCTTAATTGCAGGTCTCCAAAGGGCGCAAACTCTAGGAGCAAAACATTTACAGGTATTCGGAGACTCGCAACTAGTTTCCAATCAGATAAGTGGAGACTACAACGCGAAGGATGGGAGGATGGCAGCCTACCTCTCCTTAGTAAGAAACTTAATGACGAACTTTGAAGAAATCAACATCCAACAGTTTCTCAGGGGGCAGAACAGCCACGCTGACGCCTTGGCAGCCCTAAGCTCGGCAGTTGATTCCAGCCTTAAAAGGATAATCCCTATCGATTTCCTTAGCTGCCCGAGCATTCACCCCAACTGCGAGCTGACAAAAGCGAAACAAATACTCCAATTGGAACCAGCCCCTAGCTGGATGGATCCCTTAAGAGACTATTTGAAGAACGGAACGCTCCCAGAGGATAAGAGGACTGCCCACCAGATAAGAGTCAAAGCTGCTCGCTTTCACTTATCCACGGGAGGCGACTTGTATAAAAGATCTTTCTCCGGCCCCTACCCTAGATGCGTCCACCCAGGCGATGTCAAGACAGTGCTTCACGAGCTTCACGAAGGAATCTGCGGGAGTCACGTCGGAGGAAGGTCTCTAGCCTTCCGAGCAATAAAGGAAGGTTACTGGTGGCCATATATGCAAAGGGACTCCGCAGTATATGTCCGCAGATGCCTAAAATGCCAGCTTCACGCCCCCATGGTCCACCAGCCTGCCAGCGAATTAAAATCCCTGACCAGCCCCTGGCCTTTCGCCCAGTGGGGAATGGACATTGTGGGACCACTGCCCACCGCTGCCGGCAATCGCAAATACCTGTTGGTCGCCATTGATTACTTTACCGAGTGGATCGAGGCAGAACCACTGGCGAACATCCGAGATGCTGACATGATGAAGTTCATATGAATAAATATAATCACTCGATTCGGGATCCCCAGAACCATCATCACTGACAATGGGACACAGTTCGAGAGTGGCCCCTTTCAGGACTTCTCCGACCAACACGGGATCAGGCACCACTTCAGCTCGGTAGCTTATCCTCAAAGCAATGGACAAGCTGAGGCTTCCAACAAAACAGTGATCGCTGGATTAAAAAAGAGGTTAGAGCGAGCAAAAGGCGCGTGGACTACCGAGCTACCACATGTCCTATGGGCATACAGAACGACTCCTAGGCGAGCCACAGGTCAAACGCCATTCTCACTAGCATATGGTATGGAAGCGGTCATCCCATTAGAAGCAGGATTGCCTACAATGAGATCCGACCTTATCGAGCAGAATCAGAACGATCAGGCTTTGCTCGCTGAACTCGACTTGGCCGACGAGCGCAGGAAACTTGCACTAGTAAAACTAGCGAGCTATCAGCAACAGCTCGCGAAGCACTACAGCACAAGGGTCAATCCGAGGAAATTCGAAGTTGGGGACTATGTTCTAAGAAAGGTCCTAGGCAACACAGTGAAGCCATCAGACGGTAAACTGGGCCCGAACTGGGAAGGACCTTATGAGATAATTAGAGACGATCTGCAAGGTGCCTATCATTTGAAAACGATGGAGGGCAGAGAGATACCACGAGCATGGAACGCAACTAATCTCAAGAAATTCTACTTTTAGGAGTTCAATTGTTAGATCTTTTATTGTACTCATTATGAGAAAAGACAGTTTATTTCTCTATTTACCAATAAAAATCTCTCAGTTGATCACTCTCTAAAAAGTAACAATTATATCTTATTGCACATCCTTTTCAAATCACAGGTATAATGGTTGACATAGCAGGGGAACACCCCTCCTCAGGTCATCGTCATGAAGCACGACAGACCTCTTAGCATTGCCCATGGCAATATATGAAGCCCTACAGAACATTCTTAGGCATCAAACCTACTTTGGTTAAACAAAATCCTGACCGGATGAAGACATCCAATAACAGGTGTGTCCTCGCCAATTGCCCCACTTAGACCTAAGGGAGTGTGACGACACGGCCTAAAAGGTAAAGAAAGGGCACAATGGTATTCTTAATACTGGACTGGGCGGACACTCACATGACAAGATAAAAAAGATTGTGAAGCTGCAAAAATATAAAAAAGATTGGATAAACACGTTTAGTCGGCAAAATCGCCCAAAACTCAAACTTTCCATTAAATCTTTTACATTTACAAACAATAATAGTACATGTTTAGTTGGCAAAGCTCGCCCAAAGCATTTACAATTATTAAAAAATAAAAAATCAAGAAGGTGGAAGCCTCCGAGCAAGGTAGTCAGCAACTTTAGCTCTCCTCCCATCATCAGGAGCAGGATCGAACTCCTCCACAACCTCATTTACGTCCAACTCCAGTAATCGCCGGGGAATAACATCGATGGGAATCCATTGATCATCTCGCCTGAATGGATTGGGCATCAGAGTAGAGGGAGACATCTCATGCCGATACCACAATATCGAGTTTCTCGGGACCTGCAACTCTTTGAGAGCACTCAACCACCCCCTGATGAAGGAAAGCTCCTCGAACTCTGATAATCTTGTGGGAGCATCCAGCCAGCCCTGATCATAGCCATCTGTCCACACTTGGCGAGGGCCCTTCTTGAATAGATGCCGCAGTCGGGTGATGTCCCTCTGAAGCCCAGCAGCAGTCACATAAGCTCGCCGGACATCGCCGCGCAGCTCCTCCATTTCCCTCTCACGCTGCTTCTCAACTTCTCTACTCCTACCCCGCGTACTCCTACCAGCACGCGGGAGGGGAGGCCGAGCAGCTCGCGACGAGGAAGAGCCTTGTAGGACTGCCGAAGCGGTGCTCGGTGAATGCTCCTTAAGCTTCGAGACCTCCCGCCTCAGGTCGTCATTCTCCCGCTGAAGAAACTCCACGACTTGATTGATCTCGGTGGCCTCCAGTAACTTTGCTCTCAGCTCGCTAACTTCTTCTTGCACTGAAGCTCCGATCTCTTCCATTTCCTGGAGCCTGTCCTTCAATTTGGCCACCAGCTCGGACTGATCCTTATATTTCTGGTTCCTTTACTTAGCAAACCTGGAAAGCCTAGCAAAAGCCTGGCGAACTGCAGGGCTTGCATTAGGACCCAGAGTCCTACCTAATTGGGAGGTAACAGGAATATAGTCATCCACATCAACCAACTACAAATAAAAGAAAGAGAAGAGAAAGGGACCAGCATAAACAAAAATAAAGTCTTTTCATTGATAATGAGCGAGGTTACATCAGATCAAAAAAGGAAAAAGTTACAAAGAATCCCTATCACTTAGCAACCTCGGTGGATGAACCCTTGTCTTTATCAGCATCAGCAGGGGAATTACCCTCTGCAGGGGTATCCACTACCTCCTCGACCAAAGGAGCGTCAGAAGGAGTCGCCCGAGAAACAGGATTGGTGCCTTTAGCAGTTGGGGCTGGGTCCTCATCCACGACCGGCTTTGGCCCTGGATCATGCTCGTCAAAGAGTGGGGATGCAACATCCACCCCAGCAGCCACGAGGGCCTTGTTCCACCCTTTCTTGAAGTTCAGACGGCTAATATAGCCTATCTGAACCTCGACGTCTTCATACGCAGCAGCCCAGCCAGAATTGTACGAATCTTCTTTAAGGGTGGCTGCCTGGGCTTTCTCCGCCTCCAGCTGCTCGGCAAGAACCCTGTTCTTCTCCACAAAGTCCAGCTTGCTCGAGCAGACCTGATCATACGACTTCCTCAGCTCGCCGAGCTCCCTGACAGCATTATCTCTCTCGCGAGCAGAATTAGCAAGGGCCGAGGCAGATGAAGCTCGAGCCGCATCAGCAGCCTTCAGATCGACCTCCAACTGAGAACCCCTGGCCACCAGAGTAGACTTCTGCTGTTCCAGCTCGCTGTTCCTTCTCAACAGCTCGTCGCGAGAGCGATAGAGCACAGCAAAGTCAGTCACAAACTGCAAACCAAATAAAGGAAGGTTCAGAAAGAAGAAACCATCAAAACGGATTAAAAGAAGTTGAGAATTAGAAAAGGAACCTTACCAAGGCAATCCTCTGGCTAGCTTGCAAAGCCAGTTGATCAGACCCTGACGCCCTCTCACGATCTGCAGGGAGGACTGCCCTCTCAAGCAGCGCAGGGGCGAGCTGAGGAGAGGTGGCCACCGAAGCCCCCTCAGGCAAAGCAGATACTGGGACCAAGGCTTGACCAGTTTTGGTCCTCAGTTCCATCTTCCTCCTCTCCTCCTCCTTTTCTTTCTCCCTCCTCTTTCTCTCTTCCACCTTCTTCCTCTCCTCCTCCTTTTTCTTCTCCCTCTCGTTCGCCTGCTCCTCCTCTCTCTTCTTCTTCTCTTGCTCTTGAGAGAAAGGCCGAGAACCAGTAGCTATGGCCCCGAAGACAGTCTTCGATTTCTTGGACCTCTGTGCAAGAAGCACATCATCATCATCATCATCATCATCTCGGATTAAATTCTTCCTGGGCGGCATTTCTTCACCTGAACTGCTGGTAGTACTCGAAGAACTGCTACTATCAGCACTGCTTCCACCCAAATTACTCACAACACCTGCAGGCTCACTCTCCGAGCTGCTCTCTTCTTCGTCCAATTGGATGGGCTCAACAGAAATCTCTTCGGAAGAGTCAAAGTCCGGAACAGTATCCACAGGTCGGGCTATGAAGCTGGAGCTTGTGTTCTTGTATTCAAGAAGAAAAGCAGCAGACCTAGGATGCTCGCCGTCACCCAAGGGTTCCCTGATGTTCCAAGCTTTCACCAGTTCCGAGATACGAACCTCGCTAAGAGCAGGCTCCAAGTTCTTTATCTTCGCTGTAAAAGAAAAAGCAAGGAGAAGTTAGAAAAACCACAAAGTCAGCAAAGGTTGAAATAATAATCTGGCATCTACCTATATATTCTTCCCCATAAAAAGGAACAGTGAACCTCTCAGACCTCGACCCTTCAAATTGGGGGGAAAGTTGCCAATTCCTGACAAGAAAACCTTCTTGCCAGTAGTCCTTATGGGAATCAGGTAGATTTACTACCAATACCCTACCAGGGCTCCTAGCCTTAAGGTACAGAACACCTGAACTCGTTCGAGAAAAGGATTAACAAAAACAGACCTCGGCAAGCCCTAACTTCGTGCCATACAATTGATTTATCCTATGCACGCCGTTCACTATTTTCCATACGTTAGGCGAACATTGTGCAGGCACAATACTGAAGTAGCTAAAGAAGTGCAGAAACAGATCATTGGGAGGGAAGGTAAGTCCCCTCTGGGAGAGCAACAGGACGTGAATCCAATGTGCATCCTCTATATCCCTAACGTTCCTAGGAGGCGAGGCACAGCACTCAATCTCTACCCACTTAGGAATACTATAGAATTTTCTAAACTTAGCCACTGACCTATTTCCAATCTTCGCCATTGGAAAAATACAAGAAAAACTACAAACCAAAGAGAAAATGCAAAAAAGCACGAGAGACTTACAAGACAGAAGATCAGGTCAAATGGCGAAGAAGCAACGAAAGTTGAAATCGAAAACAGAGGGTACTAAGCGCAAGAGCTCTCAGAAGATGGAAGATTGCTGGAAAAGCCTGAAGCGACAAAAAGAAATGCGCCTTATTCCAACGAGCCTTCAAGTCTAATCATAGCGCACGGATAGCGAAGCGGGTGCCGCCAAAGTAACTTCACAGTTTTCAAAGAAATCAACCATAATAGCTGATTATTTAAATTCATTGGACCTGAAAAGATGGCCCAACAAATTTAGGGACAATTGTGGGGACCCTGAATTTAGCACCATAGGCCTGGACGAGTAGCCTCTCCCTAGCGGCCCAAAGCCCAGGCCCATCACCTTCGTATTAATCCAATTACCCCACGATCCCATGAAGGGAAGTTGTGGGGAAACACGATTCCATGTAGGGGAGATGACTAATAAGAAGGAACCCATCACCCCCACTACTCCAACACATACATGTATAAATAAAACCCTAAGTCCGGGGCAGAGGACAAGTTGTATTCTCCGTACTTATTCTTCAGAATATAGAGAAATAACACTGACTGAACCACCGTGGACGTAGGCACTTCTTTGCTGAACCACGTACTCCTGTTGTTGTGTGATTGGCTTTTTATTTGTCTTTTCTTGGTTGCTACCTCTTTCATATTTATTTATGTTGCATAATAATTGTCACCACAGCAACTGATATACCCATATTTACCCCCTGACTGCCGGGATCAAGGCAACCCCTTCAGACGACCCTCCGAGGGGCCGACCCCTCATTTGGCTCCATATGACCCCTCCTGGACTCGGCCTTCAGCAGGACCCGGACGACCCTCCGAGGAGCCGACCCTTCAACAGGACCCGGACGACCCTCCGAGGAGCCGACCCTTCAGCAGGCTCCGGACGACCCTCCGAGGGTCCGACCCTTCAACAGGCCCCGGACGACCCTCCGAGGGGCCGACCCTTCAGCAGGCCCCGGACGACCCTTCGAGGGGCCGACCCTTCAGCAGGCCCCGGACGACCCTTCGAGGGGCCGACAGTACGAGGCTTAAATTGGACCATACTCACTACCAGGGGGAACTTTGCCCTCGGCCTCATATCATAGGCTGAGGGTGACATCATCTCAGCGCGTGGTTTGGGAGACGCGTGGAACAGTGCGCGTGAGGCTCATATGACACGTGGCAGACCGTTATAACCGAATCACACCCTCACGTGAGGGAATATTATGCCATCATTTGGCATCTACAGGTGTCAACAGGGAATTGGTTAGATCATCATTCACATGCACCATGCTTACTTGGGGGGTACACTACACCCCCCAAGACTTATATATACTTGTCACCTACAACCCTACAGGGGATCAGATAATCGCAACCCTAGCTAAGAACCCTGCTTGTACACACAGTAGAGAGAGAGAGAGCTTATGTGCATTGTATCCAAGGCCATTAGTGCCCATACATAGTGGATCACACACTCACATTGGATGTAGGCCAACTTGGCTGAACCACTATATATCATCATCTTACTCCTCTTATACTCATCCCCTTCTACACACATATACACTTACATACTTACATACCTGCATCTCTACGGCTGCCATGGCTACTACTGTTTGAGCTCATTATCACTTATCCGGTGGTGCTAAATCTTAGCATCATCAGTTTGGCGCCGTCTGTGGGAACGAGAAGACATCTCTTCCTTTGTACAGCTTGACCTCACTGGGCACTCTGGTGGTGAACCAACACTCCCCCTGAGAGGAGGTGTTTCACCATTGAAGGAGACCCACTAAGGTTCCCAAGCTAACCAGTATTTTCTTCAGTTCAGCTCTTCATAACTCAAGCACATGGCGCCTGAGATGCCACCGCCACCACTTCCCCCGCCGGATGATGGGGGAAGACCCAGTTCCAGTCAGCCACCACCTCAGTCTGAGATGGCTGATGTGGCAGCAGCCCTAAAGTCTTTGGCAGCCAGCCAGCGGATGATGCAGGAGCAGTTTACAGCTCTAAGTCAGAATATACTGAGACCACTAGGGGTCTCACCTGAGATGATTACTCCGGCAGCAGCTCCAGGACATCATGAGGCCAGGGGACCACCCCAGGCACCACATAAAGACCTGCCACCCCCTCAGCGGCGTAGGGATGTTGCTGACCCCCGGCGTTTACGCCTGGGGAGGCAAGGAAACCCTTGCCCCGAGGACAGGTATGATGATCTGGAGGAAGAAGAGGCTCCAGTAGAATGCTGGGAGCCATATGAGGTCTCCAACAATACAGTACGACCCCTCCAGGACAGTAGAGGAAAGTGCGGGAGACCAAACCCTGATGATCGCCCAAGAGGCTCTGCTTTTGACCGCCTGAGCAGGGGGTCGGCCTTCGAGAGGCTGGGCCCAGTGAATGACCTGCGAGACAAGCTGTCCAAGTCAAGAAGCGCAGCGAGATCTAGGAAAGAAGCAGAAGGCCGACCCCAAAGACGGGATGACGACCAAAGGGAAGTAAATAGCCGACACAGGCCTGCCTTGGCGGAGCCCTCCATCCACCTCCGAGAGGCAGCAGGGGATAACATCGGCCAGGCCGACCCTGTGAGGCCCTGGAATGACTCAATCCAGAGGTTAGAGGATAAGATTGGCGACATACTGAAGAGCCGGGACCCTCTTCAGAGGGGATACACCATGGGCTCACCCTTTGTGGCAAAGATAGTCAACTTCCCCACGCCATCGAAGTTCAAGCCTCCCGTGGTCACCCCAAGATACGATGGGAGCACCAACCCTGTCCACCACGTGGAAATGTATCAGTCGGCGGCAGACATATACTCTATCTCAGATGAGATGAGGTGTCGTGCCTTCTCTGGTACCTTGACAGGGGCTGCGCATGTCTGGTACACGTCTCTTCCAAAAAATTCTATTGGAAACTTTAAGCAGTTGGCAGACCTGTTCATCCATAATTTCTGCTTTGGGGTGAGGCCACAGAAGAAGACCACACACCTGCTCTATGTTAAGCAGGGAAAGAACGAGACTCTGAAAGACTACATAGCCAGATTCAATAAAGAGAAGCTGGAGGTGGAAGACTATGAGGAGAGCATAGCTATGACAGCCCTGATTGGAGGGCTCCAGAAGGGGAAGCTATTATGGAAGCTTGCCGAAGACCCTCCGAGGACGATGGCTGAGCTGTTGTCAACAGCAGGGAAGGTGATGAACGCCGAAGAGGCGATGGCCGCAAAACATGAAGACGAAAAAGGAGGTGCAAATGGGAATAAATACCCCAAGAAGAACAAAGAGGGGAAGAAGAGGACCATGGATGATAAGTTCGCGGGGTACACCCCTCTGACGGTCAGCTGTGAACAGATCCTCAATGAGATAAAGAGTGACCGGACGCTGAAGTGGCCTGAGAAGCTGAGGGCAGCCCCCGGCAAGAGAAATAGGAACCTGTGGTGTGAATTTCACCAAGACCACGGCCACGTAACAGACAAATGCTTTGCTCTGAAAGATGAGATTGAGAAGATGCTGAAGGAAGGGAAGCTCAGAAAGTACGTCGATAAAGCCGACTTTAAGAGGGGCCGAGGGGACGACCCCAGAAAGAAGCGAGTCGATGCCTGCAGAGAAGGTCCTCAAAAAAGAGGGGACGACCCCTCTGATGATGAGGACGACCCTGACCTCCCGCCGAGAGACGACCAAGGCCCTGTCAAGAGGCTCAATATGATCTCGCTCGGGGTGGGAATGATCTCCGGGGGTTTAGCGGGAGGAGGGTCTGAGGTCGCCGACAGGAAGGCCCATGTCGCTGAGGCTAAGGCAGTGATGAAGACGGTGCACTCAACCTCCGTAGAGGTCAAGTCAGAAAAAAGGAAGAAGGTTGATATGGACACTTTGATTGTGGGATTTTCAAGAATGGACTTCAAGGGCCTATTGGCCCCGCATGATGACCCTCTCGTCATCACCACCAGGGTGCACGGGTGCGAAGTGCCGAGGATCCTGGTGGATGGGGGCTCATCCGCAGATGTGATGTTTTGGCCATGCTTCAAGGCCTTGGGCCTCAGTCGGGCCAGACTTGTCCCATACCATCATCAATTGATTGGGTTCAGTGGGGAGAAGGTTCACCCTCTAGGAATATATGAGGCTGATGTCAGGATGGGGGACGAGTGGCCGAGATGGCTCACCGAGAGGGTCAGTTTCTTTGTGCTGGATGAGCATGTGTTTTCGGCATACAACATCATACTGGGACGTATGGCCCTCAAGGGGTTTGAAGCTGTGCCGTCCACGGTCCACCAGATGGTTAAGTTCCCTACCCCTTATGGGGTGGGGGAAGTTCAGGGAGACCAGACGACAGCGAGAGAGTGCTACTACAACTCCGCTGAAGAAAGGGAGGCACACAAGAGGGCTATAGCCACTTACAACATTGATACCCTAGACCCCAGGGATGAGACGAAGCTCAAAAAAGGAGAGGCCGCTGAGGAGGTAGAACCCATCATCCTCGATGAGGATGACCCGGGAAAAACCGTCCAAGTTGGCAAATCTCTGAATCCTAGTATCAAGGAAGACCTCATCAAACTGTTGAGGAGAAGGCGAAGCGTCTTCGCGTGGAGTCATGTAGATATGCCAGGGATCGACCCTGAAATCATGTGCCACAAACTCAATGTGGTAGAGGGAGTGAAGCCGGTAAAGCAGAAGAGGAGGATTTACTCTAGAGAAAAGTATGAGGTCATCAGGGATGAGGTTAAAAAATTAGAAGACGCTGAATTTATCAGAGAGGTCATCTACCCTGAGTGGCTGTCCAATGCAGTCATCGTCCCAAAGGCCAACGGCAAGTGGAGAATGTGCGTGGACTTCACAGACCTCAACAAGCATTGTCCCAAAGACAGCTTCCCTCTCCCCCGCATCGACCAGATGGTAGACGCTACCGCAGGCCATGAGCTCATGAGTTTCATGGATGCCTACTCAGGGTATAACCAGATTTTCATGAACCCTGAGGACTCAGAGAGGACCGCCTTCATCACTGACAAGGGGACATACTGTTACAGGGTCATGCCCTTTGGCCTAAAAAATGCGGGGGCAACGTACCAGCGCCTCGTAAACAAAATGTTCGAAGACCAAATTGGGAAGTCTATGGAGGTTTACGTAGATGACATGCTGACTAAGAGTCTGATGGCAGAGGATCATGTGGCAGACCTGGAAAGGACCTTTAATACAATGGACAAATACAAAATGAAGCTCAATCCGGCCAAGTGTGTCTTCGGGGTCGGAGCGGGGAAGTTCTTGGGGTTCATTGTCAATCAAAGAGGCATCGAGGCCAATCCTGAAAAGATAAAGGCCCTTATTGAGATGAAGACCCCCAAGTCCATTAAAGACGTTCAGAGGCTCACAGGGAGGGTGGCTGCCTTGAACAGATTTGTGTCAAGGGCTACAGACAGGTGTCTACCATTCTTCAAGATCCTCAGGAAAGCCTTTGAATGGAGCGAAGAGTGTGATGAGGCTTTCAAGCAGCTGAAATCATACTTAGGGTCTCCCTTGCTGCTGTCACGACCCGTGCAGGGTGAACGACTGTACGTGTACCTTGCTGTCTCAGAATCCGCTATCAGTGCAGCAATCGTAAGAGACGAAGATGGGATACAGAAGCCCGTATATTTCAACAGCAAGGCACTCCAGGGGGCAGAGCAGAGATACCCGAGGATGGAGAAGTTGGCCTATGCCTTGATCCATGCCTCAAGGAAGATGAAACCATACTTCCAGTCCCATACTATGGTCATCCTTACTGACTCTCCTCTGAGGCAGGTCCTACACAAGCCTGAAAAATCAGGAAGGCTAATGACCTGGGCTATAGAGTTGGGGGAATTTGACATTGTGTATCAGCCTAAGACAGCCATTAAGGGGCAAGCCTTGGCAGACTTCGTGGCTGAGTTCACATGGGAAGAAAATGAGGCCGAGGGTGAGACCCTCGGGAAGGCAGATACAGAAGACACACCCGCAGAAATGGCTGAGACGAGCACCGCTAGAAGGAAAGTGACTGAAAACGAAGAGGGAAGATACATCTTTAGACAGGGGTCCCTCTCTGAGGGAAATTTTTCTGAAGAAAAGACTCCGTGGAGCCTCTTCGTTGACGGGTCCTCCTGTGATAGTGGAAGTGGTGCTGGACTGATACTATCAGCACCCGATGGCACAGACGTCGAGTACGCCCTGAGGTTCAATTTCAAAGCCTCCAACAATGAGGCTGAGTATGAGGCCTTGTTAGCTGGCCTCTCCTTGGCCAAATCCCTTAGTGTCAGCCAAATTTTGGTTCACAGTGATTCAAGGCTGGTGGTGAATCAGATACTAGGAGCCTATGAGGCCAAAGACGAGAGGATGGCTAGGTATCTTGATAAGGTGAGGTCATTGCTGAAAAACTTCAAAGAAGTGAAATTCAAGAGGATACCTAGGCTCGACAATGGCCGTGCTGACGCCCTTGCAAGGTTGGCCTCAGCTACTAGGACAGACATAAGGAGGACAGTCCCGGTAGAAATCTTGCTTCGACCAACTATCGAAGACGACGAGGGAACACTTGGTGTTTGCATGAATGTTTCTCAAGAACCTTCATGGATGGACCCCCTGATCAGATACATTAGAGGGGGAGAGATGCCAGAAGCGAGCCAAGAGAGGAAGAAGCTGAGGTACAGGGCTGCAAAGTTCGCTGTCATCGGAGACACGCTGTATAAAAAGGGGTTTCTGCTCCCCTTACTTAGGTGTGTGCATCCCTCAGAGGTCCCTTTCATTTTGCAAGACGTGCATGAAGGGTCGTGTTCAAGCCATATTGGGGGTAGATCCTTGGCAAAGAGGGTGATCACCCAAGGCTACTGGTGGCCGACCTTAGGAAAAGATGCCGCCGCATATGTTAAAAAGTGTGATAAATGCCAAAGATTTGCTACCATCCCTCACCAACCTCACCAGCCTCTCACCTCCATTACATCCCCATGGCCGTTCGCAATATGGGGGATTGATCTGGTAGGACCCTTACCGAGAGCAGTCAATAACTATCGGTTCCTCATCGTAGCAATTGACTACTTTTCAAAGTGGGTAGAGGCCGAGCCGATGGTCACGATCACGGAGCAGAAGACCTTCCGGTTCATCTGGAAGAATGTGATATGCAGATATGGTCTACCCAACACCCTCATCTCGGATAACGGGACCCAGTTCAAGAATGCCTCTTTACAGAAGTACTGTGAGAGGGTAAGTATCAAACAATTTTTCTCCACCCCAGGCCGACCTCAGGCCAATGGGCAAACCGAAGTTACGAACAGGACAATCCTAGATGGGATTAAGAAGAGGCTTGAGGAGGCAAAAGGAAGATGGGCCGAGGAGTTATATGCAGTATTGTGGGCATACAGGACGACAGTAAGGACCCCTACCGGGGAGACCCCATTCATGTTAGCTTATGGATCAGAAGCAGTCATCCCCACCGAAGTGGAGTTTCCTACTCATAGGGTCCAAATGTATGATCCCCAGGGGAATATGGAAGAGAGAAGACTTGACCTAGACCTGATTGAGGGAATAAGGGAGGATGCTGAGATAAGGCAAGCTTCCTACCAGCAGAGGACAACAAAGTTTTACAACCAAAGGGTGAAACAGAGGCCTATCGCAGTGGGAGACTTGGTTCTTAAAAAGACTTGGCAGAAACCCAACAAGCTCCATCCTAATTGGCATGGCCCATATAGGGTCATCGATGAAGTTGTCCCAGGGACCTACAGGCTAGAAAACTTAGAGGGGGAACCTTTTTCAAACCCCTGGAATGCAGACCATTTGAAGAAATACTATCAGTAGTGTTGTAAGGTCTTGAAAGGCCATAATTGTAATTGGGGTTGCTCCAACAGAACACTTGGAAAATTAATGAGAAATATCAGTGTTTCCTTCATCCTATTGTCAGTCCTAGCATGCATGGGAAGTTGAACCCTCGGCTATAATGGGGACCAGTGGAGGGGACGACCCCCCCACTCTCCTCAAAAAAGACAAGGGAAGACTAAATTAAAATCCATTAATTTGGTTAGTTGATCCCTCGGCTATAATGGGGACCGGTGGAGGGGACGACCCCTCCACTCTCCTCAAAAAAGACGAGGGAAGACTAGATTAAAATCCATTAATTTGGTTAGTTGAACCCTCGGCTATAATGGGGACCAGTGGAGGGGACGACCCCTCCACTCTCCTCAAAAAAGACGAGGGGAGACTAAATTAAAATCCATTAATTTGGTTAGTTGAACCCTCGGCTATAATGGGGACCGGTGGAGGGGACGACCCCTCCACTCTCCTCAAAAAAGACGAGGGAAGACTAGATTAAAATCCATTAATTTGGTTAGTTGAACCCTCGACTATAATGGGGACCAGTGGAGGGGACGACCCCTCCACTCTCCTCAAAAAAGACGAGGGAAGACTAAATTAAAATCCATTAATTTGGTTAGTTGAACCCTCGGCTATAATGGGGACCAGTGGAGGGGACGACCCCTCCACTCTCCTCAAAAAAGACGAGGGAAGACTAAATTAAAATCCATTAATTTGGTTAGTTGAACCCTCGGCTATAATGGGGACCAGTGGAGGGGACGACCCCTCCACTCTCCTCAAAAAAGACGAGGGAAGACTAGATTAAAATCCATTAATTTGGTTAGTTGAACCCTCGGCTATAATGGGGACCAGTGGAGGGGACGACCCCTCCACTCTCCTCAAAAAAGACGAGGGAAGACTAGATTAAAATCCATTAATTTGGTTAGTTGAACCCTCGGCTATAATGGGGACCAGTGGAGGGGACGACCCCTCCACTCTCCTCAAAAAAGCCGAGGGAAGACTAAATTAAAATCCATTAATTTGGTTAGTTGAACCCTCGGCTATAATGGGGACCAGTGGAGGGGACGACCCCTCCACTCTCCTAAAAAAAAAAGACGAGGGAAGACTAAATTAAAATCCATTAATTTGGTTAGTTGATCCCTCGGCTATAATGGGGACCAGTGGAGGGGACGACCCCTCCACTCTCCTCAAAAAAGACGAGGGAAGACTAAATTAAAATCCATTAATTTGGTTAGTTGATCCCTCGGCTATAATGGGGACCGGTGGAGGGGACGACCCCTCCACTCTCCTCAAAAAAGACGAGGGAAGACTAGATTAAAATCCATTAATTTGGTTAGATTGAACCCTCGGCTATAATGGGGACGAGTGGAGGGGACGACCCCTCCACTCTCCTCAAAAAAGCCGAGGGAAGACTAAATTAAAATCCATTAATTAGGTTAGTTGATCCCTCGGCTATAATGGGGACCAGTGGAGGGGACGACCCCTCCACTCCCCTCAAAAAGACGAGGGTGGACTTGATTTAAAACACCATAATTTGGTGGTAAACACCCTCGGCTATGAAGAGGGAAAATGGGAGAGACGACCCCATTTACCCTCAAAATGACGAGGGAGGAGTTGGTAATATTGTTAATTTCTAAGCATCACAAAGCAAAGACAGGAATAGAAGACAGTGATTATATTAAAAATAAGGGAAATGTTTGATCAACAAAAATACAAAAAAAAATGTTACAAGAAGAGGGTGTGGGCCACAGACAGCCACCCTATTGAGCACACTCAGAGGGCACATCGATTACAGGGGTCTCATCTACGACCACTAGAGGCTGATCCTCAGATGTGCCGGTACCCTCAACGTGGACTTGGGATTCAACCTGTGCCAAGGCCTCAGCAATTAAGGGGTCATCTAGCTGGACGGCTTCAAGGGAGGGGCGGATAGTCGTCACTGCATCAGCAAATTTTAGGACGACCCACCGACAGGCCGTCCTAATTCCCCTCTCAAGATACTCAAGGCCGAAGCCTTGAAACTCGTCTGAAACCTTATAGGCCTCAACAGCATCGGCCCCGGCCTTCCTTACTGCACCCTCAAGCTCGGTCTTGAAGTGAGCCCCCAGGTTATTCAAGGCCGCATCCTTGTCTTTAATAAGGTCGTCCTTGGCCTTCAGGTCTGCCTCATGCTGCGTCTGTAGCTCATTCAAGACCCTGGTATGCTCAACCCTCATACCCTCCAGCTCAGCCCTTGCAGTACCCAGCTCAGCCTTTGCAGCATCCAGTTCAGTCTGCAGAAGAGCCTCCTGCTGAATGGCCCTGTCAGCCTCTTGAAATTTCAGCTGATTCTCGGCCATCCATTTTGTAGCCGACGCCCAAGCACAAATAGACTGCACAAGAACAAGCAAACATTAAGAGGCCGAGGGAACAGATTGACAAAAAATTAACTGAGGAAGTACGGTAGAAACAAATACCTGGGCCATGGTATGCAGACCGTAATCATACACCTTGGCAGGGGGCATCTTCGACAAAAAGTCGTAGTCAGAGGCCGAAGGGGCAGAAAACATGGAGACCTTGGCCGCCCTTAAGTTGGCTATGAGGGAAGAAGGGTCAGACCTCAAGGATGCTAAATTTTGAGACCAAAATGCCCCCATGCTGGAGGCAGACCCCTCAGACACTTCTGCCCTCGCCCTCGTCCGTGCATCAGGACGAGAGCCCTCAGGAGCTTCAGGCTGCTTCCTTTTCCGACTATCCACGGTCGGCTCTACCGGCCTCGGCCCCTCGGCCGTTGACTTCCTATGGGCTTGCTGAGGTTCCTTCCCTTTCTTCTTGCCAAGACCGGACAACAAGCTGGGGGCAGTCATCTCCCACAATTGGTCAGAAATGTTCGCAGGACGACCTGAAAAGAAGGAAATACGTCAGAAAGATACAGAGGCAAAGAGGGAACACTTAGAAGGAATCATAATGCGAAAATGGAAAAACACTCACATAATTCTGTCAAAGGGCCGACCCTCAGGCCATCTTCTTTGAGGTGATGAGGGGTCATTAGATCTTCAAATTTTGGAAGTCCACCCTCTTTCCCCTGGTCCCTCAGATAGTCAACAATTACCCTCTCTTCCTGACTTAATCCAGGGTCAGACCGTGCCCTCATGGAAGGTTTGGACCATACCTGGGAAACCCTCGGACTATCTTCAAGAGGATCAACCCCAGAGGGGAACTCCCAGTCCCCAGAGATGAAGAAATACCTCTTCTTCCAGTCATGATTTGAGGTCTGGGCTACATGAAGAATCTTCTTGTCAGACTTCCTGGCCCCTAAGTGGTAGTAACCAGGCTGCTTGGACGATGAGGTAATGTTATAACAACCTATGAATAAGTCTGCTGAGGGCTCATCTGTGAAGACACTCTTCCAAAGAGATATATAGCCAAGAATTGCCCTCCAAGAGTTGGGGGGGAGCTGAGAGGGGGAAACCCCAAGGGCAGACAGGATCTCAACAATGGTAGGATGCAGAGGGAACCTAACACCAACCCTAAGCATCTTCTCGTAAACAGCAACCTCCCCCTCGTCTCCCTGATAAACTCGCTCATCGGGGTTGGGAACCCTCATAGTCACAGAGGACTTTATGCCGAACTGATGCCTCCACAGCAAGAGGTCACGATCCTTCACAGTGGAAACATAAGCAGAGGCGTGAGAAGTGTCAATGGGATCATCATCAGAGTCCTCAGCATAACCCTCAGCCTCCTGTCCCTCGTCCTCTTCACCTCTTGGGGGCGAACCGTGAAAAGTCATTTGAAATGCATGGGGGGATAGGGCCGTCACAGGGACAGCCTCAGAGGGTCCCACACCCTCGGCCTGATGGTCCTGGGCGTCCTCAGACGACCCTCTCCTTCCAGAGGGACCAGCACCTGCAGGTGAAGACGCACGCTCGTCCATACCACCCTCAAACGTCTGACTGTCGGATGGACGATAGGACGACCCTTGTGGCTCAGAGGGCAGAATTTTCTTCAAGGGGAGGGGAAAGATGGGTCGTACCCAAATGGGGTCGTCCCGTCGTCTCCTCTCCTCCTCTTCCTCTATGCGCCTGATCTCTATGAAGAACTTCTCCCTCAAGGATGGAAACTCGTCTGCTAAATCGTAAAGCCTCCTAAGCATTAAGGGGGAGACCTAACACTTGAGATGATTTTACTAATCTAACCACAAACAAACTCCAATTGACCAACCTATGACTTTTGGATCTAAAACTGGGAATATGAAAGGTTCGCTCAAGAACACTCAAGAACAGTCGAAGTCGTTCGCCGGAAAAGATGCCAGAAAAATGCGAGAAAAACCAGAAAAATGCTAAAAGGGGTTCGACCCCAACACACAAAGAAAATGGAAGAGCTAGAGGAGAGTTCAGGCAAAGAAGAGTACCTGGAAACAAGAGCAACGGCTGAGTGAAGAGCGATGGAGAAATCAGCGAAGAAACGGCTATGGAGTTAGCTGGAATTGTAGAGAGAGAAAGTAAGGGCGCGAAGATGAAGAAGAAGCTAGAAGGGGAAAAGGATTTGAAAATCCTTTTAATATCTTTGCTAATTAAGGGGGCTCACTTCCCAAAGCAAAACACAGCCCACGAGGAGGATATCATTAGGGCACAAAGCCCCAAGCATAGTACAGCCGCCTTACCTAGGGAACTGGAGATGACAGTGGGCAACCGCCCAAGTGTCACCTCATGTTGACAGGCATCCCTCATCTCACTGACCATACAGCCGCCTTACCTAGGGAACCGGAGATGACAGTGGGCAACCGCCCAAGTGTCACCTCATGTTGACAGGCATCCCTCATCTCACTGACCATACATCCGCCTCAAAAGCAACACTATCCCTCAGCCATCTCAACAACATCAATGGCTAAGGGCTGGGGGGTGATTGATATACCCATATTTACCCCCTGACTGCCGGGATCAAGGCAACCCCTTCAGACGACCCTCCGAGGGGCCGACCCCTCATTTGGCTCCATATGACCCCTCCTGGACTCGGCCTTCAGCAGGACCCGGACGACCCTCCGAGGGGCCGACCCTTCAACAGGACCCGGACGACCCTCCGAGGAGCCGACCCTTCAGCAGGCTCCGGACGACCCTCCGAGGGTCCGACCCTTCAACAGGCCCCGGACGACCCTCCGAGGGGCCGACCCTTCAGCAGGCCCCGGACGACCCTTCGAGGGGCCGACCCTTCAGCAGGCCCCGGACGACCCTTCGAGGGGCCGACAGTACGAGGCTTAAATTGGACCATACTCACTACCAGGGGGAACTTTGCCCTCGGCCTCATATCATAGGCCGAGGGTGACATCATCTCAGCGCGTGGTTTGGGAGACGCGTGGAACAGTGCGCGTGAGGCTCATATGACACGTGGCAGACCGTTATAACCGAATCACACCCTCACGTGAGGGAATATTATGCCATCATTTGGCATCTACAGGTGTCAACAGGGAATTGGTTAGATCATCATTCACATGCACCATGCTTACTTGGGGGGTACACTACACCCCCCAAGACTTATATATACTTGTCACCTACAACCCTACAGGGGATCAGATAATCGCAACCCTAGCTAAGAACCCTGCTTGTACACACAGTAGAGAGGTGCATTGTATCCAAGGCCATTAGTGCCCATACATAGTGGATCACACACTCACAGTGGATGTAGGCCAACTTGGCTGAACCACTATATATCATCATCTTACTCCTCTTATACTCATCCCCTTCTACACACATATACACTTACATACTTACATACCTGCATCTCTACGGCTGCCATGGCTACTACTGTTTGAGCTCATTATCACTTATCCGGTGGTGCTAAATCTTAGCATCATCAGCAACGTTAAAAAAAACATTTAGTTAAGTATTGATGTTGCTTAAATTTATAAAAGAAAATGATAACATGTGTCCTTAGGACACACATTTTGACCTCAAAATAATAAGTATTAGAGCGCCACATGAGCATGCGCTCTGTACTTACTATTTTTGAGTTCTTAATGTGTACCCTTAGGATGCATATCATCCGTGGAGCCGTAATTTATGAGGTGCTGTTACAAAGGAACGCTACTCATATAGTATATATACAACCAAACCTCTTGGCGTAGTGGTATAAGGATGTTATTGGGATAGTCTTGGGGTGGATTGTGTTTGGTCCCCAATTCGATCCCTGACACTGTCAAAATAATACTCGACCAACGGAAGCCATAAATCGAAAATAAAAATTAATCGAGGTGCGCATAAGTTCATAAGGACACCTCATTGTATGCTTAAAAAAATAAAAATAAAAATAAAATATATACTTTTGTTGACAATATGTCAACAACAACTACAACTACAACGCAACACAATTCTGTGTGCGAGAATTAGTCATTTTATCGTGCCAAGAACCACTCCCGTGGATTCATCATATTGATGTCGGTATGTATACGAACCCTATTTGCATCTCATTACTTTCCCCATGTCCATGTGTTTGGATTTTCTCTACGAGTACTACACCTTTGCTTTTGTTGCTTTAACTCTCGCTATTTCATCAATCTTTTTATTTGATCGTTTAGTTTCTTAGGATTTTATTTTGAGAGACGTGTTCCACTTTACTTGTTCATCGTAATCAGAAATTTCTCCATCTGATATTTCAAGTCTAATATAATAGAACTATATTTCAACAGTAACTTCGTCCCTAAATTAATTTCGCTATTCAAAAACGATGTTTTTTAACGATACACTCGATCAACTATGCAGATTGAGAGTTGAGTTGTTCACTATGATGTAATTTAGTTCATTGATTACGTATAACAAAAGGAAAGTGGACTATTATGGGATGGATGGAGTATAACATAAACATTTTTAATTTGACGAACAGAGTTTCTAATGTCTCAAAATAAAAATAATTCTATCATAATATATCATAGAGACCGCACACAATGTTCTATTAATTTTTAAGATAAAAAACTGTTAAATATTAGGGGCTAAAGACTAAAGGCCCCTCGTATATTGTGATGCGGAAGCTTTTGGTGTTGTTTTATACGAGGGGCTAAATACTACATCTGATTTCTAAGATATCTTGATTGATTGTTTTTGTACGCCTCGAAACGCTTCTTGTTGTGATTTAAGTTTTTTTGGTTGATCTCTGGCAATTTCTACACTTACTTTAAGATATAATGACATTGGAGTGGGTTTATAGATATAATAATGCTCTTGTGGGGATTCTCCCGCATTTTAACAGAGCGGACTGTACACGTGTCACCTTGCTGTGAGCCTATAAATTATTGGCTAAATTATAGGTACACCCTTTCTTTTCTGTGCTCACCGTCATGTGGGACAGTCCGCACAAGCAGTGGATGAGGGAGAAATCTAGAGTCGATGGGGCACAATCCATTGACAGGGGCCCCGAAAAAAAAATTTAAGCTTATTTTTACATTTTTACAATTATAACTAAAAAAATAACATTGAATACTATATCTTTTTTGGAGTAGGTTCCTTTTGGACATCGATTTTATCCGTTGGAGGCATCACATTTTCGCGAGTTCTTTCATCATATTTTTTCATAACTGAAATTGCAAGTTTAAATATTAAATTATTTTAGCTCACCAAACATTAAATTATATAAAAAAAAAACAAATTGCAAGTTTAAATAAAAATTAAATCCCCCAAAACAAACGAATGGTAACAAATAATTAAAAAAAAAATTTCAAAATTTCTTGGTGGGGCACTTGCCCCCCCTACAAAGTAGCTCCGCCACTGCGCACAAGAACAATACTGATATATATATATATAATCCTGCTCCTGTGTGGACCAGTCCGCATTTTAAGAGTGCGGACCGGACATGTGTCACCTGGCGGTGAGTCCAGAAAAGAGAGAGTGTGTGCGTATAATTTAGGCGATAGTTTCTAGGGGCACCGTTAGGTGATACATGTTCGGTCTAAAGTGCGGACTGGTTCGCACAAGAGCATTATTATATATATATAGGCAGAGTCCTGTGCACACAAAAGTTTGCACATCAATTTTTTTAAATAGCAAAAAAAATATTTTTGAGTTAGATTTTTTTTATATGATATTTAAACATTTCAATGAACCCATATAGAAAAAATCAGCCCAAAAAAACTCTTTTTGCTATTTTAAAAAAATCGGTCAAACTTTCGCAGATTTTAAAGTGCTTAAAAGTTGCGAAAGTTTAAAATCTGCGAAAGTTTGACCGATTTTTTTAAAATAGCAAAAAACGTTTTTTTGATCTGATTTTTTTACATTTCGAGGAATTCATATAAAAAAAATCAGTTCAAAAATACTTTTTTTTGCTATTTTAAAAAATTGATGTGCAAACTTAGTGGGACTTTAGTGTACACAGGATCCTGCCTCTCTCTCTCTCTCTATATATATATATATATTTTTTTTTTCCTTCTATTTAATTAGGGGTGTAAGCGGTACGGTTTGATCGGTAAATAGTAGATACCATTACCAAAACCAAACTCTGGATGGTAAAATCAAACCGTACCAGTTTACCACCCGGTACACCCAAATCAATACCAAAACCAAACCGGCTGGTATTTTGTTTTTTTTGGTAATTTAAGTTTTTCTGGTTTCGGTAAATTCTGGTTTATTCTGTTTTTTTCTGGTTTCGGTAAATTCTGTTTTTTTGTAGTTTATGGTTTCGATTTTTTCTAGTTTCTGTAAACAGCACTAAAAGTCCCAAAAAATCAAAACCAAAATCAATACCAAAACCAAAACCAAAACCAAAACCAACCAACTTTTTTAAATATTAAAACCAAAACCAAAACCATTTTTTTCTGGTTTCGATAAATTCGGTACGGTAATTTTGGTAAATTCGGTACGGTACGGTAATTTCGGTACGATTTTTTCTGGTTTCGGTAAATTTGGTACGATAATTTCGATAAACCAGTTTTTTAAATATTAAAACCAATATCAACCAACTTTTTTGCGGTAATTTCGGTTTCGGTAAGACCGGTTTTTGGTATTTTAATATATGAAACCAAAATCATATTTTTTCGGACCAAAACGGTACGGTACGGTAAAAACCCGTACCGCTTCCACCCCTAAATTTAATGTCTAATCAGCTCTCTAAAAAGATCTTAGCCATTAAAAACCACATAGCATCTCCACCGTCCTTATAAGGGGGTAGATATTTTCAAAAACTCCCCGTCTATAATATATAGATACTACTGCTTATATCTTTTGTCAACAAAGTTTTTTCTACTGAAATTACAATTACAATTAAATGGCGTTCATCCAACCGACAACCATTTCCTTTCCCTGAATTTGTTTATGGGTGTACGTTGCGCACACAACAAAGAAAGAGCATAACAAAAACACTCCCCAAGTGGACCTTCCTAGAAAAGGCTTAATCACCCAAGAAAATTGATACTGCACAGTCTACACCTTCAATGTTTAAGGCAAAAAAAATGATCTGTTCTTGTAAATCATTTTGTAATCAATACACATTTTTTTCATGTCCAAGATCTTTTGCCTCCTTCGTGAACTGGTTTGATATTTTAATATCTGCTGAATAAAATTCAATCCTTTTTATTAAATTGGTTTTATTGTTGCTATTTTATCCATTTCTAGACTGATATCAGTCGTGGTCATGTGACTTGAATTGGACATTCAACATTGTGTATTAATGTCATGTTTATGTCATCTTGTACATATGTACAAGAGTTGACTAGGTAAACTTTGCTCCCTCCCTTCCTGTGCAGGGGCCATACTTCCATTCTTAACCTACAACCACCACCCTCCTATGTTATTGAACTTGTGAAACCCTTATTTCTATCCCGTATTTGATGATTATAGTAATTAGTACTTTTAATTTTCTTTCTGCATATGTTGAAGAAGTTGCTCATCCAGTTTTTTCTCCATATTTTTGTATTGATGTTTAACTTCTATATATATTTTAACAATATATATATATAATAATGCTCTTGTGCGGACCATTCCGTATTTTAAGAGTGCGGACCGGACATGTGTCACCTGACCGTAAGTCTAGAAATTATTGCTTAAATTATTGGCACACTCTTTCTCTTTTCTGGATTTATCGTTAAGTGACATATGCCCCGTCTGCACTCTTAAAATGCGGACTGGTCCGCACAAGAGCAGGGCTCTCTCTCTCTCTATATATATACATACAGTCCTGCTCTTGTGCGGATCAGTCCGCATTTTAAGAGTGCGGAGTCACCTGGCGGTGAGCCTAGAAATTATCGGCTATATATCCGTGTTCTAAAAGGCTCGCCTAGGCTTTGCCTAGACCTGCCTAGGATTGAGGCTTGAGAGAAACACCTCACCTACGCCTTATTCTTGGTAAAAGGCTTAACGCGCACTTTTTTTTAAAACAAAGACGCCTTAGTGAAACGATATCGTCTTTTAAAGACTTTTTTTAACAAACCGGACCAATAGCTTCTCGTCCAGAAAAAAAAGCCTAACATTGCCAACCGACTTCTGACCAAAAGTCTATATGATTCATTTGAAAAGTGAAAAATACATTTCTTATATTGAATCATTTTGTATTGATTATTGATATTGATATTGATATTGATTATTGAATTATGAAAAATACATTTTGTATATTGCTTATTAAATGTTGAGAAATACATTATATATATTGATTATGGAGTATGAATATGAGAAAGATGGCTACTAAACATATGGATATATTTTCAAAATTCAAGGTATGTATTATTTTATTATATTACTACTTAAGAATAATTAAAATAATAAAAAAAGGAAAAACGACTTTTTACGCCTAGGCTCCTAAGGCTTGAGGCTTGACCTCTACGCCTCGACCACGCCTCGCGCCACCTTGCTATATATATATATATATATATATATATATATTTTTTTTGATGTAATCTAGGGTGTGGAAGCGTAAAGAGAAGAAGTTATCTACACAACAACAATAACAACTCGGAAAATGGAAAAGGATTTCTTATTTCTCTCTTTAAACTCTCAATCTCAAAATAGCAAAAAATGTTAGTTTAGAAGGCCCTCGGTCTATTTATACTAATCATACAAAAGGCTAAAAAAAAGAACAAAATAAAAGAATCTTAAAAAGGACGCCCATGTCCCTATGCTCATGCATCAGTCTATCCCCTTGAGAAGACTCCATATACTCCGTATATTTTCGATAGAAATGGGGTCGATGTGCTGAAGGGTAGCCTCAGTGATCCATGAATCTTTCGCCTCGGGACGGCGCACCCAACGAACTAAATAACGAGTATAATCACCCGAGGAAGAAGACACGTGCTCGGAGTCTAGAATCCCCTCAACGTGGTCGACATGGGAACGGATTGGGTGGCCGGTGCTCATGGGAATGGGAATCGGTGGGGCATGAGTGCCACGGAACGGAGAAAGATCGACCACGTTAAACGTGCGGTGCATGCGAAACTCATCGGGGAGATCAACCTCATAAGCATTCGTGCCACAAGCACGGATAATGGAAAAATGTCCAAATCGGCGCATAAGAAGCTTGTAACCCTTGCCTTGCCGGCGCGCTTTCTAGAGATAGACCATGACTAGATCACCCGGGCAGAAGGAGACAAATCAGTTGTGCTCATCGGTAGCCTCTTTATAAGAGGTATACATGGTATGTAATTGAGCGCGAACATCGGCCTGAATGGACGTCAGGCGAGTCACAAACTCCTCGGTTGAAGGGCATATAGGCACTGTCGGCGGAAGCTTGGCAAGATCAATGGACATAGTAGGAGACTGCCCCAAGACAATCTGAAATAGGAAAAGGCTAGTAGACCGGTTGATAGCATTGTTGAAAGCGAACTCGGCCTGCGCGATCACGATGTCCCACCTACGGGGATGCTCGGAAGACAGGCACCTCAATAGGTCAGCCGCACTATGGTTGACCACCTTAGTTTGGCCATCTATCTGGGATGAAAAGCCGTCGAGACCTGTAACTCTGTCCGTAACAGTCATCAAAGTGTGCGCCAGAAATGTCTTGTAAATTGCACATCTCTGTCTGAGGTGATGCTATGTGGGACACCATGAAGACGAACAATCTCCCGAAAATATAATGAAGCCACATGAGATGCATCTGTCGTGTGAAAGCAAGGGATGGAGTGGGACATTTTGAAAAACCTATCCACCACGACAAGAATAGAATCATGGTCACGAGAAGTACGGGGTAGTGACACTATAAAATCCATCGATACATCCTACCATGGGCGCTCGGGAATCGGCAACGGAGTGTATAGACCCGCATTAGTGTGCTGGTCCTTGGCCATCTGGCAAGTGTAGAAATGCCTCACGAAAGCGTTGGCATCTCTCCTCATCGTCGGCTAGTAAAATCGGTCCATTAGCATCGCTCGAGTACGCGACTGTCTCAGATGGTCGGCTAAACCTCCCCCATGGATCTCAGAAATGATCTTCTCCCATAGGAACGAAGATGGAATGCATAAGGCCATTCTGCGGTGTAGGAACTTATCCTGTAATAGATACTTGCCAGATGCTCCATTGCCGTGTTGGCAAGCTGCGAAGATCGGCCCAATCTCTACATTCGTCGGGTAAAGATCACGGACCTCATCAAATCCAAATACTTGACTCCTCAAATCACTAACGCATGTGCCCTCCTGCTAAGGGCGTCCACCACTTGATTCTCCTTCCCCGAACGCATGTGCCCTCCTGCTAAGGGCGTCCGCCACTTGATTCTCCTTCCCCGGTTTGTACTGCAAGTGAAAAGTGTAACGCTGGAGGTAAGCGGTTCACTTGGCGTACCTATCACTAACACGCCACTGACTATGTAAGAAACAGAGGGCCTCATGATCTGATTTGATATCAAACTCCTTGTAGAGGAGATAGTACGACCAAAACTTCACGGCTTTAACCACCGCATAGAACTCGAGGTCATAAGTCGAATGATGGAGAGCGGCGCCCGTCAACTTCTGACTGAAGAAGGCAATCGGCTTCCCATTCCGTCTCAAAACAGCACCCACCTCTGTAGTATAAGCATAACAAGGCAACTCAAATAACTGATCGAAATCGGGTAAAGCTAGGATAGGGGTCGTCGTCATCAGCTCCTTGATACGTTTGAAGGCAGCATCCGCCTCTGGTGTCCACCTGAACTCGATACTCGAGGAAGTACTCATCAAATCTGTAATAGGAGCCATGACAGTGTTGAATCCGGCTATAAAGCTCCTATAAAAGCCAGCTAAGCCATGAAAGCTGCGCACCTGAGAGATCGAAGAGGTTGGATGCCAATCCACAACCGCCTGAACTTTGGCATCATCCACCTTAATGCCGTCGTCTGAGACCACATATCCCAAAAAGGTCACCGATGGTACCATAAAAGTGCAGTTCTTCAACGTAAGGAAGAAGCGTTCGTCTCGTATGACCCGATCCACATGATCTAGGTGTAGGGATGATAATTTTTCTCAAAAATTCGGGTCCTCGCGGATACCCGACCCTATAGGGTAGGGGGATTAAGTTTTGGGGATCGAGGCGGGTTTGGGGAGTTAAAAAAATTCCCCGAAAAATTTCGGGTCGGTTTCGGGTATAGCCTCGGGTCCCCACGGGGATACCTGAATTATTAATATATAATAAAATATGTATGTATATATTATAATAAATATATAAGAATATCAAACCCTACCCTAACTTAACTTTTGTTTCTTTCTTCGCCTCCTCATCTCAAAAACCCCCCTCATCTCAAAAACCTCCCATCTCCTGCCTCCCTCTTCCCTCATCTCCATCCCCGAAATCTCTGGTAACCATAGCGGTGGCCAAACCCTCCCTGCCTCCCATGATGACGGCGACAACCAAAACCTCCCTGAAATCTGGTAACGCTTAATGCTCCATTTTTTTTAAGGTTTTTGTTATTTTGGCTTCTCCCTCTTTTTTTTTTTTAAATCAACTCTAATAAATTTTTTTCTCTACTAATGGTTTAGCTTGGTTTAATGTGTTTAATGGCCTTTTTATTCGTCTCTGTCTCTAACTAGTGTGGCTAACTAGTTCACTTTCATTTTTATAATTTATGTTATCACAACTTATTGATCCATTGCTTTACTATGTTTTGTTATGGTAACGTGGGAGTTTGATTTACAATGTTTATTTTCAATTTACAAAGTTGTAAATATTTTTTACTTACACTACTAATTCTCGAGATTAGACTCTTAAGGATTTGCCTGATACATTTGTTGGATCTGCTTAATCAGTTTCCTAGTTTGATAAGGTGAAAAACAATTTTTTTTTACAGAAATAATTTAATAGTTTTTTTTTTAAGATTTAAAAGAAACGGGTTCCCTGCGGGGAAATCGATACCCGTTTTAAATGGGTATGGGGATCCTCGAACCCGTTATAACGGGGAACGAGGCGGGGATGGTGATGCTCTACCCGACCCCGAATCGACCCGTTGCCATCCCTATTTAGGTGCTCCTCCTCTGATCGGCTGTAAATTAGAATGTCATCAAAATAAGCAACCACAAATTTAATTATGAAAGGGCGTAGTATCTGTGTCATCACTCTCATAAAGGTAGATGGGGCATTGGAGAGGCCGAAAGGCATCACCGTCCACTCGTATAGCCCATCCTTCATCTTGAAGGCAGTCTTCCACTCATCCCCTGGTTTCATGAGAATTTGGTGGTAGCCACTCTTTAAGTCTAGTTTGGAGAAAACCCTCACACCGTGTATCCTCTAACCTAGGAATAGGAAATTTGTACTTCATGGTGATCTTATTAATAGCTCGGCTATCAACACACATACCTCAACTTCCATCCTTCTTTAGTGCTAACAAAGCAGGTACCGCACAAGGAGGCATACTCTCCCGAATATAGCCTTTGTCACAAAGCTTTTTGATCTGTCTCTGCAACTCTGCATGCTCTGTGGGTGACATGCGGAAGTGGGGAAGGTTGGGGAGCTGCATTTCGAGGATAAAATCAATGGCATGCTGTATTTCCCTGAGAGGAGGAAGATCATCTGGGGGTGTGCACACGTCGATAAAAGAACCCAATAAATTATGAACATGCGGTGGGACAGTTGCCTCCGGGATGGTGATAGGTCTAATGAGAGCATGACACCACCCTGCCTTTCCGGTCTCTGTGGCTAACTCCTCATGTGAAACTATCAGGGCGGAAGGTCGAGACATCGGGAATGGTCGCATAGGACGAAGGAGAAAGTTTTTCCCCTCATGCACAAATGAATAGGTGTTGGCTCGGCCATCGTACATGCTGTGATCAAATTGGCACGACCTTCCCAAAAGAAGGTGACGCACTCGCATATCCACCACAACCTCATCACGATAATCTCCGATAGAAAAAGTCACCTGCCACCATTAGCTAGGAGCTAGGGTGGATTCATTTCCCAACCACCTAATACGACGGGTAGGCAAGGATTTTGTGGAAGGTTTAGCTTGTCGACCATCTTTTGAGCGACCAAATTATCACTAGCTCCTCCATCGATAATCACCGTGCATAGTCTCCCCTTTGTGGTGCATCGAGTAAAAAAAATACTCGATCGGACCCAAGTGTCATTACTAGGTGGAGATGCTTGTGGATCTAAGGGGGTTGCTAGTGATGGAAACTCCCGCACGCTTTGCTTGTTCATGGAAAAACGAGTCTCTTCGCCGACAAATAGATTAAGCGGAGGATAATGGAACATGGGGTGGAATGGGAAGGATCCCTAAGGAAGGACATCCTTATAGATGGGGTTAGAACCGTTAGATTGATCATTTGGCTCTTTGGTATTTGGTTTAGGGTTTATAGGATTGTGGTACGAAATTGGGGTTGGTTCGAGTGGTTTTTAGGGGTGGTCAGGCCCATCAGTTAGGAAAAATGGGCAATTGGGTTCGTTCAGAGGGTTTTGTGGGTCGGTGGGATCGGACGTCTTTGATGTGCGCTGGAGATGACTCTAGGTAGGGTTTCGGCCAGGATTGGTCTCGGTTGGCAGTCATTAGTGTTGCCCGACCCTTTGTTCTCACGTCCGGGGCGGAAATCCATTGTGAGTGGGTTGATTGGGGTATTTAGATGGGGCGATTCAGATCTGGGTAGGGTTTGGGTTGTTTCGGGTTTGGTAATATCGAGTTTAGGTGGTGAAAGGTTAGGGTTTCTTGAATTCTTGATTTCTAGGGTAAGGGTTTCATGGAAAAGTTTGGGAGTGTTTCGTATGTCGTCCGGATGAATCCAATCTGAATTCCAATCTTCGATGAACATCTTTTAATCCAAGAGCAAATGAAGCTCTGATACCAATTTGATGTAATCTAGGGTGCGGAAGCGTAAAAAGAAGTTATTTACCCAACAACAATAACAACAACAACAACTTGGAAAATGGAAGAGGATTTCTTATTTCTCTCTCTAAACTCTCAATCTTAAAATGGCCAAAGTGTTACAAAAGAAGGCCCTCAGTCTATTTATACTAATCATACAAAAGGCTAAAAAAAGAACAAAATAAAAGAATATTAAAAAGGACACGTATGTCCCTATGCTCCTGCATCATATATATATATATATATATATATATATATATATAGAGAGAGAGAGAGAGAGAGAGAGAGAGAGAGGTATTCTCTAACAGATGCCCTTTTAACGGGTGATCAAGACGGGTGCCCCAAAAAATGTTCTTTTTTGTGTTGTTTAAACATTCAGAGGGCTTGTTAAAAAAACCAACTCAAAATACATTTTTTTTGCTATTTTAAAAAAATGGATCAAATATATGTCAAAACAAAAAAAACATTTTCTAGTATTTTTTCAAAATGACCCGTCTCTTGGACCCGTTAAAACAGGTCCGTCGGAGATCCTTGCTATATATATATTTATATACAGTGGCAGATCCAGGATTTTTGTTCACGGGAGCCTAACTTTCAATTGGTGCCGGGGGTTTGGGGGCGGGAACCTCCCAGGCGATTTTTTTTTTGGCTTAATTCGAGTTATATACAAATTTTGGGTTAGTTTAGCTAATTTTAACATTTAAAATTCAAATCGAATTTTTTTGGGATTAATTCGAGTTTAATTCGTGTTTTATACATATTATTAACATATTAAAAATGTGAGTATTCCAATACAATTTAAACAATTAATTCTGCTTAGTAAATACATTATTATGCCTAAAAATATAATTGACATTTATTCGACACAAATACACCATTAACAATATTCTGTCTACACAATTACATATGTTAATTAAAAGTTATTAAAAATGAACAACTTTAATACTAAAACAATTGGACAGAATCAAATCTCAAAATCTAAAAACAAGCAACAACCAAAAATTTAATACCTAAGGCAGCAACCAAATGGATAGCACCACAAAAAACAAGCAGTTGGAATATAATTTATAAACCTAAAGCAGCACATAAATTTAATATCTAAACTAAACTAAACATAAACCAAAAACTAAACATAAACCAAAAACTAAACATAAACCAAAACCCAAAAACTCCCAAAAAAGGCAGCACATACCATACCAAAAACCAAAAACATCACCAAAACAGAAAACATCAAAACGCTTAGGAAAAATATCTCATCAAAAACATCACCACAAAACAAAAATAAAAGGAAGCTAACGTCACCGGCGGCAGCAGCAGAGAGGGGAGGGGTCGGCAGGGCAGCAGCAGGCAGGGGAGCGTGGCTGCGTGGAGGGATTGAGTCGGAAGGGAGAAAGAGAAGAGAGATTGGAAAAGGTATTTGATTTTTGGAAGGCAGAAGGAATTTCTGTTGATTTAGGTTTATAAATTTTAGGTATTTAATTTTGACCCTTTATTTTATAAAAACCTATAGAATACACCTAAAACCAAGGTTCTAAAAAACGCGAGGCGTGATCGAGGCGTGGAGGTCAAGCCTTAAGCCTTAGAAGCCTAGGCGGGCCTTAGGCGTAAAAAGGCGTGAAAAGGCGTTTAGGCCTTCTTAATATATTTTAATATTTTTAAACCATAACAAGGCTATTAAAATACTAAAATTGTTCATATCATAAAAATAAGCTTGAATATATGCAAATTAAAATACTATTTGATTATTTTGGATGAGATAATGGTCCGGTTTGTAAAAAAATTCTCTAAAAGGCGATATCGTTTCACTTAAGCATTGTTGTTTTTAGAAAAATGTGCGCCTTACGGGTTTTACCAAGAATAAGGCGTGAAAGGCGTAAGGCGAGGCGTTTCTCCCAAGCCTCAAGCCTAGGCGAGTTTTTTAGAACAGTGCCTAAAACTTATTTTTTTTTTACACAAAAGGCCCCTATTTTTTTTTTTCTCGGTATTTTTTTCCAAAAAATTGAGGGGGAGCCTCCACACCCCCTCGTCCCCATATATATATATATATATATATATACTGCATTTTTTTTTGTTTAATTTCAATTTTGTATTAGCCTGGGATGAAATAAATTTCTGGTTCCCCCCTTACAACAGCCCACCTTTCACAATTGCTGGAAAAATCATCTGCTTCTCTACAAAAGTCAGTAGCCATATTGGCCGTACAGTTGTAAAGAAAGGGGATAAGGCTTTTGAATTTAAGTGCACACTTAACATCCCACCCCTTTAATTGACGCTTGTCATTCGGGAATAATCTAAAGTGGCTTCTCCATATGCTAAGTTATTAACAGTTCTTTTGAACACACATTGGCTACCGTGGATCTTGGTTGACAGCGACTTGGGCAGAGAGGAGGTCTTCAAAAGTATCAGTAGCATATACGACTGTCTTCCCCGCTTTATTATTGCCATGGTTAGAGATAGGAAAGGTCCATGCATGGTGTGGGTTTCCAACTAGCCTTGCCGATCATCCAAGTTGATGATCGGGTGGCAATGAAGGTGTTAAGGCACTAGATTTGGAATTTGTAGGATGCTCGAGGGTTCTTCTGCACGGGCAAAGGAAAAATTTGGCTTAGGTTTTGGCAGGAGCTGTTGTGGTTTGCTGGTGGGTGTCGAGGAGCTGTTGGGGTTTGCTAGCTAAGTTACCCTAAAAGGGTAATAAGAACCAGGCTAAAGAGGGCACATTAAAAATATCCAACACCTAACATACCAACTAACCTAGATGATTATTTTTTATATTCTAACAATAATAAAGCAATAAAAATACAATCAATTCTCCTGGGCCGTGCATATGCATCAGTTTTTCCATGCGGACGATGGGTAATGTTGTAAAAATTGGCCGAATTGACCGCTTAGGTGGTGCCTCACCCGCATCTCTAATTGGCGATAAAATCAGACTGCTTGCCTAGAGACTGGCAGGGAGACACCTAGTTAAATTGGACTGGACTGGGTGGTCCCTTTGCTCCTTAGGTGGATGTGCACTTCTGCAATTGTTTTTTCCTTAAATTATACATAAAATGGAAGAGCCAAAGCCGTAGCCTCCTTATTTCCTTTGACTAGCACTGTTCAGAGACTCAGAGCTGCTTCCTCTTACCCCTCTCGTAGAAAAGCAAAGAAACATGCATCCCCATCACCGCCATTGTCATCCCAAGTACAATATATTCTCAACCCTTTGTCTCTGAATCACCACCCTCAACACTTCACATGACCACCACAAAGCCACCTCTCATCACTCAGCCACACGCCAAGCTACTCTCCATCACTTAATTGGAGTACACACCACATTAACATCCCGTGAAGAACATTTTGTATCAGAAGAGGAGGGAGATGAGGAGATGTATGAGTTTGAGTTTGAGTTTGATGGAGAGAGTGTCTTGAAAACGTATGGAGAAGAAGAGTTATAGACGTATTTGACTAGTTCATATTTTTGTTTGTGTTTTGTAGAACCCTTTCCTTTTATATTTATAGTTTTAGTGAGTTTTAGTAATGCCTTCTTCATCATCTTGTACTATCCTTCGGGTATGTTCCCGGTCTCCAAATAAATATGAAAACTGTTTTTGGAAATTTAAGTGCAATGGAACAAGGCGAACATCACAAGCATTTGCTTGCTAAGTGTTCATATACTAGACAAGTGCAGTATATTTTTTTCTCCGATGTCCGACCATGGTTCATGAGAGAGAAATGGGTTTATCTGTGGGGATTTAAATGACGTGTAATGCTGAGAAGGGAGGGGACGTACAAGGGGAGAACAATGTTGGGTCAGATTGGGTAAGTTTAGCATCAGGTGGATTGTGTTTGAAAGATATATAACATTAGGTTTGACAATGATTGGCCAAAACGTCCCTCTAAGTGGGTCACTTGAGTCTATGTGAATACATTCTGACCACTTGAGACTCACTTGAATACATTCTGTCCACTTGAAGGGATGGAAGGACACAGTGGACACCAGTCTTAAACATTAAGGATGCAATAGAGAAGGAAAGAACAAAAATCTTCCGGTGCAAAATTTTGCCCCTTTTTAGCTAAAAGTGTACTTCACCCGAAATGAAAAAATCATGCCATTGGGAGGGGTTACATATCTGATGGATCCTTAGTTAGCATCTCTTTTAAAATCATGCCTTTGTTAGCATCTCTTTTATGATCTCATTTATAATTTTAGTTGCCTTTATATTGAATGTGCAATGTAGTATTGAGCTACCCCCTATTCTATTGACTGACAAACTTCATTTTTGTATAATCAGATTAATTTAAGAACAATAAAATGATGAGTGACATTAGAAGTGAAGTATCCTTACTGAAAATATTTTACTTCTAAACTTTAAATATGACAGCTGCAGTATGTGAGGTATTTTACTTTTTTAATAATTGAGCCTCGCAAGCTTTATGAGTCATATATATATATGTATGTATATATGTATGTGTATATATATATATATATATTTATTAATTTCTGCGTCGGACAGGAAAAGGGTCAGCCATTGCCTAAGTTTGGTGAATGGGACGTCAATGACCCTGCTTCAGCTGAGGGATTTACTGTAATTTTTAACAAGGCCAGGGATGAGAAGAAGACTGGTGGCAAGCCTGAGTCACCAGCAAAGGCGGATACTTATTATAGGGATGGAGTGGATCCTGTGAAGAGTCAGGCTGTGAGTATTTTTTTAAATCATTTATAAATGCACCTTCCTCTACTAGATTGAATTATGAGGCTGCTGATGGCATTGCATACTTGCCTCAAAAAGGGAAAAGAAAGACATTTTTTTTACTTTGTTTCCTGGGGTTGGGACTTTTTGGATAAGTTAGATGCTTATATCATACCTTCCGTCACACCCATCCACCCACAAAAAATAAAAAAAATAAAAAAAGAAGCCAAAGGGAGGCATGCATCATTTACCAAAAAATTGAAGATCAACTGAGTCTAGGCAGAGTAAAGACGATTCAAATCTATACGCATTTTAAGCAGTTGCTAAATTTACAAAACCTATAACTGAATTCCACTAAAATCGAACTGCAGCAGTTGATCTATGTGCTCTTCAATTATTTTTCTGTTGTTTTAATTCTGACATGACATCAAATAGATGGATTTCTTTTATTATGTGCCTTTTTTAATCAAACTAAAACGATAAAGCAAAGCAAACAGCAAGAAAGCAATTGCATGCAATCAGTAGATAAGATATTGAAAAGAGGGGCGGGTGGGGTGTCTCAATTCTCTCTTGATGAAAGGTCAGATTATAACCGTTGCAGGCCACCCAATGGGCAGCTGGTTAGCACACCTGTTTTTTCAAAGAAACGAGCATGGAATGCTTTGAGAGATCCCAGATATCCAGGACCAAAGTTGCTACTTTCCAAGGTGGTTCTCCCTTTTTTGATTTGCACCAATCGATGGCCAGCCAGCAGTCACTTTCAATGGAGACATGAGACAGGCCCATGGAGTCCAGCATACAACACGTGTCCCTGATAGCTTGAAACTCATGAAATAATGCATAGCTAACTCACTTTTCTGTAGAAGCCATTGATCAACATGCTAGAATTTGGTGCGAAGTAAAGCAGCTTTGTACGGATTGGACTTCAAAGTCCTATCTAGATTGAACTTCAAAGTTCCAATCCTAGGCTTAACTCAGTGGGAAGTCATTGTCGAACAGGAGGGAGCTGGGTGGTGAATGGGTCTAGACTCTCCAGCTAAGGTTTCAATAGCCTCATCATACTCTTTCTTATCCTTCAATGCACATCTAGCAATTGCACAAGGTTTTCATTCCTTGGAAAATGAATATATTCTCTTCCTTGTTAATGTTCCGTGCATTGAAGGCAAGCGTTGATATAAGATCAACAACACAATTAGAAGAGGGCTCTCATCGAGAAGAGTTGATATTCACTTCACCATAAAGTGACCATCCATTTTGGACACGGTGGTCTCCAGATTATTAACCCCTTTGCATCTCAATACAACATGTTCAATGCTCAATCTCTTTGAAGCATATTATGTAGATAGGCAAACTATTGTACTTTCTTTGGAATTGGTTTTCGTTCATTGCACCCCCAAATGAAATGTTCGATCTTGGTGTGTGTGGGTGTGGGGGTGCTTGGTATGCCGGATAGCCCTCCACATCCTCGGATATGGACTGAAAGAAGAAGAGGGAGTTTGAGTGGAGCCCTCCCATCTTCAGCTTTACAGTTTCCAATTAACCTGATTTGACTGTTTAAGTCCTAAGCCCCAGTGATGGTGTGATGCCATACAAGAACATCATTCTGGCCTGTCGAACTAATTGAGATGCCTTCGATAACTTCCACCTCCCTATCATTGAAGATGTCTTTAAGATGTTCATGGTTCCGCTGGCGTGTTTGTTGGTTAATGAAGCCAGGTACAAGGTTCACTTGGGGTTGCTCATTCCTTTTAGTCATCATGAACGATTCAAGTGTTGGGACCCATTTTCCATCCCACACTTAATTGGATTCACCTGAGCCCACTTGCCATCTAACCCCACTAAGAAGAATCCTCTTACCCTTACTCCAAATCCATGAGGGTTTGGAACATCTCTTAGCTGGGAGGAAGTTTCTATTTGGGAAGTATGTCTTTCATTAGGTGAGATCAAAGAGAATTTGGATTTTGCATGAGTCTCCATCTTTGTTTGGCTAGGATGGCAAGGTTGAAGCTCCGCGCATCTCTAAAGCCAAACCTCCTCGTGAGATTTGGTAAGGATATTTTCTCCCAACTCTTCCATTGGATTTTCTTTTCTCCCTTTCTCCTCTCCACAAGAATTAATCAACTATCGAGTCGATTTTGTTATACATGTGCTTGGGAAGGAGGATTCATGGCATTGAGTAGTTGGGAATGGCTTGAGTAGCTTCTTTGATAATAACTTCTTTACCACCTAGGGAGAGAAGGTTGTTTTACCATCCGTGGAGTTTATGGGCCATTCCGTCAGGAAGAAAGGAAGAGGCTTCATTTTTTGATCTCCCCCAGGAGGAGGGAAACCGAGATACTTTGATCTTGGATCCACCTGCCTTATGAAATGCCATTTTTCCTCCAGAGTATTTGAGGAGAAAAGGACTACTGATCTTCCAAGGTTCACTGATTGGACCAAGGCTTTCCAAAATATTCAGTGCCCGACTCAACGAAGAGGATGGAGTTGTTTGCAAAGAGGGATGACAGAGATGGGGGCATCATCTTTTGATCTTAATTTCTCAAATACTTTGTTAGATTAACCATTAGAAAGCGTAAGAGACAACATGTCTTGAACAAATAAGAATGAATAGGATAGGGAATGTTTTTGGCGCAACCCTCTTTTAGGTTGTAGTCTACGTATAGAGCAACAATTAGTCACCATATTGAAAGGGACTATGCTAATGCATTGGTGGATTATATGAATCCACTTTTGACAAAAAGCCAATTTTCTCCATAACTTTGCATAAGAAATCTTCACCCTATCACAGGCTTTGTTTAGGTCAAGTTTAACAACCATAATTTCGTTCTTTCATTTTTTAGGGGATGGAAAGTGATGATACTGTCTTTAAAAAGATGATTAAGGACAAGACTACTTGGTTAGGAGAGATTAGATTGTTGAGGAGAGGTTTGAGCCTATTTGCAAGTCTCTTCGATTTTTTTTTGTAAATGAAGTTGTATAGGGGTTACAACTAGTTTAGTATGGTTAACTTATTTCAAGAAATAATCTTTCAATAGTTTTTGGAAGAATATACCTTGGTAGCCATCCTTGTGAACACCAAGCTGAGATGTCACTACAAAGATTTCCTTGATTCATATCCGACGTCACTAGAAATCTCTGACCATTGAGATGGCCTCATCCGTGTGTCTAGGCCCTTGAGATGAAAAGAGTTTGGTGGAGTGGTCGTTAATGGCTGGCAATAAATATCTCGTCTTCCGTACTGACCAGTTGTAACCAATTTTTAGCTTACAAATTTTGTTTTGCTGCCTCTTTTGAATGGTGGTGGAGTGAAAAAATTTCATGTTTTGATCCCCATAGTTAAGCCTTTTAATTTTGGACCTTTGGCACTAATACTTTTCCTCCCTAAGCATTAAGCAGTCTATCTTATCAATAATCATTCCCTCATTTCTCTTGATTTTGGGGGTTGTGGGTATATCCTGGATGTCAAGCTTCCATTTTGAGTTGTCAAAATGTTGCATTTTCCATGCTATTAGGTTGTGGGACAAACACTAAACTTCTTGGCCACTTGGAACTTAGCCTCTAATTTGCCTATCCCACACCCTAGTAGTGGTTTCATCTCAAAGGCTGGCCTCCATCCAAGCTGTCTCAAATTTGAAAGTTCTCCCCCTTGGAATAGGCAGAAAAAGAGAGAATAATGAGACAATGGTCTGAATTTTTGATTGTTTCGTGGGAGATGAGCGTATGAAAAGGCAATCCACTATTCACTATTGGCTATCATTTTATCAATTCTTTCTGTAATGAAAGTGTCGCCTTTCCTGGCGTTAGCCCCAGTGTATTTAAGACCCTTGAATTCATGTTCATGAATCATGCATCGATAGGAGAATTCATGGTCTTCTTCAATCTTCTGTCTCGTATCATCACTTCCCTCTCTTTCTGTGAACTAGTCCCATAAGTATTGAGATTACCTTATAAAGCCCACAAACCTTCATTGACGTAAATGACGCCAAATGGGAGCAAGAAAAGATAAATCTCTCTCAAACTCGCTCTAATCAATATCTTAAAAATGGAAGAATATCTCAAATAAGGTTACAAAAGAGTATTTATAGGAAGGAGGTTGCTTGGCCTCTAAACTAAAAATCTAATTATAATTATGCCCTTAAGTGCCAATTGACCTTACTTCTAAGTACTAAACAAAAGGAAAAATACAATGAATACTAAAAATAGAAGAAATACTAAAAAATGACAAAAATAACGAATAGGCCCTTATTCACATCACTCTCCCCCCTGAAAGAGTTCGTCCTCGAACTCAGAGGGGAAGACTTTCAGTGTCACCATCGAGGATAGTAATGTGAGTTGGCTAGGGTGGAACCTCCGGTGTCTCCTCAAGATACTCAAGATCGCCCGACGACGGGGAAGGGAACGATCAGAGGCTCTATGACCAATCACCTAACGGTTGTAGCATTTGAATGTGACAGGATGAGTTGGCGCAGGAGGAGCAACCGTGGGAGTAGGAGTAGTTGCAGTAGACGGAGTCACAGGAGGAGCAGAAGTCACTGGTGGTGGGGCTGTCGTGGAGTGGGCACGGGGAGAAGGAGCAGATTGATGGAAAGACTCAACATTAGTGGCGTACCCCATCGCCTTAGTAAAGGAGGTGACGTCACGTAAAGCGAGGTCTCGCTGGATATAGCTTTGAAGGTCGTGAATATACTTATTGATCCTCTATTCCTCGTTCTCATCGAGGCGGGCACGAGTACACAGAAGCTGAAAGCGCTCGGTGCAGTCCAAAACTGTGGTGTCCTGTTGTCGAAGAGACTGGACTCACAAGAATAGATCACGTTTGTAAGTGACAGGAACAAAAGCTGTCATCAACTGGTCACGAAGCTCGGCCCAAGTTTGTATAGGATGCTGACGCTGCTCAAAGTCATTCCATCAAACACTCGCGTAGCCCTTAAATTTAATGGCAGCTAGCAGGACATGCCGTTGACCTTTCAGTCTCTTGTACTCAAATATCCGCCCCATGGCGGTAAGCCAGTCAACAACGACATCGGGTAGGTGACTGTTAAACATCGGGATATCGATCTGAATGTCACCCTGCATACTCTACGAGAGTAACTGAAGAACCAACTTTGTAATGGCATCACCACCCTGTAGGGCTAGGGCATCCTCATCGAGATCATCGCCTGACAGAGGCTCGGGAAGTAAGACTCGCTGTGAGCGTCTCCGAGGCAGTGGATAAGGAGGGTCAGGAGCTGGTGGTGGGACTGGAGCTGGGGGCGGAGATGTATGAGGTGGGAGAGTCTCATGGTGGGAAAGGAGGCGGAGCGGTGACCAACGATTGGCGGTAGGGGCAGTGATTCATCTGGTGTCCTTTTTGATAACATAAAAAACAATGGCGCTCGGAGAGAGATACATATGGAGTAACCTTCGGACCCAGAGAGACAAAAGGAGAAACATCAGTGCGCCACTCAGTAGGAGGGGGTGACTCAAACTCTGGAGCGGAGTGGGGTCGGGGAGAAGGGGGGCCATCATGTGAGGGTAGACTAATCCACTCCCGCATCAGCTCATGGGAGTCAACGGAGGCGGAATGAACATAATGGGCATTCCATGTAGAACGACGTGGAGGAGCATGTATCGGCGGGCCGAGGGTGGTGTGGTGTCGAGAATAGGCGGGGACGGAAGTGTAAGGAATGCGGAAAGGGGTGGGTGAGGGTGTGTGGTAACGGATGAAGCGGGGTGCATGGAGGGAAGATGGGGTGGTTCGAGTTGTTTTTGTGGATGATGGCAAGGATAAATGGAGATAGAAGGTAAGTGGTAGTTATGGTGAGGATGAGTGGGGTAATTGTGTGGGTGTAGTGATGGGTGATGGGGGGAAACTAGAATACGGGGTAGAGGAAGATTTAGTGAGGGTACATGGTCGTGTGATGAGGGCTTGGTTGGTGGAGGGGGGGTATATGGGAGATGTTTGTGAATTTTGGAGGGTGAAATTATTGGGGATTTAGGAGGGTTGAAATTCTAGGGTTTGGGATTCAAGATTAGGGTCAAGTGTCATATAGGATTCATTTGACATTGGAATTTTTACCTTTGTGGATGAATCGAATTTGAGCCCTCAGTGTGCCGAATGTCACGGATCATTTCGACAATTATCGAAGAGTACGTTCCAATCATAGGAGGCGCCATTTGTGCACCAATTGGAGGAGTTGTCGGACAAATCTATTGCTAAATCGGATGCACCTGTGGACCCTCGGAGGGTGCATTAGGCCATTGGCAAGAGCGGACTAACCCGGAGGGCTCATCGAGGGCTGGTGGAGCTGGATTTGGGCCGCTTTGCCTTGGACCTGTACCGTCCTGCTTCGCAGTGAGTATCCAGAGGGCGGGAGATGAGTTCTGACAGATTTCGGCCACGTCGGGGAAGAGACGGGCTGGCTTTGGACTTCAGAGGGATCGTCGTGTGGATTCGGCGGGAGAATGGGTAGTTTCGGATCGGTAGGAATGGTTTTGGACTTTTTTTTGTGGTCCGACTGTGGTTTGTGGTGGTGGGGCGACATCCTCGGTGGTGGTGCTTTCTTGATTGCAATTGGGGTTATGGTTTGCACAATTATGGTTTCGTTGTGGTAAGGGTGTAAAATGGGTTGATTTTGGGGAATTTGGGTTAGGGTTTTGAGATATTACCGGGGCGGTGTGGGGGCGGTTCGTGGTGGTTGCTGATGGTGGACTTCGCGCATTCATCTCATCCATTTGGACCTTCAATTGATTGAGGGATTCCATGATTTGATCGAAAGGGTTTGTTGCGGAGGCGTTCATCTTTCTTGGACCTACCTTGGCGTTGTTGACGAGTTTTTAATTTTTTTATAACAGTAGCAACAACAACAACTAGTGGAGCGATTAGACTATGATACCAATTGACGTAAATGACGCCAAATGGGAGCAAGAAAAGATAAATTTCTCTCAAACTCTCTCTAATCAATATCTCATAAAATAGAAAAATACCTCAAATGAGGGTACAAAAGAGTATCTATAGGAAGGAGGTTGCTTGGCCTCTAAGCTAAGAATCTAATTACAAGTATGCTCTTAAGTGCTAATTAACCTTCCTTCTTTTAAATACTAAACAAAAGGAAAAATACAATGAATACTACAAATAGAATAAATACTAAAAATGACAAAAATGATGAAAAGGCCCTTATTCACATCATTCATAGGACGTAACAAAGTTTTTCACCTCGGGCCAACTTATTTTCTCTTCTCCTCATCGGGATCAACATATATAAAAAGCATAAGCCCACTTGGTTGAGGCAGTAAGTTTCAATGATATCTTTGGACTTGGAAATAACTCTTAACAGATATTAGAGGGACCCCACCACAAAGCTAGTCCACCTACAATCCCCGCTGGCTCCACATAAATTCTGTTTGGTAACCAAGGCTTCTCCGTATTCTTTCAAGTTTATGGAATTTGTTTTTAGTCTCCATAAGAAAATTATGGAGGGGTTATAGGAATTTGCTAATCCCTTCAACATCCGAACTGTTTGGGATCGCTCAACTCCCTTACAATTCCAAGGGAGAACTAACATTGGGCGTGTGGATGTTTGGGGTCAGCCACCACCACCTTTTGATTGTTATTGTTTTGTCCCCCCTGATACAACTCTCCAAAATAAGAACTCCAAATCTCCCGTGAGTGCGTGAGTGCCTTGTTACTGGTCAAATTTAGGCCCTTATGCTTGCTATTTTCTCATTTGACTCTCTTGGCTCCTGCTCTCTTCGAGTGTTGGAGTTTCATAGTAGTTTGGAGGCTTACCATCCCATTCCTTTTCCGTTTTTGCCTTGATACATCTTTGCTTAGTCCACCCACAATGGGTAATGCAAATGTGAGCATATGCATTGTTTTCGCTCACGGTGGGTTAAAAAAATGCATTTTACACTGTAGAAATGTGTAGTGGGTGTGCAGACTTGGCTTCCCACTACACTAATTGTAGAAATGCCCCACCCTCTGCCGGGCCAAAATTTTTAGCGTTAGCCCTTATGGAAAGGAAAAAAAGAAAAAAAAGATAATCCTGTCCGCACTAAATAGTTTAGGACTTGATGGTGGACCCAATAGTCCTCCACGTTTGAATGTTTAGTGTGAGAGGATGTGATGCAGGAGCATAAGGTATATAGTTGTCTTTTAGCACTTTTCTTTATTTTCCCTTTTTTTTAGCTCCTTAGTATAAATAGCTAAGGAGGCCCTCATTGTATCACTTTTGCCCATTTGATAATAGAGACTAGAGAGAGAAATAAAAGATGTAAGTTGTTGTTGTTGTTGTTGTGTAGTTAACTTCTTAATTTTACGCTTCCGCACCCTAATCTACATCAAATTGGTATCAGAGCGAGGTTTGTTCTTGGATCGATCATGATTATTGAAGATTGGGAGTCAAATTGGGTTCACCTAAATGAATGTCGCCCAAACCCTAATACCATACCCAAAACCTTAGTTCAAGTGATTGCTCCAACTTGACCAAAACCCGCCGAAAATCAGTCCACCAGCCCTAAGCGGCTTGCCCCTTGCCCGGAACAGCCTATCCGACCCTCCAACATACCATACCGCAACCCCAGAACAACCGAAACAGGCCGTAACCACCCCTGAAGCAGTCCCATCCTTCGATCGACCTCCGATGGGCACACACAAGGGGCCGACAACCTCTGTGAACCTTCTAGACCAGCCTGAAACCCTAGTGGCTGCTGCGGTAACTCCTGGACAAAAAAAATGGCAGAACCAAACCCTAGACATTCGAGGTGCCTTCGACAATCATCTACAACCCTAATCGAGCGCCCCAACTCTGAAATTAATCCCAAGAATGATATCAATTTAAAACCTAACCAATCCTCCCCTTACAAATTCAAGCACAATCTGTCTTTTACCTTCTAAAAACCCTAACTCCGTATACTAGGGGTGCGCGCCTTTGGGAATCTTACCCATCCCACCCGATATACCCTTGGCCACCGCACAATCCATTTGCCGACAACGTGACTCCTTTTGCCGCTCTCAAGCAAAACTCGCCGACGCCTCTACGGCCTATACTCATACCATTATGATTACGACTACGGTGGATAATTAGTCACCTCCTTCTAGCGATGACGCGTGGGTTCGAACGAGCATTTTTTTTACGCGTTGCACCGCGAAGGGTAGATTGTGCACGGTAATTATAGATGGGGGAGCTACTGATAACTTGATTACACAAGAGATGGTGGACAAATTACAATTTCCCACGGAGTTATTAGCTACACCGTGCCGTATTGGGTGGTTGGATGGCGGAGCCAGACTTGCCCCGAGCCGTCAGTGTCGAATGACTTTCTCCATTGGGGACTATTGTGACGAGGTTCTTTGCACAGTAGTTGACATGCGGGTTTGCCACTTGCTTTTGGGGAGGCCATGGCAGTTTAACCATAGTAGTATGCACGATGGCCGTGTCAATACTTACTCCTTTGCACATGGAGGGCGGAACTTTCTTCTTCGCCCCATGCGACTGTTTTCGATGACTCGACTTTCAGCATTACTTTTTCTCATGAGGAGTTAACCACCGAGACCGTGGAGGCAGGGATCTGTTATGCTTTTATTAGTCCCATCACCACCCCTGAGGCATCTGTTCCGCCATGTGTTCAGTGTTTATTGGATTCTTATAGTGATGTGTGTACTCCCTCAGACGAGCTTCCTCCCGTTCGAGACATCCAGCATGCGATTGACTTCATCTCAGGGGCGCAGCTCCCCAACCTTCCCCACTATCGCATGTCCCCTACAGAGCGTGCAGAGCTACAGCGCCAGGTCACCGAGTTATGTGACAAGGGGTATATACGAGAGAGCATGTCTCCTTGCGCGGTTCCGACACTTTTAGCACCCAAGAAGGACGGGAGTTGGAGGATGTGCGTAGATAGCCGTGCCATTAATAAAATCACGGTGAAGTATCGATTTCCAATTCCGCGACTCGAGGATATGTTGGACCAACTTCATGGAGCGACGATATTCTCCAAGTTGGATTTGAAGAGTGGGTATCACCAAATACGTATGAGGCCAAGTGATGAGTGGAAGACAACTTTTAAAACCAAGGATGGACTTTATGAGTGGACCGTGATGTCTTTTGGTCTATCAAATGCCCTATCCATGTTCATGCGGGTGATGACTCAGATTTTGCGTCTGTTCTTGGGTAAGTTTGTTGTGGTGTATTTTGATGATATCCTGATTTATAGTCGATACGAGGAGGAGCACTTGCGACATGTGACTCAGGTTCTGGAGGTTTTACGAGCCGAACGCTTTTTCCTTACGTTGAAAAAGTATGCTTTTATGGTTTCATCCGTTACCTTTTTGGGATATGTGGTATTAGGAAATGGTGTTCGTGTGGATTACGCCAAAATTCAGGCGATTGTGGATTGGCCAACCCCCACTTCGGTGACGCAGATTCGTAGTTTTCATGGACTTACGGGGTTTTATTGGCGCTTCATAGCAGGGTTCAGCACGATCATGGCTCCCCTCACAGATTTGATGGGCACTTCGTCGACATCTGAGTTCAGATGGACTGAGGAGGCTGATAGGGCCTTCGCACGTATCAAGGAATTGATGACGATCGCTCCTATCCTTTCCCTACCAGATTTTGATCAGTTGTTTGAGCTGTCTTGCGCTGCTTGCAAGACGGGTGGGCGCTGTTTTAAGTCAGAATGGGAAGCCCATTGCATTTTTTTAGTCAGAAACTGACAGGAGCGGCTTTACACTACTCTACTTATGACTTGGAGTTTTACGCGGTTGTGAAAGCCGTGAAGTTTTGGTCACCCTACCTCCTTCATAAGGAGTTTGTGATTAAGTCAGATCATGAGGCCTTGCGATTCCTCCAAAGCCAGCGGCGTGTTAGTGATCGACACGCCAAGTGGACGGCCTACCTTCAGTGTTATACCTTCCACCTACAGTACAAGCCTGGAAAGGAGAACATGGTAGCGGATGCACTTAGCCGACGTGCTCACCCCTTAGTGATCTTGCAGAGTCAGGTTTTTGGGTTTGATGAGATTCGCGACCTCTATCTGATAGACGTGGAGTTGGGGCCCATTTATGTCGCTTGCCAGCAGGGCAATGGCGCATCCCGCGAGTACTTATCACAGGACGAATTTTTGCACCGAGGGACAACTTTGTGTATTTCTTCTTCCTCCTTGCGAGAGAAGATCATTTTTGAGATTCACGGCGGCGGTTTAGCGGGTCACATGGGGCTGGCTCGCACCCATGCTTTGCTACGTGACCGATTCTATTGGCCCACCATGCGACAAGATACTAATGCTTTCATCCGCCGTTGTTATACTTGTCAGACGACCAAGGGTCAACACTCTAATGTCGATTTGTACACCCCCTGTCGATACTCGAGCAGTCGTGGTAGGACGTTTCGATGGATTTTATTATGGGCCTTCCCCATACTTCCAATGGCTATGATTCTATTATGGTATTTCATTCCATGTTCTCGCACGACTGACGCCTCTTATGTAGCGATCTTATATTTTCGCGAGATTGTCCGCTTACACGACGTCCCCCATAACATTACTTCCGATCGAGATGTCCGCTTTACCGGGCATTTCTGGCGGACGTTATGGCGCTTATTACGGACGGAGCTCCAGTTTTCTACGGCCTTTCATCCACAAACCGACGGCCAGACAAAGGTCGTCAACTAGAGTGTGGGCGATCTTTTGCGTTGTTTGACATCTTAGCACCCTCGTCGATGGGATCTCGTGATTGCTCAAGCTGAGTTTGCTTTCAACAACGCCATCAATCGCTCTACCTGTTTCTCTCCTCTCTAGATTGTTTTAGGCCAGTCCCCCACCATGCCTATTGACCTTGTCGAGCTCCCACCGACAGTCCCTAAATGCGCTTCTGTTGAGGAGTTTGCAGCCCATTTGACTTTTCTACAGGCAGATGTTCGTTCTCGCCTCCAGTCCATTTACGCTTCTTACAAAAAAGCGACGGATGCGCATCGCCGTTTTGTTTCCTATCTGCCGGGTGACTTGGTCATGGTGTACCTTCAGAAACAACGGCCTGTCGGCAAAGGCAACAAGCTTCTTATGCGCCGTTTCGGGCCCTTTCCTATTGTTCGCGCATGTGGCCCGAATGCATATGAGGTTGATCTTCCTTCTGAGTTTCGTATGCATCGTACCTTTAATGTGGCGGACCTATTTCCTTTTCGAGGTACCCATCCTCCTCCCATTCCTCGTCCGTCGTCGCCAAATCAGCCAGTCTGCTCTCATGTCGATCGTATAGAGGGCATACTTGACCGCTTTTGTCTCCTCTGTCTCGGGGGATTACACACGCTATTTGGCTCGTTGGGTTGGATGCCCTGCCGCTGAGGACTCTTGGATTATTGAGGCCACTTTACAGCATGTTGATCCTGATTTCTTCCGCCAGTATTCCACCTATGTGGATTCCTCTCATGGGAGGGAGAGTGATGCAAGAGCGTAGGGATATTGTTGTCTTTTAGCACTTTTCTTTATTTTCCCTTTTTTTTTAGCTCCTTAGTATAAATAGCTAAGGATGCCCTCATTGTATCACTTTTGCCCATTTGATAATAAGAGACTAGAGAGAGAAATAAAAGACTCCTTACATTTTCAAGTAGTTGTTGTTATGTAGTTAACTTCTTAATTTTACGCTTCCGCACCCTAATCTACATCAGGATGTTTCCATTGTCTCATTGTCTTCAACAATGTATCCAACTTGGTAAATTGAGACATTTACCCCTTCCCTATGTGTGTGGTCTTATAAGGAGAATCCTCTCCCAGTCTCTTTAAAACTTAGGCTGCTTAGTTTTTTAATAACAGTTAGGGCTAGGTCATTAACAATGAGGGTGGTATAATTGTATAGTTGAAAAGATGGGTTTGGTTGCATGGTTTGGGGGTTGGTGTTTTAATGGTATCCATCTGAGATCTTCCTCATGCACATAGGTAGGGTCGGGTAATGCAGGAGGTTGGTGTAATGCAGGAGTGTGGTAGAAAGCCTTTTGAGTTTGCTTTAGGTTGGAAGATAGGGTAGGGTAAGTTGAGATTAATTGGGCTGTTGGGGTTAGCAAAGGTGACTTGGGTGGGTTTGTTAGAAAGCAGTTTAGGTATAAAACGTGTGTGGTATTTAAGTCCTGGATTAAAAGATTAGAATTGTAGAAAGTCGATTTTGGACTGGCACTTGGGGTGGTACCATCAGAATCTGGTGGGTCAGTTGTCTCTGTTCCAAAAGGTATGGGCTTGTGATTGGGTCGTTGGCCCGTGAGGTGGAGAGGTTGATTAGATGAGGTGTAGGCTATAGTGCACGAGCTGGGTCAGTTGGGAGTAAGTTGAGCTGGTGGGATCGTGGGGCTTCACATATTAAGAGGGGATTGCTAGTAATGTTAATAAAGCCATCCGTCGTAATGCTATTCCTCGTAATACCATGCACCACGTCACCCCACTCTCCCACATTCCGGACAAAAATTGAATTATGATTGTACCTTTCGTAAATTGTCTCCCCCGCAAGAGGACATTTTCGCATTAGCCAGCTCGTGACTGTCCTGACTTTCCATTGATTATCACACGTTTTTGGCGTCGGATTTACATCCTTCTGAACCCTACATGGATTCTGCCGACGATTACCTTCCGATGGGGATTTTGTGAAATATCTGTAGAACAGGTGGGTCGCTGCCGATGGTGCTCTTAGCCCCAGTTCATATGACTCTGAATACACTGTGGGCGTGGCCACAATCAAAACAGAAGTTTGAAAGATGTTCGAATTGGAAACCGACCCATATTGGCTCTGCTTTATCTCTCTTCACTTTGACGTCTATTTCAGAGGAGCCGTGACATTGATATCAGCCCTAACCCTTATGAATCTGAACTGGATTAACTCTTCATCAGTGGGCCTCAAAACTTAGAAATCTTCTATCAACACTTGCTATTTGTTTAATGTTATTCATAGTTCTTATGTGGGTTGGGAGATTGGTGATATGAATCCAGAATGGACAATAGTTCACACTAGTAGTGGCAAAATGTGGCCCAAATAATAAAACAGTCCATATTAGTCCAAGCATCTAAATATGGGGCCCATATTTAAAAGTTGTGAGTTAAATATGGGGCCCATATTTCAAAACTATGAGTTAAATATGGGGCCCATATTTCAAAGCAAGAAATCAAATATGGAGCCCAATTTTAAAAGATACAAATCAAATATAATACTCATTTTAAAAAGTTATGAGTAAAATATGAGTTTTTTTTATATATACCTCGAATTGTAATACTTAATTTAGTAAAAAAATAATGGGTTGGTCCAACCCATATTTGGTCCGCCCATATTTGGCCCAGCCCACATTTAACCCAACCCATATTTGGCCCAACCCACATTTAGCCCAACCCATATTTGACCCGCCCAAATTAAGCCCAACCCATAATTTTGCCAGTGCTAGTTCACACCCAGGTCTTCAATGGCCATTGTTAGCACCCATTTGCGGAGGACCAACCACTGCCCCATTATGGACCAAGGTCCTTCAGATAAGATGCTAGCTCTATCTTCTTTGCATATAATTTGAAAATGTATGTAGTTGGCATACATTATCACTTTTCCATCTCTATCAGAAGCAGGATGACCCAAAAAGTACTGGGGTTATTACAGGAGAGAGTTTAGTTGGAGAATAAGGTTTTGAGAAGATGAGTTTGGGAAGAGGGTAGCGGGGGGGAGCAGAGATTGCTGGTAAGGGTAGCTGGAGCGGAATGTAGTGGTTGATAGGGGATGACTGAGCGTGTGAATGGTTGCTTGATGGTGAGGAAGAATAGATGAAAGTAAGCTGAGATGAAAACTCAGAAGAAACGGATTTCGCAAAGGTGAGAGGAGACTCTCATAGAAATTCCTTAGAGAGAACTTTTGACGTGCTTCTTAACCACTCAAACATATACCGGTGATTATCCAGAGTAGAAGAACAAGTAGGGTTAAAGCTGGAAATCAGATTCCTCTCATTGAAGGACTGCAGAATCCAAATTCTGCTCTCTTTAACTTATCCTTTCCTTCAAAAATCATTGATGTGCCTTCAACTCTCGTAGTTTCCGCTACTCTCTGTTTTTCTCTGTTGCAAAATCCACAATTTAGATTTTCATACTGGTGCTCTTCTTTCAGTTAGATGATCCTAGCACATCCTTTCTGTAGTAATTATGTAATTGTTTCCCTTGCGAAAACCCCAATCTATGTATTTGGGTACCTGTTTATATGGTTTGTTGCATGGGAATATCTTGGAAGAGAAGGCGGACCTATCTGGTCTGGCTCTGGCATTAGATTTGTTGCAGAAATTTTTTATGGCTTCATGTTGAAAATTTCCTGTATAATGCAATTTGTGTGGCTGCTTATATAAGCTGTTTGTGAATTGTTTTTTTTTAAACTGCTTTATACTCCCTCCCTCCCAAATTAAGAGTCCATGTCTTTATTTTATTTTTGTTTAGACTAAGGATACACTCAATCAATGGCCAAGATTAACTCTTGTTCGCCATCATGGAACTTGGTTCGTTGATTATGTCCAATAAAGGAAAGTGGGCCTTAATTTGCGATAATCCAAAAAGGAATAGTCGACTCTTAATTTGGGACGAAGGGAATATATCATATTATGGTGAATACCTTCTCACTGACCTGAATACATAAGCTGTGTCAGAATTTATTTGTTTTCATTTATTGTATCCTTGGCAAATGTACTTTTTTGCAGAAAAAATGGTTTTGCTGCATTCAAACCCCTCGTGCAGAATCTTGACGAGGTTGTCATTGTGTAAGAGTTCCTATAGAAGAAAATATCCAAATTAGGCCCCACCAATTTTCCTTTTTTAAATAGGAGTCGTAGAGTGGTGATGGGTAATGGGATCTCCTGGAATCCATTTTATGTGTTGTAAATTTGCTTTGGTGTGGGGGAAAAAGAAGATGAAAGACTTTGAATGTTGAATGTAATATATACTTGTTTGGTGGGTTATTGATGAAAGCTAAGCTCTCTGTTTCTCTCCACCTTCTTCTGCTGTGGCTATGCCTATATACGTTATGGCTATATGCACACGCTAATTAAGGAAACCATATCATTTCTTCGTTGACAAGGGTTGTATCTGGTCTTGTTGCTGCTTAACATATAAACACCATTGATCTTGATCCAGTTTAAACAAATTTTCAAGTAACATAATTTCACAGGTACTCGAACATATTGTGTGTGATAATTTGTTATGGTGTGGGGAAAGAGAAGATGAAAGGTGATAAACATTAGGGTCTTCTTTACATCCCACTTTGCTAATACAATATTTGACTCCAGGGTTTTATAGAAATTAGACATGGCACGAAAAAAAGGTGACGTCGGTAGCCTTCCGTTTATTTTTTAAAATGATCAAAATACCCTTATCTTCTTCCCTTCCCATCTAAATTATACCCCATTTATCTCAAAGAGTCCATTATTTCTTTTCGAGTTGTCCCAAATTAAAAGTACACGTCCCTTTTGTAGACATAATCAACGGACCAAACGATAGAAAACAAGTACAGATCTTGACTTGACCATTGATTGAGTATATTGTTAATCTATAAAAAAATGGACACGGGACTCTTAATTTGAGACGAAGAAATTACACCGCAACCCAAAGCAAAACTAGCTCGCCCAATTTACTAACGAATGATCTCTCTAATTCTAAATCAATTTTAACTGCAATGAACTCAGATAAGATTCAAGTAGTAAACCCATTTCATCAATTCTTAACTTTTGTCATGTAAATAGGCCCCTTGTACCCACAAACTTCAGTGAAGTATGGAAAAGCTCCTATTTGATACAAGTAACCGCACAACTATCGTAATTTTGCTCATACCGAGTTGATTCATGGCTAAACAAAAGTTAATAAATGTATACATGAACGCAAACAAGCATTCAGGTGGGGACCATAACAACATATTAATTTATTAAAGTAGTAAAAAATATTTATTTGAACTAGAGATGAATTCCATAATGAGGACACCATATACAAATAATTTCATCAAAAAATTCAATGTAAGTAGGTGAAATGCAAAGATGATAAATACATGTTTTTTCGAATGTTGAAGTTTGGATTATCATCTTGTGTTTTTCGAATGTTGAAAGTTTGGATTATCATCTTGCTCACTTTTAATCGATTTTTTTAATGAAATGATTTGTAGATGATTTCCTCACTACAAAGATCATCTGCACCAAGTTCGTTTGATTTTTTTTTTTACAATTTTAAAAAATTGGTTGGTTTATACGTCTGTTTACGCCTATGTGTGTGCGCGTGCGCGTGTGTATGTGTGTGTGTGTGTATATATATATAATTCCCTCTATTTGTTTTCCTCCTTATTTCTATGTTCTCTCTAGTTTAACATGCTATTAGAGCCTATATCCCAGGCCTCGTCTTTTTTTCTTTACGTCACGTGTCGGACCACTCGTCAACCACCACATCATCGTTACTACCTTATCCAAAACCAAACATCTCCATAGCCACTTAAAACGCCGACATGCAACCTCTCTCTCTCTCTCTCTCTTACTAAAATACCTCCAACTCCCTAGATGCCACCCCACGCCACACCAGCCTTACACCCAAGCCGCCACATGTCCTCTCTCTCTCACCTCCTGTAAACTAACCATAACCAACCTCTCCCTCACCCCTACTCGACTACCTCAGAGGAGGAGGGTCAATGCCCACAACAGGTACAACCAGTTGGGTTGTACCTCTTCACCCGATCCTCTCTTGTTCATCAATGCACCCAAACGACCCTCATCTCACACCCTATTCTCTTCACCAAAACCAACGTGGTTCTACCTAACCAACATTTAACAACTCTTCCCTCCTATCACAAACCTACAACCGTTAACCCTTATAACAAACCCACTTTCCCCACGCTCGCTACATCCTTCTTTCTTTCTCTCGTCAGCCACTTCCACCCTCTCTCTCTCTCTCTCTCTCTCTCTCTCTCTCTCTCTCTCTCTCTCTCTCTCTCTCTCTCTCTCTCTCCTGTTCTAGTCGACCTAAACACCACATACCCAATTGTACCCGTCGACCTATAATCTTAAAATATCAAACTCGCTGAACTCTCCCACTATTTTAAAACACCAAATCCACATCACTTTTCTTTCCCCTCTCATCACACTCCCAACAAAACCAAATCATCTTTCCTTATTTTAGTCCAAACCACACTCTAAACTCAACTTTTTATTAGCACCTTTTATTTCAACTTTTTTTTTTTTTAATTATAAAAAAATAAAAATCAACTAAATATTTTGTTTCCCAGCAAATTTCAACTTTTCAGTTCTATACCCCAACCAAAAATCACACACCTCATATCTCTATCTATTTTAACCTCAATCCCCCACACTTCAATCCATGTTGTTACTCTTTTTGTTACAAACTCAAGTTAGTTAAAAACCATAATCTACCATCTCACACCTACATCATCATCCCAATCCATCTCCTCGAGCGATTCTCAATCGGATCCCATCTTTCTCATGCGTCATTTCTCTTATCACACCTATCTATTCATACGCTCATACCAGTGTTATATTCATTCTATTGGTCATCTAAAGATTCTACTTTCATTTCTCCCCAAACTCTCACAAAGTGTTATATGCACCCTTAATAGTGCTTCATATACTCTCAGTGTTCAAGTCATCTTATCTCATTAGTGCTTTGTGCACTTATATTATCAGCCCGTGCACTCTCTTATTAGCGCCTCATGCGCCCTCTCATAAGTGCCTTGTTCGCTCGCTCATTAGTGCCTCATGCACTCACTCATTAGTTCTTTGTGCACTCTATCATTAGTGTCCCGTGCACTCTATCATTAGTGTCCCGTGCACTCTCCATTAGTGCTCTACGCATTCTTATTAGTTCCCCGTGCGCTCTCTTATTAGTGCTTCATGCACACTCATTACTGCCTCGTGTACTCACTTATTCTTACACACTCTCATTAAGGCTTCGTGCACTCGCTCAATAGTGCTCCGTGCACTCTCTCATTAGTGCTTCATGCAATCCTATGGATCACAAACACATTGTTGTGCTCCGGCATTTTCTCAGATTACTATGGGTCATCTAAACGGTTGCTTAGTCCATTGATATCTTATCCAAGACATCTTCACCACATGTTGTCTCTACTATTGCTTAGATCAGACTCTTGATATCTTCACAAAATCTCATCTTCCAGTTCGATTTTAAGATTTAGTTACCAAACTCAAGTTGTCCAGCACTTCTCCATCTTGAGTTTGAGGGGGTATATATATATAATTCCCTCTCCATGTTTTGATCCATGTTTCCCTTCCTTAATTCCTTCTCTTTATTTCCATCCTTATATCCCCTAAACTCTCTTATAAATAGGTCTCGCTTGTAACACTTCTACACATTAATACAATACATATTTATCTCTTCTCTCTAGTTTAACAATATGTATGTAAAGAGAGTTTTTCAATACGTGGGGGTGATGACGCATTAGTGAGATTTGTCCAATCCCTTGGTTTTGGAGATGATAGAGAACTCAAGCTAGCGACAATGGTCAACATAACCCATATAAAGGCCACAAGATGTTCCCCTTCCCATTGATATACACCACCACACAACTCTTCCCTACTTTCCCTTGCGCCTAAATACTAGAAATAAACACAATGAGTTTGGTTGGATTGAGTTGTAAGATTTTGGGTTTTATTTGAGATGGGAAAATGAAGAAGTTGAGGGTATTTTGGTCATTATAAAATAAATAGAAGTCTGACACAATCATTGTTTTTGGTATTATGCCTAATTTCTTTAAAAAATTGGGATTACGTTAAATATCCTATTATCAAATTTAGGATAAATCAAAAAGACGCTAAACGTTAGATATAACTATTTATACTTCTTTGGTGGGTTACTGATGAAAGCTAAGCTCTTAGTTTATCTCTACATTCTTCTGTTGTGGTTAGACATATATAAATTTTGGTTATAAACACAATAATTTAGAAAACTGTTTCATTTTTTCTTTATCCTTGGCTAGTCTTGTTACTGTTCAACATATACGATATTGATCTACTTCAAACAAATCTATCACTACAAATGGTGAAAAATCTCTAACCTTTCATAAGGTACTCGAACCATGACAATTTATCCATATATGGGAATATGTATTTAGTAATTGTTATTAATACTATTTACATAATGTATAAACTCAAGCAAGTTATAGGAGTCCATCATTGGTGCTGTGAAAACTTACTCGGGATAATCTGCCTCCTTAGCTAAAACTAACTTGTTTGCATTTCTTTTTGGGTGCAGAGCCTCCACCCAAATTTATCTATTTACATTGACCCCCACCCCCACCCCCACCTACATACTACTTTCGCCACGCTTCCGTCCCCAACTCTACTTTATACCACCTAGCCTCCACCCCACCACAGAGGTCATGTTCACCACCCACAGTCCGTATTGGATGCCCGTTCAACATACTTTGTTCAGTTAATACTTTTAAGGGTGTTTAAAGTTGGCTAGGTCATTCTTAATAGGGCGGACCTCCTTTCCCTAAGCCACAGTCGTTACAGGATTTTGAGGCACCTTCGCCGAGAGAGTGACGCACTGATATGTCACCTTTTGACTCTTTAAGTCCGAAGGTCACTCCAATTGTGCCGATTACTGATAGGCACTGCTTTTTGTGCTACCAGAGAGGACATTTGATGGATTAGTGTCCACAGAGTCAGCCAGTTGTAGCAGTTCCACTTCTTGCATCTACGGTGACTGCGATTCCTCCATACATACCACCTCTAGCCCTAGTCGATACACCTCCTCCAGCCCTAGTTCTCGCTCATCCACCACCTCGAAGGCAGCACCATCGAATCTCAACTGAGGATCCTCCTCTAGGCGAGGATGAGTTTGATGAGGATGATCTAGACCTTCAGGGAGGCGATCCCATTACTCGCATGACTATTCATATGTTTTCTCGGAGCATGCAAGGGGATATCCGAGTTGATGTGCCAATGTTTGATGGCCATTCCCAACCTGATGCAGTGGTTAATTGGCGTGTAACCATGGAGGGTATTTTTGAGTATAAGAGGTTGAGTCGCCACAGTTGTGTCCTTGCAGCGACCAATTCCAGGGCTATGCTAGTGTTTGGAGGCATGATTTGGAGCAACGCCGAATGATTGAGGGACAACCTCCTATCCAGTCTTGGACCGAGTTGCGAGCAACGATGATGGCTTCATTCGTCCACGTCCCATACAAGTGAGACCTATTTCTCCGAGTTCAGGCCCTCCGATTGGATACATCTGTATTGAACTACACTGAGAGGTTTTAGATCTTGTGCACACGAGCTCGCCTAGCAGAGACTGAGGAGTAGAGAATCAACCGTTATATTCATGGGGTTCAGGGCTATATTCAGCGGGACCTTTCATTACGTGACATATCCACCTTTGCGAAGGCAGTGGAGTATGCCACGAAGGTTGAGACGTATCATCAGATCTCTTTCTCTATTCGTACAGGAACTACTACCTCTGCGCCCATTTTTCTCCCTCTCTTCCTCCATGGGAGAGAGGGAGGGACCTCATTTCTTTCTAATTTTCCAAATCTAAGCCATATTGGCCTTTATTTTTTCAAGTTTTGCTCTATATTTATTCTAGTTTTGCTTAGGGTTTATCCTTGATACTTTTTTTCCTTTTCTTTCATCATCATCAAATCAAGTCGTTCCATAACATGTTCTATCATCTCTGTGCTCGTCACACGGTTTAAATCAGTCTCTCGTTGATGGGTTATTTTAGATCTGTTTTGGATTTTCGACTCCAAGGCCCTATTTCCTTTGAAGTTCTCAGAAGCGAAAGATAGATTAGGATAGATCGAGATACCGTCCGTTTAGACTCGCGGGTCTGTGGTTTGCATCTATTTTTTTCTTTTCGGTCGATGTTTATTCCTACAGGTCTGCCAATCTTGTCTGGTGTATGTATTTTTCTGGATTTGATAATGTATTTTTTTATTTTTTTTCTGTTAATCTTCTTCTTTGTAGAAAATTTGTGCGTTGGTCTCTAATGGTCAACCCAATCGTATAAACTGTAGAACTTCCTCATGGACGGAAAAATAAAAATTGCCATATCGCAACAACTCCAAATACAATGATAGGAAGATGGAGAAATAGTGTGCAGGGAATACTGGAATTTGGATGCTCATGTGTGTAGTTTTTGGAACGCAACAAACAACTCAGTTTGGGAAACTGATAGGAGCTCAAGGCTGAAAATGTGCTAAAAAATGGACGTCTAGCAGCAGGTCGAATTTTGATGATGACTTCACATATTAGTAAAAATGATTTTTTGTATAATGTTCAATGAATTACTGTTAAGTTTTTATGTTTAATTTGTGTTATCAGGCGTTTAAATTTCTTTCTATTTTATTCTAATGTACAAATTGGCTTCCAAAATAACAACTAATGTAAACATGGTGCATGCCCAAGAAATCTCCTACCACTATAATTCATTTTCTGGGTAGATAGTTCACGCAAAGTATAAGTTACAAAGTTTGGTATAAAGAAAAATTCGACAACAATTTAAATCAAGAATGTAAAAAAGGTACAAGCAAACAGAGCTAAAGAAACTGATTTAACAGTAACAGAACTTGGCATCTTCCCCTTATCCTTTCTAAAAAACATAGCATGATACAAAGGCAAATTGATGACAACTAAAGTCGCACACAACACAACTTGTAAAGCCATAGTCTCGTACACTCCCATAACTCCCACATCCATGAGTACCACTTTCTTCACCAGCCCAATAAAGCAAAAAAAATTTAGCATCGCGAGCCATGCTAAAATGGTAAACATTGGAGAAGAGTTTCCAAACTCGATCATCTCTTTCTCGTATCTCTGATAAACGTCGAGGTCGACCACTTTGGTTGTGATTATAAATGATGCATTTGACCAACCCACCATGCTCAAAATGGTATCTATGAAGGCAAAGAGGTAGGAGCTTGTTCTCTTATAGAGCCACATCCTCTGGTCATTCCACCAGCCTCGGACTGTGCCACCAGACCACAGAAACTCGACAAAGCTGTACGTGTACTTGGCCACTATCAGGTAAGCGAATGGTAGAAACCATAGGCTTGTTATCTAAATTCACATAAAAATTTGTTGTCTGTCAAAATATATACAAATGATCACTTTGAAAAGGTTATATCAATGTAGCTTGTTATCTCAAGTATTCATTCTTTTTTTCTTTTCAGTGCCCAAGTCTAGTCAATTAGAAACTCTATAGGCCAATGTCAGTTTGAGTATAAATATCAAGGGCCAAAACTCAATGTTTGTATATAAAAAACAGAAACTAACTTACATTGCACAATTTGCATAATAAGAACTTGAAAGTTGAAAGATAAATGGGGCAAATCAATTAACAAGTCATTTTCTAGTGAGAACTTCCCTAAAAGACCACTAATATACAAAAAAAAGTTTTTGGTGCAGATAATAACACAAACGGAATTTTAGTGAAAATACCTGAGGAAACAAAGGAATGCCACAGAGGAGATAAAGGCTAGGGATAATAGAGTAATACAGTGTTGCCAAGCTACTAGGAGCCCAAAGGCAGTAGATGGAATACCCCATTTGTAATCCAAGTTTTATCCTTCCAAGTCCATACCATGCTGGACTGTACTTTGAAAGCAATATCTGTAAATCACCCTCAGACCATCTCTTATGCTGAACAAGGGTCTGATCCAGTGTGGTTGGAGCCACACCTAAGAAACCCTTCCTTTCTGGATTGTAGAATACTGATTTCCATCCTAGGCATTGGATTGATAGTCCTGTTATCACGTCTTCAACTGGACACCCATATTTCAAACCCATCTGCAAATCAAACATTCACACCAAATCATACATAGACAAGTTTGAGGAAAAATAAGTGGGAGAGGAGAAGAGGGGTGGAGTATATGAAATGCAAAAAGAAAGGACTATTTTGAGTTTAACCCCCACTTTTATGGCAGTTTTTCAGTTCCACTGGCATTTCTGATATAATCCTCAACATATCCCTTAAGTGTAGCAAAAGCTAGAAAAAAGTCACAAGATCCTCGCAAAATGTTGCTCCTTGAATGGGGTGTAGAGAAAATTATTTAAAAATTGGGGTCTAACTCAAAACGGGTCATAAAAGTGGGGACTAAAATCAAAATAACAACAAAATCGATATTCAAGTTCTTCCAAATAGACCACTGCATGTTCAAATAGCCTATGAATGTATTTTGTTGCAAAGAGGACTTTTTATCAACGCATTTTTTCTAATTAGGTACTTAGTTCAGGGGATCTTGCACAATTTGTATAGTTCACTTCTCTTGGTAGAAATTTTGGGTGCCAAAGGATATATAAATATAAAATACTTTTTTGAAAAACTCTGCCTTCTGCTACCAAATTTAAATTTGTTGGCCAACATTAGTGAGTGTTAACATGACAAAAAATCTATGATCGACTGAAAATTGAGGGACCCACTGCTAATTTCTTACTACCTCAACTAATAATATTTGAAGGTTATGTTAGAGAGAGAGAGGGAGAGAGAGAGAGAGAGAGACCTCATTTCCCCATTGAGTATTTTTCTCAGAAGTACAGCTTGCAAGCTCCTTTAGTCTTTCTTCCAATTCGGAAACACTTTCTTTACTCCTTCCATGATCATTCTCTCTCTTCCAATTACTCCTAATTTCCTTGTCAAATTTTTTTCCACATAAAACATCTCTTCTGTGAAAGCAGCCAGTTCCAATATACAAGGGACCTCCCCAACCATCCAACCCAGGAAACTCCACCTTAATCGAACATAAAAAAAACACAATTTGAACATCATGCATTAGATAATTTTTAGTTCTCTTAACATATCTACATTTATTTATAGAGAAAGATAATCACCTCACGAAGCACTCTTAAAGGACTACTATAAACTTCATTATTAGTAATGTTATCAAAATTCTGTGGGAACTGCACAAAAGCAATCTCGTGGCCCTTTTCTTCGTCCATGAAGAAGCAAAGAGCGTCTCTCACGGAATGAGAACTATTTGAGTACATATCACAGTCTACGTTTAGAATAATCTGCCCATTGCTGATCTTTGATGACGCCCTTATCTATACTTTCATGTTTCAACCGCAAAAAAAGTTAAATAAGAAGTTGATATAGTTAAAGAAGAAAAACGTCTAATAACGTATAAATATAAAAAATATTCACACAAGCCCATTAACTTGAATGTGAGCTAGCATAACATATAAATGCAATATTTAATGTACCTATGATTCTCTACCTACAAATATTTTAACTTCATGGTTTATAGCATGTGGAGTGAGCCACTTGGGTGCCCTTGAACTTTTGCAGTTTTTTTTATATACCTTTTTAGCTTTGTGATATTAACATATTGCAATAGATGCCGTTTGCAATATATACATAACTCATATTAATTTTTAGTGTTTTGACTCTTAGGATTATTGGTACCTTAAGGATCATTTTAGGAGTGCAATCCTTTTCCAGATCATGGTTTTGGGTTCAAATATTATAAAAACAAAAAAAAACCCAAATAATTCTCAAATTGCGTTTTAAAAAGGTATTTAACACTTTTAGATCTCAATCTCGTAGCGCACAATTTTTTGGACCCCAAACTCTTATTTTGCACAACTTAACCCAATAGCCCGGTAGACACTTTTCACAAAAAGAGTTTTAGGAGTTTGTGAAATATAATACAATAAGATGTGGAACTCTAGGATTAATTAAAAAATAAATGAGGCTATAGTAAAATAATTCGATGTGTAACTTGACGCTCTGGTGCACTTACACACAACATGACACTCTAAATATTACAATTTTTTGCATTTATAAATTTATCCCAATTCTTGATTAAAAATTAATATTGTATTTTTCCCCGTCAAAGAAAATCCTGGCTTGTCAATATATAAAGTGTGTGACAATGTATATATATAGTAACTATGTTCAAATCTAGTTTACCAATGCATTCATAGCTCCAGCTTTGAAGTTATGGGGATGTTGAGGTCTCTTCTCTCGAGCCAAGTATACTAGAGTTGGCAGTGTCGAGTCCTCAATATCTTTAGCATTTGGATCTCTCCCATCAATTAATATCTGGAGGAAAGAAAAATCAGTAATTTCCACGCGAACAAAATTGCTCGAAAGAGCTTATTAACAGGTTCAACTTATGAATAAAATAAAAATATAATGGTACAACTTTTTAAATACTGAATTGCTTGAAGGATTAGTTCAAAAGAGAAAAAAAGAAAGTACTTGAAGAATGGTGTCATGGTCTCGTCTTGATGAATATGAATCCCATTGAGAAAATCCTTTATGTTTCACACGGATTTCATCGGAGATTCGTCCAAGCTTTGTTGCATTTTCAATTCGGTTCTCCATACCTTCATATAATTCCTACAACATCATCAAATAAATGAGGCCGCTATAGGAAAAACTCATGGACTACAAATTCCTAGTAATGAAAATTTGGAGGAAATCCCATTAATACCGTGAGTTTCTCATTAGCACTAACATGTCTGTAAATTTAAAAATGGAGAGGAAATAAGAGAAAATGTACCTTCTCTTTTATGAGCTCGATGAGGGGAGGTGTGGAAATAAAAACAAATTTTTTTAATGAAAACTTTACCTCGAATTAAAATGAAGAACAATGCTGCACTTACCGGTTAAGTACCAGACATGTTTGCATGTCTTGTACCATGGTGTAGTCCACACCATGGTACAAGCTATTCAAAGCCTGTCCGTACTTACCCGGTACTAACCACCGGTGTGCAAATCATTATTCTAAAAAGAAATGGTGATAAGAGAACATTGAGTTTAATGAATTATTGGGTCGATATTTTTACCCCGACATCTGTCATCATCTATTAATACCTAAATATTTTGTTTTTATAGGTAACATAGTTGTTTTCTTGTTTCTCATTTTTTTTTCTTCTCCTGAAATTGTAAACAAAGAAAAAAATCCTATATTTTGAAATCCTAAAGAAATCCTTTTTTTCAATGTCCCGTTGGATTACAATATGATAAAATTAAAAGATGAAAAAGGAGAAAACTAAACAAGTACATTGAAAGCTTGAGTACTATAGTGGCTACTAGAATAACTAGAGATATGTAGTTTCATCAAACTCTTATATTTTGAAAGTTAGGGCCTGTTTGGAAACCAAATTCGAAGGCATGGAATTGGAATTGAAGGGCCAATTTCAATTCCATGGAATTAAAATTGCCCTTCCAATTTCATTTTCATGGCTTGAAATTGGGTTGTCAAACGAACCCTTAGTGGTTAATATGTCCCTTAATTGATATGGAATTTGAGAGGTCTAATTAGTAGGCAGATCACCAATCTTGGCATTTTGTACAATTAAATCATCAACTTGGTTCGTCTTTCATCTCACATGATTGAAGAATATGGGTGTGTTGATGGACGTATCTTTCACAGTTGAAATAATATAGGCAATTTCATGGCGCTTTCTGAATTGGGAGAGAGAAGCTTTGAATCACTACTCTAGTTTGATTTTATGATGGCTCTCTTATGTACTCTACTGCAAATAGGATTGAATTGACTTAAAATTGAATGCCCTATGATTGAATCTTTCCCACTGATTAAGTTCCCGTCATCATCCCTGCAGATAGAAACCAGTTGCTGCTAGAGATGTTTCTTGGTTAAAAGCTCCAACGCAGTTTAATTAGAAGGTTATTATAGGGGGAGCATCTGTCATTCCTTCTTGTGGTGATTGGGGGATTAGAGATATGAGGTGGAACTAGAACCTAAGGCCATTGATAAGTGCGAAAGTTTTTATTTCTAAGAACAACATCATTTTTAGTGATCCAAACGGACCAAGTGAAACGAACAAAAACATCTCTTGGTCTTTACGCCCTCCATTTGTTTCGTTAGATGAGTGATGGATTTTGTGAACCAATCTTCAATCCTAAAGATATCGTGTGGTTGGATTTTGATAGAGAGGAGAGTTCTTTAAAATTTTTGAAACCCATGGATAGAGAGTAAGGATGTTTTCTATTTTTTTCACAATGTTTGCAGATATGTCAATTTGATCCTCCCTGAGCTTCCTCCTCCATAAGAAATGGTTACTTCACAACTAGGCACAAAAAATTATATTTATTTCCTTTTTTCTGTGTGTGGGTAGCTGGGGGTAAATAAACCATATTAGGCTACAAAGGTTTGGAGGGACCGAGTATGAGGAACTGGGGTTGGGTTTATGTGCTGTTTTGACCATGGGCGTGGAATGATACGTAGGCTTGACTAAAGTGTACCATCTTTGTAGTGGGACCTTATTAATTGGTCCAAAGTGAGAAATGTTAATTGTAAGGATTGCTTCAACAAGATGGGGCGAAACATGGGTGCAAGCATGATTGAGCGAAACATGGGTGCGAGCACGATAGAGTTCCAGGTCGTTGTCTCCCTTTTGATCAAATCTGAGACATGAATGAAGGGACAAGGATGATGGATGTGGGGGTGCTATTGATCCATTTTTACTTCCAAATGTTACTCTCATTGCCTTTTCCAATTTGCTTGATTACTTTCTATTTAAAGAATTCTCAAAAGGGGAAATTGAGGAATAATAGCTCTTTTAGAACTCTAGCCCATAAGGTGTTGGGTTTTGAGAAGTCTCCTAGCTTGTTTTATTTAATCAACCCCACTCCCAAGTACTTCCAAGCCTTCTCAATGTTTTTGGAACAGGGAACATATCAACGGCGGTGTTTCTAGTGGGAATATGGCTGTTATTACTACAAATTAGGATACATTTTTTGACATGAAAGTATTTGTTAAGGCAACCCATCAAAAGTCTCACTTTCCTGTTTTTTGCCTTTGAAGAAGAATGGTGAGTCATCTGCAAAGAGCATTTGGGAAATGAGGGGTGAATTTCTGGTCGGTTTCATAACTTGGAGGAGGTTATCCTCAGCGACTTTATTAATTAAGAGGGATATGCCATTGAATAGAAGAATGAGTAAATAAGGAGATACGGGCCCTCGCATCCAAATCCAATGGCTAACGAAAAATATTATGGCTTTGATTATTTGTAGGACTTTAAAATTCCGTTTGAACGAAAACCACACCACGTAAGAGCTTCATTCAAAAAATTCCATTTGACTCTCTCATAAGCCTTGTTCATGTCAAGCTTTATAACACAATCACACACATGACCTTTTCTCTTTCCCATAAAAGTTATCTTAGAGTATCCTTAAAGAGATAAAAGACACTTTGGTGGGGTGAGATGATAACATCAATGACAATCTTGAGTCAGTTGATCAAAACTTTTGAGATGATTGTGTATGAGAAGTTAATGAGGTTGATGGGTTTGAATTGGGTGATATCTTCAGGGTTTCGGATTTTTTGGATGGTATTAATGTTTGAAGAGATGTCCAAAATGTCTTGTAAAAAATAGCAGGCATTCATTAATTTTAGGTTCCTTTGAAGGGACCAAATTGAACACAATTGATTTTAACTCATACACGGGGTAAAATATTTAGATATATGTGTATTCATGGAGAGAAAAGAAAGGAAAGGAAGGGAAAGTGTGTTTCCTTTCCTTCGTTTGGGAGTTTATGTAGGAAGGAAAGTGACTTTCTCTCGTTTGGGAGTTTAAAAGGAGAGAAGAAAGGAAAATTTTTAAAAAACTTTCCCTTCCTTTCTCTCCAAAACTTTCTTTCCAAATCGGAAAGAAATGGAGAGAAAGGAAAGTTTTTTAATGAATTGTTCCTTCTTCCCCTTAAAAAAATTATTTTCCTTCTAAACTCCCAAACACAAGAAAGAAAGTTGTTTTCTTTTCTCTCCCAAACTCCTTTCTCTTCTCTTTTTTTCTTTTCTCTCTTATTAACTTTCCCTTCTTTTCTTTTCTCTCCGAATAAAATTTTCATTTCCTTTCTTTTCTCTTCAAAACTCCCAAACAAGCCCTTAAGGGGATGACTGAGGGATGTGGCCATGGACATGTCTTTTCTTGAAACTTAGCACGGAGATGTTTTTATCCCTTACATTTGTGAAAAGGTCTTTAAAGTAGTTGGATTAGTGATCTGGATCATAAATCCACACTTCCTCAAATGTTTTGAGTTAGGTGACTTGATTTCTCTCTCCTATGATAGCGGTTTCAAGAAAAAAATTGAATTGTTATCTTGCCACTTTTGCAACTTAATCCTTGCTCTAACAGCTCAACACTTCTCCTCTCTAATCCATAAGTCGTTGATATTACTGGAGGTAGCCCTAAAAAAATTGTTATTGACTCATACTTTTTCAACAACCAATTTACAATTCAAATCCATCAAACTTTCATTACAAACAGATTTTAAGGGGTAAAATGTTATTTACTCATACTACCTGGAAATTTTTAATAACAACATATCTAAACGGGGAGGGTTCGGAGTTTTACTACTCAGACCCAAACCCAACCCCGATGGATCTTCCCCCTCTCCCCAAAACCCCAACCCATCTATCCCCCCCCCCCCCCCCCCCCAACCCAAAAAAAAAACATTAGAGCCGCAGCGGGGTGGGTTCCCCGTTTATTCCCGTCCCATTGAAATCCCTATTTGGGACTTAGGGTGTTAGTGCATGCGGTGGTGGTTGGTTTAATCAAAAGAGGGTTGTGGCTAGAGCCAGGTGTTGAGTAAGTAGTGTCTTGGCTAATAGGGAAGTATAATCTCCATGTGAGGTTACATAGAATCCTCTCTAGCTTACCTCTCAAATTAGCTCTCAACTCTCATGTTGGTCCAAGTAATCATACAACCTTACTGGATACTTTTAGTAGCTTGAAATTGTTCTATTATCTTCTACATTATCCAGTCACCATTTTGGCTTGAGAAGAATGCCATCCTTTTCTTGTTAGTCAAGGATGTCATTGAAGAATCCCATAACTAACCATGTTGTCAAAATGACTAAATAAACTAAGGTTGTGTTTGGTTTTTTCATCTGAATCTGAAATTTGAATTTGAAAAATACGTTTATTTTTATATCTGAATGGACCTCTAAATGAATGTATTTAGATTGGTTCAGATTTCAGATTCGGACTTTAGAAGTTCATTTGCCTTCAGAGGCAAAAATATATGTTAGCCTCTTAATCATTTAAAAATATAAACACTATTTGGTACCTTTTAAGTCTGAATGGATCAAATTTAGACTTAATATGTAAAAACAAACAACACCTAAGTATATGATCTTTTCTTATTTCAAAGTTAGGTATCCATAGATTAAATTTACAAAGAGTTGTTCCAAGATACTACAATACCACCAACTACACAAATCGGATCACCAAAATTATAAAATTAAACTTCAACAATTTTTTTACAAAAAAAAACCTGTCTACTTTTGCTTTAGTTTCAAACAGGCACAATAACACTAAGATTCTTGTAGACACACAAGACTTGAAGTGTTTGAAATGTCATAGTCTGACTTAGGCCCTAATAATTCCAAACAAGAGTGATCATTGAGTATGAGAGGAACTTGCTTGGTGCCCCACTTTATAAAGTTAAGAGGAGCCAATTATATTTCCTATTTGGAAAGTGATCTTTTTCTTTTTCCAATGGTATATGAGTCAGTGTTTGCTTTTTTATTTTTCTCGACAATGTCCTCCTGACTTGATATAGTGCTTTGTTTAATTTCTGTTGCAAAATGGGGGTGAGTGAAGGATCCATGGAGACTTTCCCTCAAGCTTAAATTCATTATGTTTTTTTTTTTGAAAACAAAGTTCCGCATATAATATAGAAAACTCCACCATTTGAAATAGAGTTGAATGTAAACATAGATACAAAGCATATTATAAAAAGGTTCTTCAAACTTCCATGACACGATAATATATCTCAGGCGTTGGATGGTGAAAATGAGGGTCGTAATGTTCTTTTTCTCAAGAAGAGAGAGTTAAAGGCAGTGTTGAGGATGGTGTTGTCCGTCCAAAGGCTTGCATCAAGGTTCATGTGTGGATGGTCTTTGTTGTATGTTTCCTGGTGCGTCTCCTTTTACCTTTTTTGTGTTAGTTTGGGAAGTTGTTGAGGTGTTCGGATGGTTTTCGTTGGAATGTGTATGTTATTTATTTAATTGATCATAAGGGTAATTTGTTCCCCCCCAATGTATTTCCTCCTCAGTATACATATAAGCCCCTAGAGTCATAATAGAATTCCAACATTCTAGTTGGTATCAAAGCTAAAAACATAAAAAGACGAGGGATAAATTTTCTACCCTCCTATTCATTCTTCTTCCACAAAACCCTAAACCCTAACCCAACCACCTCCAACCACCCTCACCAGTAGTGTAACCCTAGGCGACCAAACTATAGGGTACCCAACACTTTTGTGGGCTAGCCCCTGCCTTTTTCGCCAAACCCTAGTTTTGGGTTAAAATTTCAAGCTGCCCGGAGTTTAGATTTTTTTAGTAGAATCTGCTTTTTTCGGGATGATTGCTCTTGTTTAAAGAGACTCTTATTATCTACATATGATGTGGTAGATTATTGATACGATTTTTCATCATTTGGAACAACACACTTTTACGGGTGTTTGGAGTTCTTTCTTCATTGATTGTATGCATACAATTGAAGGTATGCTTCACCCATTTTCCATCTTTTGTGATCTAGAGACACTTTTAGCGTCATTTTAAAAAGATTCGCTAAAAGTGAAAAATTGGGGTTAATTCTATAATAATTTTAATTATAGTTTAATTCCCAAACGGACAAAACTAATGGGGGTCAACACCCAAATAACCCATCTTTAAATACTCCATCATCTAATAGGTCACAAAAATCGATACAACTCCACTATATTGACCAAAAGTGAATGAGCTCCTTTAGAGCGACACACATTTTGGACATAAAGTAATGACACAGTGACGTGGCTCGCACTACAGGATAAAATGAGAGAGAGTAAATGAATGACTCACCAAAAGGAAAGAAAAAGAAAATGAGATGACAAAAAAAGATAGGATTTGTTTTTTTGAATAAATAAAAAGGGATGAAAAAATAGTTTTTTAAATGATCAAATACCAAAAAGTTCCTTAAATATTTTTTAATACACATTTAGTCCAAGGCTTTACTTTGTTCCAAAAAGTCTCTCAAACACCCATTTAACTAATATTTTCTTGTTTTTAAAGGTTTACGTTAGAGGCATTCACCCCCTACCTCCCTCCCCCCACTGTCGGCACTCCAACGACCCTCACCGGAGCTCCTTTTTTTGAATGTTTTTATGTGGTGAGGAACTTCTTGGAACAAAGTAAAAAGTTTGAACTAAATGTGTATTAAAAAATATTTGAGGGACTTTTTGGTGTAAGCCCTTTTTTTAAATATGAAACAAGGATGAAATGACAAAAACAATTTTTTTCTTTAATTTATAAAAATTGTGACATAAAAACGTATTTTATTTTTTATTTAATAAAATTTGAGAAGAAGAAAAGAATTTTTTTATTTTTTATTTTTTAATAAATAATATGTGGGGAAAAAAACAGTTTTTTTAATATATATGAAGATAGGTGTGAAAAGGAAAAAAAACAATTTTTCATTTTAAAAATTTTAAAACGGGGAGGAAGAAGAAAAGGAAAAAAAAGCAGTTTTTTGTTTTTTATCAAATAAAAATCTGGGGTGAAAATAAAACAAAAAATAGTTTTTTAATATATATGGAACCGGGGTATGAAAAGGTAAAAAAACATTTAAAAAAAAAGTAAAAACGAGGAGGAAGAAAAATTGAAAAAGTACTGCTTTTTTTACCTTTTCATGTCCGTTTCCACACACACACACACACACACACACACACACACACACACATATATATATATATATATTAAAAAAACTGTTTTCTGCTTTATTTTTGCCCCATATTTTATTTGATAAAAAAACAAAGGTAAATTATTGAATAGTCCCTACTATAAATATCTATTTTTTAAAAAGGACACATATTTTTAGTTTAACCCATTTAGTCCCTCAAGCACTCAATATTTTCTTATTTTTAGAGGTCCGCGCCAGCGGCACTTCACTCCAAAATATGTGGCAAAGGAATTTTTGAAGCAAAATAAAAAAGTTTGGACTAAATGAGTATTAAAAAATGTTCGAGGGACTATTTGGTATATGTCCCAAAAAACAAAAAAAAGTTTTTTTTTTCATTTCTTCATCCTCCCTGTTTTTAAATTTGAAAAATAAAAACTGTTTTTTCCTTTTTACACCTATATTCATATATATTAAAAAAACTGTTTTTTCCCAGATTTTATTTAATAAAAAACAAAAACTTTTTTTTTTATATCTTTTCTTCTTCTTTCTAGTTTTTATTAAATAAAATAATAACTTACTGTTGTGTCACAATTTTGATAATTTAAAGGAAAAAAAAACTGTTTTTGTTATTTTGTCCCTGTTTTCGTATAACTATAATTTTTCATCATTTTATTCAATAAAACAAAAACTATCGTTTTTTGCCATCTCCTTTTCTCTAGACTTTTCCAAAGCCACCTTGATTGGACATGTTGGGGTTTTTTCTATTTCACATAATTGACCGTATAAGGTTTTGGAGGTGAATTAGGTTTAGTTTTCAGTTCGATCCTTGGTACTGTCAAAATAATACTTGACTAGCGGAAGTCACGAACTCCGAATGATGATTAATCGAGGTGTGTATATTCATTTATTCAATGTTGGGTAACGTTTGTCAAAGGTCACTGTTGATGTAAAAAACTAGATTTGATCTAATTGATTAATCACAGATAAATATGAATAAAGAAATAGGACAAAGGATTTTTAAAGTGGTTCAACCATAATGAAATGGCCTACGTCCACTATCTTGTATTGCTGGATGTTTTGTCTTAATCTTGATTAGCTTTGCTTATGATAGCTTACCCTGCCGTGATGGTATTACTATGTATTTATAGCCCATGGGCTGCCCATATGAATAGACAATACGACGTTATTAAATAGGCATATACATCGGTACATAGTAAGAATATTCATTGAATCTGTCTTGGTCGTTTCGTCTTAGTTGCTCGGTATGCTGAGCATTTCGGTATTCTGAGTAGCTCAGCGCGTTAAGTTGCTCGGTACATATATTTATGCCATGCTGGAGGACACGTGTCTTAACATAACTAGTCTACATCAGCTGACTAATTTTTGTATCAACAGAAGCTCCCAATGTTTCATAGTTGAGATTGGATGCGAGAGTGTGAAATATTATACCCAAAAGTTGCTCAGGCATATTTCCCATGTTTTGTTTGGTTTAAAACCTTCAACACTTGTGAAATTTTCCTCTAAGCATAATAGTTTTGAGCGCGAAGTGACAAACTCGTAAATATTTTGAATTTTTGGCGAACACTTGGGTACTTGCGTCTTTTTCCTTGATTAGCCGCCGGAAACGCAATCGTCGTCATCTGTGATCATTACTTTTCCTCTTTTTCAAAGCAGCGTATATAAAGGTAGCAAAAGCAAATTGTCTTCTACCTTTTTCCATCTAGATTCCCAAACTCTTTGTCTTCTCTATCATCTGCCTTAGCTGATTTCTTAATTTTTTTGTAAGAACTTCTTCCTTCCTTTTTCTTTCTTTGTTTTAGCCATCATGGTTTACCTTATCGAATCATTGGATAAGTTTATGGCCGATTTTGAGATTCCTTCTTGGGTTATTCTAGAAGAACCTTCTTGCCCTTCTGATTAATTTTCTCTAGCTGAGGGACATTGGTTTCCCTTTATTTTTGTGGCTGAATGTGGTTTTTCTTTCCCGCCTAATCCCCTGTGTTTGGAATTTTGCAAATATTTTGATATTGTTCTTGCAAAAGTAGTTCCAAATACATAGAGGGTAGTTAATAGCATACATAGACTGGATCAAATTCATGGAAGTCGTCTAGAAATTCCTGAAATTACGTATTGTTATAAATGGGTTACGAGCGACACCACCTTTTATTTAAAAACTAGGTTTTCTAACAGAGCTTTAATGGTCAATCTCCCTGATGCTAATAGGGATTATTTTGAACACGGGGTTGTGATGAAAAATTGGCAACATCCCCCACTAAAAGGGAAAGACGTGTACCAAGGTCCCACATGTCCACTTTATGGCAATGGGATAGGTTGTTCTATTTTTCAAATTAACTATATTTTTGTTTGATAAAATGTGTCACTGATATTTATTTTTTATGTTGTAGTTGACAACAAGAGAAAATCCCCAAAAGAGAGTGATAGTAATATAAACGATTTGAAATTTATCTGGGGATTGCATCAAGTAATAGCTGGGGAACACGTGAGATCTGTTTCCTATTTGCTGAGATACAAAAACACCACTTCCTCTTTTATTGCTCGGCCTCTTGCTCCTCCTTTGGTGATTGATCTTGAGAAGGCTCCAGTATCTTCTTCAATTGTTGAAGAGTCTTCCTCTGATTTAGGCACTTCTATTGCTGACCTGATGATGAAGAAGAGGAGAATGCCTCATCTCTTTGCCAAGATTGCTCCTGGTGCTGATGGGGAGAAGAAGAGCAAAGAAGACGTCCCAGCTGAAGGGGCTAAGAAAAAGGATATTTCTCCATCTGGGGGAGCAGTCACAACTATCAAGGAAGTCAACAAGAAGCCCCCAGTTGCTCCAAAAGAGGCAGCACCTTTTATTGAAGGGATTACTGTTGTTCGAGAAGAGATAGCACCTTTGATTGAAGTTGTTCCTCTAAAAAGATTGAGAAGGGATCTTGTTGAGAAGACCGTGAATGCTGCTGCTCAACCTTCTAGGGTTGATGTACCTTCTTTGAGAGTTAGTTCTCCAGCTATCATTTCTCCAGGCTTGGCCAAGAAATTGATCTGGTCTGGAAAACTTCCTGACTGTCGAGCTGCTGAGACTTCTACTCCTCGGGAGAAGGTTACTGACCTGACAGCCCAACACCTTGCATCAGTAAGTGTCATTACACTTGTCATTTTGATTCTTTATACAACGTTCATTTTCTCATTTGGGCTTATTTTCATCTTGCAGTTCTTGGTGTATTTTAGTAATATCCTAGAGAAGGATGAAGTTATTAAATCTACAACTTCTTCCAGTGGAGTAGAAGAAACCCTTGCTGGGTTGTCAAAATCTTTAGAAGAATCTCGATAGAAGTATGAGGATGACAAAACTGATTGGGAAAATAAAATCAAGTCTGCTGAGACAGCTCAACAAAAAGCTGTGGAAGCTGCCAAAGAGACTGATTTAGCTTGACATGAATCTGTGAATGTTGCATAAGAGGCTGTAAATGCTTCTAAAGAGGCAGAGGAGAAATTGAAGATGGTCGTTTCCAGCAAGGAGGAAGCTGAGGGAAATCTTGAAGAGGCTGAACGGCGTAAGAAAGATCTTGAACAGAAAGTATAATCTGTTGAAGAGATCATTCTTCGAAGAGGGCGAAGAGAAGATTTGCTGTGAAGAAGTAATTTAGCTCTGGCTGGGATAAAGGGTTGAACAAAGATGTAACTGCTTCCTCTACTCAAATGAAGTATGCAAGTTTAAAATTCTTTAGGGATGGATGGCTTGTAGCATTGAAGGAGTTAAATGTTGATAAGGATTCTGAACTATTTTAGAGACATATTCATGGTCCTCCTACTATTGAGGAAGAAGAAGAAGATGAAACTGGATCTGATGAATCTTCTTTATTGATAGTAGAACAAAAACCTGCTGCCATTATCCCTCTGTCTTTCGAGAAAGTTCAGCAGGCGACAACCTCTACCGAGCAACACTAGCTGCCCACCGAGTAACTAATTCCTTCTTCAAAATCAACTGAGGATGTTGTAGGGAATAAGGAGAAGGTGTAAAGTTATTCGACCATTTGTTTATTTTCTCTGTTTTTCCTTTTGTTTTATACCTTTGGTTGTACCCTCTTTTCCTATGATCAATAAAATAAACTTTGCTATTTATTCTGAGCTTCTCCCTCATAGCTATGCTGTTTGTTGATTTATTTTTACTTTGCCTTGCTAGTTTATTGTCAGGATGGAATTATTGTCAACTCATAATATAGAGTTGATGAAGAAATGTACTGATTACTTCAAAGTTGGTCATGCAGACTTTTCTGAAGCACAAATAATTGATATTCTTGGATTTGATGCCTCTGAGAGAGCGATTGATGCTTATCAATATTTAAAATGTTTACTTGATCGGGCTGTAGTGAATAATGTGGCTTACTATGAGATGATTGAATACCTTCAAGGAATGATTGAAGAACTTGAACTTCAACACAAGGAAACCACTGCTCTTCTGCATGAAGGTTACGAGAAGAAGTACCAACAGTTGAGCACTGATCGACGCTATGACAAATTTATCTCGGCCCATAGTGAGAGAGAGTGTGCTAAATCTTGAGGTTGAAGATCACAGATATATTGCCAAGTTGCTGGAGGAAGAATATAATGCTTTGAGAGAAGAATTGAGACAACTGAAGTCTGCTTCTTCTTCTATAGCTCTGGCCCCAGTCAATGATGAAGGCTTTTCATTTTTGGAGACTGAAAATGCTTCATTAAGAGACGAATTAGAAGCTTTGAAGAGATCCAGGCCTACATCCTCTAACCGAGGTAGAGCAAGAGCTAATCGGAGCAGCGTCGAAGAGACTAGGACTCAACAGACTTTAGAAAACCAGGCTGCTCAACTGAAGGCAAAAAATCAAGCTTTAGTTGAGATGTCTAAAAAAATTCAGACTCTTACCGAGTAGCTTTCCAATCAGAGTTCTGCATTGGAGAATAAAGGAAGTTTGGTGAAGAGGCTTCATCAACATGTTGAACGATTGACTTATCAATTCCACAAGCAGCCAGAGAGTTTTGGATAGGGGGATATGATGAAGCTTTGTGTCATCTTGATGCCAGGTTGAAGCAATCAAACAATAGGGGATACAAACAGGGTGTTTGAATGCTCTTACTGTGATGAAATTTGAGGAAGGAACCGAGTTGTGGGATTGGTATGACCCTGGATTACTTGATCTGCCAGTACCTCCTTTCAAACTAGATGTTAGCTGGATTTTAGTTACATCCATACCTCAGTGTTTGATTTCCAAATTCCTTGGTGACTACAATCTTCATGAAGATTTTGAAATATCCCGACCTCCTCATCTGCTTGACCGACCAAGTACGAGCAATACCAGGATGCTGCGAGATTTGAACTTTATTAACTCTTCATTTGCTTCAGATGATCCACCAACTGGAATGGATCCTGTACATAAATCTAAAGGAAAGAAACCAGTAGAATAGGCTATGTATATTTCGTTAGTGATTGTGTAATGAAGAAAAATTATCTTTTTATAATTTTGTTTTCTTGGAAATAAATTAATTGTATGATGTTTTTCTTGTCAATCTTTATGAGATCAACTATAATAACGCTGTACTAGTCAATCACTAAGTATATATATATGGACAATTTGTCCTCTGTTGATTTGGTTGCCTAGATAATGGAACTTTGCCTCTTCTGTTTGCCTAGTTGTAGTGACTTATCACCCATAAGTGGACAAACAATTGAATATTTTTTATCCCATGTTCCTGCTTAGTTGTAGCAATCATTTAAATAAATAATTGCCTTGGTTCCTAGGCAGTGGATATTTTACCCATCTTCTTGCCTAGTTTAGATGCCACTTGGGTCATCCATTATCAAGCAAGCCTTTCCTTGCTCGATCGTTGTACCAACATTATTGGTTATGTTGATGTCGACCAACTTGTAGTTGGTGATTGCTGATGCTGACCTGTTGAGATAATTTTTTTTTTGTTATTGCTGAGTTAAGTGTAGTGTGTAGCACTTGTACTCTGGGAAAAAAATAACACAAACGAATATCGGGAAATCCGCGTTTTCATTCATATTGAAACAATGGGGTACATGTACCGTTACATTACTGGTAATACTTTCTCAGGTGCTCTGCATTCCAAGAATTCTTGAATTCTTCCCCTTCTAGAGTTTCTATTCTGCAGGTGCCAAGTCAAACAATAACCGTGACACGATAGGGCCCATGCCAATTGGCCTCCAACTTATTCTTCTTTTGAATTACTTTCTTGAGAACATAATCTCCTTCCTTGAGATCGCACTTCTTGACCCTTTTATTGTAGAGCTGGTAAGCTGCATTTCGGAGGGTTGCTTCTTCTCTGCCTTCTTCGAGCATATCCAAGTCCAAGCGTCTCATCAAATCACTTACCGGAGATTTAAAATTAAGCACCCTATGAGTAGGTAATCCTAATTCAGCAGGTATGACTGCTTCACTCCCAAAAGCCAACATGTAAGGGGACTCCCTTGTTGCTGTTCGGGGTGTTATTCGGTAGGCCCATAACACTGAGTGTAACTCGTTGATCCAATTCCCTTTAGCATCATCCAATCTTTTCTTCTGCCCGGTCAGTAGAGTTCTATTCGTCACCTCCGTTTGCTCGTTACTTTGGGGATGACCCGGAGCGTAATAGATCTTTTGAACTTTGGACTGTAGACAATACGCGACAAACTCATCATTGTCAAATTGGGTACCATGATCAGTGATAAAAGTACATGGTAGACCATATCTGTAAATAATATTCTTCCAGATGAATTGATAGACCTTTTCATAAGTCATATCAATGAGAGGTTCAACTTTCACCCATTTGGTAAAATAATCAACCGCTACCACCAAATATTTGAATCATCCTCTTGTAATTGGTAAAGGCCTTACTAAGTCTATTCCCCACATAGCAACTGGCCAAGGTGAAGTGATTGGTGTTAATAGTGCCTGAGGAGTTCTTCGTATAGTAGAAAATCGCTGACACTTGTCGCATTTCTTTGCATAAGCTGTACAATCAGCGCCCATTGTTGGCTAATAGTACCCCTGCGTATTTATTCTCTGTAACAGAGTTCTACCTGCTACGTGAGCTCCACAGGGTCCTTCATGAATTTCTTGGATTATATCTTTGACTTCTGCAGGATGAACACATCTTTGCAGACCAGCTATCACAACTCTTCTCTATAAAACTCCATTGTTTAGGACGTATCTGGCAGCCTTAAACTTTAACCTCTTGGTTGAAAGTTGATCGGCTGGTAACGTGCCTTCTTCGATATAAGCCCTAATGGGATCCATCCAAGAAGGTCCCATATCCAAAGCAATAAAGTTCACCATTAAATATTCATCAATACTTCTACTTGCCAGTATCTCAATGGGAATTTTTCTTCGTAGCTCTGTGCGTGTAGCTGAAGCTAACTGAGCAAGTGCATCTTCCCTTGCATTCTCCAGTCTCGGACAACCGCTAAATTGGATACAATCTCCGTAACTTTAGTTAAATACCTCGATATGAACTCCCCTTTTGCTACGTAAAGACTGAGCATCTTATTTACCACTAATTGTGAATCGCTGAACACCATAACTTGCTCTGCATTCAATGACTTAGCTAAGTTGAGGCCCACGATTACTGCTTCAAACTCAGCTTCATTGTTGGAATCCTTGAATTGGAAACTCAGAGCATATTCTATGTCTATTCCATCTGGACTGTTGAGAATAATTCTAGTTCCACAACGTGTTGCACATGAAGAACCATCAACGTATAAATTCCATATAGGGATATTATTATCAAACCCTTGGTCTGACAAAATTCCTTGATGGAATATCTTGTCCCTCCTTTCTTCATCCCTTAACTCTGGCTGCTTACCAGAAGATTCTGGTTGATCCGCTGCTATCCCTTCTGGCAATTCTGCTGTTGGGAGTTGATCGGGAATAATTTCTATTGATACTCTAGCATCCTTTCTGCATTATCCCCCCGTTGATCGGAGATATCTAGATAGGTAAATTCAGCAATGAAATTCGCCACTGCCTGCCCTTTGAGAGAGGATCTTGGCTCGTAGATAATGTCATATTCATCTAATTCCACTGCCCAATACATCAATCTTCCAGACTTTTTCGGCTTATGTAGATCCTATCTGAGTGGCATGTCAGTGTATACCATTATCGTATGGGCTTGAAAATATGGTCTCATCCTCCTGCTCGCCTCAATCACTGCTAATGCTAACTTTTCCAGTTTTGGATACCTGATCTCTGCTCCCCCGAATGCCTTATGCGTGTAGTAAACTGTTTTTTGCACTTCGCTTTCTATTCGTATCAAAGCCGAACTGACTGCACTTTATGAAACGGCTAAGTACAAATATAATTTTTCTCCCGCCACTGGCCTGGACAATAGAGGAGGTATTCCCAAGTATCTCTTTAACTCTAGAAATGCCTTCTCGCATTCGTCATTCCACTCAAAGGTCTTTCTGAGCACCTTGAAGAATGGAAGACATCTATCAGTTGCTCGGGAGACGAATCTGTTGAGAGCTGCAATATGCCCTCTAAGTCTTTGCACTTCCTTCTTGGTGGTTGAGGATTGTAATTCTAGCAAGGCTTTTATCTTACCAGGATTTGCTTCAATACCTCTTTGATTTACAATATATCCAAGGAACATGCCTTCTTGTACGCTAAAAATGCTCTTGGTCAGGTTCAACTTCATCTAGTACTTCTCCAACTAATCAAGTGTTTGACTCAAATCAGCTATATGGTCAGCTGCTTTCTTGTTTTGGGTCAATATGTCGTCGACGTACACCTTCATATTTTTGCCAATCTGCTCTGCAAACACCTTGTTCATCAGCCGCTGATATGTAGCACCTGCATTCTTAAGACCAAAATGCATAACATTGTAACAATATGTTCCTCGTGGGGTAACGAAATAGGTACTTTCCCTGTCTTCTGGCTTCGTTTTAATTTGATTGTATTCGGAGTAACATCCATGAAGCTTAACAATTCATGCCCCGAAGTTGCATCTACCAGCTGATCTATTCTGGGCAGGGGGAAATGATCTTTTGGGCAAGCTTTATTCAGGTCTGTGAAGTCCACACACATTCTCCATTTGTTGTTGTTCTTCTTCACCATCTCAACATTAGCCAGCCAATCAGGATATTTGACGTCTTCGATGAAAGAAGCCTTTCGCAACTTTTCCACTTCCTCTTGAATAACCAGATTCTTCTTCGAACTAAAGACTCTTCTTCGTTGCTTCACTGGTTTGATCTCTTTGTTGATGTTGAGCTCGTGACATAAGAAAGTTGGATCTATCCCCGGCATATCTTCATGACTCCACGTGAATACTTGTTTTATGTGCTTCAGAAATGCCACCAGCTCTTGCTTTAATACCGAATCAAGTGAAGCACCAATATGAGTTATTCTTTTTGGTTACTCTTCATCCAGAATAATGCTTTCCGTTGCCTCCATGACCTGGACTTTAACGAGCCCCGTTTCATCTCTTAGGTTCAAGGCTTCGATCTCAGACTCATCAGATTCATCCACTTGATAAGTAGTAGTTTTCTTCCTGGCTTCCTCCAATTCTTCTTGCTCGGCAGATGAGTAGTAGCACTCCCGAGCTACTTTTTGATCGCCCTTCACAATTCCAACCCCAAAGTTGGTCGGGAACTTTTAACACTGATGTACAGTGGACGGAACTGCCTCAAACTTTTTCAAACCTACTATCCCCATGATTATATTGTAGGCTGATTGGACATTTTTATCCATCACGAAGAAGCGTACCTTTTCTGATATGCATGCATGCCAGGTACCAATCAACACGTCTAACTTGATCGTCCCAAGCGGAATTTTTTTTGTCCAGAGAACCCAATAAGGGGCCTGTGATATGGCTCCAACTAACCAAGTTTTAAGTTCAAACTATCGAAGTAAGGGTAGAACATAATGTCTGCCGAGCTACCATTATCCACCAGTACTCTTGAGATGATTACATCCTTCATTCTCATTTTGATCACTAGAGGATCATCGTGAGGATACAAAACGCCTTCCAGATCATTTTTGGAAAAACCAATGACCAGCTTATCTTTGTTAACCTTCCTTGGGCGATCCTCTTCTGCTAGATTTATCCGCTGTACATAGGAACAAGCTTGTGCCTCATTGAGGTAAGATTTTCTCTCAGCGGTATAATCACCCCCTCATGCATCTCCACCTGTAATCATGTTATAATCGAATGAGCCAAAACGAATTGAAAATACCTCACGCTCAGGTTGTCTTGGACTTTTTGGGAGATCGGGGTCATCTTCATGGTCCCTTTTCTTATCGTCTCTTAGTTGGCAAGGAGATTTGGACCTTTTCCGAGCTCTGTTGTTGGTCCTCCCACCATTCTGGCGATCAACGTACTTGTTCAACTTTTCTCGTCTAATGAGTGCCTCTATCTCATTTTGGAGATCTACACATTGCTTGGTCGTATGACAGTGATCCTTATGGAACTCGACTTATTTGGATTTATCTCTTCTTTCGGGAGCTGTCCTCAATTTTTCTGACCAATTCAGTTCCTCGTTGTTCGTGATCTCTTCCAGAACGTGGTTTATATCCACCTTTAAGGGAGTATAATTTGTATACTTCCTCATGTGTTCTAAGGCTTCTTTGCCTTTCAACTGCTTGCTCCCACTGTTATGCTTGTGGTCTTTCCTTTCCGATTTACCTTCAACTTTAGTTTCTGCCTTTGCTTCAGCATTGAAGAGTGCGCTTTTGTTCAAATTAAGAAATTATTTAATTAAACACAGTTTTTCAATTAAATCCTAAAAACATGCACCTACGTGTGTGCTTGTGTCAAACCATAAATATATAAAGCATGTGACACAAAATATCATGAAAATCCTCGCAGGGAAAAACCATTTATTTTCACTATAATTTGTAAAAATGGTTACACGAATTATAATGAAAATAAGTGTGACATACGAAATACCCGTAGGTGTCGGTTCCGATGTCGTCGACTGGAATCTCCCGCAAGAACTCCAGATGGGAAGCAATGAAGAAGAGACCGGCTTCTCCACAAAATACTCCAGATGAGTAAAACTAACCTCTTGAAGGTTTATGAAATGCACACACATAAATGGGAGAGAGTTTTCTTTTATAAAGAGGCATAATAGCCTAAAAAGCAAGTCTATTAAAAGAGGGCTGATTATGTGCCGAAATTTGCTCAACATGTTGGAAAAAGATTTTGACCATCAAGTAGTGGTGACAGAAATTGATATAAAAATCAAGGCGGTGGCGTCGTTCGAACGACATAGTCATGTCGCTCGAACGAAGACACGTGTCGTTCGAACGAGTTAGCACGACATGCATATGTCGCTCGAACGACACAGTAATCTCGTTTGAACGAGCACGCTTACCAAGATGACTGCTTCTACACATAGAAAAATGTCTGCATTCGATAAAAAATAATTCAGACTTTAAAACAAATATTTTCTAAAAAATTTCCAAATATTTATGCAAATATACCAACTCAAATAAATCATTTTACCAGTAATGTGTCGTGAAGTAGTGGGAAACAGTTGAGTTGCACGTCGCATGTAGCATGATGCACGTGTGAAGATAATGGATGCATGGATTCGAAAAAAGGCCTGTGACAACCCTGCTTTTTAGCTACGCCTAATTAAATTAAAGCGGAGCGTCAATATGTTGGCATTAGAAACAGAATTTAAATAAACGTAGTAAAATAAACATGTACACTCTCATACATGTAACCAAATCACATCGTAACAACTATAATAAGTGAAACCAACTCATAACTATTAACTGCAATAATCCATCAGTAATCTCAAACTGAAAATATTAAATGCCAATACATGCGGCCCAACACAAAACGGGAAAGAGTAATACAATAATTCTCTCAAATCCCAAATATAAATAACGTGATATTATTCTCTGATACCACCCTCAGGAAAAGGGAAACAAACGGCATAAATTAAAATAGAATAACTCCACGGCTACAGGAATCCTAAGATTGATATGATCTCATCAAGATCCATAGTCTATTGTCCATCGGAACGAGGACCTATCATATATTATATATAGGAGAGGAGCAAGAAACAAGATAGATGAACGTCAAAGCAAGAAAACAAGATATAAGATTATAAGATGTACTTATAATGAAAGCACCCTAGTCATTACTCATCTCCAGTAATTAAGTTGTTTAATTACCCAACCAAATGCTCCTATGTCGTGACTACCCAACTTAAACTCGAGTAACGTGTAGTCTCATATCGTATCATGATTAATTATTTATTAATCTCATTTCAGTATTTAATGTATCAAAATATTTTCTTCAAGTATAATATCAAATGCATCGATTCGGGATATTACTTTAAGACACAAGCATAATGTCTCACACAACAAGTCATATCGGGTCACTATCGTTACCCGGGGGAACAAGTCGTAACACTAGGCCTACAAACGAATATTTCCCAATATTACGTGGTAAGGGAAATCATACTAAGTCCTAAATCACATGGCGTTCCAAGGTCTTTCTATCCGACCCGCATTACAACCATGTGTCCGATTCCGGTAGTTTATCTCCGACACGGCACTCGAGCGGAACCTAACCGGATCAATCACAAAAATCGCATTCAACATATGCCTACGTAGATCGGAGGACTAGTCTAGTGTATACTCGACAATATACATGTAAAACAATTTCACACTTATGTATATATACAATCGTGTCAAGCCTCTTACTCGAGTTATACAATAGTCATTATTTGCAATATAACATAATTTAACTCATTAATTTACTAATTCAACATCAAACCATTTCAAGGTTATATATCCCTAATAACCATAAGTATGTGATCAAGTTAGGATATTAGGCACAACACCACAATTATCTTACTAACAACATGAAAAACATTAGCACTTTTATTTCAACAACATTCTGCCTAGAATTGTAAAACGCCAGTTTGAGGCTTTTCTGATCCATTTTTGGAAAAACTTAATCTAAAAAGTTGTTCGAAACGTGATTTTCTACAAGTACAAGCAAGCATGCTACCATAGCTTGCATAAAATAGACCCGAAACTAACATATAATATTCGCCCCTGTTTTCGACAACTTTCTGCCAAGAATTGTAAAACGACGATTTGAGGTTTTTCCGATCCGTTTTTGGAAAAACTTAAAACTACAAAGTTGTTCAGAACGGGATTTTCTACAAGAAATCCCGAGTACTCTACCATAGTCTGCTTAAAACAAACCCAAAACTAACATATACAGTTCGGACCTGTTCACGACAACTTTCTGCACAGAACTGTAAAACGCATATTCGAGGATTTTCGATCCATTTTTGAAAAAACTTAAAACTACAAAGTTGTCTAGAATATGACGATTTACTCAATTTCATAGATTTCTCAAATTTAAGAGGTTGTTCTACAACTCAATCCCTATAATGATGTTATTGCATTTGAATCTACATGGAGGATGATCCTAATACATTGCATATCATTTTTAACATCAATTTCATATTAATTTAGGGATCCAAATACATGTTCATGTGAAATTTCATTATAAATACATATTATACACGTATAGGTTAATCACTTACCTTGGATTTTATGGAGAAATTGAATCCTCTTGAAATCCTCTTAGCTTTCTTCTCTTCTTACTCTCTCTCTCTCTACCAAACCCTAGACCCCTTTTGTGAAATGATAAAATGAAGACTTCTTCTCTTCTTTTCTTTTTATACATAGGGTTAGTTTATTTACAAAAATTCCATTGCCCTAAATTTTATCCTCTTGATCCTTTTACGCGTTAATTGGCTTCTAATATTTAAGTCGCACATTCGTATCTCAATGAATTCATTTTAACTTTTCATTTCCAAGCATTTTGAATATATATACTGACATAGTTTCATTTCCAAACATTCCAAATATATATATGTACTGGCATAGTTTTTTTTTTCAATTTCAATTCAATAAAAAATGCAGGGTATTACATTCTCCCCCTCTACGAACGGGATTTCGTCCTTGAAATCCAAATTAAAACAAATCAATTCAAGTCAAGTAAGGTAGTTTCGCACGTACCTTCCATAAAGAGATATGGGTGACTAATTCCCAAGTCATCCTCTCTCTCCCAAGTGGCCTCAAACTTATCATGATTACTCCACATAACACGAACAAGAGGAATGCCTTTTGACCTCAACTGCTGCTCACGATGATCTAGGATCCTAACCGGCCTCTCCTCATAGCTCCCATCGGGATGCAGCTCAACCCCGTCTAAATCTATGTGTAGGTGTGAGTCATCGGGACGTAGGAACTTCCTCAACATGGATACATGAAAAATATCGTGTACCCGCTAGAGCTGGTCTGGTAGGGCTAAACGGTAGGCAACGGACCCCACCCTGTCCAACACTGTAAACGGACCCACGTATCACGGTGAAAGCTTTCCCTTGGAACCAAAGAGAATAACGCCTCTCATGGGTGAGACCCTCAACAGTACTTGGTCCCCAACGACGAACTCTAACTTCCTCCGCCTTATGTCTGCATAAGTCTTCTGACGATCTTGCGCGGTCTTCATCCGTGCACGAATCAAGTCTACCTTCTCTGAGGTCTCCCTAACAATATCCGGACCCAGCATCCGGTGCTCTCCGAACTCCAACCAACATGTAGGGGATCGACAAGGCCTGTCGTATAAAGCCTCGCATGGTGCCATGTCAATAGTCTGCTGATAACTATTACTGTATGCGAAATCCACCAGTGGAAAATGTCTATCCCAACCACCTTTGAAGTCCAGCACACAAATTCGTAACATGTCCTCTAAAATTTGATTTACCCGCTCCATCTGAACATCAAACTAAGGTTGGAATGCAGTACCCAAACTCAACTGAACTCCTATCTCCTCCTGGGGATCGCCCCAAAAGTACGAGATGAAGACACTGCCACGGTCAGACACGATATCACGCGGTACCCCATGAACTTCACAATCTCGTTAATAAACACCGTGGTGTACTGTGGTACCATATAATCCGTCCTCACTGGAAGGAAATGAGACACCTTTATCAGTTTGTCGACGATGACCCAAATCAAATCATGATGGCACAACAATCTTGGCAACCCAATAATGAAATCCATGGAGATACTTTCCCATTTCTAACTGTACAATCGAACTCTCACCATGAAGCCTAACATAACTGGACTACTAAGCTGATCCAGGAATCAATACCCCCAAGTCCCGACTCGCTAAGTTTCGTGCGTGGAGTGTATCGCAAGAAAAATCCAAACAAGGACCCCCTCCGATACACTACTGTCAGCTTGTCGAGATAAGAAATTTGTCTACTCAAGAGCCCTAATGATACAAGAATCATCTAATTCCAAAAATAAATTATCTCTAGACTCAACGGTTCATCACACAACAAATAATCCAACTTCGCCTATTCAATACAGATGTCACTATTTATCAATCATGCCTCGATACTCAACTCATAATTGCCTAACAATGTTGCCCTAGCTACACTATGAGTCGCGATCCCAGACATCAGATACCACATCAAATAAATGGAACTGAAAGCTCAAAAGCCAACTCTACTCTGAGTTGTCAATAACACTTGCCGTGCATTTAATTTGATGGTGAGTCAGCCGATATGGAAACATATATGATCCACTAATGTTGCACATGTGCATAAACATACAACTTCTATGAACTTACGAATATTGTTCCATCTTTCCAAGTCTGGAGTTAGGTAAATAATATCACCAAGGTTCATACTCTCTCGAACAAGACAACACCGACAAAGTTGCATTCTGGGCGGTCAACGATCCCTCACCTAAAGGTTTCGAACTAACCCAAGAAGCAATATGCCCCCTTGTACACCCCCATTTCTCGCGATTTGGTCGCTCTAACCCAAAGCGACAGACCCTCGCTAGATTCGACTTACCGTTTTTTTGTTAAAAACACGTATAGGAATTCAACCTCTCCGACGGTATTTTCCTTGAACTGTGAGTATATTAGAATTTTCTCACCGAACATGAAATGAACTTGGTTCTTCAAACCACGAATAAGGCTTGTACATTTGCCAAGTAATGATGTAAGAACAAAAATTCCCACTTATCATACCAAATCAGAATATCGAATTTGGTACACTCACCATCCGGATACTCATCTTCCGGCACACCAACGCTACCTGATCTTTATGAAGAACGGTGTGCTATCCAACACGTCAAAGGTCGTAAATATAAGGTAGCGGGTACCTTCACGTACCGTGACCCCAATTAACACTCAGTACTCCACACAAAACTGAAGTAAAAATTAAATATCTTACGAACCCATTTGCAGGTGTTTGCCCAAGAGTACACACCCTCCTTACAAAACTTCTCAACAACGGTCGAAACACTCTCTTGTTGTCCCCCTACAGTGGAGGTTATGACAACCATTTCAATGGTTGGGTCCAAAATTTGAAACCCCAAAATGTCTTAATCCTTGCCATTAATAACGGCACTCACTTGGCAACACTATCATCAATCACATAAAAACTGACTGAGCTACACGCGACTCTACAAATATCAAAAGACCATCATGGTGTGACTATTCACTAGTATAGACGTCACCATAATCGAACATCTTACACTTGGTTTCGGAATGCGTCTTTAATCACACACGATCTAAGTAAACAACATGTCACTAACTACTCACTCGTTCTCTAATTCACATTAATACATAACGAGGGCCACAACATAGCCACATTACCATATCTGATGGATTCAAATCAAGCACCACTATCACGGTGCAACAAATTAGTACCCCCAATCACCGAGTGATAACATAAAACCAAAATCATGGATATATCACCAACTCAACTGATCACACTCGCATAAAATGAAACGCCTATTGAACACTCCCTCGTGATGTTCTCACTCGATAACTAGTCCCTCGAGATTCGCTACGCACCGTAGGGTTCACAACCGGTAACTCCAACTCAATTCCATCCCTTAGCACACCCATAGTCACGTCCCGCTCTCGACATCTTTTAACAAAAATACTGGTGCTACAAAGCAATATAACCACATCTTATCGAACACCCATTCTAATATAGGGCTTTATGAAGAACACTAAACTCCAATCATTACAAAATATGGAAAGAAAACTCCCTCGAAAATTCTGGAATTCTCCAATGTCAATCCTCGTATGACCTGGCAATACAGACTTCCTCATCCCTAGTGTCCATGGCCATGATATCGCAACATTACTGATACATTCTCACGAACTTATTCGGGATAGCTCATCCAAACATTCCACTCTGAACAAGTGAGTACCCAACCCACTAATATATCTTGTACATGATCGAACACACACCTAATCGGCCTTAAGTTCATTCCATTACGGATTTTATCCCATCACAACACTATGACACCACTATGCCACCCCAATACGACATCTATCGCTTGTGTGGACAACGTGTAGGTTTACACGGCTACCAAACTTCCCTGATACCAACACAATATTTCAAGGATAATCACTTATCCATTCTAGATTCAGACTCATGAATCTCTCATTGAACATCATCGAACGGATGAATCTAGTTCGTGCTTTTCACAAGTATGATAACACTCTTGCGTACACCAAAATTGGACCCCCTAGGTCATCCTTTGACGGGGTGGGACATACACCGATTTGGAGTAGTCCTCTCTCAGATCACAACCCTTCTTTTACATGTTCATGAGTAATAATATACTCTTATTATCACAAGACTTACTTCGTTAACCATTCACTGATTAATACGTCATCGAATGCCTCAATAGTCTGTCCATCACGGTGGAGCGCGATAATTTCTTCTCAGGAAAATTTCACAACAACAACTGGACCACATCATTTTGAGGTATGCCATATCTAAAGCTCCACCCTTCCACATTGGAAACAACTTCAGACAACTACACACGCAAGTGGTACCAACAACTCAGTGGTACTACATGGTGGGCTATAACTTATACCAACTTGTTTACAGCCATAAGAGCGACGGTATTCAAAGTTGATAATGCACAATAAATATACGAGTGTTTCCTCCCCCTAAAGCACCAAAAGTCAACTCAATCATTGAGTTCAACATCGTTTCTCTCGCCTACTGGTGGGCGATGAAACTACGATAGTTGCACGTGAATTGCGATCTCTTAAAATTCTTGGACCCTTTGCCTTTCCAAAGTCCACGTCTCATCAAATCACCATCTTAAAAGATAGTAAGTGAACACGTATCCTAAAAAACATTATTCAAGTGGAGCACTAATCATAATTACAACAAGTACTCACACACGGACCTCACGTGTACTATCCTGTGGTCGATCGGAGATTCACATCATGTGTGGGACGTTCACGAATGAAATCAAAATAAGGAACCCTCCCTATACACAAGGCTAGATCCGAATCGCCCGTTGTAATCATAGCGTGAAGATCTTCCAAGTCATTGAATACAATACCTAATCGTAAGGCTCTACGTATCAAGGAAACGATGCGCGAAAAATGTAACAGATGCCCTCAGATCCCTAAAGGCTCTAAAACCGTGCTCTGATACCAACTGTGACAACCCTGCTTTTTATATCTAATTCGGTTAGCTACGCCCAATTAAATTAAAGTAGAGCGTCAATATGTTGGCATTAGAAACAAAATTTAAATAAACACAGTAAAGTAAACAAGTACACTCTCATACGTGTAACCAAATCACATCATAACAATTATATCAAGTGAAACCAACTCATAATTATTAACTGTAATAATCCATCAGTATTCTCAAATTGAAAATATAAAATGCCAATACATGCGGCCCAACACAAAACGAAAAAGTGTAATACAACAATTCTCTCAAATCCCAAGTATAAATAACGTGATATTATACTCTGATACCAACTGTGACAACCCTGCTTTTTATTTAAATTATGTTTCTAATGCCAACATATTGACGCTTCGCTTTAATTTAATTGGGCGTAGCTAGCCGAATTAGATATAAAAAGCAGGGTTGTCACAAGGTCGTCGTGTATGATCGTGATGACGTGCCGAATGTAGCGGTATCAGACATACAAACTGTGATCTAGGAAAAATAGAAAATTCCTAGATTCTCCCCGGACATTTATAAAATTATGTCCTTACAAGCATTCTTTTTCAGAGCCATAGCTTCTTCGGCATTCATAATTTTGGTTATTTTGGCCATCATTTTAGGCATGGATTTGGGGGGGATCCTTGGCCAGGGTGTAGTATAGCTTGTCTGGTAAAAGACCACTCATGAGAGCCGTGATGGATGTCTTCTCTTCATAGTCAATGACTTTTAGTTTCTCGTTGTTAAAACGAGTGATATAGTCCCTGGTGCTTTCTCCTACCTTCTGTCTAACGCTCAACAGATGTGTTACCCTTTTGACCGGCTTTGCACCAAAATAAAAATTTCCTATAAAAAGCTCTGCCAATTGATGGAAGGTTGCAATCTTTCCCTGAGGAAGGCTATTATATCATATCTGAGCAGATCCAGTAATGGTTCATAAGAATGATCTGCAACTCATTTCGTCTGGGACTGCATAGATATCTGTTGCAGCTTGATATTACTCTATGTGGAGAACAGGATCGATTTTCCCGTCATACTTAGGTGTGACCACAGGAGCCTTGAACTTTGATGGCATGGGGAAATCCACAATTGCTTGTACAAATGGAGATCCTTTGATAAAGGTTCTTTGGAGAGGGTTTTTAGCCATAACCATTTCTCCTAATCTGTCTTTTAGTCTCTGAATAGACCCCTTCCAAGCATCATTGCCAGCCTATGATCTGTTTATATTTGCACGAGCAACAAATCGCGTTGAATTCCCCTCTTGGGATCTTTCTGTACGAGCTACATGCCTAGGATTGGGATGTGATTGGGATGAGCCTTCCCTTAAATCATTTGGTCGTTGAGAATTTCTTGACACAATTCGAGGAGGATTTCTATTCCTCTTAGGGCCCAAACGATTGAACAGAGAGACTCTGCTTAACCTTTCCAGAGCGCTTGTTCGTTCTAGAATTAGAGTAATATCTTCCTGAGAATCCAAAATTCTTATTGGTGAAGTTAAGCCAGGGTGATGGGACGGATCACTTGAATTCTCAGCATGACGGAATTCAGTGTGTCTAGATCGTGAGGACGGCGGACGCATACTTTTACGAACGCTTCGTTGTCCTGATTGGGTAGATCATCCGTTTTGGACTGTTTAAATGAACTGTCGCATGGTTTTCTGCATAGCTGTTTGCCCCTTGGCTAGATTTACCAAGATCCCAGTGATAAACCATGCGACAGTTCATTTAAACAGTCCAGTGATATCATGTGTATTTAGAGGAGCAGAAGGGTTTGGAGGATTCCCGTCGTTATTCCTGTTGCTAGATTCTAGGATATCAGCCATTTATGATAAGTTTTATAGTGAAAAATGCTACGTATAGTCGTTCCCACAGACGACGCCAATCTGTTGATGTAAAAAACTAGATTTGATCTAATTAATTAATCACAGATAAATATGAATATAGAAATAGGACAAAGGATTTTTAAATTGGTTCAACCTTAATGAAATGGCCTACGTTCCCTTTTTTGTATTGCTGGATGTTTTTTCTTAATCTCAATTAGCTTTGCTTATGATAGCTTACCCTGCCGTGAGGGTATTACAATGTATTTATAGCCCTTGGGCTGCCCATATGAATAAACAATACGCCGTTATTAAATAGGCATATACATCGGTACATAATAAGAATATTCATTGAATCTGTCTTGGTCGTTTAGTCTTTCTAGCTAGTTGCTCGGTATGCTGAGTAGCTCGGTATTCTGAGTAGCTCAGCGCGTTAAGTTGCTCAGTACATATATTTATGCCATGCTGGAGGACACATGTCTTAACATAACTGGTCCACGTCAGCTGACTAATTTTTGTATCAACAGTCACTTTTTTTTAAGCCTTCAATGATTTCACGATGATTCAAAAACAACAAAGCCAGTCATGGTCTATTTTCATCTATAATTCTGTTTGTTTCAATGTAAAATACTTCTAAAATCATACCATTTGTACTTAAAAAATTATTGTAACTCACCCTATTTTTGGTTTCAAGTTATTGTTATATCAGAAGGTTGCAATCTTATGCCCAAACAAAAAATTATTAAACTTACATTGGGTAGATATCACGTCATTAAAACATAAGTGATACATATCAAAATATAGTATACAAGTTCAGGTAGTTTCAAATTATAAATAAATCATTTAGTGAGGATATTAGAGTAATTTAAAAACATACGGATAAGCTTTACCTTTCCTAACTCACATTTATATAAATATATTATGTTAGTGTTTGCTTACATTCTAAGGAAAAATTACACTTGACATCTCCTATCAATTCGTGTTTTCGATTGCCCCTTAAACTAAAACAAAAACTCTGACCAATTAATAAATCTCCTCTCCTATTAGCCCAAAACAAATCAAAGCCCGGTTCACCCAGAAAGCTACAAAGACTAGTATGTCCTTGAATAAATAAAAATATAACCCAACTCTCTCTCTCTCTCTCTCTTTCTCCCCGTGTGCACGCGCGTATGTGTGTTTATGATGTGTCACGTGTGTGCACATAAAGGATTTTTTTTAATTTTATCTTGTGCAACTATCATTACTTTTTATTACATTTTTAATAGAGTTATAGTAGAGTTGTACTAGCAAACCTTACTCAACTACTAAGGTTCTAGATTTGTTTACCCTAAATTCAAATATAGTTTTGTCATGCCATATTTCTATGCAAACATATAACATGCGCATTTAGGCCCTATATAGATGTGGGTATCACTGTTCAATTTTGGAACATAGGGAGGTGTTCACATTACCTTGATTAAAGCCAAATCCTTAGCTTGGTTTGCATCGAATTCAAATGGAGGAGATTTGGAGGAAAAATAAGCTCGTGGGGACCTCGGTTCCACTCTGTATTTCTTGCAGTATGGTATCCAATACTTAGAGAAGATAGAAGCCTCCAACAAAGCGTAGAAGGTAATATCGGAGCCGCCGTCGTCGGAGAGATAAATGGCGAGTTTTTCCTGTGGGTAATCATAAGCCATTACTGATAAAACGGTGTTGATCACCATTATAGGTGGCTCTATCGTAAGGTCAGCTGTGCACACAAATATGTCTATTCGCGGCAACTCATTTTCGTACCTATTGAATAAAAGTGTCACAAAAACCGTAAATAGTACATAAGGTGATATACAATTTAACAAACGGAGACGAAATGGTAAATGACACTATATTCTATGAGGTCGATTTTATATTTTTATGGAATCTAATTTAGACTCAACAAGATGACACTATTTAGTATATTTTAAGAATACCCGTTTATCTTGAAAACATGTCCCAACCACCCCCATACTAAAACTGGTTGAAGCACCTAAATTTGCATTTTGTAAGTTTTATTTTCTTCCATTCCCTTAAAGAAAATCTTTTCAATATAAATTTACTAATTTAGTAAAAGCAAACACATTATTGCTTCTTCTTTTTTTATAATTTTTTTTTCAGAATCGCAATCAACCCCAAAAAATGAATGTTTAGTGTACTCAAAAGTTTTCCCCAAGATTGAGGCATCTACACTCTTATTCATATTCATACTATTGTAGCTAAAATATTATTAACAACACCCCGAATAAAAATAAGAAAACTCAAGTCTCAATATGTCAAGGAATTATGCCCATAGTAAACTCTTTACTTGTTTTCTTTCATCGAAGTTTATTGTTGTACTAATAAATATGCATCTATTCATTACACACACAAAAAAAAAAATTGAGGAAAAAAATAGAGAGAGAACCTCTGTGAGAGCCTGTGTTTGAAGGTGTAACGATATGTGGGGTTCCATCGAGCAGATTGAGTGATGAGCCAATAAAGACCAAACCATAATTCAGATGCAAACATACCCATCCAACCCAATCTTGAACTTGGTGTTATGTGAGTCCCTCTATAAACCCAAATCAGTACTATACTAATAAACATGGAAAAAGCAAACACCTTGTATATCATCATTTTCTTAACACTCCCTCTCCTAGTCTCAAACAAACTCCCATCACTTCCCATTTCTCTCTCTCTCTCTCTCTCTCTCTCTCTCTCTCTCTCTCTCACATATATGTTACTCCCAGTGGACAGAGCAATATAGCTGGAGGAGTGTATTCATTAAGATTTATCTTCTTGGACAAAAAAGCAAAAGAAAAAAAAATATAGTTAACAGATATAAAGCTCCACTTAGGTTGTAGCTAACCAATCAACAAAAGCATGCATCCCTTCCTAAGTATTACCCAAATATATGATTACATGAATTCCCATCATGTAATATATTGAGCGAACTAAAAATGTGTGGTTCAAGGCAAGTCTTAAATGTGTGGCTGAGCAATCCCAAACTCCCATATATAATTTTATAAAAGACCAAAAAGGACCACTCTATAAGTGTACAAGACAAAGTTTATATAAATGAGGAGATATATGTTATTAAGAACGAATTTGTTCTTTTTCTTCTTCTTCACCTGTTTGAAATATATTGAGCGAACTAAAAATGAGAAAGAGCTCTGAAAATTTAAAATTCGCATAGTTATCCTGATTTTGAACACAATTCGCCGGATGGCGAGTCTAGAGCAAGAGTGGCAGCCGTTTAAGGCCAACTCGGTGAATAAGGGTATGGCATTTATAAAGATCACATTTATGGTTGCTGACTTGAATGAAATGGCACTTGATAGACATTATTATGAATTCGTTTCGTTTATCGGATAAAAAATGTTTAAAACTAGCACGAACCGAATTTAGTTTTTACACCGGAGATTGAATTTTAAATTAATATCCAGTAATAGAAATGGAATTTAATAAGTGCAATCGACATTTTTTATTTTAACTTGTGTAAAGTTGGAAAAACATATCATTAAAATAAACATAAAATGAAAGTGTAAGTGAATTAAATTATATTATATATTATATAGTTCCCTTCAAATACATACATAAAATGAGAGGTCCTAGCTTGTAGACATTAAAAAAAATATATATAACAAAAATTATTATTATTTTTTTTTTATATTTACAGGATATCTAAACATGGAATATTGCATGAAACTAATCGACCAAAAATAAGTTTTTTACTATTTAAAAAAATTGATCAATCATATGTCAATTTTAAAGAAGATTAAAAATAACATATATTATATTATTTTTTAAAAATAATAAAAGAAAAAACTTATTTTTGACTAATTTATTCTGGAATATCCAATGAATGTCGAATACAATGTAAGAAAAAAAAATCTATTACAACATATATTTTTATCAAAAAAAAAAATTACTTGGGTATCTAAAACCTTATTTTAGAACCTCAATTTAATATATATTATACACATATGTGGATTTTTAATCTTTGTTAACCTAAACAAACTATCAAATATTGTTGTAGAGTACAAAAAAAAAATATTATTTTCTAAATCAAATAAAATTCGAAGACATCCACCGAGACCACATATGTGGTATTATGAATTTCATTTGTGCATCGTAGATATCTACCGAGACCACATAGATATATTATCCCTACAAATTATGTTGAAATAAGGCATAAACTCCCATAGTTTTGACAAATTGGTATATATATTTTTATGAAGAAGACTGCAATAACACTAACATCTTAGTTGTATTACTTCTTAAATATCATAAATAGATAAAACAAAATTTAGAGTTTTTGAGATTATAGTGAGCATGTATAATACAAAAAGGTGTAAACCAAATATTATCTGAGCGCATCTGGCTTGAAAGGGTGGCTGTAAGCCTTTTTTTTTGCACAAAGCCTATTTCATTACAACCAAATCATGTTCAGTTGTATGAGTGCTAAACTTGACACAGTGAAATGGAAGCAAATAAGGCAAACTTGCTCTGATTCTCATAGTAAAATAATAAATACTACTACTCATTGTGGTCGTTATCTGGGTTCTCCTCTTCAGGATCTTCCTCCTCTTCTTTTTTTTCTTTCTCTTCCTCGTCTTTTTCAGGAGGATCATATGGCAGTAGTAACGTTGTTATCATTGGGCTGAAATGGGGAAAGATGCCTTGTCTTCTCCCTGACTTCGTCCTTTCCAAGCCCTGTTAATATGCGTATTTCAAAAAGAGAGAGGAAGAGAAATGGGTAACTGAAGTGATTTCATTATTGCTGCCCCGTGTCTTTAAAGCACAAGAAACCCTTGATATATCAAACGTTGGAAATTGAAGAATGAACCATTTTGATATAACTTATATTTATGTCAATGTCACGTGTCAACCTCACATCATTTGGGTATTAGATACTATAGATTTGATTGATTTTTTTTATCGCATTATGTTTTATTTTATTTTAAGAGTCTATATATTTAGATAAATATACTCCTCACATGAGAGACACTTCCGTGCGCACTAAGTTTGAACATTATTTTTTTTAAATAGTAAAAAAAAATTGAGCTGATTTTTTATGTGATATTTAAACATTTTAAGAGACTCATACAAAAAAAATCAGTTCAATTTTTTTTTTGCTATTTTAAAAAAATGGGTCAAACTTTTGCTGCTTTTAAGCACTTTAAAAGCTGTGAAAGTTTAACCAATTTTTTAAAAATAGTAAAAAAAAGTATTTTTGCACTGAATTTTTGTATATGGCTCAGTTGAAATGTTTAAATATCATATAATTTTTTTCTTCTAATATTTTCAAAAAATTGATGTGCGCCAGCATGTGGGCAAACTTAGTATGCACATGAGCATGTCTCCTCTTCACATATATCTATTTTAAACTCACTTCCTCTCTCTTTAAAAATAATAGAGAATTAAGGTAAATGTCATGTTCCTTCCTATACTTGGATTTATAAGACAGTAATTTTGAGGTTTATGAATCTAGTCTCTGTGGTACAATAACATTTATTTGTATGGTCCTTTTAGAGTTAAGAGTAAACAAAATACGTTATTTTATTCGTTTTAGTTCAAGAGGTATTTATATTTATACCCTTAGCCATAATCATTTAGAACTCATTCTAAATATAAACACATAACCCCACCTCCACTCCGTCCCACCCCATCCATCGAAATCCTCGTCGAAACACTAAAATTTTCACCGGAGACCATCGAAATTCTCGTCGGATTATTTCTCTCTCCTAATTTCTCTCTCTTCGTCTATTTCTTTCATTTTTATGGTCCGCGGCAGCGGTACCATTGCCAGTGCTGGAGAAGGTTTTGCCGAAAAAAATATAGTTTTCGTCGAAAAAATAGAGGTTTTAGTAAAATAGTAAATTTATCGGTTTTAAATATATAAATTTTGTGAATCTTGGATTTGTATATTTGAATTTATGGACTTTTAAAAGTTTGATGAGTTTTTTTTGTATGAGTTGTCAAATGGCATATTGGTAATTTTTCATGATCTTTTTAGTACAAGGACTAAATTTATAAAATAATGCGGTGTGTCATATTTTTATATACTTTGAGTTAGATTTAACCTTTTTTCAAAACCCCCTAAAAATAAACACATAACTACACTCTCTCTTTAGCAGCCCACCCCCATCGCACCTCACTAGAGACTCAGTGGAACAATCCATCGGAGGAGCTCGTTGGAGTATTTCTATCTTTCTCTGCCTCCCTCTCTCCTCATTTTTCTCTTTCTCTTCATCTATTTCTTTTCTTTTTCTGATATGTGCCAGCAACATCATCGCCAAAGATGGAGAAGAAGGTTTTTACCCGAAAAATGGAGCTTTCCTCGAAAAAAATAAAGGTTTTACTGAAATAGTAAATTTATATGTTTCGATTTTTGTCAGAAATATCAAATGTGGGACTTGTTTGATAATCTTGACTTGTAGATTCCAAATATATAAATGTTGTGAATTTTGGATTTGTAGATTCAAAGTTATGGACTTTTTGACATTAAATGGATTTTTTAGGGAAAAACAAGGTAATTAGGTGTCAAAAATATTTTGTGGACATGTTAGTCATTTTAATGCGTTAAGTTGCCAAAATGTGACATTTGATGCCATTGACCCTGTCAAAGGATCCCTTGTATTATTGACCAAGTTAATAGGACTTGTTATGTGCTACCCCCACTTAATAAGGCTAAAACTCAAACTTAGTCATTTCTACTTCAAGCCTAAAGCAAGATTTTATGTCTATTTCAAGCCTAAAGCTAGATTCTATTATTGCAGTTTTTGGTACTATATTAATTTGGCATATAAGTTGTTTTACCATAAATACGGGACATCGATTAAACAAATAGTATTGTGACATATGTTGTCAGAAGGTGCTCGACTTATTCAATGAACTTGGTCGACGGTACCAATCTGACCGGCTCAGTGATAATACTTCTCGGCTACACAGTTACCTACAGTCATTTAAAACCATCCGTTGGTTCAATCAAAGCACACATGAATCATGTGAGGGAATGTGGACAATCCCACTCACACCATTACACACGAAGAGTATTGTACACGATTGCCCACCTTTTTGTAGGTTATAACAAACTTATGATTACTCATTACATGACATGTAAAAGGTGTATCTACCTGACCTAGAAAGGCACACCATTTGTCCCACTACTCTCTCTCTCTCTCCCCCCTCTAATAACGACCTATAAAGGGAGCTCAATCTCACTGAATAAGGGATAAAAAAATATTCTACCTAACGGTTGTACGCTAAACCCTAAATAGAACCTTGAGAGCTTGTAATCCATCATTTCATTGCTATTGCCCATTGAAATACACTCATGAATGTAGGTACTGCATTGGGCTGAACCACGTTAATCCCTGTTTTTCTTCTTTATCTCTCACCCCTCTCTGTTCATCCCAAATTGGCATGTTGGTAGTGATAACTTTCTTATCTATTATTGCTTATTATTAGTATATTATAGCTAAGTCCAGAAATTCATATAATAGTTTTAGATGATAACATATTGGCGCCAACTGCACTACACCAAAAAAAGGAGATTTGAAACTGCTAATAGGAGTTACAAATGACCTTTATAACTGCTATTTGCGGTCACGATTTGGGGGTCACAAAACAATAATTATCATCCCTAATGACAGTCACAAATTTTTATAACCCCTATGGGTGTTATGACTGATGACCCCAATTTGTAAGTGCTTCCACCAGTTACGAATCTAATATTTATAACCGCTGTGAATAGTTACAAATCTAATATTTGTAACTGCTGTCAGCAGTTACGAATCTAATATTTATAATCGCTGTCAGCAGTTACAAAAATAATGTAGTGACAAGTTTAATATTTGTGCCTGCTATTAGCAGTTATGAATATAATATTTGTGAGTGCTATTATAAGTTACAAAAGTTGTATTTGTTAAATGCGGTTAGAGCTATTACGAAAATCTTTATATTTTCACAAAATGATAAAATGATAAGAGTAGAATAAATATCATGAACATGTAATAAGTCTAAAAGATTCAACAACATTTCATTTATAATTCCGAGATTACAAATATTCAGTACACATAAAACTTGTTTAAACTTAATTTAACATCAAACAAACCCTTCTTGGGCGCCAAGTACAAAATGAACATAGAATAAAAAAATAAACTAAAAAAAATAATGATACAACACTTCGATGACATGAAATGCCATGAATATGTAGCAAATCATTCTAAACCTAGACCATGGGTCACCACGCGGTGAATAGGCTTCGTGAACTCTAGGTAAATCAATCGTGGGGGGTATTGGTGCAGTGACATCCTCTCTCGTATACTCGGAGTATGCCTGCTGAGCAAGTTCGATGGACTCAAATTTTTTGAATACTGCGCCTCGATATCCATTGATTTGTGCTTGTGTTGCTTGCCACGAAGTGTAAACGCCTGGATTTAAGCCTTTGAATACCACGTATGCCGAGTATACCATGTGTATGCTTGCAAACAATAAAATGTAACTATGTTAGTTAAGCTAGTAGTAATCGTAGTAAATGGTAAATAATATAGCAACGACGTTTGTAGATTAAAGAACAACTATACTATATGGTGGTGTGTTAATAGGCATTAATATGTCTTGAATATTCTTTAAGTCTATGAATATGGATTTGTCGCTTAATTTTTTGAATAATGATGTATATAAGTTTTCGATAAAGTACTTATTGTGTGTATTGTTTTGGAAATATGGAAGAGCACATATAAATCTATGTATGAAGGCATAAAGATGAATGTGAATGTTATTTTTCAGCATATTATCAAGTCTGTTAAAGACATCAGTTGCCAAAAATTACTTCCAAGTTAGTGGTGATGAAGACCTTCAGATTTTTCATTCTTCGATCGAAATCTACCTACCTTGGGCACAGAGCTGCGAAAACAGACAAAACAAGTCCAGATCCAACAACTTTCACACTGAACAACTCTCGCGCTAACACTGAACAACTCTCAGCTACTTCACCTTCGGATAAAGCTCCCGCGTTAACAGCTTTCTCAATAGCAGGTTCAACCTCTTCAGTTTTAATGCGAAAAATAAGTCCAGATCCAATAGCCTTCACACAGAACAGACAGGAACCGACCTTCATTAAAAGGAACCCAATATAAACGTACCATCAGTTTCAGTAATAATCTTATCAGTGTTCTTTTATCATATTAATCCTTTTATAAGTACTAAAGCCAGACTTTGAAGGGCAGTCCTTGTATTTGTTTTGAAAAAAGGTAGCTTAAAGACTATTTTGAGTTTTAAGATTCCCCCACAGCTTCATACTAAAGGATTTACGTAAATCTGGAAGAGATTTAAGACCTATAACTCCTTCTTTAACTTGGAAACATAGTTTTTCCCATTTCAACTAGTGATGTCTTAAGCCAAAATCAGGAGAAGAACCTAATAAGAAGTTACTGAACACCCTTTGAATCTAGTTAAGAGTTTTACATGAAGGTTTTGAGGTAGCAATAACATGGATATGATTTGAGGCTAGAACAGAAAGAATTAAAGTTCTTCTGCCTGTAAATGAGAGAAATTTTGATTGCCAGCCTACTACCTTATGCTTGATTTTTAGAACAAGGTCTTCGAAGTAGGTATGCTTGCTTCTGCAATAAAAATGGGACATCCTAGGTATTTTAAAGGGATCTTTTTATATTTGAGATTAGGAGCTTCAAAGATTATTTTAATTCTTCTTCTAACCAAAGATTTATGGACTGTAAAGTTGATCTTCTCAAAATTAATGACTTGGCCAGATGCTTTTTCAAATTTCCTTAACAAGCATAAGAGGTTTCTCACACTTTTAAATTCCTCCGTTACAGAATATTATAATAATCATCTGCAAAATTTGATTGTTAATCAGAGGGTTGCGTTGAGGATTGGAGAAAGGATTGAGTAAGCCATTAAGAATGACGTTATGAATGCTTCTATTGAAAACTTCAGCATCCAAAAAAAAGTCCAGGGGATAAAGGGTCCCCTTGATACCATCGATAATTATGGAAAACCAATTATTGGGTAAACATCTCCATATTCTATCAATCCAAAGTTCAGAGAAACCAAATTTCCTTAAAGTTTTTAGGAGGAATACGCAAGCCACCCTATCATAAGCCATTGACATATCTAATTTGATAACAATACTAGAGCCGTGGAATTTCCTCCCAATTAATTTCATCATCTCTTGACTTAGCAGAATATTATCAGTGATGACCCTGCCTTTAATAAAGATAGTTTGAGACTTGTCAATAATGAGAGGGAGAATAGAAGACAACCTAATTGCAAGAATTTTGGTGATAATTTGAAGAAAAAATTGCAAAGGCTTATAGGTCTAAAGTCAGAGCATTTGGCAGAACACTTGTTTTTTGGAATCAAAATGATATTAGTGATACTCCAACTTTAGGCAATTCTCCACCTGAAAATAAGAATACAACGGCATTTAAGATATCAACCTTGGATATATCCCAAAATTTTTGGAAGAAAATTCCATGAAAACCATCAGGGCCAACATTACTTTCAGCATTAAGACTGTGAAAACCATCAATTGCATCCTCTTAGCCTTCACAGAGGCATGGTAGAATTTAGTGTTAGAGTCCCATATTTAAGCCATCTCCCTTTTATTTTATGTTGCCAGAAGGTTTCCTCATTTTCTAAGGGAGTTAGTTAAGCCTTAGATTGAGACAATTTATCTTTATTCTCTAATGCGGGGTTATTTTCGTAGTTGATCTCACAAGCCAAGACATCATCTTCAATCTTATAAATCTGATCACAGATATTCTTATAAGAATCTTTATTCCATCTTACAAGAAAATTTTTCAGTCTATGAAGTTTTGAAGAGATGACTCTAAATGGATTTCCATCCACAGGCTAAATCCAAGAAGTAATAATGGCATCTTTAATATTAGGATGAGAACACCACATATTCTTAAACTTAAATGGTTTGGGAAAGGATTCCATCTGAGATTTACTAGAGAAAATGAGGGGATAATGGTTAGAGCAGGTCTTGTTGAGAAGCCTAAAGGTGAGTCTCTTTTGTCTAGAACATTTAACATAGACCACTAAGATGAAAATCTCTATTGGAAAATGGTCATGATGAGTTTTCAACAAAAAATCTTAATCATCATCATTAACTAACTCACATCTAACTCCAAATCTCCTTAATTAGCACATATAATAACAAATAAAATCCGAATAGAATCCAAACAGTTCCATAATCAAAATATAATTCGAACAGTTACATAATCCAATAGTTTGCCTAACAGTTGCAAAAAAAATATGAATAAATAACATCTTGAGTTTCATCAACGATCACTTAGGGAAAAGACATAGCAATGACCAAACCACCCAAGATTTCTCGACATCCTTAATATTGTTCGCCCCATGACTTTGTCGCTACAATGGATGATTCTCTTCTCCTGGCTCAACACTACTAGCATAAACCTTACGTTCAAATATTAACAGCTGATGGCCATGCACCACTGTTCCAGTAGTAACTGAAATAATAACTTGTCCACTTGCAATCTGCCTTTGACTTGAAAAATCTAATAAATCGACATATGGAACATGTGGAGGATCAGCAGAATCTCTAAAGTCTGGCTCAGTTGACGTAGGGATAGGCGTGTAATTTTGAGAACTTGGATGCGGGACATGAGTATAATATTGAGAGATTGGATGTGGGACGGGATTGTAATCGTGGGGACTTGGATGCGGTGATAATAGGCCGGTTTGATTTGGTAATTTGAGACCATTATTCTCAAAAGCGCTTAAAATCATGATAACGTACGATTTGAGAAAAGCTATATTCGCATTCAATTGTGACTGTGAGGATAATGCTCCATTCAACTATGATACTATAAGAGCAATGGACTCAAGTTTACTTTTAGACACGGGTCCAACGCCACGAGTCTCCCCCTAGTGTCCTTTCCTTTAAAGGCAGTCAAAGAATCAATATCCAAACTGGCTTGGCTTGAAAAACCTTGGCTACTTCTTAGCTCACTCAATTTTTGCTGCAAAATTATTAATGAATCGATTAAAATGATTGAACGACTAAACTTGAAGAATTTATTTATGTGACACCCCGCCTAATTAAATACCGGGCGATCACTCCTTTATTAAATAAAAATCAAGGTGAACAGTTGGTTTATTCTTAGCATCACTGTCAAAAATACTTTTCCAATTTAAACACCCTAAATAATTAAGCTAAGTGTCAAAACCATTTTAGACTTTACTTTCCAAATTTTATTTTATATAAACCAACATTTAAAATTTTGCATAATTCACAATTTAATAGTCACACCACAACTATCCTGGAACATACAATGCAAATAATCAAACATTCAACTAATTGAATCCAACATTTAAAACTTTAAATGAAAACATCCTGGCAATAATAAATCCCAAAGTGCAAGTACTGGAAATAAATGGATTACAATATCCAATAAAACAACTGAGTAATGGAAAGGGCGACACAAGCCCAACTGAAATAAATAATGCTAAGAGTAGAATCAAATGAATGAGGTCGTCTAAGAAAGAGGCCTGTAACTCCCACCTAAGCTGCAGCACGTTCCTTCCAAAAGATCCTATGCAAGACGCTCCTGTGGCTGGGCACCTGTAATATATACATATATATACAAGAGAGAAGGGAAAATAGAAACGAGTCAGAGCCCGATTGTGAAAATGATTTAAAATTTGTTTAGCAAGTATTTAAAATGTTTACAGGCCAATGCAACAACATATTAGTGCGGCACTCCCTTGAGAAATTCTCACATCTCTTCTAATGTGCACGGCTATCGTACTAACCTTCCCAACGGTTAAACTTATCTTAGGTTACTCGTAAGATTTAAAGCTGAAAAATTTAATTGTTTAAGAGGATAATTTCAATTGATCACAAAGTTTTCATTTAAACCTTATTTGCCAATAAAGTTTTCCCAGTGTCATATTATACTTTTCAAAACGAGTATCCAATTTGAAGTCATTATTCATTTCTTACTTACCATAACACAGTAGGCAGTTTCAAATTTCAGAATTTCATATATATTAAATACTCGTATAATATATATATATATATATCTAACAGCACCCCACATAAAAATTATGGTGCGGGCATACTCTGCTATCCAATCCCCCTATCACTCGTACTAAGGGAAATACAAGTTCGGAATCACTCTCGAACTGTATTAATACATACACAAACAATATTGAGGCGAAACATAGTTTCCAAGTCCAAGAGGTTGGCACATACCCTCGTGTCTCTTAGGACTGTGACTATCGATACGATAGCCTGTACCTAGGATTCCTATCTTCTTGGATACAAGTCAATATCCCCCGTAAAGGTCACATCGAGATAAGACTGTCCCAGCGCAGTAACCTCAGGGATAGCAAGTAGTGCGGGCATGATTTTCACACGTATATAGTATATGCATAAACACAATCATATAAATATACTACTTTTACCATATCAAATTTAGTTTCATCTCATAACCCATAATTATAAAATTTATCCTTATTTCTCATTATTTAGTTATCACTTATAACGGTTCGTCTCTTACTTTAATTTGAGGGATTATTCTAACTCACTACGTAACACTCATGGACTCTATCCTCCCAAGTGTAGAATTTCAGTAGGTACTCATCTCTTTTCCACCGTAACTATCTTACGCGTCTTTCCCTTTAATACATAATTCTATCGTCCCCTATATGTAACCATCCCAAAAATGCAAATCTCGTCTTACATTAAAGGTCTCATAATTATTAATAAGTCCTACTGGTCTTCTTGGTCTCCCAAAATATTTTAATAAGGATGTCCAAATATTTTTACTCATTTAATTTGAATTTAACTATTTACAAAGGGGAAATATGAGTCTGCCAGAAGGGGTCGATCGATCGATGGCAGGGGCTCGATCGATCGATGCGTTGATCGATCGACACTCCTGGTTCGATCGATCTATCAAACAGGTATGTGAATTCTGCAGATTAACAGTTACGGGTTCTATCATCCAACCTCAACCAAATTCAGATTTTTAACACCCAAACTCCCAGAAATTCGTACTACAAACATTATCAACCCAAACTAACAATCTTCTACGTAAAGCATGTGAATTTTCATCAATAACCATGGATTAAAAGGGGCAAAACTTATATAAACCTTATGAACCCTAGAAATTTATTTAACTTTGTTCTAATCAATCTTTTTCCAGAATTTCTTCTTCTAAAACATCATAAACCCGTGGTTCAACCTCTACATATGAAGGAGGATTTCCAGATTTCCATTTATATCATTACTACATGCAATTTCCTATCTCCAACATGATTTTTCTTCAATGAAACTCATCCTAATTAACCCTAAACTAACATGAGTGATGCATTAACGAAAATAAGCAAGATAAACACTTGCCTGTGAATTTCAGAGTTCTGATTTGTGGACGAATTTGGTGTGGTTGCGTTCCCCGCCGCGCGATCTACGCGTTGGTGGTGGTGGCGGTGCAACCGGATATATTTTCGGCCTAGAACACCTTGGTAAACTCTCTCCTTCCCTCTCCTATGGCCGTCACTTGTCTTTGGTTGTGTTAACCCTAGAAGGCAACCTTAGACATCTAATATAACCCTTGAAAATTCGTGGGTTTAATTACCCAAAATTACAAAATGTCCAAAATGCCCTTCCGGGGTACTAATTAAGCCTAAAACCCCCCCGAGACCCAAACTAAACCCCTGGGTACACTTTTCTGACTATCTCGATCCTTTCGGACACTTTGGCGTACTCAAAATGACCATACGGGTGACTTATAATTTATTCACTTTTATTAATCAACATACAGTTCGACACGACACAGGCGCGTCTTGACTTAATTTTCATAATTGTCATTTTATTCACGCGTGACAATTTTTATAAAATCAATCTCATATAATACTATACCCATCCAGTAATATTTAACAAATTTCCAATAATTACTAACTCTCGTCACGCTAGTAAATATTTAAAACAACTTTCCGGATAAAAATTAAATTAATTATTAATTTATCTCAATTAAATTTAATAAATCCCTAAATTTAAAAGCCATGAAAATGCGGGGTATTACAATTTATTACAACTGAGCTTACAAAACTCACCATATCATCCGCTAACTTTGGGTGAAACTCCCTAGTTTTTTGCCAATGACTTTCAATATACACTTCTGAACGATCAACAAGTCGTTTATTTTTAAGCACCTACAAATTAAGTTTGCATTAACTATTTGAGCAAGACGTATTATATATATATATATATATATATATATATATATATATATATATATATATATATATATATATATATATACACACACACACACACACACACACATTAAAATAAGAAAGTCTTGGTACCATCTCCTCAATTTTCTCAGTATATAACATCCGATCAAGACAATGGACGTCAGTCTTTTTAGCCCTATTCACCCAGCCTTGGTGTCTTTGTTTTAATTTCGCCTCAGATTCTTCGGGTAAGACAAATTCATTCCACTCATGGACGGGGATAAGTTATTTTTTTGGTACTCAATCCTTAAGGGCCTTAATCCCATCACAGTCTAATCCCTTAAAATAAGCCGAGCGAAGGTTACTTCTAAACGTCTTCAATTGAATACAAAGGGCTTTCATGTTCTTCTCCTCCCGGTTGGCCAGAAGATTGAACTCTTTCATGAGTATATTCCACAAGTCATCTTTTTTTACTTGCTCAACCATGTCCCAACTCTCATATTTTAAGCCGATACATGATTTTAACAAAGACAAGGATCGAGCTTTCAAAGGATTCTTGCTACCTATTGGCAAACAAAATAGGTTAAGGGAAACCTCTGCATGAGAATCAATGGCCGAATGTTCATCGTGGCTTGAACTTTCTGGCCATGATGATGGAATTTCATTGTCAGACGTTGTTTTCTGCATTTATATATTTATGCATTAGTCCATATGTTAATGAAAGAGTAAGGAAATAATATAAAAAACATATAATATCAGTTATACATTTTCAACATATTCTAAAAGTTTTGATAATTTGATCATGTCATAAGTTTCATACTTCAGCATTTCCCGCAAAGTTTTTATTGGCGATGTCTGCGGAAGTGAGTTGACAATTGCATTTCTGACACTAAACATGTTAGGACATATGCCTTCTCTCCTAAGCCAATAATATATGTTAAGTTTTTTATGCATATGTTTTCTCACGGTAGAGTTTGAATGCATCACTATCCTCTTCAGTTCTGTCCGCAAAGGATGGATTTTTCTTTCTCCGAGTTCTAAAAACTCTACTAACTGCATTGCACTACTTGGATTTTGTTTTTATAAAAACCCTTTCAACTGCTTCATCCCAACTTTGAGGTAGTTTGCCTAATATTGATTGAAATAAATATGGTTCAGGTATGTTCCACCCGTGATCTCGTAAGTAATTGCATTGTTTGATTTTTCGATAGCTATGCCAATAAATTGATGAGCTATCTATAAAAGACCTATTTTGAAAGTCGTTGCATGTATATACAATATATGACATCCTGAAAGAATTAATAATAACTTGTGAACAAAATGCACTATGAATACGTGCTATGAAGTAACTGAAACATGTTATTATAAATAACTTTTGAGTTAACATTTAAAACAACAGAACATGCTACAATTAAACATCTACTCCTCTAATGTGTTTAATAATTTCTTTAATTCTGGGTTTTCATCCAGAACAGACTGAATCTCGATAGGTGCCGCTATGTTGTAAATTGGATAAGAAATTAGAAGGGACCTTCAGGCCCTTTAATATTTCTAAGAACATATTTCTTTCTTCAATGATCAAAGTATAAGATGCAACTGGCATATGCTTTTTCCTATTGTTCAGATCTTCTTTCATCCATAATGATCTTCTAATTCTCAAATCACGAAGATCTTCATGGGCTTTTTCTCCATCCTTGGAATGAGAACCACTAATGCATGTGCCTACGAGATGCTCAATAATATTCTTCTCATCATGCATAATGTCTATCACGTGTCGTACGGGATGCTCCTTCCAGTATGGCAAATCAAACATTATTGATCTCCTCGACCATGCTGTCTGCACATTAACATCTTTTCTTTTACGCTTCTAGGCTAAAATTACGAGGTGTTCCCCCTCAACTTTTGATCAGCCTTTAATCACCTTTCTTTAATTTCCAAACCAAATTTTTTTGGTGGAGGTGACCTCATCTCGATGCCTTCTGGAAGAAAATTGCTTCGTATTGACCTGAATTTGTGACTTTGTGGCAGAAATCTCGGATGATTATGATAAAAAAGTTTACTTCTTTTCTTATGCTAGTTGGCTTCAGTCTCCTCTCCACAAATCGGACAACCCAAGTATTGATACCAAAATTAGTATGCTGATATAGACGAATAATAAGAAGACACGTGTCGATCTACGTGGCACAATAGCAACGAGGAGGTTTATTTCCTCGACCAAGTCATACTCATTCCGAGCAGCAAGTGTACTCCGAGGAACTCTAACACTCCGAGGAACTCCTGAACGACGAACAACTAAGGCGGTCCGAGCTGCATCTCGGCCACAGCATTGATTACCAGATAATCAAAAGTTCACGTATTCATTGAATGTTTATCATATAGACGTATACTCTTAAAGGGAATTAATTGTTTACCCTTTCACATGTACAGCCTAAGGGCTATAAATACATTGAATCACCCTCATTCTAGGGGGAGGATTTTCTTGATAGAATTACATATCGAGAACTCCAAAACACTGGGCAATAATATAAATAGTGGACGTAGGCCATTCTTATAAGGCTGAACCACTTTAAAATTCTTTGTCTCATTTATATTTATCTGTGATTAAATAATTAGAAGCAATCTAATTTTTTACATCAACAGATTGGCGCCGTCTGTGGGAATCGACTGTTGTTATCGTTTTTCATCAAAAATCATTCATCATCAATGGCAGATAATCCGGAATCCAGCAATCAAAACGCTGGAAATGCTGGAAATCTTCCAAATCCCTCTGCACCTCCAAATCTGGTGGGAATTATGACGAATCTGGCTCAAGGACAAACCGCCATGCAAGAAACAATGCGACAACTCATACAAACCCTTCATGGCGGTGCACCTGCACATTCGGGACAAAAAAGTGGTCAGAGGCAAACCTATTTACTTTCTTCACGATCCAGGCGTACAGATGCGTATCGTAATGAGGAATCTGATGATTTCTCTTATCAACCTGGGCGAACTTCATCAATACGGGCCACAGATACTGAGCAACGTATTACTCTCTCTCCAGAGAGACCCAGTGCCTTGGAAAGATTGAGCAGGGTATCTCCTTTCAGCCGATTAGGCCCTAGGAGGAATAGGAGTCCACCTAAGGCCATGTCGAGGAGTTTTCGACAACCATCAGATCTAAGAGAGGGATCAGCACAATCACGACCAGTTGCTCGTCAAGATAGATCTCAGGAGGCCACGTCAGAACAATCAATTGCTCGAACTAATAGGCTCAAGAAAGGAAATGATGCGTGGAAAGGTTCCATTCAGCGGTTGGAGGATATATTGGGAGAAATGGCTAAGGCGAAGAATCCCCTACAATGAACTTTTGTTTAAGGGACACCTTTTTTACAGGCCATTGTAGATTTTCCTACACCGTCGAAATTCAAAGCACCTGTGGTAACCCCCAAATATGATGGAAAGACAGACCATGTTCTGCACATAGAGCAGTATCAAGCTGCTGTCGACATCTATGCTGTCCCCGACAAGATGAGATACAGAGCATTATCAGGAACTCTTACTGGATCTGCCCAGATATGGTATAACAATATTCCTCGGGGTAAGATTTTAACTTTCTTTCAATTGGCCGAGTTGTTCATCGGCAATTTCTGTTTTGGAGCAAAGCCAGTAAAACGAGTAGCACACTTGTTAAGTGTTAGACAAAAATCTGGTGAGAGTACTAGAGATTACATAACTCATTTCAATAATGAGAAGCTGGAAGTCATAGATTATGAAGAAAAGACAACAATCATCGCCTTGATGAGTGGGTTGTTGCCTAACAAGTTGTATTACACTTTGGCCAAAGATACACCTACAACTATGTCAGAGTTGATGGCAAAAGCGGCCAAAATCATGAATGCCGAGGAGGCTATGGCTGCAAAGAAGAATATGGATAAAGAAACCAAGGTGGAAATCGACAAATCTAAGAAGAAAGAGCATAAGGGCAATGGAGATAACAAGCATTCCAAGAATAATAAGTCGTCATGGGAAGTCCTAAAGAAATTCGATAATTATACTCCTTTGAAAATGGGTATTAATCATGTCTTGGAAGAAATCAAGAATAACGAGGAAGTAAGATGGCCAAAGAAACTGAGGTCAGACCCTGACAAAAGAAATAGAGATAAATATTGCGAGTTTCATAAGGATCATGGTCATATGACTAAAAATTGCATAGCCCTCCAGAATGAGATTGAAACGCTCATTAGACGAGGGAAGTTTTCAAAGTATGTTGATCGTAGAAATGAAAAAGGACATGAAAATCGAGCAAGAGAGAGGTCTAGATCTCCTCGTCGGGCAGAAGAAAATAGGAAAAGAGATCATGAAGATGATATAGAGGATGAACCCGATCTTCCCAAAAGGCCAAGGCAACCAGAACGTGAGGTATTTTCAATACGTTTTGGAACATTTGATTGTAATGTTAGTACAGGTGGAGATGCAGGAGGAGGAGATCTTACTGCGGAAAGAAAAGCTTACCTCGGTGAGGGTCAGGCTTGCTCATACATTCAACAGATAAATTTGGCTGAGGAGGATCGCCCGAGGAAGATAAACAAAGAGAAGCTAGCCATTGGTTTTTCAAAAAATGACATTGCAGGTGTTCTTTACCCTCACGACGACCCTTTGGTGATCAAAATGAGGATGAAAGAAGTAGTGATTTCAAGGGTTCTGGTAGATAATGGTAGTTCGGCAGACATCATGTTCTATTCATGCTTTGATAGTTTAAATTTAAAATTATCTCAATTGGAGCCTTATCACAAACCTCTCCTGGGTTTTGCTGGCGAGAAGGTTTTTCCACTTGGGACGATCAAGTTGGATATATTCATTGGAACTTGGCCTGCTTGTCGAACAGAAAGAATACGTTTCTTTGTGATGGATAAGAATGTGCAATCAGCTTACAACATCATCATGGGAAGATTTGGTTTGAAGAAGTTCGAAGCAGTTCCATCTACAGTACATCAATGCTTAAAATTCCCAACAAATTTTGGAGTAGGAGTTGTGAAAGGTGATCAAAAAGTAGCTCGAGAATGCTATTATTCATCTGCCGAGCAAGAGGAGCTTGAAGAGTCAAGGAAAAAGACTACTACCTACTAGGTGGATGAAGGTACAAAAATTAAAACACTGGATCCCAGAGATGAATCCCAACTTGTAAAAGGACAAGTGGTGGAATCTACAGAAAATGTTATTCTGGACGACGAGCACCCTGAACGAATAACCCAGATAGGTTCGACGCTGGATGCTTCAAGAAAACAGGAGTTGATAACTTTCTTGAGAAACAGAAAGAAAACTTTTGCATGGAGTCATGAAGACATGCCAGGAATAGATCCAAACTTCTTATGTTATGAGCTCAATGCGAATAAGGAGATCAAACCCGTAAAGCAGAGAAGAAGAGTATTTAGTCCCGAGAAGAATCAAGCTATACAAGAGGAGGTCGAGAAGCTCAAGAAAGCTCGATTCATTGAAGATGTGAAATATCCAGACTGGTTAGCGAATGTGGTGATGGTAAAGAAGAAAAACAATAAATGGAGAATGTGTGTTGATTTCACTGATCTCAACAAGGCATGCCCAAAGGATCACTTTCCATTGCCCAGAATTGACCAGCTAGTGGATGCTACCTCGGGTCACGAGCTGCTCAGCTTCATGAACGCTTACTCTGGCTATAACCAGATCAAAATGAAACCTGAAGACAGGGAAAGTACTTCTTTTATTACCCCTAGGGGAACTTATTGTTATAATGTTATGCCTTTTGGCTTGAAAAATGCAGGTGCGACATACCAGCGGCTGATGAACAAGGTTTTTGCCGAATAAATCAGTTGCAATATGGAAGTCTATGTCGATGATATGCTGACAAAGAGCAAGAAAGCTACTGATCATCTAGTTGACTTAGGTCAGACCTTTGATCAACTGGATAAATACCAAATGAAGCTCAACCCGACAAAGTGCACATTTGGAGTACGAGAAGGAATGTTCCTCGGATACATCGTCAACCAGCGAGGCATTGAGGCAAATCCAGAAAAGATCAAAGCTCTTTTTGGGTTGCGATCTCCAAAGACTAAGAAAGAAGTGCAGAGTCTTACAGGACGAGTTGCAGCGCTCAACAGATTTGTATCCCGAGCAACTGATAGATGCCTCCCATTCTTCAAAATACTTCGAAAAACTTTTGGGTGGAATGATGAATGTGAAAAAGCCTTTCAAGACTTGAAGAAGTATTTGGGAACACCTCCACTGTTGTCCAGACCAGTAATGGGAGAAAAGTTGTACTTGTACCTGGCAGTATCGGAGAATTCAGTCAGCTCGGCATTAATCAGAATGGAGAATGGAGTCCAGAAGCCAATTTATTACACAAGTAAGGCTTTCCGAGGTGCAGAGATCAGGTACCCAAAGCTGGAAAAATTAGCATTGGCATTAATTGAGGCAAGTAGAAGAATGAGACCATATTTCCAGGCCCATACCATCGTTGTGTATACCGACATGCCATTGAGACAAGCCCTTCATAAGCCAGAAAAATCAGGGAGACTGATGTACTGGGCAATAGAGCTCGGTGAATATGATATTGTGTATGAACCCAGATCATCATTAAAAGGGCAAGCTGTAGCAGATTTTATAGCAGAGTTTACTTATCCTAATATCCTCGAGGAACAAAAGTTGCTCGATGATCAACCTGTGGATGTTACAGGATCAACAAGAACAAGCTCAGACCAACTCCGGTTGGTAAAAGGGCTTGTGGATATTGAAGGATCATCAAATTCGAGCTCAGACCAACTCCGGTTGGTAAAAGGGAGAGAAGAGATGATCGACGAGGAGAGAGAAATATCAAGGGAGGATGAAAGGAAACAACAAATATTTCACCGAGGAACTTTGTGAGATAAGAAATTTGAAGACGAGTTACCTACATGGAGATTATATGTAGATGGGTCATCTTGCACAACAGGTTGTGGAGCAGGGATTGTTTTAAACACCCCAGACGAGATTGACATGGAATACGCCCTGCGATTGCAATTTAAAGCTTCCAATAATGAGGCTGAGTATGAGGCCATGATAGCAGGTCTTAATTTAACAAAGATTGTGGAAGCACAACAAGTGATGGTATTCAGTGATTCTCAATTAATTGTGAATCAGATGATGGGAACATATGCAGTTAAAGGAGAATTAATGGTTAAGTATCATGCAAAGGTGATGGAGTTGTTGGCAGAATTTGATGCCATTCAGTTGATCAGAATACCAAGAATGGAGAATGCACGGGCAGACGCATTGGCCCGACTAGCATCAGCTACTCGTACCGAGCTGCGAAAAACGATACCAATTAAAGTATTAGAAAGTCGGAGCATAGATGAAGACCTGACGATGAATGTTATTACCCTTGATTTAGGACCATCTTGGATGGATCCCATCAGGGCATATATTGAGGAGGGAGAATTACCGGAGGATAAGCTCGCTGCCAAGAAATTGAAGTTTAAAGCTGCTCGGTATGTACTAACTAATGGTGTTTTGTATAGATGAGGAATTATGGCAGGTTTGCAAAGATGTGTACATCCCTTCGAGGTGAAAGAATTGATTGAAGAGATCCATGAAGGGTCCTGTGGAGTCCATGTAGCAGGTCGGACTCTTTTGCAAAGAGTGATGACGCAGGGATACTACTGGACAACGATGAGGGCTGATTGTATAGCCTATGCTAAGAGATGTGATAAATGTCAACATTTTTCCTCCATCAGACGAACTCCACAAGCATTGTTGACACCCATAACTTCCCCTTGGCCATTTGCCATGTGGGGAATTGATTTGGTTGGACCACTGCCAACGACCCGAGGAAGATTCAAGTACCTCGTTTTCGCAGTGGATTATTTTACTAAGTGGGTAGAAGCTGAGCCTCTAATTGATATGACATACGAGAAGGTGTACCAATTCGTTTGGAAGAACATCATCTGCCGATATGGTCTCCCTCATGCCTTCATCACAGACCATGGAACATAATTTGATAACGAGGAGTTTGCCGCCTATTGTCATCAGTCAAACATTTTGAAGGTTCATTCAGCACCAGGCCATCCTGAAAGCAATGGACAGACTGAAGTGACGAATAGAACATTACTAAATGGTTTGAAGAAGAGGCTAAGTGAGGCTAAAGCTAATTGGATTAATGAGCTACAGTCAGTATTGTGGGCTTACCGAACAACTCCCCGAGCAGCAACTGGAGAATCACCATATATGCTGGCATTTGGAAGTGAGGCCGTAATACCTGCCGAGTTAGGTCTTCCAACACATAGAGTGCTGAACTTCAATTCCCCAGTCAGCGACTTAATGAGAAGATTAGATTTTGACATGCTCGAGGAGGTTAAAGAAGAGGCAGGCATTAGGAATGCTGCTTACCAACAACGAACAGCTCTGTTCTACAACAAGAGGGTGAAGAAATGCGACTTAAAAGAAGTAGATTACATGCTAAAGAAGGTCATTCAAAAGCACAATAAGTTGGAAGCAAACTGGCATGGACCTTACCGAGTTATAGAAGTTGTTCGACCAGGAACTTACCGAATAGCGACTCTAGAAGGAGAGGAATTTAAGAATGCATGGAATGCTGAACACCTACTCAAGTATTATCAGTGATGTAAAATGTAAAGCAGTTCCATCAATATGAATAAAACGATGATATTTCGCCATCTTCTCTCCTTTTATTGAATTTTTTTCGGGGAATACTAGTGTTACACACTACAAACTATGACACTAGCTCAGACCAACTCCGGTTGGTAAAAGGGCGAGTGGACATGATAGTTCGAGCTCAGACCAATTCCGGTTGGTAAAAGGGCGAGAACAAACCATACTCCTTTGGTTAGGAGGCGTACACTAGCTCAGACCAACTCCGGTTGGTAAAAGGGCGAGTGGACATGATAGTTAGAACTCAGACCAATTCCGGTTGGTAAATGGGCGAGAACACGACATTCTTAAAAATACCAGCTCCGGTTGGTTAGGAAACCATACTCCTTTGGTTAGGAGGCTGACACTGGCTCAGACCAATTTTGGTAAAAGGGCAAGTGGACATGATAGTTCAAACTCAGACCAACTCCGATTGGTAAAAGGGCGAGAACAACATCAACATTTCTAAAAATGCCAACGTGTTTAGCTAGGAAGCAAAATACTCCTAAAAATGCCAATCTCGGTTGGTTAGGAAACAAAATATTCCAAACTGTACCAAGTATGGTTGGTCGGGGATAAAAACCCATTAACTGTAGTTGGTCGACGAGGAGAAAATATTCTAAATTGTACCAAGTATGGCTGGTCGGGGATAAAAACCCACTAACTGTAGTTGATCGACAAACACAATTTAACAACCTTGGTTGGTTGGAAAAAATTTCAACATTTTTATACTCACTACTTTATTATTAGGTGATTGAGCAACATAACTGATACTTGTAACTTTTTTGGTCGATGAACCATATAATATTGTTATGAAGTGTTTGACAAATACAAGACAATAGCAATACAAATTTGCGAACAAAAATGAAACTCTTTCATTGAATTTAAAATGAATTACACAAATTTATTACATTGATATTAAATTGTGTACTAATTATTACATCAGAATTTCCTATTCTACTGGTCTTTTCCCTTCTGCTTTTGAAATAGGCTCCTCGCCAGTAGGAGGATCTTCCAGGCAAAGGGGAGAATTAATGAAGTTAAGATCTCGAAGCATTCTGACGTTCATTATTGAAGGTGTATCCAGTAAATGCTCAGGACGAGATAATTCTGCCCGTGAATGAAGGGCATAGTCACCAAGATACTTGGAGATCAAACAACGAGGAATGGCCCGAGCAGGGATCCAGCTCATGTCAAGATTGAAGGGCGGAATTGGTAGATCAAGCAGCCCAGGAGCATGGTAATCCCATAAATAATGACCTTGCTCTAGTTTCAATACACCCAGGGCGTTCAACCATACCTGTTTGTAGCCTTCATTATTAGCATTTTCAATACGATCATTCAAGTGAAAAAGGGCCTCATTGTAGCCTACCATCCAGAATTCATGAGGTTGTTTATGGAATTAGAAAATTAGTCTCTCTAACTGCTCATGAAGGTTTCTGGCAAAAATATCCTTATGATCCAAAGCAGACTTCGTCGCAGCAAGTTAATCCTCCAAATTTTGGACTTTCTTGGACAGTTCAGACAAGGCTTGATTTTTTGCCATCAATTGGAATGCTTGGTTTTCCAACGCTGATTGAGTACGAGCTTTTTTAATAGTACGACGAAGAACTCTTGATTGTCCCCGAGCAGGTTGAGTACTTTGTTCCTCGACAACATTCTGAGCAACTCTTCCTCGTCCACGAGAACCTCTTCCTCGTCCCCGAATAGCAGTAGAAGGCCCAGCTCTTCTCAAAGCCTCTAACTCTTCTCGCAACTTGGCATTTTCCACTTTTAAAAATGAGAATCCTTCATCGGTGACCGGTACCAAGGCAGTGAAAGATGAAGCAGCAGACCTCAGCTGAGCTAGTTCTTTTTGCAGATTGTTGTTTTCTTGTTCCAATAGCTCAGCGATTTGCCTGTGCCCTTCGACATCTGCTTTCAATGTTCTCTCTCTCACTTCATAGCCAGCAAGCATCTTGTCATAGCCTTTTTCAGCACTAAGTTGTTTGATTTTCTTCTCATACCCTTCGTGCAAAAGAGCTGAAGACTCTTTATACTGATGCTGAAGTTCATCGAGAGTACATTGAAGATCCTCGATCATTTTATAGTAAGCCACATTATTGTCCACAACTCGGTTAAGTAAGCACTTCAGGTACTGATAAGCTTCGATTGCCTGCTCTGAAGCATCATGACCAAGGATGTCGTCAACTTCTGATGCACTCAGGTCTGTGTGACCAGCCTTATAATATTCATGACATTGTTGCATCAGCTTTGTATCATTAGCAGATAGCAGCTCCATCCTGGCCATAAACTAGCAGAGAAAGAAAAAGTAATCATCAAAAAGAAGATCAAGACAGAGTACATATAGAAAAGAGACAATCGTATGGAAGAAAAGAACTCAAATTTTATTAGATCATAATGCAGAGTTACAAAGATCTTGGTTACACTTGACAAAGAAGAAAAATAGAAAGAGAAAACCGAACAACTTCACACCTTTTTCTTGTCTCCCAAGACTTTCTCGGGAGACTGGGACGAGGAGCTTGGTTGCTCGATGGGAACAATAATTTGGATTGCAGGAGCTGGAACTTGTTCAGGTGGAGCGGGCAGAGACAAAAGCTCCTCGGTGACTGTCTGAATAGGTTGTGAGGTAAGGACTTGATCACCCACTGCCATTGAAGACTCCTCGGATGCCACTTCGTCTTCTTCCTCATCTTCAATTTTAGGAGGGGGACCAGGAAGATGTTGTTGAAACAGCTCAGAGTCCTCGCCAACCTTCAATTCTTGCAATGTAGCAAACCAACCATCTCGGAAGTATTTAAGACTCCCATATTGCACTTGGGACATCATGGCTGCTAACCCCTTGTTCCATCCTTTGTCCCATCCAGTGTTGAAGGACTTCTTTACTGCCATCTTTCTTTTTATTTTCTCCGAGGAGAACTTCTCAGATAAAAGATCCTCGGTGGCTTTCAATTTAACTTCCACCTCCTCTTTCTGGCGATTTACTTCTCGTAGAAGGGTTAGCTCTTCCTCAGCCAATTTAAACTTATTTTCAAGCTCCCCAAAGTTCGTGAGCTTCTCGGCATACTTCTTGTTCTCTCTCTCCAAATCCTTCACTTTATTTTCCAAACCCTTGGAAACTTCAACGAGCTGCGCGTTCTCTACCTCAACTGCAGCCAACTTCTTCTCCAAATCAGCCCTATCCTCGTCATACTTTTGACGGGAATCCTTCAAAAAATTTGGTCAATCCCAATAAAGCATCCTCCACTCCGGATGAGGAGCTAGAAGCCTTGATCGCTTCATCTTTCTTCACAATGGTGTTAAAGCAACTCACCAGCTGAAAAAAGGAGATAATGATAAGTCAGCACAGAGATACATGTATTGATGGAAAGAAAGGAAATTCTGAATATGAGAAACTTACTGAAGCAATGTGACGAGTAGCCAGGGATGTAAGCACATCCCTAGACATATTCTCCTCAATTCCTTGGACTTCAGGAATGGTCCAAGTTTTCACCGAGATCATAGCTGAGCTCGGAGGAATAATAGTTGGAACACCAGCTCCACTAACTTGGAGCTGAGGAATGGTTTTAGCCAAATTGACTGAGGAGGATTTCTTCAGTCTCCTCGGTGGCATTTCAACAGTTTCAACCAAAGAAGAGCTTTTGGTTGGGGAGATGGTGACCACTTCCACAGGTGCATCCTTCTTGTTAGAAGCCATTGGGGGCTTCTCGGCAGCCTTCTGAGGAGCAACAGAAGGGGCAGTATCTACTTTCTTTGTCCCCTTTGGGATGTCAGTATTGCTTATTTTACCATCTCCAGCAGAGGTAGTCTCCTCAAAGATAGCAGGAACTCTTCTTTTGCCCATTTTCTGACTCAAAGGAATATGAGAGTCTGGTGAACAGTCCTCAGGAACTGACACTGGATCACTAGTGCTGACCACAGGACGAGCAGTAAAGGATGATGTATAGCTCCTGTACTGCAACAAGTATGAAGCAGACCTAATATGTTCGTCTGCAACTTTCTGATGCAAACTCCAGATAAGTTTCAAATGCTTAATATTAACTTCTGATTCTTTTGGAGTCTTTCTTTTGCTGTCAATTGCAAACAAATACATATTGAAATGTCAATCACACGTTTATTCAAACATAATGAAATCATAATTTCAGAAATAAAATAAAATGAAAATAACTTATCCCATTGCCATATGGAGGGCATCTGGGACCTTGATATACTTCATCTCCAATCAAAGGGGCATGTTGCCAATTTTTGATAACTACCCCAAGTTCAAAATAATCCCTATTAGCATCAGAGAGGTTGACTACTAAAGCCCTATTCAAAAATCTAGTTTTTAAATAAAAAAACATTATCTAGAACAGCCCATCTATAACAATACATAATCTCAGGAATTCCAATACGGGTTTTGTGAGTTTGATTTAACCTATACACCCCATTAACTATTCTCCATGTGTTAGGGGCTATTTTTGCAGGAACAACATCGAAATAATGACAAAACTCTAAGCACAAAGGGTTTGGTGGAAAAGAAAATCCACATTCAGCAATAAAGAGGCTGGGGAACCAATGTCCCTCAGCCAAACGAAAATAATTTGAAGGCTCAGAAAGATCCTCCAGAGTTACCTAAGATGGAATAGAAAAATCAGAGCGGAATTTCTCAAGAGATTCAATAACATAAACCATGGCGAATAAAAGAAATGAAGAAGAAGGAAGAATATCTTACAGGAAAAAGGGAGATCTGTTGACAACGAACGAAGAAAATGATGAACGCACAAGAGAGAGAAAGACTATGGAAAATTCGAAAGCAGAAATTGGAAAAGGTAGAAGACGATGGGATTGCCTATGAAGCTTAAATACTTTGCCTTGGGAAACGGCGAAAGAAATGATTACAAAAAAGAAGCTATTACACTACCGGCGGCTAAAAGGACAAAAAGTGCGCGAAGATCGAAGCGTTTATAAAATTCAAAAAGGCGGATTCTGCGAATTTGGAAAGAAATTCGAATACGGAGAAAATGCTCCTAAAAACCAGGAAAGTCATTTAATATTGCCATATACCGAGAAAGAATGTTCCATATTCCTCAAAGTTCGAAATATGAAACATTGGGGGCTTCTGTTGATACCAAAATTAGTATGCTGATATAGACGAATAATAAGAAGACACGTGTCGATCTACGTGGCACAATAGCAACGAGGAGGTTTATTTCCCCGACCAAGTCATACTCACTCCGAGCAGAAAGTGTACTCCGAGGAACTCCAACACTCCGAGGAACTCCTGAACGACGAACAACTAAGGCGGTCCGAGCTGCATCTCGGCCACAGCATTGATTACCAGATAATCAACAGTTCACCTATTCATTGAATGTTTATCATACAGACATATACTCTTAAAGGGCATTAATTGTTTACCCTTTCACATGTACAACCTAAGGGCTATAAATACATTGTATCACCCTCATTCTAGGGGGAGGATTTTCTTAATAGAATTACATATCGAGAACTCCAAAACAATGGGCAATAATATAAACAGTGGACGTAGTCCATTCTTATAAGGCTGAACCACTTTAAAATTCTTTGTCTCATTTATATTTATCTGTGATTAAATAATTAGAAGCAATCTAATTTTTTACATCAACACCAAGTAACCATATACATTATACCCAGATAAGGTACTATAAGCAGGAAAATTATGAATTGCCCATATCAACATAGCTCTCAAAGAGAATTCCTCCTTTTTGTATGAGTCGAACGCTCTCACACCTTCAACCTATAACTCATTGGCGCTAAGAAAACATCAATGTCACTACCCGGTTCTTTTGGACCTGGTATCAACAACGTCAAATTGAGAACTCCTTTCTCATGCACAACGACGGGGGGAAATTTAAAGGCACAACGAACATTGGCCAAATACTCTTGTCTGTGTTCAATTTTCCAAACGGGTTAAACCCATCGGTTGATATTCCGAGGCGAACGTTGCGTATTTCTTTAGCAAAGTTCGAGTATCGCTGATTTGCAGATTTCCACGCAGATGAATCAATCGAATGTCACATGAGGTTCTCACCCACTTCCGTCCAACCATGCCAAGTCATTGCCTCTGCTATCCATGTTATAGTGTAAAGTCTCTTCAATAGAGGACCTAAAGGGAAATAATTTAACACCTTATTGGGTATTTGCGTATCTACTTTCAATAAGCGTTTATTATGTACTATCATCTTTTGTTCATATCTAGGTTCCTTACATATAGGAGAAACTCGTTTCTCCCTGTGCTCCTTATATTATAAAACACGGTCATACTTGCAACAATGAATTGATTTGTATTTCATACCCAAACCTTTCAAATTATGCTTCACGATTGGATAATTGATTGGCAATGTATTTTATTTCGGGAGAAAATCTTTTTCCCAAAGGAGTATTGCTGTCACACTTCTCCCCGACAAGCCAAATTGTCTCTTTAAATTGTGCAACCCAACCATGGAGTATAACATTGTGTGGTCGGGGTTGGAGTTATGGTACAATGGTGTTGCGGCTGCTACTTTTAACCGTATATAATACCTATCTTGGTCACTAGTGTTGTTAACATGATCCTCACAGACTAAACCATTCCCTCTACTATCTTGCTTTTCTTGTGCTACGTGCACTTTATACGTATCATTTATGAGATCATTTAACCTAGCATGTACTAACGGGTTACCATATGTGTGAACCTTTTCATTGACAAGTATTTCTTCTGGAATATACTTAAAATTCCTCTCCCCGTGGAAATTCCAAAATGTGTAGTCAACTTGCATACCTCAATGAAACAAATGTACTTTTGCATCTACCCTTTTCAAACGTTTACCATTTTTACAATGATTGCACGGGCATAGGATAATATCACTTTTGAGATTCTTCATTGCATAATTCACACAGTCTTTAACCCCCATTAACGTATCCTTTCCCCACTCTATAACTTTCACCCATCCACTCTTTATATTATGGAAACCCCATTAATTCTACAATACAAACAAATAGAAACTCAGTAAATTATAAAACTAAATGAATATGTCCTTTATAATGAAAAATGGCATACATACATATATACTTAGCACAAGTATTTTAGTTATTACATATTTTGCCATATGTTTTAGTTGTGATATATATATATATATGTATATGTGTGTGTGTGTGTGTGTGTGTGTGTGTGTGTGTGTGTATATATATATATTATTTGTGTAATTTAAGATTCTACATGTCATCCTAAAACATTCTACAATTTATTGGGGTGAACATGAAAACACAAAGGGTTATTCCCCATATCTAATAAAAACCCAAACATAATCATTCATTCGTTAATCTTTACAACATCTCAATCATTCTAATTTAAGCCAATCAAATAAGTATTTAGATTGTCACAACTGATGTAATAACCACTTAATCAATGCTAACCAAATAAATATTTAGAATGTCACAACTATTGTAATAACCACTTAATCAATTCCAATCAAATAGGTAGATGTAATAACTGTTAGAGTAAAATTTAATATATGGGCTTATATATAAAATAAATATGAATTATAGGCTATCAAATAAAAGTAGGCCAATTAAAGTGATTAATTTAAGTTATGGGGCCTGACTAATGTATTATTAATGTGTGGGTTTTATTGTGTAGAGACAAGCGTAATTTCTATTTTTATGATGGGTTAGAATAGAAATATACGAAATATGAAAAGACACGATTGTGTTATAAATAGGGGTCATGGTCCCCAGATCACACAACACAATTCTTCTGATTCCCATTGTCAGAGAGAAATTTAGAGAGAAATTTAGAGGTCTTATGATCTGGAAGAGCATAAGACCTCGGACTAAAATATTTTAACTTTCTGTCATGGATTCAGGTACACTTTCGCAAAATCAATATTTATATTTCTTAATAATTCAATATGAATGTTCCTGTTTATGTGATAGTTTTCACAAAATAGAAATTAATCCATCATGTGGTATCAGAGCTATTTCATGTTGAATTATTGAGAATATATTAGGAAGGTACTTATTAATTTTCGGTTGCAAATATTTTTTCATAAAGGTTTAATATTTCAGAAATTTTTTGGATTTAAAAATATTCTTGTTTCATTACGATTCCAACGATATAAAATTCATGAAATTTGGACTAGCGGTTGATTTGATGGTAGTGAAAGGTTAAAGGTTCGACTCTTGGTGTTTCATATTTAAGCCTTTTAAATGATGAAAATTATGAAGGATCTCAAGAGGTCTTGAACCCATGACCTTTCAAGTCTGGAGCCAAAGGGGTTTTGAACCCATGACCTTTCAAATTTTAATTCAAATTTTGGTGTATTTATATATATATTTCGAGATAAATTAATTTAAACAATATGTTACCAAAGTGACCTCTTTTGTTCAAAAAATTAATTTTATTTCGAAATATAAAAAGAATTACGTGCGTGTAATTTATGTGAATATTAATCGACCCAAAGGAAGATTATTTTTAACAAAATTACATGTGCCACTTTAATAATAAGCACGTGATAATTATTTAGTTTTACATATGAATAATGAAAGTCCCGGGGTTTCTTAATTTTCCCAATTAAAATATTTAACTAGTAATTTCCTTTTATATATACTCAAGAGATGCGGAAACGTTAGGATGGTTCACCAAAACAGACGGATTACCAAGTTTTAATTTTCTTTAAACAAATTAAAATTAAACTCAAGTGAAAATTAAATAAACACACACAAATATTAAATTTCACTTAAACCAATGTTAATTAATCCAAGCCCTAGAATTTGCCTAAGTCATAATTATCAATATTTCGAAGTTAGGCCAAACCAATTTTAGCAAATGACTTTAATAAACTAAATTTACACAACATTTAATTTAAGTCCAAATTAAATTGAGTGTGATAATTAAACCAAATTTTATCTTGAATTATCCTAAGCATGCGTTCTAAATTATTGTGCAAGATAAAATAAACCAATCGCACTACGCCGCGATGTACGAGGAAAAACCCAAGACGGGAAAAAACCTCGGACGACCCTAGCCACAAATTCACTAGATACGAAATTACAAATACAAGACAAAAGACTTATAACACACGACTCGATCCCTCTCAAGCCTCGACGCTTCTTCTTGTAGAAACCTTTTCCTAGCAAATAACCTTGGAACACCACCGCGGTCTCGGAATCCACCGATAGGACTTTCTATGGTCACCGTCACCCGTACATGAAGCCTTTCTCCAAGCGGGTAAAACAAAGTAAACAACTTCTCTTCAATTCGGTGTAAAGAAAACCGGTGTCAAACTCCAAGTAATATATATGTATATTAGAACTTGGAATAAACTCATTTGGGTGTAAACACTAGAGTGATGGATATTTTTCTCTAAAAATCTCACTCAAAACTATAACATTTTCCTTAAAACAATTTGCTCTCAAACTCTCTCTAAGAGATGAAAATAGAATGGAAAAGTTAAGTTGGAAAATATTCTTCCCACCCTTGATAAAGTCTAAAAAAGTTGGTTAAAAACTAAGTGGGGAAGTGGGTGAAAAACTGCCAAAAAACTGTTCCCGCCTGGCATCTCGTTCGAACGAGTCTTCTAACGACGCTCCAGTATGGACTCGTTAGAACGAACAATCTCGTTCGAACGACATTTCGAACGACGGACCAGTATACCTTAGTGGGAAGTCGTTGGCAAACTCGTTCGAACGACATATCGAACGAACTTCCAGAAATTTGGAAAATTCGATTTTAGCCCAGAAAACTTTATAAACTTATTTTAAAGTTCTAATTAATTCTTTCTGAAAATTAAAACACAGTTTTTATAAAACCTAACACCCAATAAAATTGTTCCAAGCTCCTATATATATAATATTGCATTCATACCTTGGGAGCATGGAACCATAGTTGATGACGTAAAAACGAGGCACGCAAACCGGCATATTTGATGAAGCTTTATACTCTTTGCCGCTACGTCTTCAATAAACACTTCATAGGCTTGAAAATATTACAATTAAATACTATCCTATGAATAAATATTTTTGTCCGGAATTGAGCCAAAACTATATATGGACTCAATTGGAAATTTGTGTCCTTACAAATCTCCCCCTTTGACTATTCCGGGACAAAAACCAAACAAAAATCCTAAAGGGTCGTCAAGCTCACTAGACTCAAAAACATAACCCACCCATACTTGACTCAACCCAAGGATTAAACATGTTGCCATTGAAAGATGCCGCTTTATTATAAGAATTTCTGCACACTTAAGCAAACTCATCAAATGCATAGGGAATATCAAAATATAAAATGCAATTAATTAATTACTCCCCCTAAATTAATTCTCGCCTTTATCAAACCAATGACATACTTAGAAAGACGTCTCCCCCTAAGATAAATATCCCCCAAACTAAGATACGATAATAATAGGATTAGATACCATTACTCCCCCTATCATTCTCCCCCTTTTTGTTCAGGAATAGACAAAGGCTTAAAGAATCAAAACATAAAAGAATGTTGAAGCTTAAAGTGATAAGACATGAAAGCATATGGGCAACAAAAGCAAGGCAAAGGCAAAACAAAATATCATATATATATGTACTAGAAAGATATCAATAATGCACATGCACATATGTATAGATATAAACACACACATGACACAAAATACAATAAGTTTGCACACTCGTATGGCAAAAATGTGTCACATGGAAAAAGAAGTGTAGGGGTGTGAACTAGCAACAATTAAATTTAGACCCAAACACTTAATAAACGTTCACGGAGTTCTCATTTGATTGCAAACTTCATCACATTTAAATATAACCTCATGTGACAAGATAGATTGAACTCAATGAACAAACATACACAATGCATACAAGCCTAGCATATTAATGATTCTACAAACCAATAGAGTCATGACATGAAATACGCAACTAGGATAAACGGACATTGTGCAAACCGTTGATATATCATCCAATCTCCCTCAATATGCATTTATATTAAATTTGAATGAATATATCAATCAAACATAGGCCTTGGCAATTTATTTTCTTTTTAATGCCATATTTTCTGTTTTTAGGCCTTTGGACCACGTATTTCTTTTAGGTCCATTCAAAACGGTGGCTTACTATCGCAAAGGATCACTTAGTCCTTTCGGAGCCCTTCCCCGTGCATATTTATATTTATTATGTTTTCATTTTTCACACAAAACTCACATGCAACGGCTTTTTGACATGCACTAGTCCTCCTAAGTCACACATATGTAGATGACAAGATTGGTAGGAGAACACCTCATATAGCTCAAATATACATATGAAGTTAAAATTTCATAAGAGCTCGTGCATGTGTGAAAAGAGGCATATAAAAATAGAATTCATTTAAACAACACAAAATCCAACTACTCCATAAAACTATGGTAAAGAACATAATATGGATTGATAATCTAAACCAAAAGTTCTAGCCACGTGGGAGCGTAAAATATGGAATTCAAACACAAGTATATGCCACATAAAGTGTGTCAAACTAAAGACCACACAAAAATAAAATCTTTTTGAGTTTTTTGAAAATGTTATCCAAAAATAAAAAATATATATACTCAAAAGACAAGCAAAAAATTATTTGAATTTTTCATTAAGCATAAATTACCAAGAGATAAAATCCAAATGATAAACAAAAATCTTTTTGTATTTTTCATTTAATGCAAATAAAATGAAGAAATAAAATACAAAAGATAAACAAACAATCATAATTCTAGCATGTGATAAGCATGGAGCATAGACTAGAAAAAGATTAAACAAGCATACATTTAGCATGTGAATATAGCATGAAGTACAAATGCTAAAGTATGCAAACACTAACACATTCATCCTTTAGATTTAACAAGGTAGGAAGCATGTGAAAGTAAATGAGAATCAAAAATCCTATTTTGTAAGGCAACCAAGTCGGATTTCCTAACCCAAATTAATGAAGAATGAATATCTTGGGGTGTAGGAACTTTAACTACCGTGGTTACTTTACTATGGGATTTTCTAGGAATTCGTTTAAGATCAAAACAAAATTTTCTAAGATGACCTTTTCGACCACAATGTGTACAAGTAAAAATATGCCGAAAAGATTTTCCTAAGGAGTGATCTCTAAAATCTTTCCTAGACGATTCTCCTAAAACATTGGTTTTGGCATTATGAGAAATTTCATTACAAGTATTGAAGCCTAAACCACATGTGTTATTTTTAATTTAGACCGTTCCTAAGATTTTATCTAATTTTTCCGAACGACACTCCAAATCAAATTTGACATTACTAGAGTCTTTTAATTTATATTGCAATTCTAAAATGTTAGACTCTAATAAAACATTTCTCTCTTCAAAACCAAGAAGCTCCTTTTTCAAAGATTCCATTAAACCCCTAAGGCTATCTCTCTCGCCTTCTACATATTCAAGCTTCTCTTGAAGAGTCCTCTCACGTGTCCTAAGGTCTTCTATTAAAGCATTTTCATCAACGACCTTGACACTCTCTCTTAAACTAGCTTCTAACTTCAAATTAGCCCTTTTTAATTTAATAGATTCTTTATAAAGTTCTTGAAAAGCATTTTGAAGTTCACTCACATTAACCTCTTCTTCATTTTCACTCTCTCTTTCTTCTCCACTCTCACTATCATCAAAAACAAGTGAATCATAAACAATGACCTTGGAAGTGTCATGTTTCTAAAGTTTCATCAATCAATGAGTTCTCACTATCACTCACATGACTAGCCATAAAAGCCACAAATTTTTTTTTAGTGGGGGAATCGGGTCCCTCTTCTTTATCACTATCACTAAGGGTCGCATTATAAGCAGTGGGTCGTTTACCCTCTTTCCTTAGTTTAGTGGGGCACTCATAAGCCCTATGGCCATAACCTTCACAACCAAAACACTTATTAGACTCGTCCCTATCTAAATTTTCATTACGAGGTTTAGGGATCTTCTCGGCTTTGGGAATCTTCTCGCCTTTATCATGTTTAGAAGTATCAAATTTCTTAAAATCATTTTTAAGTTTATCTTTGTTAATTTTAAGAAATTTTCTAAATTTACGAGAAAATAAAGCCATGTCTTCCGAGTCACTATCACTCTCGCTCTCTACTACTTGTTTGACCTCTTTTCGGGCTTTTAAAGCAACGTCCTTTTCGATTTTCTTTTCAGTTTTAGAGGGAAACATATCTAGTTCATAGGTTTGTAAATCACCTACAAGCTCTTCTAATTTCGTAGAGGCTAAAGTTGGTAAAGAATTTAAAACGGTCACCTTTGGAATAAATCTATCGGGTAGGGACCTTAAAATTTTCTTTACAACACGGTCGTCAGGTATTTTCTCTCCCAAGTTAAAAGATGAATTGACAATATCAGAAAGTCTAGCATAAAATTCATCAAAAGTTTCTTTTTCATTCATTTTGATAGTTTCAAATTGAGTGGTGAGGTTTTGGAGTTTTGAAGCTTTAACGACACTAGTTCCTTCATGAGTTAATTGTAAAATATCCCAAGCTTCTTTAGCGGTTTCACACGTCATAATGCGTCGGAATTCATCAGGTGTGACAGCGCTAAACAAGGCGTTTAAACCTCGGGAATTGAAATTAGCAAGTTTAAACTCATTTTCAGTCCATCTATCGGCGGGTTTGGGAACTCGTTCATTTTCAACAAAATGAGTTGGTGGGGACCACCCGTTAACAACTGACATCCAAATTCTCTCGTCGATAGATTTTATTGCCGATTTCATTCGCGTTTTCCAATACGCGTAGTTTGAACCATCGAAAATAGGAAATTTTGAAAATGGGGAAAATTCCATTTTAGCCAAAAATTATTTAAAGGATCGTTAACGAAATAATTTATCGCTTTGGCTCTGATACCAATCTGAAAGTCCCCGGGTTTCTTAATTTTCCCAATTAAAATATTTAACTAGTAATTTCCTTTTATATATACTCAAGAGATGCGGAAGCGTTAGGATGGTTCACCAAAACAGACGGATTACCAAGTTTTAATTTTCTTTAAACAAATTAAAATTAAACTCAAGTGAAAATTAAATAAACACACACAAATATTAAATTTCACTTAAACCAATGTTAATTAATCCAAGCCCTAGAATTTGCGTAAGTCATAATTATCAATATTTCGAAGTTAGGCCAAACCAATTTTAGCAAATGACTTGAATAAACTAAATTTACCCAACATTTAATTTAAGTCCAAATTAAATTAAGTGTGATAATTAAACCAAATTTTATCTTGAATTATCCTAAGCATGCGTTCTAAATTATTGTGCAAGATAAAATAAACCAATCGCACTACGCCGCGATGTACGAGGAAAAACCCAAGACGGGAAAAAACCTCGGATGGTCCTAGCCACAAATTCACTAGATACAGAATTACAAGTACAAGACAAAAGACTTACAACACACGACTCGATCCCTCTCAAGCCTCGACGCTTCTTCTTGTAGAAACATCTTCCTAGCAAATAACCTTGGAACACCACCGCGGTCTCGGAATCCACCGATAGGACTTTCTATGGTCACCGTCACCCGTACATGAAGCCTTTCTCCAAGCGGGTAAAACAAAGTAAACAACTTCTCTTCAATTCGGTGTAGAGAAAACCGGTGCCAAACCAAGCAATATATATGTATATGAGAACTTGGAATAAACTCAATTGGGTGTAAACACTAGAGTGATGGATATTTTTCTCTAAAAATCTCACTCAAAACTAGAACATTTTCCTTAAAACAATTTGCTCTCAAACTCTCTCTAAGAGATGAAAATAGAATGGAAAAGTTAAGTTGGAAAATGTTCTTCCCGCCCTTGATAAAGTCTGAAAAAGTTGGTTAAAAACTAAGTTGGGAAGTGGGTGAAAAACTACCAAAAAACTGCCAAAAACTGTTCCCGCCTGGCATCTCATTAGAACGACATTTCGTTCAAAACGACATTTCGTTCGAACGACATTCTCGTTTGAACGAGTCTTCTAACGACGCTCCAGTATGGACTCGTTAGAAACTCGTTGGAAATCTCGTTAGAACGAACAATCTCGTTCGAACGACATTTCGAACGACGGACCAATATACCGTAGTGGGAAGTCGTTGGCAAGCTCGTTCGAACGACATCTGGTTCGAACGAAAAACTCGTTCGAACGACATATCGAATGAACTTCCAGAAATTTGGAAAATTCGATTTTAGCCCAGAAAACTTTATAAACTTATTTTAAAGTTCTAATTAATTCTTTCTGAAAATTAAAACGCAATTTTTAGAAAACCTAACACCCAATAAACTTGTTCCAAGCTCCTATATATATAATATTGCATTCATACCTTGGAAGTATGGAACCATAGTTGATGACGTAGAAATGAGGCACGCAAACCGGCATATTTGATGAAGCTTTATACTCTTTGCCGCTACGTCTTCAATAAACACTTCATAGGCTTGAAAATATTACAATTAAATACTATCCTATGAATAAATGTTTTTGTCCGGAATTGAGCCAAAACTATATATGGACTCAATTGGAAATTTGTGTCCTTACAAATAATAAATCGGCCCAAAGGAAGAATTATTTGTCAATATGTTCTTATTATCAGTGTTTGATTATTACGGCAAGATATCACTTACAAGTTAATATTTTTTTCAAAGATCAAATATTAATAGAGTGTCCGATATCTTAAAATGGGATTTGTCCTTTATTTGAATTTATTTTTGATTTAAGACTTATATGAGCAAGTTTTATTTATTTATTGTTCTCTGATTCAGCTATCAGTTCTGACTTCCAACATTACTGACAATATTAATTCTATTTCCATGCTTAATGGCACAAACTTTAAGTCATGGCAAGAAAACCTTCATATAGTTCTCGGTGTCATGGATCTAGACCTTGCATTAAGGGTTCCTTCTCCTGCACCTCTTATGGATAAAAGTTCATCTGATGACAAAAAGGACTTTGAAAGGTGGGAGAAGTCAAATCGCATGTGTTTGATGATCATAAAGAAGGTAATTCCAGAAGCATTTAGGGGTACAATATCGGAAACGATAAAGACAGCCAAAGAGTTCCTAGAAGAAATTAAGAACAGATTTGCCAAAAATGAAAAGACTGAAATAAGTACACTTTTGGCAAGTCTCATCTCAATGAAATATAAAGGTAATGGGAACATTAGGGAGTACATTATGGAAATGTCTCATCTCGCTTCAAAGTTAAGAGCACTTATGCTTGATCTCTCTGAGGATTTGCTTGTGCATTTGGTTCTGATATCTCTTCCCACACAATTCAGTCAATTTAAGGTGAGCTACAACTGCCAAAAGGAGACTTGGTCTCTTAATGAGCTCATCTCACATTATGTGCAAGAAGAGGAAAAACTGAAGCAAGATAAGACAGAAAGTGTTCATTTGGCTAGTACTTCCAAGGACAAGGGGAAGAAAAGAAAAAAGGATAAAGAAGCTGCAGTGGTTCCATATCCAAAGAAACAACATAAAGAAAAAAATGTTGATGGTTATTTCTTTTGTGGAGCTGCGGGACATAGGAAGAAGCAATGTACCAACTATCATGCTTGGCGTGTCAAGAAAGGTACACTTTTTAACCTAGTTTGTTCTGAGGTTAATTTGATTTCGGTACCTAAACACACTTGGTGGATAGATTCTGGTGCAACCACTCACATCAGTGTGTCTAGGCAGGGTTGCCTGAGTTGTCGAAAGCCAAATGATGGTGAAAGATATATTTTTTGGGCGATGGCAAGAAGGTTGAAGTTGAAGCAATTAGGATATTTAGGTTATTATTGAAGTCTAGTACTTATTTGGATTTGAATGAGACATTTATCGTACCGTCATTTAGACGAAATTTGGCTTCTATTTCTGTATTGGAAAAATTTGGTTATACTGGTTCATAATTCAAATAATAAATTTAGTCTTCTTCATAATTCAAATTTGGTTGGTACTGGTTCTTTATCTTATGTAGATAACTTTTATATGCTTGATAATATTGCTTCATATCATGAAACCTGTAACTAAGTGCTCGAGGTATTAAAAGAAAATTAACCAATGAGAATTCTGCATCATTATGGCATAAAAGATTAAGTCACATCTCCCAAAGGAGAATTGAAAGACTTGTGTCAGATGGAATTCTAGATTCCATTGATTTTTCAGATTTTAAAATTTGCAAAAATTGCATAAAGGGAAAACAGATAAACATAAGGAGATCTGGTGCTAATAGGGCTACATATGTCTTAGAATTGATACATACAGATATTTGTGGGCCATTCCCTGCGGTTTCATGGAACGGTCAATAATATTTTATCACATTCATAGACGATTTTTCACATTATCGCTACCTTTATCTCATCCATGAAAAGTCCCAATCTCTGGACGTGTTCAAGTCATTCAAGGCTGAAGTTGAAAATTAACTCAACAAAAGGATTAAAAGCATCAGATCTGATCGTGGTGGTGAATACTACGGTAGGTATGACGGTTCAGGTGAACAACGCCCAGGACCATTTGCTAAATTTCTTGAGGAGTGCGGTATCGTCTCGCAGTACACCATGCCAGGTTCACCAAGCATGAATGGTGTTGCTGAAAGGCGAAACAAAACGCTTAAAGACATGGTAAGGAGTATGATCAGCTACTCTAACTTACCAGATTTACTCTGGGGTGAAGCATTAAAGACTTCAGTGTATATCCTTAATAGAGTACCAACTAAAGCAACTGCTAAAACTCCTTTTGAACTTTGGGTAGGCAAGAAACCTAGTCTGAAGCACCTTCATATTTGGGGATGTCCAGCTGAAGCGAGGCCTTATAGGCCACATGAAAAGAAATTGGATTCCAGAACAGTTAGTTGCTATTTTGTTGGATACTCTGAAAGATCTAGGGGTTACAAATTTTATGATCCTACTACCAAAATAATTTTTGAGACTGGAAATGCCCGGTTCTTTGAGGATGTTGAGTTTGCCGAGGGGAATAAGGTTAAGGATTTTGGTTTTGAAGAGGAATATGTTGATATTCCCACAGCTGTTATTAACATTGATTAGGATCCAATTCCTAACATTGTTCAAGAAGCAGATCCTAATCAAAATAATATCCAAGAATCTCCCATTCTAGATGAACAAACTCTACCACCTCCAGAACCTATGCCATTAAGGAGATCCAGTAGAGAAAGAAGAAGTGTTGTGCCAGATGATTACATTATATTTCTCCAAGAACATGAGTTTGACATTGGTGCGGTGGAAGATGATCCGATCGCCTTCCGTCAAGCCATGGAAAGTTCTAAAGCTCAAGAGTGGATTGATGCCATGAATGAGGAGATAAAGTCCATGAAGGACAATGACGTTTGGGATCTTGTCCCATTACCTGAAGGTAAAAAAAAACCATTGGTTGCAAATGGATATTTAAAACCAAGAGGGATTCGAAAGGTGATGTGGAGAGATACAAAGTCCGTCTTGTCGCTAAAGGCTTTACACAAAAAAAAGGCATCGATTATAAAGAGACTCTCTCCGGTTTCATCGAAAGACTCTTTTAAGATAATAATGGCACTTGTGGCGCACTTTGACCTTGAGCTTCATCAGATGGATGTTAAGACTGCGTTTCTCAATGGTGACATTGATGAAATAATATATATGGTGCAACCAGAAAACTTTGTGTCGGGAGATGAAAATTAAAGAAATCCATTTATGGGCTTAAGCAAGCTTCTCGTCAATGGTATTACAAGTTTCATCAAGTTGTCATCTCGTTTGGTTTTGAGATGAATCTGGTTAATGGTTGTATATACCACAAGTTCAGTGGGAGTAAGCATATTTACTTGGTTTTATATGTTGATGACATTTTGCTTGCCACCAATGATATAGGTATGTTGCACGAAACCAAGAGATTTCTTTCAAAGAAATTTGAGATGAAAGATCTTGGTAACGCTTCTTTTGTGTTGGGTATACAAATACACCGAGATCGCTCTCGAAGTACACTTAGTTTATCACAAAAGAGCTATATCGAGAAAGTTCTTAAAAGATTTGGCATGCATGATTGTAAACCATGTGACACCCTTGTAGCTAAAGGAGATAAATTTAGTATCAGTCAATGTCCCAAGAATGATTTTGAGATTTGGGTGATGCAAAAGATTCCTTATGCGTCAGCGGTAGGAAGTCTTATGTATGCTCAAGTATGTACGCGTTCGGATATTGCGTACATTGTTGGCATGTTGGGAAGATACTTAAGTAATCCTAGAAAGGATCATTGGATAGTAGCCAAGCGAGTCATGAGGTACTTACAGAGAGCAAAAGACTACATGCTCACCTATCGGAAGTCAGAACAGTTAGAGATCATCGGATATTCTGACTTCGGTTTTGATGGATGCCAAGATAGCATGAAATCTACTTCCGGTTATATCTACTTACTTGCTGGAGGTGCTGTATCGTGGAAGAGTGTTAAGCAGTCTATTATAGCTTCTTCCACCATGGCAGCTGAGTTTGTAGCTTGTTATGAGGCGTCCAATCAAGGAATATGGTTGCGAAATTTTGTCACGGGGCTGCGTATTGTGGATGGCATTGAAAGACCACTTAAGTTATTTTGTGACAATAAATCAGCAGTACTGTATTCTAACAACAACAGGAGTTCTACGAAGTCAAAGTTTATTGACATTAAGTTCCTAGTTTTAAAAGAAAGAGTTCAGAGTGGACTTATATCTATAGATCACATTGGAACAAACTCCATGATTGCGGATCCGCTGATTAAGGGATTACCACCAAAGGTCTTTCATGAGCATACTGCTCATATGGGTGTAATTTCTTTTCAGGATATTTCAGTTTAGTGGGAGATTGTATTTTATATGCTTTCATAGACATATTTGATTTAATGAATATTGTATGGTTATTTACTGCAGTAAAGTATTAAGTTTATATTCACTCTAACTTTATATGGTTTGATCTCACTAAGGTTTAAGGAGGACCAGTTGGAAATACGCATGTTAAGATCACATTGCATGAAATTTCCATACTACACATCCACACTTGATCTTTGTCATTAGTTGCATTGATATATGTGATCATTGATGGGTCTACTTATGAAATGTGTAATGACGATCGCCTTGTATCTATATTGGTGCAATTAATGGACAAGATTGTTAAGATACATAAATTTTTTATAGCTAAAACTTATGAGCTCATAAAGTATAATTCAAATTTATAAAGTTACATATATATATATATATATATATATAGCCCAAGTGGGAGATTGTTAGAGTAAAATTTAATATATGGGCTTATACAAAAAATAAATATGAATTATAGGCTATCAAATAAAAGTAGGCCAACTAAAGTGATTAATTTAAGTTTTGGGGCCTTACTAATGTATTATTAAAGTGTGGGTTTTATTGTTTAGAGACAAGCATAATTTCTATTTTTATGATGGGTTAAAATAGAAATATACGAAATATGAAAAGACACGATTGTCTTATAAATAGGGGTCATGGTCCCCAGATCACACAACACCAATCTTCTGATTTCCATTGTCAGAGAGAAATTTAGAGAGGAAATAAAAGTGTTGATCTGGAAGAGCATAAGACCTCAGACTCAAATATTTTAACTTTCTGTCATGGATTCAGGTACGCTTCCGCAAAATCAATATTTATATTTCTTGATAATTCAATATGAATGTTCCTATTTGTGTGATAGTTTTCACAAAATAGAAATTAATCCATCAATAACCACTTAATCTCAGTTATGACAATTAAAATGTCACAACTGAGAGAGAGAAGGCATTAAATCAATAATAAATGTTAATCAAATAAGTATAGTAAACGAACTAAAATAAGTAAAACATTTATATAGGAGAACATTTATACCAGAACATTTATTCACCAATGCAAAACATTTATTCACCAATGCTGAACATTAATTTGTTCAGTTATTCAGCTGAACATTTATTCACCAATGCAAATAAGTAGAACATTAACGAATCCTAAATCTTCATAATGAATCAAATAAGTATAATAAATGCCAATCAAATGAGTAGAACATTAACTAAACCTAAATCTTCACAGCGAAACCAAATCGAAACTAAATCAAAAGCATAAACCTAAAACTTAATCATTCATTCATGTTTTGTTAACCATTTATAGATTTCTTTAAATCTGTAATTTTGATTGAAGTTATATAGTTATTACTCATTCACGTTCATTCACATTCAGTTAACCATTTGATAATGGGTTTTTACTCATTCACATTCTTTAAATTTGTTATTTTGATTGAAGTTATATAGTTAACCAGTTGATAATGGGTTTTTACTCATTCACGTTCAGTTAACGAAAGTATAAATATTTATTGCAAAGCTTCCTTTAAATCAAAAAGTATACTCACTGTTTTCTTTAATCAAAAGTATTCTCACAGGTACAATAATCAAAAGTTTTCTTTAAATCAAAACATTTGATTGAAGGATAAATTGATATCAATTTTTATTAAATCAAAAGTATAAACCTTTATTGGAAATTTTTAAATGTTTATACTCCAAAAATATTTGATCGAAATCTATAATGGAGTTAACAAAACCTAAATCAAAATAACAGTGATGGGCAGGAGTTAATGAAACCTAAATCAAAATAATAGTCACAAGGAGAGGTTAATAGTCACAAGGAGAGCTAACGAAACCTATATCAAAATAACAGTCACAAATACATTAAAGGAATCTAAAATGGAGTTAACAAAACCTAAATCGAAAGCAAAAACCTAAATCACTCACTGTGAGGGGCGGGAGTTCTTCACATTCAGTTCTTCACGAAAGAAAAATGTAAGAGAGAGGGGCGGGAGTTGTAAGAAGAGAGAGAGGAGAGATAAGAGAGAAGAGGGAAAATAAAGTAGGGAAAAAATTGATGACCCCTAATAGTAATTAAAAATTAAATCTTAGGCCAAAATTTGTGACTGCTACGAGAAGTTACAAATTTATGACGGTCGATGACAATCACAAATATAGTATTTGTCCAAAATTTATGAATCCTCATAGCAGTTATTATTTTGTGACTGCTCATAAGAGTCATAACTTATACCTACTCATAAATTTATGACTGCTTGTGACAGTTATAAATTTGTGACTGCTTATAGCAGTCAAAAATTAATTATATGGTAACATTTGTGACTCTCATTAGCGGTGACAAACTAATTGACTCAAATTTTTTATTACCCATTGATTTTATCACCCCAAATGGGAGGTACAAATAATTTTATGACTGTTCTCGAGAGTGATAAGTTTATCACCCCCATTAATAGTCACAAAAAGGGGGTCACAAAATTAGCATTTTGGTATGGTGGTGGGTACTTCGGTTAGCCTTTTGTGGTTTCCTATCATTTCCTATCCACAAACCTTATTTACGTAAATACCTTAGATATGTATCCGTTCAAATACCCTGTTATACTTGTAATTTTTGGAAATGGGAGAGAACTAAAAAGTAGCCGCGCGAATGAAACAAGTCCACCCTCAACCCTTGGTTTTTTTAGAGCGAATGGTGATGACACCCCCATGCATATCATTAATACTAGGAGAAAAAACCTCTACTTGATGGAATTTACAAGCTCAAAGAAATTAAATTCAATGGGGAGCCAATAACTAAAGAATTTTGACTTAAAATAAAAATGGGGCTATATCACAACTCCATTACAAAATACCTTAAAACCTATGAATATGTTGTAAAAAATCTGATGTAATGACAACCCATAACATCCAATTTGCAAGCACCTCTGGCCACACTTGGACGATCCTTGAAATATTTATAAACTTGTTTTGAGGGTAAGCCAATCCCTATATTAGCCAAGCAATCAACAATCATGTTTAATTCTCTATAACAATGCTTTAAAGAATATTAAAGAAAACTAAGCATATTTTTTTATTTCAGTAACACATTTCAAATGTTCAAGGATTCTTCTAGTAGTTACCAATCACATACACCGCCATTAAAGAATCAAATTCATTTTTAATGAAGTTAATATGATGTTTTAAACATAACTTGAGCCCCATTCTTAATCATTGAAATTCCATCTCTGAATTAGTAGCATGATTCCCTGATTTAGTAAAGACAATCACCATCTGACCTCTATCACTTCTAATAACTCCTCCATAACCACTAGGTCCAGGATTCCCTTTAGAAGAACCATCTACATTCAACTTGACCCAATTTTTTGGAGCAGGATTCCATTGAATACTTGAAGTCACTTTCTCAATCTTCTTAAAAGATAAGTTGGAAACCTCATTGATCCTTTCATCAAATTTATGGAAATTGTTTGCAAAGATAACACACTTTCATATGTTTGAAATTAATAATAGGGAATTAAAAATAATAGTTTGATGCTTAAACTAAATACCCTCAAAAGCATTATTGTTTCTGCTTTTCCACACTTGCTAATAAATCACTATAGGAATTGTCTTACAAGGAAATTTGAGGTAGTCCTTATTTCCATCTTTGATCCACCAACTTAATATCAATGTATATATATTATTTCTATCAAAATTGATCCCCATCAGACCATAATAGAAATCCCAAACCATTTTCACCTTAGGACAATCTAGAAACAAGTGCTGAATGGATTCAACACTGTTTAAACATGCTTTGTATCTAAATACAAAGGGATTCCCAATTTTTGGATTTTATCATCAATATGCAGAGAATTATCAAGGATCTTCCACATATTGATAGATAATTTTTTTGGGATATTTTGATCCCACAAGACTTAGCATACCTGTCCTCAATTATCTTATATGCTAAAGCAAAAGAGAATTCACCTGTATTAAATGCTATCCAAATCCACTTTCCTTTAATATGCTCCATGTTACTCAAGGATAGATCTTTAATATTCCTCATGCTTCTTCATGCTAGAGATCCACCCTTAGCTTGATGATTCCAATACTTGTATTTTTACTTCATATAAGAGGCCCATAGAGATGTTTCAGTATCGAATTTCCAAACCATTCTCATGCTAGAAGTCTGAGCACTGATGTTAAAATCCTTTAATCCCAATCCAACTGTATATTCAGGCTTGTAAAGCTCCTGCCAGCTAGCCCAATGGTGCTTCCAACATTTCTCTTCATTTCTACCTCAGGAAAACCTACTGAATAACTTGTGTATTCTTGTTATCACTACTTTTGGAGGATGTAGAGAAGATAAAAGGTAAATTGGGATTGATGAGATGACATGATGAATGAGGGTGAGCTTACCCCCACTTAAAAGAATTTTAGCTTTCTAACCTTTAATTTTAAGTCTTAAACACTCAATTAGGCTTCTATAGTACCTGATCTTATTTCTCCCCTCGAATATAAATGATCCCAAGTATTTAATAGTTTTGAAGTCTAGTCCAGTACAAGTAGCAATACTATTTCTCATACTAATTGATAGCTAAGGATTTATAGTGACACTACTCTTAAGCTTATTGATTTTCTCACTAGAAATATTTGAGTATTATTGAAGGAAGGCCATTAAATTTGTTAAGATTCTCTTATATCCTCTAGAAAAGACTATAATATCATCTGCAAAGGATAGGTGAGAGATTATAGGACAACCACTAGGTAAATAGAAAGGTTTAACCATCCCAATGCTCATTAGTTTATTTAACCCTCTAATGAGAACCTCTACCGTAAAAATAAAAGGACTATGGGATAGAGGATCCCTTTGTCTCAATCCTCTAGAGGACTCAAAATAATTCTTTGATTCTCCATTTATGAGGATGGAAAACCAGTTATTAAAAGTGCATCTCCAAATCATGTCAAGTCATCTCTCTCCAAAGCCAAAATTCCTCATCATCTTGATTAAATAAGGATAGTGAATTCTATCATAAGCTTTTTCCATATCCGTCGTGATCATCACATTACCCATATGAATCTTCCTGCTTAAATTATGAACCATCTCTTGGGACAAAAGAATATTGTCTTGGATATATCTTCCTTTCACAAAACCACTTCGATTGTGAGATATGATTTGGGGAAGATATCAAGAAATTCTATTAGACATGATCTTGGAAATGATATTATATGAGAAGTTGCACATGCTGATTGGCCTGTAATCTGCACATTTCTTTGGATTTATACCTTTAGGAATAAGCATAATAACAGTGCTTGGCCATCTTTGTGGGACATCTTAAATCGTAAAGAAACTATTTACAATATTAAGAAGATCAGATTTAATAATACGCTAACATGATTTATAAAAAATAGAACCAAAACAATCTGGACTTGGAGCAACCTCATCATTTAGCTCAGACACTGCTTTAAGAATCTCTTCTTTAGTAGCATAATCTTCCAAAATAGCATTAGTCTCTTTAATAATAATTTTGGGGATAACATCAGAAATATTAGTATCCATCACCTGCTGATCAACATGCATCGGGTTTTGAAAGTACTCTTTAAGGATATTACTTATTGACTCCTCATCCTTAACTAAATTTCCATTAGAATCTTAGGTGTGCTTTATCCTCATCTTTCTATGCTTAGTTTTAACACTGGCATGAAGGAATTTTGAGTTTGAATCACCTAGCTTGAGCCATTTGATGGAAGATATTTGCCTTCAAAACATTTCCTCCTTGTTTAAGGCCTCTAGAATTTTAGCTTTTACCTAGATTAAGATCCAATCTATCCTTCTCTTTTCTATCCATATCATAAACTAATTCCAACTGAAGCACCTCATCTTCCAGGTCTTTCACATCTTAGAATATGTCTTTAAATTTCTCTTTATTCCACATTCTCAAAGTCCCTTTCAGTCTTTTTAATTTTTGGCCAAATCCTCTCTTCCCTCCAGATTAAATAGGCTCATTCCAAGAGCATCTAACCAACTCTTCAAACTGATTATATTTAGTCCACATAGATTAAAACTTGAAAACCTTTGGTTTAGACTCCATCAAAGAACTTAGAAATAAAACTACAGGAGCATGGTCAGAAGAAGTTTTGTTTAGATATTGAAGAGTGGAGTTGGGGAAATAGTCTGCCAATGCTGGTTGTACAAACACCTATCATGTGTGACCATTATCACCCTTGATTCATCTATATTATTAAACCAAGTGTATCTAGACCCCTTATATCCCATATCTCTAAGACCACAATAATCTATGGCTTGGATAAATTCTCGTATATATTTAATATCTATGTCATTACCCCCTAGCTTCTTTGATTGGTAGGCTACCTTATTAAAGTCCCCCATCACTATATGAGGCTTGATTTGACACCCATTGGAGATATCCACTAATTGATCCCAAAGGCCTCTTCTTTCTTCTTTAGCACATTTGGCATAAACAACAGTTAAACAAGCATCCAAATTGAAGTCTTTATGAACTACATTAATATTCAATTATTGATCAGAGCATGCAATAACACTGACAATCACCTTATACCTCCAAAAAATCCAAATCTTCCCATTATCATTGTTGATGTCAAAAAATGGACTTGATCCAATTTTCTAATCACAGATAAAAATATAATATGCTATGAAATAAACACACAAGAGACAAAGAGTTTTTAATGTGTTTCGACTGTGAAGAAAAGCCTAAGTTCACTGTTATTATATTCATTTTAGTGATTATTAAAATCTAGGTACTTTTGCTACAAGAAATATAACCTAGAATCCGTTTTATCTTGCCTTTGGTGAAAGGAATAAAATTTATTTATAGTGACCCAGAAATCAAGGGTTAGAATGCCTTTATATATTCAAGCATTTACACCTGTACAAAATGAACGTGATGGTTGATAATATTGAGTACATATAGGATGATGACTCTTGGTTCTTTACCATATGATGTCTGTTTATTTATTTTGATGGTCTGCATTCTTCAAGTTGGTCGGACTTCTAACCGATCAACTATCTTGATGGCCGACCAAATGATTGATGACTAAGATTGTTGCCACATAAGGATACAGGTGTCCATTCCTGATTGGTCATATAACTGGACAATTTTTTGTATCAACAGAAGCCCCAAATGCTTCATTCTTGATATTTTATTAAAAATATGAAGTATGATTTAGACAGAGTTATTCGATAATATTCTGTGGTCTTGGTTGGCGGCCGACCTATAGGACTTGTAAAATTTTTCATCATTTGATCATGTAATGGCAATTTCATAAATAATTTGAATTTTAGCCACACGCTAAAGGGCATATTAGTAATTTCTCGCTTTTAAAGTTGTGCACCTGTTACAATGTTAATCGTCTATACAATTAATCATTTCTTGCACTGTTTTCTATACAAGATATAAGAAGCGAGATTTTGGCTGATTTGCTACACCAAAACATTTCAAACTCTCAAGTTATCTTTCGCCCCAAGTCTTTCGTCTTCTAGCTTTCTTTTGCATTCATATCTACTCTTGCTTCTGTCACCACCTTCTCTGTAAGCTTTCTTCTTCCCTTTCTTTTAATTTCTTTATTTGCTGTAACAATGGTGTACATTATTCACGAGGACTCTTTAGATGAATTTAAGCAGGAAAGAAATATTCCTGATTGGGTAGACATAGAAATACCTATTCTACCAGTAGATGTTTTATCCTTACCAGAGGGTCATTGTATCCCTTCGCTATTTATAGTTAGATATGGTATTACCTTTACCCCCCAATCATTTCTTTCTAGAGTTTGTTAATATTTTGATGTTGTCCTTGCTAGGGTAGCCCCCAATATATGGAGAATAGTAAATAGGATTAATAGGTTTAACCAGATATATAAAACCCATATTGGTATCCCTAAGATGATGTTTTGCTACAAGTGGGTTACTAGTGACAACACCTATTACCTGAAAACTAGGTTTGTCGATAGAGCCTTAGTAGTCAATTTACCAGACTCCAATAATGACTACTTCGACTATGGGGTAATAGCAAAGAACTGGAAACATGCTCCTTTTCAAAGACAAAAAGTGTATGATGGGCCCAGGTGTCCTTAGGAAGGACATAACAAAGGTTGCTGGCTTTATTTTTGTTGACCAACTATTTGATGATATGTTGACTAATGTTTCTTGTCCTGTTTTATACAGTTGAGAGCAAGAAAAAGTGTCATATAGAAGGGGACATTAATCTTCAAGAGTTGAAATTTATGTGGAGCATCCATCAAAAAATTAGCGAGGGGCACCCTAGAGTAGCCTCCTACTTATTGAAATATTGAACCTCGATTACTTCTTTTGTTTCTAGGCCAACCATTGTAGCAATTCTCATTAATTTAGAAGAGGAACCAGTTCCCACTTAGTCGGCTGAGGAGTCTACCAGAGCTAAAAAGGATTTAGGTACTTCTTATTCTTTTGAATCATTGGACATCTCGGCTATCCTCACTTCACTTGTAGCAAGTATGGGAAAGAGGAAAATCCCTGATTTGATGACTGAAGCTTTGTCTCCTACTGCCAAGAGGGCTACAGAAAAAACTATCAAGGTTGCTGATGCCAAAAAGTCCACTGTGATGGAGAAGACATAAAAAATTACTGAAAAAGTACCTCAGGTCATCACTACTGAGGAAATTAATACTTTCGCACCTCACTAAAAGAAGTTGAAAAAAGGTTTTCCTAGAAAATAGACTCAAATAACTATTTCCGACTAACGAGAGTTGGTAAAAAAATATCAATCTGATTTGGAAGTTGCTAGCTCTCCTGTGTTACTATCAATTATGGTCTGGATAGAAGTCTGATTAAGGCTGGGACCCTTACTGCTTATAGGGCAGTTACTCCCATTCCGCGATTAAGGTTATTAAAGAGGGCTTGCCAAAATTTGGCCTTGGTAATCCTTTTCCCTTATTATTTGCTTTTATTGACTCATTTCGCTTGCTTTGTTCTAATATTTTTCCTTTGAGAAGTTTTTGGTGGCTTTCAACTAGATTATGGAGAAGGACGATCAACTGCGTTCCTCTAGAGGAGATTTAGAAGAGGAATTTGAAGGTCTAAAGAAATCTTTAGAAACTTCAAGACAAGCGTAGGAGTCGAAGCAAAAGTCTTAAAAAATGATTTTACTCTAGCCAATAACAGGGCTACTGCTGCTGAAGTCAATTTGAAGACAACAGAAGTTAAGGCCAAGGTGGTCGAGGAAAATTGATGGAAAATTAGACTCTTCTGAAAGCAACCGAGGATAAATCAACAAAGCTAATTGTCGACTTAATAGCTGAGAAGCAACAACTAAGAAGATAAAGGAAACCTCCTTTAATAAGGGATGATAGAAGGCATTTTTGGATGCCTCTGCATAAATTGAATATTTCAGGAAAAAGTCTTTCAAGGACGGTTGGTCAGTGGCTCTTAAGGAGGTAGGCACTGCAAAAGACTTTGAGATATTCCAGAGGCATGATCTAGGCACTCCTCTAAATTTGGTGTAAGAATTTGACGATGAAGAAGGATCAGGTTAATCTTCTCGGCCACCAGTTGGATATATCCAAGAGCCAGTTGGTGAAGCCGCTCTTCCTGTCTAACTGCCTTTTGAAGTTAATGTCCAGGACAAGGAGAAGGTCTAACTCCTTTGTTATTTATCTTACTTGTTAACAAATTTCTTGTTCTTTCTTCGCCATTTTGTAATAGGAGCATATCTTTGTAATCCCCTTTTTTTAATGAAAGGATCTTCTTTTGATTAATTGTGTTTTATTATACTTCTAGTATGTTGTCTTTGCATTCTTACACTTGTGATTCTCAGTTTGATGCTAGGAAAAGGCTATAAGTTCTGCTGAATCCGATCTGCTTCAGCAGAGTGAAAACCTTCTGGAGGCTTGGCATACTCCTATGTCTGAAGAAGATTTGGTTGGGTTGCTCATCCTAGATGCATCTGACTTAGTCAAAGAGTTATACCTTCGTCTTCACTATTTATGGAATAAAGGTGTAGCTAATAATGTTTCCTATTATGAAATGATTGAGCAATTTTAAGAAGATCATAGTCAGGCTAAAGCTTACTGCATGCTGACTATAAAGATAAGTATAAAGCATGAAGTGAAGAATGCGACTTTGAGAAGAAACTTAAAGAGTATGCCTCCATGTATAGGAGAAAATAATTCTTGCTGAACAGAGAGATTGATGAAGCTCGAGAGAAAGGAAAATTTCTAAAAGAGGAAAATAATCGACTCAGGAATAAGCTAGATAGTTTGAAGAAATCATCCACTAGTGGTACTGATGAAGGTGTTTTTTTCCTGAAAACTGAAAATATAAGGTTGGTGGAAGAACTTGAAGCATTGAAAAAGACTAGACCTGGAAAAAATTCCAGGCAAAGGATGGCTATCCGACCAACTGTGGATGAAGAAAGAACTAGAAAAACTCTACCCGACCAAGCTACCCAGTTAAAACCAAATAGTCAGGCCATCACTAACTTATCTGTCCAGATGAAAGCTAATGATAAAGCTAACGTCGATCAATCCGTCTAGTTGAAAGTTAAGAGTGATGTCTTGAAGAAACATCAACATTGTTAACGCAACAATTCTCCATCTATGAGGACCAATTAGAAAAGGACACATGTCATCCTACATGGCAATATTCGACACCCGAGGAGAGTTGGTCGGCATCCGAGGAGAGTTGGTCGGCACCCGAGGAGTGTTAGTCGGCATCCGAGGAGATTGGTCGGCACCCGAGGAGTATTAGTCTGCACCCGAGGAGAGTTGGTCGGCACCCGAGGAGTGTTGGTCGGCATACCAACCAGGAAGATCAAGGGATAACTATGCATTTAATGAGCATTAATGTACATTTATACTGTAAATGACAACACATAGCATACCAATCAATTCAACAGTTAGATTTGTTGAATGTAGACATAATGTATAAATGTCTACATACAATGAATCTCTTTATCTCCCATCACTATAAATACATGTAGTCCCTTAGCCAGAAGAGAAGGAGAACGAGAGAGATCCGATAACGATGAGAGACACCATACACAAGATCCACACCTTTTTCTCTCTCTATCATATTGTGCTATTGTAAACCCCTGGGAATAAAATAACAGTGGACGTAGGCTTTATTCATAGCCGAACCACTTTAAAAACCTTTGTCTCTTATATGTTCGATGTGAATGTTTATCTTCATCTTCAATCTCATCCTCATCATTTATCTGCTATTGACGCCACTAAAATGGCCTGGACCATTTTCTGTCTTCAACATATTGGCGACGTCTGTGGGAATCGATTGTTATTATCGTTTTTCACCAAAAATCATTCATCATCAATGGCGAATAATCCAGAATCTAGCAATCGAAACGATGGAAATGCTGGAAATCCTCCAAATCCCTCTGCACCTCCAGATCTGGCCGGAATTATGACGAATCTGGCTCAAGGACAAACCGCCATGCAAGACACAATGAGGCAACTCATACAAACCCTTCATGGCGATGCACCTGCACGTTCAGGACAGCGAAGTGGTCAGAGGCAAACTTATTTACTTTCTTCACGATCCAGGCATACTGAGTCATATCGTAATGAGGAGTCTGATGATTTCTCTTATCAACCTGGGCGAACTTCGTCAATAAGGGCTACAGATACTGATCAACGTATCACTCTCTCTCCAGAAAGACCCAGCGCCTCAGAAAGACTGAGTAGGGTGTCTCCTTTCAGTCGATTAGGCCCTAGGAGGAATAGGAGTCCACCCAAGACCATGTCGAGGAGTTTTCGACAACCATCAGATCTAAAAGAAGGATCAGCACAATCACGACCAGTTGCTCGTCAAGATAAATCTCAAGAGGCTACTTCAGAACGATCTATTGCTCGAACCAATAGGCCCGAGGAAGGAAATGAAGCATGGAAAGGGTCCCTTCAGCGATTGGAGGATAGATTGGGAGAAATGGCTAGGGCGAAGAATCCCCTACAACGAACTTTTGTTCAAGGGACACCTTTTGTCCAGGCCATTGTGAATTTTCCCACACCGTCAAAGTTTAAAGCACCAGTAGTGACCCCTAAATATGATGGAAAGACAGATCCTGTTCTTCATATAGAGCAATATCAAGCTGCCTCCGATATCTATGCTGTCCCCGACGAGATGAGATGCAGAGCGTTCTCCAGAACTCTTACTGGAGCTGCCCAGATATGGTACAACAATCTTCCTTGGGGTAAGATTTTAACTTTCCTTCAGCTGGCCGAGTTGTTCATCGGTAATTTCTATTTTGGAGCAAAGTCAGTAAAACGAGTAGCACACTTGCTAAGTGTTAGACAAAAATCTGGTGAGAGTACTAGAGATTACATAACTCGTTTCAATAACGAGAAGCTGGAAGTCATAGATTACGAGGATAAGACAGCAATCACTGCCTTGATGAGTGGGTTGTTGCCTAATAAGTTGTATTACACCTTGGCGAAAGATCCACCTAAAACTATGTCAGAGTTGATGGCAAAAGCAGCCAAAATCATGAATGCCGAGGAAGCTATGGCTGCAAAGAAGAATATAGATAAAGACACCAAGGTGGACGTCGATAAGTCTAAAAATAAAGAGCATAAGGGCAATGGTGGCAACAAGCGTTCCAGAAATAATAAGTCATCATGGGAAGTCCTGAAGAAATTCGATAATTATACTTCCTTGAAAATGGGTATTAATCATGTCTTGGAAGAAATCAAGAATAGCGAGGAAGTAAAGTGGCCGAAGAAACTGAGGTCAGATCCTGATGCGAGGAACAGGGACAAATATTGCGAGTTCCATAAAGATCATGGCCATATGACTAAAAATTGCATAGCTCTTCAGAACGAGATTGAAACACTCATTCGAAGAGGAAAGCTAGCAAAATATGTTGATCGGGGAGGTGAAAGAAGAAATAATGATCGAACTAGAGAGAGGTCTAGATCTCCTCATCGAGCAGAGGAGAAAAAGAAGAGAGACCATGAAGATGATGCCGAGGATGACCCCGATCTTCCCAAGAAACCAAGGCATCCAGAACGAGAGGTATTTTCCATACGTTTTGGGTCATTTGATTGTAATGTTATTACAGGAGGAGATGCAGGAGGAGGAGATCTTACTGCAGAAAGAAAAGCTTACCTCGGAGAGGCACAAGCTTGCTCGTATATTCAGCGAATAAATTTTGGCCGAGGAGGATCGTCCGAAGAAGGTAAACAAAGAGAAGCTGGTTATTAGCTTTTCAAAAAATGACCTGGCAGGTGTTCTTTACCCTCACGACGACCTTTGGTGATCAAAATGAGGATGAAAGAAGTAGTGATTTCAAGGGTGCTGGTAGACAATGGCAGTTCGGCAGACATCATGTACTATTCGTGCTTTGACAGTTTAAATTTGAAGTTATCTCAATTGGAGCCTTATCACAGACCTCTTCTGGGTTTTGCTGGCGAGAAAGTTTTTCCACTTGGAACGATCAAGTTGGATATATTCATTGGAACTTGGCTTGCTTGTCGAACAGAGAGAATACGCTTCTTTGTGATGGATAAGAATGTGCAGTCAGCCTACAACATCATCATGGGAAGAGTTGGTTTGAAAAAGTTCGAAGTAGTCCCATCTACAGTACATCAATGTTTAAAATTCCCAACAAATTTCGGAGTGGGAGTGGTGAAAGGTGATCAAAAAGTAGCTCGAGAATGCTATTATTCATCTGCCGAGCAAGAGGAGCTTGATGAATCAAGGAAAAAGACTACTACTTACCAGGTGGATGAAAGTACGGAAATTAAAACACTTGATCCAAGAGATGAATCCCAACTTGTAAAAGGACAGGTGGTAGAATATACAGAAAATGTTATTCTGGACGACGAACACCCTGAACGAGTAACCCAGATAGGTTCATCGCTGGATGCTTCAATAAAACAGGAGTTGATAACTTTCTTGAGAAACAGAAAGAAAACTTTTGCGTGGAGTCATGAAGACATGCCAGGAATAGATCCAAACTTCTTATGTCATGAGCTCAATGTGAATAAGGAGATCAAGCCTGTAAAGCAGAAAAGAAGGGTATTTAGCCCCGAGAAGAATCAAGCTATTCAAGAGGAGGTCGACAAGCTCCAGAAAGCCCAATTCATCGAAGATGTTAAGTATCCGGACTGGTTGGCAAATATGGTGATGGTAAAAAAGAAAAACAATAAATGGAGAATGTGTGTTGATTTCACTGATCTCAACAAGGCTTGCCCAAAGGATCACTTCCCATTACCCAGAATTGACCAACTAGTGGATGCTACCTCTGGGCACGAGCTACTCAGTTTCATGGATGCTTACTCTAGATACAACGAGATCAAAATGAAACCTGAAGACAGGGAAAGCACTTCTTTTATTACCCCTAGGGGAACTTATTGTTATAATGTTATGCCTTTTGGTTTGAAAAATGCAGGAGCGACATACCAGAGGCTGATGAACAAGGTTTTTTTCGAACAAATCAGTTGCAATATGGAGGTCTATGTCGACGATATGCTGACAAAGAGCAAGAAAGCTGCTGATCATCTAGTTGACTTAGGTCAGACCTTTGATCAACTGGATAAATACCAGATGAAGCTCAACCCAACGAAGTGCACCTTTGGAGTACGAGAAGGAATGTTCCTCGGGTACATCGTCAACCAGCGAGGCATTGAGGCAAATCCAGCAAAGATCAAAGCTCTTTTAGGGTTGCAATCTCCAACGACGAAGAAAGAAGTGCAAAGTCTTACAGGACGAGTTGCAGCGCTCAATAGATTTGTATCTCGGGCAACTGATAGGTGCCTTCCATTCTTCAAAACACTCCGAAAAACTTTCGAGTGGAATGATGAATGTGAAAAATCCTTTTAAGACTTGAAGAAATATCTGGGAACACCTCCATTGCTGTCCAGACCAGTGATGGGAGAAAAGTTGTACTTATACCTGGCAGTATCAGAAAATGCGATCAGCTCGGCATTGATCAGATTGGAGAATGGAGTCCAAAAGCCAATTTATTACATAAGTAAGGCTTTCCGCGGTGCAGAGATCAGGTACCCAAAGTTGGAAAAATTGGCCATATTTTCAGGCCCATACCATCATCGTGTATACCGACATGCCATTAAGACAAGCCCTTCATAAGCCAGAAAAGTCAGGAAGACTGATGTACTGGGCAATAGAGCTCGGTGAATATGATATTGTGTATGAACCCAGATCATCCTTAAAAGGGCAAGCAGTAGCAGACTTTATAGCAGAGTTTACATATCCTGATACCCCCGAGGAACAAAAGTTGCTCGCTGACCAACCTGTGGATGTTACAGGGTCAACAGACATGAGTCCAGACCAGCTCCGGTTGGTAAAAGGGCTTGTGGATGCAAAAAGATCATCAAATTCAAACCCAGACCAACTACGGTTGGTAAAAGGGCGAGAAGAGATGGTCGACGAGGAGCGAAAGATACCAGGGGAGGATGAAACAAAACAACAAATATTTCATCGAGGAACGTTGTCAGATAAGAATTTTGAAGACGAGTTACCTACATGGAGATTGTATATAGATGGGTCATCTTGTACAACAGGTTGTGGAGCAGGGATTGTTTTGAACACCCCAGACGAGATTGACGTGGAATATGCCTTACGATTCCAATTCAAAGCTTCCATTAATGAGGCTGAGTATGAAGCCTTAATAGCAGGTCTTAATTTATCAAAGATTATGGAAGCACAACAAGTGATGGTATTCAGTGACTCTCAATTAATTGTGAATCAGATAATGGGAACGTATGCAGTTAAATGAGAACTAATGGTCAAATATCATGCAAAGGCGATGGAGTTGTTGGCAGAATTTGATGCCATTCAGTTAATCAGAATACCAAGAATGGAGAATGCGCAAGTAGACGCACTGGCCCGATTAGCATCAGCTACTCGTACCGAGTTGCGAAGAACGATACCAATTGAGGTGTTAGAAAGTCGAAGCATAGACGAAAGCTTGACGATGAATGTTATTTACCTTGATTTAGGACCATCTTGGATGGATCCCATCAAGCCATATGTCGAGGAAGGATAATTACCGGAGGACAAGATCGTTGCCAAGAAATTAAAGTTTAAAGCTGCTCGGTATGTACTAACTAATGGTGTTTTGTATAGACGAGGAATTATGGCAGGTTTGCAAAGATGTGTACATCCCTCCGAGGTGAAATAATTGATTGAAGAGATCCATGAAGGGTCCTGTGGAGCCCATGTAGCAGGTCGAACACTTTTGCAAAGGGTGATGACGCAAGGATATTACTGGCCGACGATGAGGGCTGATTGTATAGCATATGCCAAGAAGTGTGAAAAGTGCCAACGTTTTTCCTCTATCCGACGAACTCCACAAGCATTGTTGACACCCATAACTTCTCCTTGGCCATTTGCCATGTGGGGAATTGATTTGGTTGGACCACTGCCAACAACCCGAGGAAGATTTAAGTACCTCGTCGTTGCAGTGGATTATTTTACTAAATGGGTAGAAGCTGAGCCTCTGATTGATATGACGTACGAGAAGGTGTACCAATTCGTTTGGAAGAACATCATCTGTCGATATGGTCTCCCTCATGCATTCATTACAGACCATGGAACAAAATTCGATAACGAGGAGTTTGCCGCCTATTGTCATCAGTCAAACATTTTGAAGGTTCATTCAGCACCAGGCCATCCTCAAAGCAATGGACAGACTGAAGTAACGAACAAAACATTATTAAATGGTTTGAAGAAGAGGTTAAATGAGGCTAAAGCTAACTGGATTAATGAGCTACAATCAGTATAGCGGGCTTACCGAATAACTCCCCGAGCAGCAACTGGAGAATCACCATATATGCTGGCGTTTGGAAGTGAGGCTGTAATACCTACCGAGTTGGGTCTTCCAACACATAGAGTACTGAATTTCAATTCCCCAGTCAGTGACTTAATGAGAAGATTGGATTTGGATATGCTCGAGGAGGTTAGAGAAGAAGCAGCCATTAGGAATGCTGCATATCAACAGTGAACAGCTTTGTTCTACAACAAGAGGGTGAAGAAATGCGATTTAAAGGAAGGAGATTACGTGCTAAAGAAGGTCATTCAGAAGCACAATAAATTGGAAGCAAATTGGCATGGACCTTACCGAGTTACAGAAGTTGTTCGACCAGGAACTTACCGAATAGCAACTCTAGAAGGAGAGGAATTCAAGAATGCGTGGAATGCTGAACACCTTCTCAAGTATTATCAGTGATGTAAAATGTACAGCAGGTCCATCAATATGAATAAAACGATGATGTTTCACCATTTTTCTCTCCTTTGTTTGAAAGTTTTTCGGGGAATACTAGTGTTGTACACTACGCTGCTCGACAGCAAAAAGAAGACGATAGTTCAAACCCACGACTAACTCTGGTTGGTAAAAGGGCGAGAACAAACTATACTCCTTTGGTTAGGAGGCATACACTAGCGTGACCAACTCCGATTGGTAAAATAACTAGTAGATAGTTCAAGCGTGACCAACTCCGGTTGGTAATTTATATAGTAGATAGTTCAAGCGTGATCAACTTCGGTTGGTAAAATAGCGAGAACAAACTATACTCCTTTGGTTAGGAGGCCTACACTAGCGTGACCAACTCCGGTTGGTAAAATAACTAGTAGAAAGTTTGAGCGTGATCAACTCCGGTTGGTAAAATAGCGAGAACAAACTATACTCCTTTGGTTAGGAGGCATAAACTAGCGTGATCAACTCCGGTTGGTAAAATAACTAGTGGACATGATAGTTCAAACCCATGACCAACTCCGGTTGGTAAAAGGCCAAAGAACAACATTCTTAAAAATGCCAATCTCGGTTGGTTTGAAAACAAAATATGCTCTCAAATGCCAACTTATGTTGGTCGGGAAGTAAGTTTATTACATAAAAGTTCATCGAAGAACGAATATTCCAAACTGAACCAAGTATAGTTGGTCGGGGATAAAAACCCACTAACTGTAGATGGTCGACGAGGAAAAATCTTTGACCTTGGTTGGTCGGGCACATTTATTGAAAAAGACAAAATTTACCAAGTATAGCTGGTCGGGGATAAAAACCCATTAACTATAATTGGTCGACAAGCTCAATTTAAACAATCTTGGTTGGTTGTAAGAAATTTTAAAATTTTTATACTCATTACTTTATTGTTAAGTAGTCGAGCAACATTACTGGTACTTGTAATCTCTTATTACTAGATTGGTCGATGAACCACAAAGAATTGTTATGCAATCACAAATATAAAAGTGTTAGACAAGTACAAAACAATAGCAATACAGATTTGCAAACAAAAAATAAAAGTCTTTCATTAAAATTCAAAATAAATTACAAGTTACATATGTGTGCTAACTATTACATTGAAAATCCTATTCTATTGGTTTTTTCCCTTCAGCCTTCGATACAGGTTCCTCGCCAGCAGGAGGATCATTTAATGTCTGAGGATAATTGATAAAATTCAAGTCCTTCAACATTCTGACATTCATTACTGAAGGAGTATCCAAGAGATGCTCGGGACGAGATACTTCAATTTGAGAATGAAGATTATAGTCACCAAGATATTTTGAAATTAAGCTCCGAGGAATGGCACGAGCTGGGATCCATTCCATGTCCAATTTATAGGGTGGTACAGGCAAGTCTAGTAGCCCAGGAGTATGATAATCCCACAGGTAGTGCCCCTGTTCGAGCTTCAGCACACCCAGGGCGTTCAACCATCCCTGTTTATAACCTTCATTATTGGCATTTTCAATGCGAGCATCCAAGTGATAAAGGGCCTCATTATAGCCTGCATTCCAGAATTTGCGAGGTTGTTTATGGAATTGGAAAGTTAATCTTTATAACTGCTCATGAAGGTTCCTGGCAAAAACATCCTTATTATTCAAAGCAGACTTCGTCGTAGTAAGTTGATCTTCCAAAGTTAGGATTTTCTTGGACATTTCAGACAAAGCCCGATCTTTTGCGTTCAACTGGTACGCTTGAGTTTCCAATGTTGACAGAGTACGAGCTTCTTCAATACTACGAGGAGTTCTTGATCGACCCCGAGCAGCTGGAGTACTTCGTTCCTCGTTAACATCCTGGGCAGCTCTTCCTCGCCCACGAGAACCTCTTCCTCGTCCCCGAGCAGTAGCAGAAATACCAGACCTTCTTAAGGTATCCAATTCTTGCCTTAATTTGGCATTCTCAACCTCTAAGAATGAGAACCCTTCGTCGGAGACTGGTACCAAGGCAGTGGAAGATGAAGCTGCAGATTTATACTGTGCCAACTCTCTCTGCAAATTATTGTTCTCTTGTTCCAGCAGCTCGGCGATCTGTCTGCAGGCCTCAACTTCACCTTTTAGGGTTCTCTCCCTGACATCGTACCCAACAATGATCTTTTTGTGGCCTGTCTCAGAAGAAAGCTGTTGATATCTATTCTCATACTCCTTGTGCAACAGGGCAGTGGATTCATTGTGTTGATTTTGAAGATCTTCTAGGGTACAATGAAGCTCCTCGATCAATTCGTAGTATGCCACATTATTGGCCACAGCTCGATCAAGTAAATCCTTCAGGTACCGATAAGCCTCAACTGCTTGCTCTGAAGCATCATGGCCAAGGATGTCAGCAACTTCTGATACACTCAGGTCTGTATGACCAGCCTTATAATATTCATGGCATTGCTGCATCAGCTTTGTATCATGGGTAGATATCAATTCCATTCTAGCCATAAACTAATAAAGGAGAGAAGGCAAGAGTTAATAAAAAAAGCAAACAGAGCATCAACAATGTAGAGGAACAAAAAGAGGAGATTTTATTAGATCATAAGGCAAAGTTACAAAGATCTGAGATACAAAGTACAAGTAAGAAGAAAAACAGAAAGATAGTACCGAACAACTTCACACCTTTTCCTTGTCTCCCAAGACTTTCTCGGGAGGCTGGGACAAGGAGCTTGGTTGCTCGGTGGGAACACTGATTTGATCGGCTGAAGTTGGGATTTGTTCAAGGGAAGTAGGCAAAGAAGAAATCTCCTCAGCAGATGTCTGGTTGGGTTGAGGAGCAAGGATTTGATCACCCACAATCATTGAAGATTCTTCAGATGCAGCTTCGTCTTCATCTTCGTCTTCAATAACTGGATGAGGACTAGGGAGATGTTGTTAAAATAGCTCGGAGTCCTCGCTCACCTTCAATTCCTGCAAGGCAGCAACCCAACCATCATGGAAGTATTTCAAACTTCCATAATTCACCTGGGTCATCATTGCTGCTACCCCCTATCCCATCCTTTATCCCAACCAGTTCGAAAGGATTTCTTCACAGCTGTTTTTCTCTTCATCTTCTCCGAGGAGAGCTTCTCGGATATAAGGTCCTCGAAGGCTTTCAGCTTGGCCTCCATCTCCTCCTTCTGACGATTTGCTTCGCGCAGAAGTGTCAGCTCTTCCTCAGCTGATTTCAGTTTATTTTCAAGCTCCCCGAAAGTAGTGAGCTTCTCGGAGTATTTCTTGTTCTCCCTCTCCAAGTCCTTCACTTTGTTTCCCAACTGCACCTTTTTTGCTTCAGATGCAGCCAATTTCTTCTCCCATTCACCTTTATCCTCGTCGTACTTCTGACGGGATTCCTTCAGAGATTGGGCCAAGCCCTGGAACGCATCCTCTACTCCAGACGAGGAGCTTGAAGCCTTGAGCGCTTCATCTTTCTTCACAATGGTGTTAAAATAACTCACCAGCTGAAAAAAAAGGGTAGTGATGAGTTAGTGCCGAGATACATATATTGATAGAAGGAAAAATTCAAGATAGAAAGAAACTTACTGAAGCAATGTGATGAGTAGCTAGGGATGTCAGCATATCCCTAGGCATGTTTTCCTCGATGCCTTGGACTTCAGGAATAATCCAAGTCTTTACCGAGCTCATTGTAGAGCTCGGGGGAATGATTGTTGGAACACCAGCTCCACTAGTTTGGAGCTGGGGAATGGCTTCAGAAAAACTAACCGAGGAAGACTTCTTCAATCTCCTCGGTGTCTTCTCAATAACCTCAACCAAAGAAGAATCTTTAGTTGGAGAGATAGTGATTACTTCCACTGGCGCATTCTTCTGTACAGGAGCCACAGGGGGCTTCTCGACGACCTTCTGAAGAGCAGCAGAAGGGGCAGCATCAACTTTCTTTGTCCCCTTTGGGACATCGGTTTTGCTTCTCTTTCCATCTCCAGCAGAGGAGGTCTCTTCAAAGAGAGCAGGAACTCTTCTCTTGCCCATCTTCTGACTGAGAGGAATGTGAGAGTCTGGTGAAGAATCTTCAGAAGCTGGCAATGGTTCACTAATGCTAGCCACAGGACGAGCAGTGTAAGAGGATGTGTAGCTCCTGTATTGCAACAAGTATGAAGCAGACCTAATGTGCTCGTCTGCAACCTTCTGATGCAAACTCCAGATATGTTTTAAATGCTTGATATTAACTTCTGTTTCTTTTGGAGTTTTTCTCTTGCTGTCAACTGCAAATAAAGACATAGTGAAATATTAGTCATACATTTTGTCAAACACAATGAAATCATAATTTCAAAAAACAAAATAAGATGAAAATAACCTATCCCATTGCCATATGGAGGGCATTTGGGACCCTCATATACTTTGTCTACAACCAGAGGGGCATGTTGCCAATTTTTTACAACTACTCCATGTTCAAAATAATCCCTGTTGGGATCAGGGAGGTTGACTACTAGAGCCCTATTCAAAAATCTAGTTTTTAAATAATAGACATTGTCTAAAACAGCCCATCTGTAACAGTACATAATCTCAGGAATTCCTATACGAGTTCCATGAGTTTGATTTAACCTATGTACCCCATTAACTATTCTCCATGTGTTGGGGGCTATTTTTATAGGGACAACGTCGAAGTACTGACAGAACTCTAAACACAACAGATTTGGTGGAAAAGAAAATCCACATTCAGCAATAAATAGGCTAGGGAACCAGTGTCCCTCAGCCAAATCAAAATAACTTGAAGGCTCAGAAAGAACCTCCAAAGTTACCCAAGAAGGAATAGAGAAGTCAGAGCGGAACTTCTCAAGAGATTCGATAATATAAACCATGGTGAATAAAAAGAAATGAAGAAGAAGGAAGAAAATCTTACAGTAAAAAAGGAGATCTGTTGACAAACAAACGAAAGAGGAAATGAACGCACAAGAGAGAGAAAAGCTTTAGAAAACTCGAAAGCAGAAATTGAAAAGGTAGAAGACGATGGGATTGCCTCTGAAGTTTAAATACCTTGCCTTGTGAAACGGCGAAAGAAATGATTACAAAAAATAAATATTACGCTACCGGCGGCTAAAAGGACAAAAAGGGCACGAAGATCGAAGCGCCTATAAAAATGCAAAAAGGCGGATTCTGCGAATTTGGAAGGAAATTTAAATACGAAGAAAAGGCTCCTAAAACCCAGGAAGGTCATTTAATATTGCCATATACCGAGAAAGAATGTTCCATACTCCTCAAAGTTCGAAATATGAAACATTGGGGGCTTCTGTTGATACCAAAATTAGTATGCTGATGTGGACGAATAATAAGAAGACACGTGTCAATCTACGTGGCACAATAGCAACGAGGAAGATTGTTTCCCCGATCAACATACTCACTCCTAGCAACAAGTATACTCCGAGGAACACCAACCCTCCGAGGAACTCTTAGCTTCCGAGGAACTCCAATGCTCCGAGGAACTCTTGGACGACGAGCAACTAAGGCGGTCCGAGCTGCATCTCGGCCCCAGCATTGATTGTCAGATAATCAACAGTTCAACTATTCATTGAATGCTTATTATCTTGATGCACACGCTGCATTAAATGTAACACCCTTTCATATACAGCCTAAGGGCTATAAATACTTTGTATCACCCTCATTCAAGAGGACCGGAATTTCTTGAGAGAACTTGTAATCAAGAATTCCCATACACTCAGCAATAACATAACAGTGGACGTAGGCCATTCATCCAAGGCTGAACCACTTTAAAAACCTTTGTCTCTTATATGTTCGATGTGAATGTTTACATTTTAGTGGCGTCAACAAACATCAAGTTGAAAGGTTAACCTTTCAATTTCACAAGAAACCTGAGAAGATTTGGGTGGATGGTTATAATGAGGCCCTAAGCCATGTAGATGATAATCTTGCACAAAGTCATCATGAAGGTTACAAATAGGGATGGATCGGCTTGCTTACCTTACTGAAATATGACCAAAACAGTGAGTTATGGTATTGGAATGAACCTAATTTGCGGGATTATGACAAGCCTCCATTTAAGTTAGACATATCATGGAAATCTGGGAGATTATGGTCTTCACGATGTGTACGGAATAATTCATCCTCCTTATTTGATCAACAAGCTGAGTGACAACAATAGACAAATGTTGAAGGATAAATTCCCCCTATACCCTAGATGACGTTCCTACTGGAATGGAGAGAGTGCAATAGACCTCTTCTGAAACGACCAAAGCACATGGGAAACGTCCAGCTGAATAATTCTCTTATATTTTGTACTTGCTTGATCTTTAATGTAACATTTTTAAAAGTTAAAAAAATATATTTGTTTATGTGTTGTCAACTTATGATTATTTAATCAGTTAGTTGACTAAGGTATTGTTTAATGATGAATTATTAAACTATGACTGTAGAGCCTTAGATTCTACTAGTGCACTTAGATGAAACTATAAATAGTTTTATTGATCCAATTGTATCATTAGTTGTCAGTGACGTCCAAGTATATGAGGAATGTATGTGTGTATTCCAGTATTAAGGAATATATACATGTCATCCTGCATTTAACCTAGCCGGGTAAAACTTATTTTTAACTTCTGAGTTGTGCACGAAGTTTTACAGACTTCTTATTTTTGATCTGTCTAAGATGAGGTCATACATGAAGTAAGTTATTAGTGGCGACTAACTGTGTTAGGACTATATGTTCATATTCCTGTGTTTAACTTGGTCGGTTAAAGCTTCTTACGTTAGTACATGGAACTTTACTGACTTCTTGTTCGTGACTTGTTAATACGAAGTTATACATGAAGTAATAAATTGGTCGAGCGAAACATGACTGTGTATTAAGCTATTGGTGCATCTCGAATTTGATAAATTCAACCTAATTAAGTATATGAGTTATGCAGTTTTATCATCAGCAGTTAATTGGCAAGGGATGAAAACCAAGAGACATTTTGCTTGTTGTTTATGAGGGATGTATATCGCCGTACTCCGAAAAAAATTGGGAAACTAAAACCAAGATATTTTATTTAACTTGAAATAAAGTTATAAAGCAAAAAGAAATACAAAATGACAATGCCTTTATTCACTGATAATATTTGCGAAGGTTCTCGGCATTCTACGGGTTTTTGAATTCTTCCCCATCAAGTGTCTCTAACCGAAAAGTCCCTGGTCGAATTACCGCTGAAATACGATATGGGCCATACCAATTGGATTCAAGCTTATTATCCTTCTGGATGACTTTGTTGAGGACGTAGTCGCCTTCTTTAAGTTGGTTGACCTGACCCTTTTGTTGTAAAAGCGAGCATTCCTTTATTGATGTGCTGCATTTCTGAGGGCAGTATATTCTCGGACTTCTTCCACCATGTCCAAGTCCAATTTTCTCATTATGTCACTCTTTGGAGAATTAAAGTTTAACACTCTGTGAGTTGGTAAGCCTATCTCGACTGGTACCATTGCTTCTACCACAAACACAAGTATATAAGGTGTTTCTCCAATTGCTATCCTCGACGTTGTTTTATAAGCCAAATGAATATAGTGCAATTCATTAATCCAGTTCCCCTTGGAAGCATCAAGTCTCTTTTCAGTTCACTAAGCAAGGTTATATTTGTTACTTCTGTTTGACCATTGCTTTGTAGATTCCCTAGTGCAGAAGTGTTTGGATCTTGGATTGAATATAATATGCTTCGAACTCGTCATTATTGAATTGGGTTCCATGGTCAGTAATGAAGGCATAAGGCATGCCATATCAGCATATGATGTTTTTTCATATGAATTGATACATCTTCTAGTAAGACATCTCTATCAATGGCTCTTTTTGTACCCATTCCGTGAAATTATCAACAATTACCACAAGGTATTTGAACCGGCCTTTGGTGGTCGACAATGGGCTAACCAAGTCAATCCCCCAAATGGAGAATGGCCAAGGAGAAGTAATCGGTGCTAAAGCAGAACTTGGTTCTTTATGAAATACACCAAACCTCTGGCTTTTATCACATTTTCTTGCGAACGCCCTACAATCTGCCTTCATAGTTTGCTAGTAATATCCCTATGTGTTGATTCTCTAGACTAATGACCAACCATCTAAATGAGCTCCATAAGAACCTTCATGCACTTACTTGATCAAATCATTAACTTCCAATGGATGGACACAACTTAATAAAGAAAAATTAAATCCCCTTTTGTATAAGACTCCTTTCTCCATTACATATTTGGCTGTTTAGTACTGGAACTTTTTTATCTTGTTTGGATCAGTTGGTAGGGTTCCTTCTTCGATGTAAGCTCTAATTGGATCCATTTAGGAAGATCCCACATCTACAGCAATAAAATTGATCATTGGATCCTCATCTATGCTCCTAGTTGCCAAGATCTCAATTGGAATGCTTCTCTTGAGTTCTATTCTTATTGCTGAAGCTAGCTGAGTAAGTGCGTCAGTTCGGGTGTTGGATATCCTTGGTATCCTGTTCATTTGTACGCCTAGAAATTTGAAAATGACTTCCATTACCTTGGTCAAGTATCTGGTCATCAAATCTCCCTTAAATCCATATATGTGAAGCACTCGATTGACGACCAACTGGGAATCGATGTGCGCCACTACTCGCTCAGCACCTAATGATTGGGCTAACTCCAGTCCAATAATCAAATCCTCGTACTCGACCTTGAATTGAAACTTGAGGGAATATTCCATGTCGATATTGTCAGGGGTGTTAAGTATAACACCTGCTCCACTAGCATTTGTGAAATGAAGATCTATCCAGATATAAGTTTCATAATGGAATTTTACTGCTAAAGCTTTCTGTAGACAGAATGCCATGGTGGAATATCTTCTTACTTTCTTTTGCATACTTTTGAGCCATCTCTTAAGCAATGAATGATTTCGGTTGATCGTCTTTGACTTTGGCTAGCTTTTGAGCTGATCTCTTTTTCGAAGAAGTCTGCTCGGTAGGCAAGTTTGGTTGGTTGGTAACCTCTAAATATGTGAATTTTGCAGTGAAATTTGCCAAGGATTGCCCTTTTAATGATGATTTGAGTTCCTAAATGATGTTGCACTCTCCCAACACTACTGTCCAATACATCAATCTGCCTGACTTTTAAGGTTTTTATAGTACTTATCGAAGAGGTAGATCAGTGTACACTACTATGGTATGCGCTTGAAAATAAGGATTTATTCATCTAGAGGTTTCAATGAGGGTTAAGGACAATTTTTCCAAGCGTGGATATCTTATTTTGTCTCCCCTGAATGCTTTTCTAGTATAGTAGACTGGTTTTTAGATCCCATTCTCCAGCCTAATTAATTTATAGCTAACTGTAGATTCAGAAACAACTAAATACAAATATAGTTTTTCTCCCGGCGCTAATCGGTACAACAATGGTGGAGATCCCATATACTTCTTTAACTCTTAAAATTCTTATTCTCACTCTTCATTCCACTCAAAGGTCTTTCGAAGAACCTTAAATAATGGTAAACACCTATCTGTTGCTCGCAAAACAAATCGGTTTAAAGCAGCTACTCTACTAGTAAGTTTTTTAACATCTTTTTTGCTGGTCGGCAATTGCATCTCTATCAGAGCTTTGATTTTAACAGGGTTTGCTTCAATTCCTCTTTGGTTCACTATAAAGCCAAGGAACATTCCTTCTTGCACATCGAACACGCACTTGGTTGGATTTAATTTTATTTGAGGTTTTTCCAGCTGGTCGAAAGTCTGACTGAGGTTCTTGATATGATATGAAACTTTCTTTCTTTAGTCAACATATCATCCATGTAGAACTCCATATTTTTCCCAATTTGTTCTTCAAACACCTTATTGACCAACCTCTGGTAAGGTTCTCCAGCATTTTTAATCCTGAAAGGCATTACATTATAGAAATAAGTACCTCGGTTGGTAATGAAAGAAGTGTTGTCTCTGTCCTATGGTTTCATTTTTATCTAGTTATATCCAGAATAAGCATCCATGAAACTCAACAGCTCATGTCCAGATGTGGCATCTACCAACTGATCAATTCTGGCAAAGGAAAATGGTCCTTTGGGCAAGCCTTATTAAGATCAGTAAAATCTACATACATTCGCCACTTATCATTTTTTTTACCATCACGACATTTGCCAACCATGGCGTATATATGACATTCTCAATGAATTGGGCTTTTTGTAGTTTTTCTACCTCTACCTGTATGACTTGGTTTTTCTCAGGACTAAACACCCTGCGGCATTATTTGATTGGCTCGGCGTCTTTGTTAATATTGAGCTCATGACAGAGGAAATTGGGATCGATCCCTAGAATATCTTCATGACTCCAAGCGAACACGCTCCTTTATTACCTTAAGAATGTAACGAATTCCTATTTGAGGAGTGGAGTCAATATGGAGCCAATCTGGGGGTTTTCTTTGATTTGTCATCATCCAGGATTATGCTTTTGGTTGCTTCTACATTCTGTCCTTTGACTAGTTCTGTTTCATCTCGGGGATCTAAAGTATCAACTTCTGATTCACTGTTGGGCTCCATAGTATCTACTTGGTAAGTGGTGGTCTTTTTCTTCAACTCAACCAAATCTTCCTACTCAATTGAAGAATAATAGCATTCTCTCGCTATTTTCTGATCACCCTTTACAACACCAATTCTGAAGTGAGTTAGAAATTTTAAACATTGGTGGATAGTGGATAGTGGATGGTACAACTTTAAATTTCTTTAGTCCTACCCTATCGAGGATCACATTGTAAGAAGATTTAACAATTTTGTCCATAATAAAGAAACACATCTTTTCAGTGCGGTTTGCTGGACAAGTGCCGAATAACACCCCAACTTTACTGTTCCTAGGGGGTATACTTTTTCCCCTGAAAATCCAATCAAGGGTTTATGGTATGGTTCCAACTAGATAATCTTGAATCCCAAGCTCTGGAAATAGGGGTAGAACATAATATTATTTAAACTTCCATTATCTATCAAAACCCTGGCGATGATGGCTTCTTAGATTCTAAACTTGACAACTCACGGGTCATCACGAGCATACGGTACTCTAGAGAGATCATTTTTGGAAAGGCTGATAATCAGTTTATCTTTGTTTACTTTCTTGGGTCGATCATCATCATTCAGATTGATTTATTGTATCTAGGAATAAGCTTGTGCTCATTCAGGTAGGTTTTCTTTTCTGCAGTTTGATTTACCCCGCCTGCATCTCCACCTGTAATGACATGACAATCAAAAGAACTGAAACTTGTCATAGCTACCTCAATTTCTGGTTGCTTCAAATTCTTTGGTAAGTTTGGATCATCTTCATAACCATCTTCATGGCATCGTTTCCTATTATCTCTAGGTTTAGAAGGAGAATTTAGCCTTCCTCTTAATTCTTGGCTTTCACACCAATCAATAAATTTGCTCATCTTTCCTCGATGAATGAGGGATTCAACTTCGTTCTTTAAAGAAAAATAATTATTGGACGTATGTTCATGATCTTTATGGAATTCACAATATTTAGATTTATCCCTCCTATAGGGGGGTGCCCTTCATTTCTCAAGCCACTTCAAATCTTTATTGTGCTCAATTTCCTCCAGGATACGGTGAATACTGACCTTCAACGGAGTATATGCTTTGTACTTTTTGGGCTTCTCATCGTTCTTATGTTTCTACTCCTTCTTAGGCCTAGAGGCGGAACTTTGCTTTGCATCCATTGCTTCCTCGACATTCAGGATTTTTCCTGCCTTGGCCATGAGCTCCGTCATGGTTTTGAGAGGATCTTTTGCTTAAGTGTAGTATAGCTTATGTGGAAGTAAGCCACTTATCAAAGTGATGATGGTTATTTTTCTTCATAATCAACCACTTCTAGTTTCTCGTTATTGAAATGAGTGATGTATTCTCTGGTGGTTTCTTCTGCTCGCTACTTGACACTTAGGATATGGGCTACTCTCCTAACTGGCTTGGCCCTAAAATGGAAGTTGTTGATCAACAACTCGACAAGTTGATTAAAGTTAGAAATTTGTCCTCGTGGCGAGTTGTTGTATCATATTTGGTCTGAACCAATAATGGTGCTTGGAAAATCTCTACATCTCATTTCATCAGGAATGGAATATATATTAGTTGTGGCCTGATATTGTTCAATGTGTAAAACTGGGTCTGTTTTACCATCGTATTTAGGGGAAACCATGTAAATTTTGACGGAGTGGGGAAATCAACGAATGCCTGAACAAAGGGAGATCGAATCCTTGGCAAAATTTCACTGTAATGTTTTTTTGCCTTAGCCATTTCCCCAAGTCGATCTTCTAATAGTTGGATCGACCCTTGATCTGGATCTGACTGATCTTTCATGATGTTCAGTTGGGTGTTCATTGGTTCTGGATAGCTCTTTATGATGATTCATGTCTCCTCGAGGTCCTAATCGATTGAAAGGTGAAGCTCTGCTCAATCTCTCCAAAACGTGTGGCCTTTCAGGAGTAAAAAAATGGCCATCATATAATTCAGTGGACCTGAGTGATGAGCTTACTCCTAGAAGATAATACCTATCGTACGAAGACTTGGAATAATTGTATTGGCTATTCCTAGGAGGCGGGGTGTAAGGACTTAATTTTATAAATGTCTGGGATAGAATCTAGGAATTTTATGTTTTCCCTAGATCACTATTTGTATATCTGATACCGCTACATTCGGCACGTCATCACGATCATCCATGACGGCCTTTATTCGAATCCATTCATCCATCATCTTCACACGTGCATCACGCTACATGCGACGTACTGCTCAGCTGTTTCCCACTACTCCACTACGCATTATTGGTAAAATGATTTATTGGAGTTGTTTACATTTGCATAAATATATGGGAAATTTTTCAGAAAATGTTTTTTCGAAGTCTGATTTATTTTTATAAAAAGCATAAATTTTTCTAAGTGTAGAAGCGGAGTGCCTCGGTCGAAGAGCTTGTTCAAATGAGTCAGCACTGTCGTTCGAGCGAGATCAGCATCTCGCGCGAAGTCGTTGGAATAACACATGCCCTTCGTTCGAGTGAGTGCCTATCTTATTCGAGCGCCGCCGTCACCTTGATTTTTGTATAAATATCAGTGTACCTTCTACACATTTTCCAAGTTTTTTTGCAACACCGCATTTTGCAAAAATGGCCCAAAATCAGACTTCACCTTTTAAGGTTTTCTTGAGCTTTCCTTATTCACATAATCACTCCCATTTATATATGTGAATTGTTAAACCTTCAAGAGGATCATTTACTCTTCTGGAGTACTTTGTGGAGAAGTCGTTCTCTTCTTCATTGTTGCCCACCTGGAGTTCCTGGGGGAGATTCCAGCCGACGACATCAGAACCGACACCTGCGGTTATTTCTGTGTCACACTTATTTTCATTGTAATATGTGTAACCGTATCTTACAAAATTATAGTGAAAATAAAAAGGTTTTGCCCCTTTGGGGAATTTTTCCTCACTTTTGTGTGTTTGAATGTTATTGCATGATTTCATCATCTTCAATCACAACTAGATGCATGTTTAGGATTTAATTAAAAAACTGAGTTTAATTTAATAATTTCTTTATTTGAACGCAAGCGCAGTCTTCAAATTGGTATCAGGGCGGGTTACGCTAATTTATCGCGTGATCCTGATTTTTCAAGGATTTATTTTTTGATACAATTTGACTTCTCACGTTGTCAAATTGGTATCAGAGCCAATTACACAATTATACGGTGTAATGTTTCGTAAAATTTTTCTAAGACATCAATTTTAAAGAAATTAATTTTTGAAAAAGAGCGTGTTCATAATGGAGAAGTTATATAATAAAATGCTAGTTTTTGACGGGACGAACTATGCATACTGGAAAGCCCGCATGAGATCTGCATTAAAATCCATTGATGAACGTGTCTGGATTTTGGTTGAAAGAGGGTGGACACCTCCCTTCATCACTGTTGAGAATGTGACTAGTTTAAAATCTGTAAATGCATGGACTGAAGAAGAATTTAAATGGTCATCTTTTAATTCCAAGGGTTTAAGTGCTTTTTCTGGATCCGTCACACCTGAGGAGTTCAAACGGATAATGACGTGCACCACGTCAAAAGAGGCATGATATGTTTTACAACTTACCCATAAAGGAACTAATGCTATGAAAGAGTCTAAACTGCAAAATTTGACAACTCAATTTGAAACCATCACCATGCTTGAGACTGAATGTTTTGATGAATTTTATGCCAGACTGTCTGATATTGTTAACACTAGCTTTAATCTTGGTGAACACATTCCTAATGCTAGAGTTTTTAAAAAGATTCTTAGATCACTGCCTAAACGTTTTATCACTAAAGTCACTGTGCTAAATTCTATGGGTAATTTAAATACGCTTAAATTGGAGGAACTTGTAGGAGACTTACAAACGTATGAAATTGACATGTTTCCTAAATCTGTCAAGCCTAAAGATAAGGGAATTTCACTTAATGCCCAGGATAGAAAGATTGAGGGGTCGACAAGAAAGAGGGTAGAGTCATCTAGAAAAAGGGAGATAGAAACGTCAAATTATGAGTGTGACTTTGATTTAGATGATTTGGCCCTGTTTGCTAAAAAATTCAAGAAAATTCTCAAATTCAAGAAAAATGGTAATTTCAAAGATAAAAAGAATTTTGAGAAAAATAAATTTGAGAAGATAAATGAAAAAGATTTTAAAGACCCTCCCAATAAAGACAGTGAGAGATGCTATGAGTGCGACGGTAGGGGTCATAGAGCTTTTGAGTGTGCTACTAGGCTGAACTGAGAAAAGGGTAAAGTTGTCCTTAATGCTACCTTTAGTGACGACAGTGAGGTCGAGTCGGTGGACTCTGGAGATGAGTTACCGCATGAGTGTAACTTCACCGCATTCATGGCTAGTCATGTGAGTACTTCTAGTGCTCTTCACGACGATGAGGATGCTGCTTCACAGGGACACCTCGACAGTGAGAATGATATGAGTAAGGGGAGGTTAATGCAAGTGAGAGCGAGAGTGATCTCCAACCCTCCCACGCTGAGTTATATACTGAGTCATTTAAAACCAAAGAGCGTAACAAAGCGTTAGTACTTAGGATCACTGCTTTAGAGAAAGATTTAAGACTGTTTGGAGAGAGAGAGAGTTGTTGTGAGAATGAAAAAGAGAGAAAAGACAAACTTGAGAAGATAAGATGTTTTGAGTGCGATGGGACATGGCACAAGAAATTTAAGGGTCCCACTAGACTTAGGATAGAGGGAAAGAAAGTTGCCATTCCCACTACCCTAAGCGATAGTGAGGATGAGGATGGAGATGAAAGTGTGATCCGAAACGCGTTTGGAAAGTTGTTTATCGAGACCATGGAAACAAAAAGGTCAAATAGGATCCTAGGTCTTCTGATTTGTGAGTTGAAGGAAGAGAATAATGAGCTAAAAAGGGAAAAATATGACTTGACCAACACGGTGTCTAGTCTGACGACACGTGTATTCCATCTCAAGGATGATCTCAAACAAGCATGGGAGGTCCAAGTCACATTAGAGAATGTATCTGAGAAGGTTGATAAGATGGTTCCCTATCTCGTTTTAAATGAGGTTGGAAAAGGTAATGACGGTGCATTCACTACTTTTAATGCGCCCGAGCCTATAACCACTTTGGTGAGTGAGTCTCATGGCTGCCCATCTAGGAAAGCTCATACCAAAATTCTTGATAAATTAATTCCTAGACCGGTTTATGTTTGCTCCCACTGCAAGAAGCGAGGACATCTTAGGGAGTTTTGTTCTAAGTTGGGCTTTGTGCCATAGCATGCCACTTTGCACGTCCCCATACATGCACCCATTCATGATACTTTGCTTACACATAATGATAGAGAGTTTGCAAATATTTGCGAGCAAGTGAAGTTTTTGATCAAGACCACACATGATCTTATGGAGTTGGTCCAAAAGATGTCACCATCTTTGGAAAACTCCACCGCTCTTCCCGGTTGAGGTCTTGACATGTCTGCTAGCATAGGGTGATTTACATGATGTCTCTTTTGCCTATTGCTAGCATGTACCATTAGTTTATTTTATTTTTTATTTTTTATATTTTTTTTGAAAAATCCAAAAAGATTTTCTTTTTATAAAAATTTTAGATTAGCACAAAAAGATTTTTGTATTTTATTTGCACCTTTTATGGATGAGCATTTAAGATAGCCGAGTCACAAATTTCATTCCATTTATCCACATGAGTGTTTGATAGTGATTTGAGACGCTACATCATTGCATCCATGTGCTTTACATTGTTTGGAGTCTTTGAGATGTGATTAGTGATATCTTTCTATATGTATGGCTCCTTATCTCCTTTACTCCACACATGCACGATTTTATTTGATTATTGTACTTATTTATCACATATTGGCTCGAGTGTTTCCATCTCAATTCTGTCTATACAACGAACTATATGCGATAAAACTTGACAAGATTGGAATGCATGTAAAAAACTGTTTGGTGAGATTGTGTTTTTAAGCGGTGAAGGGCTACGAAAGGTTCTTATCTAGCCTTTGCGATTAAGCCACCGTTAAATCGGACCTAAAAAATTGAGAAATTTTATTATCCGGGGTCCAAAGAGGTTAAAAGAGCCCGAAAAAATTTAAAGGCAATAAAAAGTAATACATGCCAAATATGGGCCATTTAGGTTTCACCATCAATTCTCCAAAGTTTGAGAATTTAGATCACCTCTGTTCAATATATAAATCTTAGGGAGTTTGGTTGGAGAATTTATACGGGTTTGTACTTCCTTGAAAGTCCTTAAAAAGCATTAAATCGTTTTGGACGTTATTGGTGTGTAAATCATTTAGAGCTTTGATTTGTTGATTTGATTGAGTCAGTGTCTCTTATTTCCATCTTTTTACACCTAAGGAAGATGATGAGTTTATTCGTTAGGAGTGTCCATTTTTCATCGAGCACGTATGTCATGTTTGTATGCATTGATTTTCCTATCGAATTTGATCACACCCCTTCATTTATGCTATCATCGACTTGGTTGTTTTTGTGTTTGTTCATGGTGTGATTCTCTGTTGTATATTTTATGAGAATTTTTTTGAAAATTTCAAAAATAGAAAGTTTTTTTTACCATGTGACATTTTTCATATTTATGCTTCTCATATCTGTCTATTTGGGGATAACATAAAAAGGGGGAGAATGAATTATGGGGGAGATTTATTTGGTTGATTTATCAATGATTTGCTTAAGCTTAATTGATCTTTGATTTTAGCATTTCATCATATTTCAAATTATTGCTTGTCACGGGTATCTGCTTTATCTCATATGTGTAGGTACAAAGTTGATTTATTGGATTGCACACCCTGATGAGAAAAGCTTTGGGAGTTTCTGAAGAGATGAAGATTTGAAGATGCTGAAGTTTGATTGAAGACATGTCATGTAGTATTCTCAGTTTGAGGGTTTAATGGGGATATTATCTTATATGTCATTTGTTTTAGGGAGATTGCATAATTCGGATTTTTTATGTATGTACCGGCATAGATATATGTGGAGATTTGTAAGGACATAATTTTATAAATGTCCGGGGTAGAATCTAGGAATTTTATGTTTTCCCTAGATCACTGTTTGTATGTCAGATACCGCTACATTCGGCACGTCATCACGATCATCCACTACGACGTTTATCCGAATCCATTCATCCATCATCGTCACACGTGCATCAACCTATATGCGACGTGCTGCTCAGTTGTTTCCCACTACTCCACTACGCATTATTGGTAAAATGATTTATTGGAGTTGTTTACATTTGCATAAATATATGGGAAATTTTTTAGAAAATATTTTTTCGAAGTCTGATTTATTTCTATAAAAAGCAGAAATTTTTCTAAGTGTAGAAGCGGAGTGCCTCGGTCAAAGAGCTCGTTCAAACGAGTCGGCACTATCGTTCGAGCGAGAACAGCATCTCGCGCGAAGTCATTCGAACGACACGTGTCCTTCATTTGAGCGAGATGCCTATCTCGTTCGAGCGCCGCCATCGCCTCGATTTTCGTATAAATACCAGTGTACCTTCTACACATTTTCCAGGTCTTTTTGCAAACACGAATGCTGCGAAAATAACCCAGAATCAAACTTCACCTTTTAAGGTTTTCTTAAAACTTCTTTATTCACATAATCACTCCCATTTATATATGTGAATTGTTAAACCTTCAGAGGATCATTTACTCTTCTGGACTACTTTGTGGAGAAGCCATTCTCTTCTTCATTGCTGCCCACCTGAAGTTCCTATTGGAGATTCCAGCCGACGACATCAGAACCGACACCTGCGGGTATTTTTGTGTCACACTTATTTTCATTGTAATCCGTGTAACCATATCTTACAAAATTATAGTGAAAATAAAAAGGTTTTTCCCCTTTGGGGGATTTTTCCTCACTTGTGTGTGTTTGAATGTTCTTGCATGATTTTATCATCTTCAATAACACCTAGATGCATGTTTTGGATTTAATTGAAAAACTGAGTTTAATTAAATAATTTCTTTATTTGAACGTAAGTGCACTCTTTACGGGGGCATATTTTCTCTCCTCAGAGGTGGAGTCTTATTTTTCCTGAAAAGAGCAGGAGACATGGCTTCTAATGATTGAGTAAATTATCTCATGATTTCCTGCATGACACCTTGATCCTTGGCAATACTGACAAGAATTCAATTTAATTCGGCTACTGTAGGTGGAGCAGATGGGATGATAGTAAAACCTTTATTTTTAGTACTACTCTCAGGGTCATTCATCCTTTGAATAAAGACGTACAAGTAGACGGTAATAGACACACGTTCCCACATACGGTGCCAATCTGTTGATGTCAAAAAATGACTAGATCCAATTTTCTAATCATAAATAAAATATAATATGCGATGAAATTAACACATAAGATACAAAGAGTTGTTAAAGTGGTTTGGTTGTGAAGAAAAGCCTATGTCCACTGTTATTGTATTGATTTTAGTGATTACGGAAATCTAGATACTCTTGATACAATAAGAATAGCCTAGAATCCATTCTATCTTGCCTTTTATGAAAGGAATACAATATATTTATAGTGACCCCGACATTAAAGGTTAGAATGCGCTTATATATTTAAGCATTTACAAATGTGATGGTTAATAGTTTTGAGTACATATGGGATGACGACTCTTGATCCTTTCCCACGTGATGTGTGTTTATCTATTTTGATGGTCTGCATTCTTCAGGTTGGTCGGACTTCTAGCCGATCAACTATCTTGTCGACCGACCAAATGAGTGATGACTAAGATTGTTGCCACATAAGGAGATATGTGTTTATTCATGATTGGTCCATGTATCTGCATAATTTTTGGTATCAACACTCATTATAGCAATAAGAATCGAATCCCCATTTTAATTTATAGTTGTTCATTTTTTTAGAACAAACTTTAGGTTCTAGATGCGCAATAACTGGGCTTTTATAAATCTTTAATGATTTTTTAAGTCTTCTATTAGAGGAATTTTTTGTAGCTCCTCTAATAGTTCGTACCACGAGGCTCAGCATTTGGGAATTGTAAAAGACAATTTATTGTTACCCTTTTCATTGGATCTAGTAATTCTTCTTAAAAGAAGATCTGTAAAAATGAGCTTCTTGCACTGTTCCTTCTCACCATTCATCTTTCTAAATTTTGACCATTTATTATTCTCACTTTCCTTCTTCTTTTTATAAGCTTGTATCTTATTCTCCAGGTTTTTGTTGAATACCAAAAGTTCCTTAATTATAGGGATCGAATGGTTTACCTCATTTTCTCCAACACTTGCATACATGTGGATAATAACATTATTCTTGTCATAGTCAGGGAGGTTTGTGCCTCTAGGAGATAAGGATCATTGGTCTACCGTGATTACCTCTTGGGAAAATAGATCTTCATTGTTGATTTTTTATATGTTCTCATTTATTGTTCCATAAATCTTTGTCTTGTAACTTAAGATAACTCATTGGTTATGTTCCTTTAGCTTAGGACTGCTAACTTCTCCTTCTTCCTCCTCACTGTTTACATCATTTACTTCATTCACTTGGGGATGCATTTGAATATTACTTTCTATAATAGCCTATTAAGGGGAATTGATTGTGTTAAATGGACAATCATTATGCTTTTGATTGTTTGGTTGAGGCCTGGCCTACTTTATACTCTCTCGATTGATTTTTTCATCTGGATTGAGGAACTCCACCTTATTATGCTCCTGAATTTAGGTGTATGCAGTCTTCATCTTCTCATTTTTGTTCATTGTTACCTTTAGGATAAATTCATCTTTTTTTGGCTTATCCCTAGTGTAAGGCAATAGGAAAATACAAGATTCTTCATCGTGGCCTTTCTAAGAACAGCTATTATAGTACTTTGTTTTATTTTCCACCAATACCTCCTGCCAAAACCCTATGTCACCACACCCTATCCAAACACTCTTCAAGATGCTATTCAATATATTAACTTCAACATAAAACCTCGTATTGCTTAGTCTATTAATTTTTACAGTTGAAGCATCAAGATTTGATGGTTTACCAGTCAGTTGTGCTATGGAATAAAAGGAATATTTTGAAAAGAAATGTATACGAAGTTAAGGAAAAGAAATTCAAATAGGAACTAGAATACTCTTCTTATCTGGTTTTAAATCGTGTGTCCATTTGAAAATTCTCATTAGAAACTTTCCTACATACCATATATCTCCCATCCACATTCTTGAATAATCTTCTTCATAATGAAGCCTGATTAATATGTGTTTATGATTTATAAGACCAACACTAAATGTTGTTTTGAGGGTGAATGTTTAGAAAAACTTGCCTTATAACTTCCATAGAGGGCCTTCAATGGGAGAACTTCCCTACTAATGAGTGTTTGAAAGGTTTTGAGAGGATATTTATATCTTCATTAGAAAATATTACTGTTGGTTCTCCCTTAAAAGTGATTGGGTTCTTGAGACCAAGATAATGGGTGTTTGATGAGGATTCTACCACTACTGAAGAAAAGGACCGATTCCATGCTTTTTTTATATCTGTAGGCTTAGGTTCAACGTGGGGAAGATTATTATGGGCAACCATATAAACCCTAATAGGGGTTACAAATGGTAGAGAGAGAGGGAGAAAGAAAGAGATAAAGAGTTTCTCTTATATGTTTTTTTCCAGTTCTTTACTCCTCAACCCCTGTTCGAATGGGAGTTATAGAAGGTATTCTAATGAGCCTGGACAAAGTCTAGGAGGCAACGTAGGAGAGTGTGAAATAATTGATGCAAATGCCCCAAAATGGAAAAATAGACCCGGAGTAGATCCTATCACCCCAGCTAAGGGACAACCCTCTGACATGAGGGGTAAAATGTTACTTCCTGACCTTTATAGAGACATGAGATGACTACCATGAACATGCTCTAGAGAACCCAAGGAGGTTGAATTTGGGTTCACAAGATGGAACAAGTGGATCCAGGTACTCTGGATCACAACTTGACATATCCTATCACCCAGGGGCAACCTCATTCCTCAGGACAACTGGTGACAATGACGAAGAGTCTTTATATGAGGATAATCCAATTGTATTGGAAAAGGGTAAGCATAAGCTATGCATTTAATAAATTAGGCCCACAAAAAATTAGAGGGAAACATCACAGAGAGCCTAGAAGCCTCGGGGAACGCAGAGAGCCCAAAAGGTCTCTCACCAATAGATAAAATGCTCGGTCAAGTCTAAGATAAGCGTAAGAGGGTCGCAACAAGTTGACCAAACTTCCTAAGAAGAGATCTCGATAGAAAGTCATTGCTGAGAAGACAAAACCATCACAGTTAAAGCCGAGCAGGACGATCAATCTTGGAAAAGTTTAATTCAACGATTGTAGGATCGTTTAGGATAAATATCCAAATCGAAGAATCCCTTGTACAAAATTTTCGTGAAAGGGTCTCTTTTCACCCCATCAATTGTGGATTATCCTACACCTAAAAGGTTCAAACCACTTGTAATAACCCCAAGGTACGATGACAAAACTGACCCAGTACTGCATGTAGAGCAATACCAAGCTGTCGCCGATATTTACTCGGTATGTATTACCGAGCATTTTTCAGTATGATCACTGGGTCAACCTAAATCTAGTATAATAGTCTATCGCAAGGACATATATCAAACTTCTAACAGCTGACCGATCTCTTCATTAGTAACTTCTATTTTGGAGCTAAGCCTGGCAAGAGGGTAGCACATCTGCTAAACGTCCTCAGAGAGCCGAAGAGACTACTCGCAAATTCATCACCCGCTTCAATAGTGAGAAGCTGAAGGTAATCGACTATAATGAGAATTTGAGAATTACTGCGTTAATGAGTGACTTATTATCTGGGAAGTTTTATTGGTAATTGGCTAAGAAATTACCCAAGACCACGACCGAATTATTGGCCAAGACCAATAAGATTATGAATGCTGAGGAGGCCATGGTTGCCAAGGAGTCAAGCAATTCCAAGGCTAACGTCAACAAGATCTTGGAGAAGAAAGAGAAAAAGTCAAGAAGGCCAACAAATCGAAGATTTACGATAATTATACTCCTCTAACAATTGGCATTCACTATATCCTCAAAGAGATTCGCGAGAGCAGGGACCTGGGATGGACCAAAAAAATAAAATCTCTAGCAAATAGAAGAGATAAAAGTAAATACTATTAGTTCTATAAGGATTACTATCACAACATAAATAATTATTTGTACCTAAAGAACAAGATTACGTATTTAATCAGACAGGGCAAGCTATCGAGTTTATTGACAAAAGAGGACGAGCAGATCATAGTGACAAGCAGAAACCCAGGAGATGATTATAATCCCCTTGTAGGAAGGCCGACAGGAAGAAAAAAAGGCAAGGATAATGATTTAGAGGATGACCCTTACCTGCCTAAGAGACCCAATGAGCCTGTGCATGAGGTTAAAATTATTTCTTTTGAGTGAAATCTTAATATAGAAGGAGATGCTGGAGGTGGAGACGAACCCAAAAAAAGGATAGTCTACCTTAATGAGGCAAAGACATGTACTCATATCAAACAAATCAACTTGACGAACGATGTGGATACTCTCCCTAGGAAAGTAAATAAAGATCGTCTAGTGGTTGGATTCTCTAAGGATAACTTATCCGGCGTATTTTATATGTACGGTGATCTTATGGTCGTCACGGCGATAGTACATGAGAGTAAAATGGCGAGAATCCTGGTTGGCAATGGTAATTTAGTCGATGTCTTATTTTACAACTATTTCAAGGGCCTGAGGCTAAGAGACAGTAGGCTGGAGGCTTATTATAGGCCATTTATTGGGTTCTCTATAAAAATGGTGTACCCTCTAGGCATGAATGCACTGGAAGTAATGGTCGGAACCTAGCCAACTTTCCAAATAGAAAAAAAATATGCTTCTTTGTTCTAGATAAGAACATTCATTCGTCATATAACATCATATTTGACAGAGAAGGGTTGAAGAAGTTCGAAGTAGTCCCTTATAAAGTTCACCAGTATCTGAAATTCACCACTTATTACGAGGTCAGGGTTGCTAAAGGGAACTGAGTTGGGACCAAAGAATGTTGTTACAACTCGTCGACTAGGAAGAGGAAAAGAAGCTAATGACAATCTACCAGATCGAAACACTAGATCCACGAGATGAGGATAAATTAGTCAAGGATAGGTTGTTGAAGAGATTAAGTCAATTATCTTGGATGAAGAGCACTCAAAGAGAACGACTCAAATCGGCTCATCATTGGATGTTGACCTAAATAAAGATTTGGTAGACTTTTTGAGGCAATAAAAGAGTGTATTTTCCCAGAGTCATGAAGACATGCCCAAAATTGATCTGGAGTTTATTTGTCATGAGTTAAGCATAGTCAAAGATGCTAAGCCAATTAAATAGAAATAATGCGTCTTCAGTTAGAAGAAAAAACATGTCAGTACAGGAAGAAATGGAGAAGTTGCAGAAAACCAATTTCATAAAAGACGTCAAGTATTCAGAATGGGTCTCCAACGCGATGATGGTTAGTAAGAATAATAATAAGTGGTGTATATGTTTAATTTCTATTGACCTGAATAAAGTGTGTCCAAAAGATCACCACCCCTTGCGCAGGATTGACCAGTTGGTCGATGCTACTTCAAGGCATGAGATGCTCAGTGTCATGGACACTTATTCAGGCTATAACCACATCAAGATGAAACTAGAAGATCGGGAAAAGACCTCACTCATCTCTAGAAGATCTGAAGCGATGTATCGAAGATTGGTGAAAAAAGTATGAAAAGAATAAATCAATAAGAATATGGAGGTGTACGATGATGATATGATCATAAATAGAAAAAAGGTAGCCGAACACATCAGAGATTTACAACATAATTTTGACTAATTAGAGAAATACCAGATGAAGCTCAACCCGGCAAAGTGTTTCTTCGAGGTGAAAGAGGGGATGTTCCTGCTCTTCATAATTAATCAAAGAGGAATTGAGGCTAACCCAGATAAGATTCAGGAACTGATCAATATAAAATCCCCCATGAACAAGAAATAAGTTCAAATACTAATTGGACGTGGGGCATATTTGAATAGACTCATGCCTAGGGGCATGGATAAGTGCCATACATTTTTTAAAGTGTTATAAAAAACTTTTGAATGGAATGACAAGTTAGAAACTACATTCCTGGAATTAAAGCGATACTTAGGGTCCACGCCATTTCTCTCAAGACCAATTTTGGGTGAAAATTGTATCTATATTTGGTCGTATTTGAATATATAGTCAGTTTAACTCTAGTCTGAGAACAAATAGGATAAAAAGTCTTGTGTACTACACTATCAAAGTGTATCATGGAGCAAAAATATGATATCTTAAATCATATAAACTGGTAGTGGCTCTCCTCAAAGTTTCTAGAAGGATGAAGCCCTACTTCTAGGATAAAATAATTATCGTTTATACAGGTCTGCCTGTTCACCAAGTCGTTTATAATACTGAGAAATCAAGTAGCCTATTCGATTCGACAACAGATCTTGAAGAGTATGACATCCAACATGAATTGAGAGTAACTATCAAGGGCCAAGCCATGGTAGATTTCATCACTGAATTTACGAACGAAGAAAAATCAACCAATCAGACTTCTACGGAAGAGAGATCAGTAGTAAAAGTGGCAAAGGAAACTTCTATGGAAGATATCTCAGCCCCAAAGAAGACTATGCAGACTTCCCTGGAAGAGATTTTGCTAGTTTTATCAAATGAGAAGACTCCCATGGGATAGATCTCTGCCATTAAATCGACCGACTAGAATACTGACATCCCAGGATCATTCTATAGACAAGAAGAAAGTGCTTGTGACTCGGAGTAAATGAAAAAGTCGTTCAAATATGGATAATTAATCAATGCTAATTTTGAAGGGGAGATTCTTATATAAAAATGTTCAATGATGACTCATCCCATATCAATGGCAGTAGATCGGGTTTAATAATTACGACGTCTGATGATATCAATGTGGAACATTCCCACAGGTTCAATTTTGAGTCCTCCAACAACGAGGCAGAATACGAGGCGCTCGTAACAGGGTTTGGACTGACATTATCTCTTAGTGCCAAATAGATATTGACACACAATGACTCTCATCTTATAGTATACCAAGTGTTGGGAATTTATGAAGCGAGAAATGAGTTTATGGAAAAATACTTGGCCAAAGCTAAGGGGTTGTTAGAAAAATTCCCCACGGTCAGGATGGTCAGAATTCAAAGGGTAAAAAATGTCCTTGCAAATGCCCTTGATCGATTGGCATCTGCAACAAGGACGAACAGGGTTAAGGAGAACAATTTCGGTGGAAATCCTCACGCACCGTAATATCAACGAGGAGAATGTTAATGTGATGGAGATGGACTTAGGGCCATCCTATATGGACCCTATCCGAGCATATTTAGAGACCGGTGCTCACTACACCCAAACATGAAGTTATCACACCTTGATATTAAAAATCTGTCACACTTTAAAACAGTGCTAAAATTTGGCACTGTTCAAAAGTTTGCAAAAAATTGAGCACACTTTACTAAAGTATAAGATCCCTAAAAATATTAATCCCCACTTTTGATCTCCCGCTCTCTCCTCATAAGTTTCCCACTCGTTCCTCTCTCTCATTCTCACAGAGATGGTCGGTATTTAATCGTGGGCTTTAATTGTAGGCATGGTGAGGAATATTTGGGAATACCAGTAGGTCGAGATTGTAATTTGAATTTAGTTCCATGAGAACGAATTTAGGGTTAAATGAAATTTGGTTTAAATGAGAGAAATTTACTAATTAAGTAAAGAAATTCAAATTTCGAGAATTCAAGGGTTAAGATGACCTATGGTATGGTGTGGAGTTGTCGCTCTCTCTAATATTGTCTCTCTCTCATCCATCATCCACGCTCTCTCCCCCCTCTCTCGCTGTGAATCTGTGATAAACATATTATACGTTGATTCTTCCTCCATCATCCACACACCTTCTACCTCTATAATCCACCATCCTCACACACTCGGGAACCATGAATCTCCTACTCCAATTCCGAAATCTAGCAAAACAGGTTCGAAATCTAACAAAAACAGATATTTCATTTCAATTTCTCTTTTTGCTGCCAACATTTTGAGGCTATCATATTTCATTTGAGTTTTCAATTAAATATTTATTTTAGTTCAAGATATATTTGATTGTGTCATAAACTAAAGAATTTTTTGTTGAACTCAGATATCGTAACTCATGCATTTTTTAAAATTCACCTATTCTCTTTTTACTGGCAGGTGAATTTAAAAAAAATGCATGAGTTATGAAATCTGAGTTCAACTAAAAATTCATTAGTTTATTTTTATAGGGCTTAGGGTTTCATTAAGCCCGAGACATATTTATTATTGTTTATTACTCAAATTGGTTCATCAATAGTTCATGCTAGTTGGACATAATCTCAAGTGCTAGTTAGAAATAATCTCAAGTGCTGCCCTATGTGTCAAATGAAATCATATGTGCTCTTTTAAAAGTAAGTAATTTATTATTAAAAAGCGTATATAACTTCTTATTTTTACTTTTGCAGTAGGATGTGTAATCTACTAATGGCGCACAACTTATAATTGGGGATTTTTGGTTAATTTCGTTCCATTGATCTGATTTTAGGATAATTGGGGATTTTGGGTGTTTGTTTTAGTGTTTGAATAATTTTGTCATTTTATTTCATTAATGATAATTTATTTAGGTTTTTCCAATGACATGTATATGTTGAGTGGTGACGTATGTTCCATTGTCCTTAGGGCATTATCTATCCCCTGCGAGGATAATATCTAAGGAGTAATATCCCAAGAGTTAGTGAATCATTTGTGCAAGTGATACAACAAACCATTGATTCTTATTTTCTTAAGGCTTGTTTGGTTGCTTAAATTGTTTAGGTATATAAATTAGTCAATCTGAAATGGATTTAAATCAAATTTGTGTAGCGTTTTGAAAAGTAAAATGGAGTTATTCACCGTTAATATATATCCGAGGAGAGTGATTCATTAGAAGATGAGGTCCATTTTTTATTGACTGGACTGATATATATATTGTTTCGTTCTAACTAGGTTTGCCTGTTTTGGAGCCAATTTTATATTAATTGGTTGTTGCCTTCTTTGATGAATTTAAATTTGTGCTGAAATAGGTAGCTCCTAGAAATACAATTGGGGATGTTCCACTCGAGTGGTACAAGAAAAAAGAACATATCAGAAAATGAGGTCTGTTTTTGGTGTAGTGAAAGTTCAGTTATCATAATTGTAAAATAGAAGAATTAAAATTATAACTAACTGAGCATGTGCTTGTATAGAATTCCTATATTTTGCTTCCTTGTTTTATACATTATCTTTCCAACTAGTATGCTTATGTTGAAATTCTAGTACAAAACAACTTGTTTGTGTTTCTGACTTACTTGGGGAATTGTTGAAACAGGTTATTGAGGTCTCTACCTCCAAAACAGGTAAGCACGAACGGGCCAAGTGTCACTTTGTTGCAGTTGATATATTTAATGGCAATAAGCTCTAAGATATTGTCCAATCCTCTCAAAATTATGATGTGAGAATTCATTTTTCTTTTGAACTCTTTTTGCAAAGCTTTACAATCCTATACATATGGTTCTTATATTGTGATGAAGTCTTCTTTTTAGGTTCCTCATATCAACCATATTAATTATCAACTGATTTATATTTCTGAAGGAGGTTTTATCTGAGATTATTTTATCAATTTTTTTTTTATCTCTGGGTCATCTTTCAGTCCACATGATCTAAATTCACAATTGTTTTAATATGGAAAGTCTAACTTTCAACTTTTGAGAATAAAAAATGCCTCCGAAAGATTAGTTTGTCCAATGTTTAAAAAGGCGAAAGGCGAGGCGTAAGCCTCGAGGCGTAAGCCTCACCGAAAAGGAAAAAAAAAGAGCAAAATAATATAAAAAAATACTAATAAAACCATAAAAATAAAATAACAAAGAAATATAAAATAAAACTACAAAAAAAACATCCTTGAGGGCTTTCTCACATAGTTTGACATTTTTTTGTTCCCTCCAATATAACTTTTTAGAAAAAGAAAATCAATTTGAACATATTGGCTATTTTAAATATGACAATAAATTAATTAATGCAAAATCGTATTGGCAAAATCATTTTTTTAGCTTCATTCACGTATTGGTTCTTTTATAATATGACAATAAATTAATCAATGCAACTTAACAAGCAAATTTATTAAAAAAAACATTGATTTTCAAGCTAAGATTAAAAAAATAGCAACTTTAATTAAAAAAATAATAAAACATATTAACCTAAGTTTATTAAAAAAAACAGCAACCTTTAAAATATATTAGTATAAGTTAAAGAAAACATATTAATCTAAGTTGAAAATAAAAAAATAGAAACCTTTTAAAAAAAAGTCATATTGAAGTTAATTTTGTACATTTATTTCAAACAAACTATATATTTGTAACAAAATATAGTCTCAAACAAATTTATACACTTATTTCAAACAAATTAGTAAAGAAAAACAAAATTAAGTGCAACTTTAAAACTAAACTAAAATAAAAAAAGAATAAGAGTTAGTAGATTAAAACAACATTTTTTTAAGTTAGGTGCAATTTTAGAAAAATAAAGAATTTTAACCTTTAAAAAAACAGACTTTGTGATGAAAGTTTTTTTTTTTTTTTTTTTTTTTTTTTTTTCGCGCCTCAGCAAAAAGGCGTGAGGCGCATCGAGGCGTAAGCCTCAAATTCAGCCCTGAGGCTTAAGCCTCAAGGCTTTTTTTCAGCGCCTCGCCTCGAGGCGTACGCCTCTTTCGCCTTTTTAAACATTGAGTTTGTCTAAGTTTGTCCAAGGATAATTTCATAGGTATTATTGGTGGAATTATTTGGAGGTTTGAATACCATCAGAACGCACCTTGCATAAAGTGAGGTGTATCACTTGCCTGTCAATTTGGCAGTTAATACTAAAACATACAAATCCTTTTAACTAAATTTTCTTTCATGTGTCTTTTAACTGAGATTGGTAACACCAAAGATGACTTGAGGAGCCCAATGATGAAAATCTGCTTGGTCAGATTTTACACAATCTTATAAAATATTGCCTTTCATACGAGTTGTGAAGGTGTTAAAGCCTCTTTTGTGTGTTTATTTTCTTTTTTGAAGTCTCCTTATTTTCCCTCCATTAAAATCAAATAATAAATCTTAACTCCCAGTTTATTAATAATTTTTTAATACGCGGCTGAGGCTTACGCTTCAAGCCTTGACTTGAAGTGGGGCATGGTAAAATAGATTGAAGTCTTGAGCCTCATGGTTTTTATTACAAGCTTGAGCCTTGAGGCTTTCCGTCTATGGTTTTACTAACCTCTTACCTCAGGTTAGTTATCTCTCTTTGTTTAATTGTTCAACTAAGTACATATATAAAATATGGTCATTGTTGTACCCATTGTGTGTATATATATATATAAATTTAAATCGTACTTTGACATGAATTTAGATCATTCCAAATATTTTCGTGGACGGGATTAGAACTCTTCTAGACAAGCTTATTGGTCATCAAACTAATTTCATTAAAAATATGAAATCTTTGATTCCATTTCCGTGGTTTCTGAAACCTTCAATATGCTGGATTGTAAAACTTATGTTGGCATTAAATTTGACATTCCAAAAGCATTCAACACTTTGGGGAGTTTTCTGCTTAAAATTCTATCTAAGATTGAGACTCTTCTTAAGTTTGCATACCTCTTTATTCTTATTAATGGAAGTCCTTGTGCGTATTTTAAATTCTCTATAGGTGTAAGGATAGGGGCACTTCTCCGCTTTGATTTTTGTTCTTGCTGAAGAAGTGTTAAGGAAAGGTGTATCCTCTCTCGTTGATAGAAACAAAATCAGCCCCATGTTTTCCCATCACGGGTTTCGATCTCCATCTCATCTTTCTTATGTTGGTGAAATTTTGGTTTTGTTATAAGGAAAGAAACCTCTAATCGAGAATCATGACTTTTCTATGTTTAGCTTTCAAGGACCTTTGGTCAAAAAGAAATTCAGAAGTTGGATGATGACCTCAGTCGTTGAGTATTTTCATGTGCTACCATATGTGGGGATTATGTCTTATTTGTTATCTACCATATGGGGTTAATGATTGAGATTTTAGGCAAACATGTACGAATGTAGGAATTTTATATTGGTTTTGGGTTTCAAATTAGGGTAATGGGATTATTCCGTGTGTTTGAAATAGAGTATTACGGATTCAACTATGTCATTCTATTATTTTTTTGTCTTGCAACCATCTACTTGTCAATGTCTTTTTAGATTTTTTTGTGACATTTTTTTATTAGTGAAGGAGGTTATCTATGGTAGCGACATGGAAATGGGCCTTCACCATGATTTCTCTGCCATAAAATGTTACAATTAAACTACTTGACATAATTCAGACGAGCTGTCACAATTTATTGTGTTTCATTATTGGAATAGTTTTGTTAGTTGAAACTTTTTCCCTGATCGATTCCACCATTGCAATCTTCCATTGTGAACTGCAATGGTACAAGTGGTGTTTGAGTACAGATTATAGGTACATCGGCACTGACACTAAGTGCTCATATTTGCCTAACTTTTAAAAGTGTGAAGGCCAAAACGATAGGTAGATCGACATTGACACTAGCCTGTCATATTTTTCAAACAGTAAAATGTGTTAAGGACACACTGCTGATACAACAGTTACGTGCGCTAAAACTCTCACTTGATGCATTTTTAGACAGAATCACACAACGTTTGGTTTATTTTTGCTATGTAAGGCCAAAAGCTCAATTGTGGCGTCAGACAGAAAGATGCTCCATTGTTGCGTTTGAGAGAAATATAGATCATGTGTATTATAGGTTGTAAGATTTCAACATTGAGACGGATAGGCAAATGAGATGTGATGAATGTCCCTTTAACATAACAACATACAAACATTTATTTGAAGCTGGAGATTACAACTTAGATTTTCCCTACAACATTTTTCATTGCCATTAGACAATCTTAAGAGTTTGTATCAAAATGACCTTCTAATATGGATGGAGCCTATATTAATGAACTATATTGACCCTATTTGGATAGATAAAATAGTTGAGTGCTTAATTGTCCATCATAAACTCACTACTCGATTAAACATTTCTATTAATTGATGAAATTATACTGATTCGAAGCAGAAATTTGCTATAATTGCAGTCAGAAATTTTCTATTAGGGGATTCTACTAGATATGTTTTCATACATAAATCTATTTTCTAATCTAAACTAATTGAAGTAGAGTGGACGATTTATTTATGTCCCCGCATGCCTCTACCCTTCCATAAAACATAAGAGCAGTACAATTAATCTACTATCAATTTCTGATGATCAGGATGAATACTGCATATTGGGAGAAGTATCGTATCATGTACTCGTACCCATTCCACGAACCGAACCCACCCACGAATTAGGCATCACTGATTAGAAACACTAAACGGTGGAAATTAGTCCGCCGATTGAAAGTTTATGATCCGCTACTGCCTCTAACGTAAATTTAACAACGAATGCGTACACAATAAAATATCATGAAGAATCCAAAGTTTATACTTTCCGATGCTAATCACAATAAAAAAAATCTAAAACACAAAACTCTCAAATAACAATTACACAACAAAACACACACAAAAGTGATCTATACTCATCTACGTTACTAATAATAGTAAACTCCTTTAATGTCAATCTAAGATGCCGGTATGTGATATATGTTGAGAAGTAAAGAAATAACCAAATTATAGTAGAGAGACACATGTTGTGTTAATAGCATACCCCGCTTATAAAAAAAAACTTTTTTTTTGAAAAGGTTGCTTTCATCAAAATGTGATAGATTGTAATAGCAGCTCAAATGATGAAGTTGTTACCTGAAAATGATGAACTGTACTATATATAATTTTTTGTCTCATATTTTAAACAACTGTCAAAGTATACCAAACATCACTCCAATAAGCATATTAAACCCACAGTGGTAGTCAGGAGTACTGAACTGCCACAAAAAATAGAAACTAGTGTCTCAGAAGTTATGTATCATCTCGACGCACGAAAAGAAAAGAACTTAAAGGTAGACAAAGTGATCCAGATAATGGACCATGGATATGTGCAATGGGGGCCAGTATTGAAGAGTTATATTTTCTTATTTATTTTAATGTTTAATGTCTTGTAGAATACGGGAATATTTATTGGGAACATTCAACGATTAATTTAAGAAAATAATATTTTTTTATTAGGTATCCTGGGCTCTAAGTTCCTTGGGCCAATAATTATTACTGTAATTCTTCAGTCAAGACATAATTAATGGAATGCTACTAAGTTGTTTACTCATTGGTTGAATGTAAGTTCTTTTAGAAAGGCACTATGAAGTATCAAGATTTGAACTGCAATAGCAAACATATTAGTCCTTGGGCAACTTTTCTTCCCCCACCTTGACACAACCCCTTCGACAGAGCCCCTGGAAATCACTCTTTGAATCTTCTAACTATTAACTTAAGCTATTTAACAATATACTTCCACTAAGATATATGTTTTACAATCTTAATTTCTTTTAATTTATAAACAATTTAATAAACCACTCTTCATTCTGTTTTGCATTATCCCATAAACCACGACGCTTATAATCTTATTTTCGAGTAGTACATTCGACCTTCTTTCTTATCAAGATCAGGATAAAAACAATGTCTTTCATTAAATTTTTACTCTTTCACTATGTCTTCTATCAATAATATGTTGCCTTATGCCAATTCCTAAAAAAAACTCAATTAACTTCATTTTATTGTAATCCAAAGTTAACTGCAATCTCATATGCAACCTTTTCAGTTTTAAAAGACATCAATGTCCTGTTCTATTATGTAACAATACTCTGAAATTTACATTAACTGCTTAAGTTCCTTATTTTTCCCATATAACAGTTATATGCAATATTCACATCTGTTATATTTGTGCAATGTCACAGCTCTACGACTCAACATTTTCGCAGTTATCGAGTGGTTAGACGGAGTCAAAATTCAATTGTTGGTTGATTTATGTAACTAGACATAGGAAAGTGAGAATCTATTTAATATTAGTACTTTAATAGTTTTCCAATGGATATTGTTGTATTTATAAAAAATATTGATTGAGATATCTAATGGAAAGCAATAATCGATCCAATTTAGGATGGATTCAAAATCCCCAACCACTTCCCCACAAGCTAAGAATATGCTTGCTTGCCCACTTTTCCATGTCATTTCACCTCCAACCAAGTGCATCAACTTCTCAAAATATTAATCAGTATGCATCAAACTTTACTATGAACCGAATAGGACTTATGGTTCCTTTCATATTGAAGCTGCGAAATCATATTGTTTCTGAAGCTGTGGGTTGTTGTTGCTAAAGAGACTGTAGGGATCCTGGGTGGCCTTGTAAGGGAGTTATCTTTGGATTAATTTGAAAATGAAATTAGACGAATGGTTTTAATGAATAGTGACCTCATATCCTACCAAAAAGTTCAATAGGCAGAAGTCTCCTCAAGGCTTGCATAAGAAGGCAAGCATTACCCAAGTTTTTTTCTCTCTCTGTGTCAAGAAGAATTACTAATTATTTCCAAGTTTTTTCGTTACTATTTGGTTCTTGTAGGTCATAAACGGATCGGATTCGGACCGGATCAGGCAAATCCAAATCCATATCCGTTTATGTTAAACGGATTCGGATCTGATCCGTTTATTAATCGGATCGGATCAGGCAAATCCAAATCCAAATCCGTTAATATTAAACGGATTCGGATCGGATCCGATTATCCGATTATCCATTTATCTTAAACTTGATTTGCAACATTTTTATTTTCAACTCATTTATTTTGCAAATGTTCCATAAAAATAGATAATGAAATAGAGAACTATTATAATAAATATGTAAAATATGTATATAAAATATTATTAAATACAATATATATTAATGAAAAATATATTATATATAATTTATATATGTATATTAAAAATATTAATCGGATCGGATTATTAACGGATCGGATCATATGAATCCAAATCCGCTCCATTTAATAAACGGATAATCGGGTAATCGGATAATCGGATTTTAGGCATGATCCATATCCGCTTAAACGGATCGGATTCGGATTCGAATTCGGATAAAATCCGATCCATTGACAGGCCTAATATCTACTCTTCTTAGGCCTCAGATCTGGAAAGCTCCTGCTAATAGGAAGTTTTTTCTGGATTCTTATGAAGTGGGGAGCTTTGCTATGCCACTGAGCAGATATTTGGTGTTTTAATGAAACTCTTTGATGAATATGGATTTCCTTCCACACCTGGTGATATAACGTAAGTTTGATGTTGAAGTTTATGCAATAATTGAAATTAGTCGTGGGCATATGCTATAGTAAAATAAAATTGAACTCCATTTAAATTAGTATATAAAGACACATGTTGAGAAGAGATGTGGATAATTGTAGGATAGGAGATTATAGCATCATATATCCATAACTTAGGGGTAAGTCCCTGTCTATCTTACACTGCCAAAATCTTCGTACCACAAGAGTAAAATAATCTAGCAAAAGTAAAATCAAAAGATACCTTAGGAAATAAATGTTAGGGTACAACTTCTTACTTTTGTCTCATTATTTAACAGGTTTGGTATGTTGTTTGGTAACACTTACCTCCTGAAAATATGTATGATTTTTTTTTTGGAATCCGATTATATATTTGACGAATCTATTGATTAGTTGAACTTTGAATCATTTATATATGTGTATTCGGTCTTTCTTATATCACTTGTAAAAAAATTTCTACAACTAGGCCTTATTGAAGTGTAGAGGGAAAAAAAAAAATGATCGGTGGAGTCTAAATTACTGATATATTAGGTAATTACTTGATCGATTTTTGAACTTTCATTTGCATTCTTGTGTAAATCTTATTTGACATTTGATATAAGTCTCCCATATTTAATTATTTTCCTATCTTTGAAATTATGCTTCTTCTGTGCTCAGTATAAACAGTTATTGCCCCATGTGAAGATAGAAACTTATATCCTTCCATTAGTTGTAATCCATATGCATATTATCAGCTAGCAGAGAAAGTAATCCAGAAGAGAATTCAGATGTAGCTGTCAGGCTGGGGAAGATGCTATAGAGAGTAAGTAGCAGTTGATCATTTCGTCTTTTTTTCCTTTTCAAATCATAATTTACGCTCAAGATGGTTTGATGATTTTCGCTGCCAATGAAAATGTTATTTCTATGGACCGTCAAGTTGAGAAAGGCAGCTCATATGTAGCACCTGGCCGTCGTTATATAAGTTGTATGAGAAGACTGATATTTTTGCTTTTGGGGTTCTATTAATGGAGCTTATAGCAGGTCGATGTGAAGTTGATTTATGTCGACAAAGCCTCATGAAGTTGATGAAGAGAATTTTATTTGTATAGAGCTCATGGTGTTTTGGATGATGGAAAGTTGCAAATATTTTACCAACGGATCGCTATGATTCACATTTGGATTTGCTTTTTATTACTTGTGCTCCTTATTTGTATCTATTTCATTCGCATCTCAAAAAATCTCCACTTTTCCTTTTTTGATTATCCTTGGCTTGGGTATCATTGGTTTAATACTCAACTGAAGACTTTAGCTTCTTGTAGCCATCTCTATAAGGCTTTAGGTTCTTCCATTATTTTCATTTTGGAGATTTTTTATTTGCTTGTTATTCCTTTTGTTTTAATAAATTTGGCTCTTTGAGTTTTCTTAAAAAATAGTCTTCATCTGTGAGTTTGCTTTAAAGATTTAATTAGCTAAAGTTACTCATCAATTATTTGTTACTCGATATGTCGGATTAATTATTTTTTTTTGTAATAATTTATTTTTTTACTAATTCGAAAATCTGGCACAATTCAAAACCGTGTCAAAAGCAAATCAAATTTTGGCACGGTTTTGACTGTGCCAAAATTGTACTAAAATGTACTCAATCTGGCACAGTTACAAAATGCGCCAAAAGTGTGTTAAAAATATCAAACTTTGACACGGTTTAAAAGTATGCTAGAAGTGAACCTGTTTGGTAGAATCTGACAAACTTTATAAACCATGCTAGAAAAAAATGCCAGTTTGGAGCACACGATTTTGGCACAGTTCAAAATCGTGCAAAATTTGATCTGGCACAGTTTTAAATCGTGTCAGATTGCTATTTTTGGTGTAGTGGATGTCGTAGCAGACCACAAATATTCTAGGAAATTGCGAGACAATGCAACAAATTATATGCTAGAAGGAAGAATATCGTTTAAGAGAGGGTTCATCATTGTTTTATGTAAAAATTATACTCTCACGTTCCAGTATGACTTACTGTAACAATTCGAATTTTTTAAATGGGTATTTTAAAATAAAATTTTGAAATGGGAGAAAAATAAATTTTCAAATTTAATTATTTTTAATAATTAAATATGTTGAGTTTTATATTTGAAAGTTGGATTTTCAATTGCATATGAAATCGGGACTAAAATGGAGATTTAATAAAGTTTTTAATAAATTTTTTACCTTGCATATTTTAACCAGCGGAACTGTGCATTTTCATCAGGGTTGAATCGATTCGGCCTAGCTCGAATCAATCCTCCCTCGGGTAGAGGCGGCGATCAGTTATGGGGTTTTGAAGAATTTTAGTTTTTCCAATTTCCTTATCTTTTTCCTTATACAAAAGAGGTCGTGGGTAGAAGTTTTTGATCAACTTTTTATCAAACAAAAAAGTAGTAACCCTTTATATTTCCTCTCCTTCTTTATACAAACCATAGCCCCTATTTTATTCAATGTTTAACCTTAGATTTGGTGGCCTATTTGGGGTTATCTCGTGTTGGGGATAAAACGTGATTTGATTATTTTCGTGAGAGGAACGTGATGGTGTGATCAGATTTAGAGGCTGAATTTATGTGAAGATTCATGTGATGATTTTGATTTACGGAACTTACACAATATGCTCCTAAATTCTCTCGAGAGTATTCCGTTTGTTTTCTGTGTCGATTGCACTCATGATTGAATTATGATATTCATTTGAAATTTGAAAATTGATGGAATCTTAATATTGATTCATTGTGATATATTATATTGTTGATTTGAGCATAGTGTTATGAGATTTTAATATGTCACGGAGAATGGGCACCCGCCAATAGTCCAAAAACCGTTATATGGCTTTGAGATGCCTAGGGGAGGTGAGGGCTGGTGACCCATTGATGTGTTGTTGAGAAATTAATATTGATATAATGCTTGAGAATTGCATTTGATTAGCATATGCGGATTCATATTGTTACGATTTATTCACCGTGCTAATTATTTTTGAGCACCTATTCCTGTCATATTGTGTACTTCCCCGTATTTTATTTTATTTGGCAGGTTAGGGTGGATTGGGACGCTATGGGCTATTTTGGAGAATTATTTTAGAGCTTAGATTAGAAGATTTATTTTTTATGTATATATTAGTGGTGTAATATTAGTTGGAGAATTTTGTATCTGAGAGGAACATTATTGTAATCGTTATTGTGGAAATAGAAGAATTATGGACTTGTTGTATATTAATTGTGGGAATTTAGATACTCTATACTCATTATTGTTGGTTTTAGTTTAGTTTTATCGTATTATCACGCCGCGTGTCTCTTTTTGGGTGCGCGGGGTGTTACACTTACCTGCCTGGTCGGCTTCGTCGACCCCTAGTCGGCTAGAATGCTGACTAACTCCAAAAGGCCAATCAACAGGAATAACAAATGTTACTCGGATGGGAATTCCAGTTAGCATTGAATTCCAAGAGTTTTACTTTTGTACATAGATGTAAGCGCCTGTCTATATAAAAGCGCTCCATTTCTAGGGTTTGGCACCCCTATAGAGACAAACTATTCCCTTAGATCAAGGGACAACTCATATCACTCACATGCACACCATACCGAACTATTGTAGACTCTACTAAATAATAATAACTATGGTTGTAGGCTATTTTACAGTTGAACCAATCTAAACCTTTGTCTCTTGTGTGTGTGGTTTGAGTCGCTTCTCTTATTTTTATCTGTGATTATAAAATTGGTGTTAATCCGTTTTTAAACATCAACAGATTGACACCGTATGTGGAAACTTTTGTCTCTCATCGTTCTCTACCAAACCATTTTTCTTAGTCATCTCTTAAAGGATCAATGAAATTTCTGAAGCAGTAATGCTGCTAGAGGCAATGTTCCTCCTAGCACGAAAGACCTAAATAGAGTTCTGATCAATCTTACCAAGGGGCAAGAAGCGATACAAGCAAGTATGAGGCAATTGGCTCAATCATTACAAGTCAGGCCTATTGTTCCATTTAAGCATACTTCTGATCCATCTCATAGAAGATAAATGCCACCCCTTTTCCAAGGAATAATCAAAATATTTATTCCAGGTCTTCACGTGATAGGTCTTTTCACACAGGGTCCAGTTCATCAATCAAATTTACGGATTATTATGATGGGTTTTCTTTCACCCCTGAACATCCAAGCGCCCTGGAAAGATTGAGTAAGGCTTCGGCTTTGGAATTCCTGGGTCCACGAGTAAGTAGAGGTCATCACAGAGAACCATACAGATCACGAGAATATCGTGAGGGATCAGTTAAGTCTAGAACGAGCACTCGAGGATCTGTGCGTGTCGAGCAGACTTCTCAGGAAGAAAACTCAGCACAAACGCATGGTAGAGAAGGCCGAGCTGCTTCTAATAGATCTAATACAGAAAATCCTTCATGGAAAGGTTTAACCCAACAATTAGAAGATCGACTGGGAGAAATGGACAAAGCAAAGAATCCATTGTAGTTAAATTTTATTAAGGGGTCTCCTTTCATCTTGGAAATTATTGATTTCCCTATTCCGTCTAATTTTAATACACGAGTGGTCACCCCCAAATATGATGGTAAGACTGACCTAATTTTACGCATTGAGCAATATCAGGCTGCAACCAATATATATTCCGTTCCTGATGAAATGAGATGCAGAGCTTTTTCAAGAACCATCATTGGCTTGGCCCAAATATGGTACAACAACTTGACCAAGGACAGATCTTCACCTTTAATCAGCTCTTCGAGCTGTTCGTTTGAAATTTGTTCTTTGTGGCCAAGCCAGTTAAATGGGTAGCTCATCTTCTAAGTGTTCGACAATAAGCAGGGGAAACCACCAGGGAATATATCATGCGTTTCAATAATGAGAAGTTAGAAGTGGTTGATTATGAGAAAACGACAATCATCACAGTCTTGATGAGTGGGATACTTCTAAAGAAATTGTGTTAAGCATTGGCAAAAGATCCCTTAAAACCATGATAAAACTCATAGCCAAGGCTGGAAAAATTTTGAATGCCGAGGAAGCGATGGATGCAAAGAAAACCCCGACGACCTAGCCTATATAGAAGAATGAGCAGAAGCACAAGAAGGAAGATAAACCTAAAAAACATTAAGTTTATACTCCAGTGACAGTTGGTATCCATCATGTCCTGGAGGAGATTATAAATAACAAAGACTTGAAATGGCCTGAGAAGCTAAGAGCACTACCCAATAGGAGAGACAAGTCTAAATATTATGCATTATATGAAGGTTATGGGCACACAACTGATAACTGCATTGCATTGAAGAATGAGATTGAATCCTTCATCTTCCATGGAAAACTTAACAAATTCAATGATCGGTATGAAGGTCAAGAAACTAGAGGAATGTCAAAATCCCAAAAAAATCGCGATCATGAGGATGATTAAGAAGATGATCTAGACCTACCAAAGATACCCAAACAACCATAAATTGAGGTAGATATGATAAGCTTTGGTTCTTTTGATTGTCATTGGCATCGTAGGTGGGAAAGCTGGAGGAGGAGATGAAGTCACTGAGAGGAAAGCTTACCTGAATAAGGCTCAAGCTTGATCCTACATATGACGCATCAACTTGAATGGTGCGGATGGTCAGCCCTGAAAAGTGAATAAAAATAAGCTTGTCATTGGTTTCTCCAAAAATGACCTATTTGGAGTATTATATCTTCATGACGACCCTTTGGTCCAGGAAGCCATAATTGCAAGAGTTTTGATAAAAAATGGAAGTTTTGCAGATATCATATTCTATAATTACTTCACAAGTCTGGGATTAAAGGTAAGTCAACCAGAACTATACCACAGACCCCTGATTGGTTTTTCGGGGGAAAAATGTCTATCCCTTAGGAACTGTCAAGTTGGAGGTGTTAATCGGCACTTGGAAAATAAGCCAAACAGAGAAGATATGTTTCTTCGCTCTTGATTAGAATGTCCAGTGAACATACAACATGATTCTCGACAAAGTCGGTTTGAAGAAATTTGAATCTATGCCATCCACTGTCCATAAATGTCTGAAATTCCCTACTCACTTCGGAGTCGGCGTAGTAAATAGTGACTCAAAAGTGGCTAGGGATTGCTATTATACTTCATCCGAGCAGGAAGACTTGAGTGATCTAAAGAAAAAGACAACCACCTACCAAGTTAACACCTTGTATCCTAGGGATGAAATAGAACGGGTCATCGGGCATGTAATAGAAACTCTTGAGAGTATAATCCTTAGAGATAAAAAATTAGAAAGGACTACTTAAATTGGATCCACATTAGCACCATCCCTCAAACATGAATTAATTACATTCCTTAGGGAACGAAAAAACGTATTTTCTTGGAGTCGTGAAGATATGCTCGGGATTAATCCCAATTTCCTCAGCCATGAGCTCAATATCAACAAGGATGCCAAGCCGATCAAATATAAGGGCATGATGTTTAGTCCTAAAAGGAACATGGTTATCTAAGAGGAGGTAGAAAAATTGAAAAAATCCAGTTCATTAAAGATGTCAAATATCCCGAGTGGTTAGCAAACGTCGTAATGGTGAAAAAGTGATGATAAATGGCATATGTGGGTAGACTTCACTGATCTCAATAAGGCATGCCCGAAGGACTATTTTACTTTGCCCAAAATTGATCAACTAGTAGATGCTACTGCAGGTTATGAATTATTGAGTTTTATGGATGCTTATTCTAGTTATAACCGAATAAATATGAAGCCAGAAGATAGAGAGAACTTTTTTTTATTACCAACCGAGGTACCTACTGCTACAACGTTATGCCTTTCGAGCTTAAAAATGCTGGGTCTACACACCAAAGATTGGTAAAAAAGAGTTTGAAGAATAGATTGGGAAGAACATGGAGGTATACGTAGATGATATTCTCACAAAAAGAAAAAAAAAGATTTAAATCACATCAAAAACCTTAGTCAGACATTTGACCAACCGAAAAAACATCAGATGAAACTCAACCAGACAAAATGCGTATTCGGCGTCCAAGAAGGAATTTTCCTTGGTTTTATAGTGAATCAGAGAGGAGTAAAAGCTAACCCTGTCAAAATCAAAGCTCTAATTAAGATGGAATCTCCAGCCTACAAAAAAGATGTCAAAAAACATACTGGAGGAGTGGCTGCGCTTAATCGATTTGTTTCCCAAGCAACAGACAATTGCTTACCATTATTTAAGGTACTTGATATGCCCTGAATGTACCCCCTCGGCTCAGAGACATCAACCTCGGCCATGGAGATGGCCGATGTTAGAGGGACCTTGGATCATCAACTAGCAGTCTCGTCCTAGGCAAGGTCGGCCACGACCGACGTTGCTAGCTACCTCGGCAAGTGAGGTCACCATGATCCAGGGACGGTTATCCACCTGGTCTTCCAAGGATTGTAACCTCTGCTCGGAAGATGAAGTGGTTACCATCCATTCATCAACATCAATCTTGGCTAGAGATCGATAGACGTTCCTACTTTTCCACCACTACCTCGGCCCAGGCCGACATCATAGGTCAACATGTCTTACTTCGGCTCTCCCACTGAACCAAGGTTACCACCTCGTCCTATTCCAGGCCAAGGTTGGGACCATTCACGGATGGACGAGTTCTTATCAGCATATGCTCTGTTAGGAACACGTGTACATAATCAGTTATAACCGAATCATTCCCCTCAAGTGAGAGAATATTGAGGTCATCATTATCTGCATGATATCAGCCAGGTGTCATTCTCATACTAGATGGATCCTCATGCACATGCTCATTGCATGCTTGGGGGGTACATTACACCCCCAGGCACTATATATAGAGGTCATCCTCTACCTTGTAAAGGATCCGAAATTAGCAACCCTAGCTGAAACTCTGTCTAAATACATAGTAGAGAGAGAAAGCTTGAGAGATTGTATCTATGGTCATTAGAGCCCTCTTACAGTGATACATATCATACACTTGCACAGTGGACGTAGGCCTAATTGGCTGAACCATTTATATTCCGGTGTGAATCCTCTTCTCCTCACCTCCCTCTACTATATGTGTATGTACCATTATGCAACCATTGTTAACATTGAATTGAGATCACAAACACCTTGAAGGGTGGTGGTGTTTCCAGCATCATCAGTACCCAGAAAGACCTTTGAGTGGAATGAGGAGTGTGAAAAAGAATTTCAGGAGATAAATAAGTATTTGGGATCTCTACCATTACTGTCCCGACCAATTTTAGGTGAGAAGTTATATTTGTATTTAGCTATTTGTGAATCTGTAGTGAGCTCGACATTAGTGTGACTGGACGATGGAGTCCAAAAACCAGTCAACTACACCAGCAAGGCATTCAGAGGGGCAGAGATCAAGTATCCACGTCTGGAAAAATTATCCTTAGCTCTTATTGAAGCCTCAAGACGAAATAAATCCTTACTTTCAAGCCCATACTATAGTTGTATACACTGGTTTACCTCTTTGGCAAGCACTTCACAAGCTATATAAATCAGGCAGGATGATGTGTGGGGCAGTAGAACTTGAAGAATACAATATCATTTATGAGCCAAGATCATCATTGAAGGGGAAAGCTATAGAAAATTTCATTATAAAATTTACATATCTAGAGGTCATCAACCAACCAAACTTGCCTACAGAGTAGACTACTCTGGAAAAGAGATTAACTCCAAAGAAAGCCTGGGTTGTAGCCGATCAAGTTGAATCATCCATTGTTCAAGAGATGGTCTAAAAATATGCCGAAGAGAGTAAAAAGATATTCCGACAGGTAGTTCTATCTACAGAAAGCTTTGATAAAGATATCCCATTATGGAAACTATACGTGGATGGGTTTTCATGTGAAGCAGGCAGTGGATCTTGTATTATACTTAACACTCTTGATAATATTGATGTATAATATGATCTCAGGTTTTAATTTCCATCCGCAAATAATGAATCTGAGTACAAGGCATTAATCATAAGCCTTAAATTAGCCTTATCATTAGGTGTTTAGCAGGTGATGGCACACAGTGATTCTTAGTTAACTGTCAACCAAGTGCTTAGATAAAAGGACTCAAGGGAGAATTAATGGTCAGATACTTGGCTAAAGCTATAGAAGTGATCTCCAAATTTCTATAGCAATACAAATGGTTAGAATACCAAGAATAGAGAATGCTCGAGTCAACGCACTTGCTCTATTGGCCTCAGCGACCAGGATAGAGCTCAAGAGAAGAATCCTAGTGGAAATCTTGGCATCCAGGAGTATAAAGGAGGATCTTATGATCAATTTCATTGTTGTGGATTTGGTATCATTATGGATGGATCCAATTAAAGATTATATTGAACAAGGGGCCCTACCAACTGATCCCAAAGATGCAAGAAAACTCAAATACAAAGCAGTTAGGTGTTTATTGGAGAGAGGAGTCCTATACAAAAGGGGATTTATTGTTTCCTTACTACGGTGTGTCTGTCCCTTAGAAGTAACTGAGTTAATCAAGGAGGTGCATGAAGGGTCCTGTAGAACTCATTCAGCTGGTCGGTCGTTACTCCAACGAATTTACATATAAGGATATTATTGGCCTGCCATGAAGGCAGATTATAAAACCTTCACTAGAAAGTGTGATAAGTCCTAGAGGTTTTCAGCCATTCATAGAAGACCGGGGGCTACCTTAACACCAATCACTTCTCCTTGGCCTTTCTCCAATTGGGGAATTAATTTGATCGGCCCATTACCGACCACCAAAGGTAGGTTCGAATACTTGGTGGTAGCGGTAGATTATTTCATGAAATGGGTGGAAACATAACCATTTATAGAGATGCATTTTGAGAAGGTATTTTAGTTTATATGAAAGCACATCATATGCAAGTATGGCATGCCTTATGCCTTAATTACTGACCATGGCACCCATTTTGGTAATGATGATTTTGAAACATATTATGTTTAATCCAAGATTTAGAAACTTCACTCTGCTCCTGGACATCTACAATGCAACGGTCAAACAGAAGTAAAAAATAAAACTTTTCTTGATGGACTAAAAAAGATACCCGATGCTGCCAAGGGCAACTGGATTAATGAGTTACACCTTATTCTTTGGGCATATAGAACCAAAGTGAGAATAGACACTGAAGAAACACGTTATATGCTTGATTTTTGGACAGAGGCCATGGTACCAGCCTAAATTGGCCTACCAACTCATAGAGTGTTGAACTTAGATTCCCCTAAAAGTGATCTCACGAAAAGGTTAGACTGAAATAGCAGAAGAAGTCAGATAAGATGTTGACCTCAGAGCAGTTGCTTATCAATAAAGAACTGTCCATTTTTATAACAATAGGGTCAAGTCGACCAACTTAAAAGAAGGGGATTAGGTCCTCAAGAAAGTCATTCAGAAAGGAAAAAAGTTGGAAGCAAACTGGCATGGTCCTTATCGCATTTCGATAGTCATCCGACCAGAAACTTTTCGATTAGAGACTCTTGATGGGGAGGAATTCAAGAACCCTTGGAACTCCAACCACCTTCGAAAATACTATTAGTAAAATGAAGGATTTATGTACTGTTTTTCTTCAAGTTCAATAAAAATCTTGATTTCAGTTTAATTATGCTTCTATTTTTTAATTTTTTCGGATGTACGGTGATATACATCCCCAATAAGAACAGAACTTAACATAATATTTAAGTTTTCATCTTTCTTAATCTTTATCCCTTGCTAACCAAGTTTTCATCTCTTTTGGTCTTCAGCCCTTACCGACCAAAAAATAACAAATACTTAATCAGGTTGAACTTTTTAAATTTGAGATGCACCAATAGCTTAACCAATATTCGTGTTTCCCGATTAAGTTAAACACAGGAATACATATATACATTTTTCTACACTTTATCTCCAATGATCATTACTTCATGTATGACTTCATCTTGGACAAGTCACGAAAATGAAGTCTATAAAACTTCATGTATAAACACAAGAAGCTTTACCTCAATAAGTTAAAACACATGAACATATATATAAATTCCTAAATACACTTAGTCGTCACTGATAACTAATGTCAACACTTAGTTAAAAATTTCTTACAGATTTACCTAAGTGCATTACTGGTATCTAAGGCCCTACAATCCCAGTTTAAGTATTGAGCACATCAATTGTTATATAAACAGATTACCTAATATGCCAACCGATTGACTTAAAATATTTTTTTTTATCAAAGAGGGACAATACGCCCACACTTTTCATTGATTTAAAAAAAACAGAGAAAAAGCCTCTCCAAAGCTTAACAAACCCATACTATACTACTTCTAGAGGTTGGGCCCAAAACTCTAGAAGGAAAGCTATTAAATTGGGGTTTTATTCTAGCCCCATTACAGACAAAAATGCAAACTTGAAAGAAAAATTTGGGCTTTTATCTTAAACCCATTACATTTTTATGATTCTTTTCCTAATCTGAAGAATATGAAGCGTATCTATGTTTATGTGACCTTTGACAAGTGTTGGAAGAGAACTAAAGGTCTAATATGTATAATCTTTAGAAGTAATAGTTCCTCTAAATGCTAAAAGGTCCGCTACAGCATTTGTTTCTCTCCAATTATGAGTGATTTTCATTTGAGGAGATATCTGAATGTCTTCTAATATTGATTTAGCTTTCCAAGGAGGTTTAGCCTTCTTCAACACTACATCAATGAGAGCTTTGCAACCTGATTCCACTATGACATTTTGAATAAGTAATTGGTTTAATAAAATTAAACATTCCTTAAGAGCCATATCTTCTGCATAAAAAGAATCTTGAATACCAATATATTTTTTAAAGCTTGCAATAAAATGTCCTTCAGAATCTCTAACAATCCCCCCTATACCACTAGGTCCAGGGTTACCTTTAGAGGCTCCATCAATATGAAGCTTAAGAAAGCCTATAGGAGGATTATTCTAAGCACGAGAAGTAATTTTAATTTGTTTAGGAAAAACTTTTATGGAGAAACTGTAAAGAATTTCTTGATCCTACGCATTACCAGAGTCATAACATTTGATATTGGAGAATATAGAGGAAGCAAGGAAGATCACTTGTTGAATAACAAAAGCAGAAGAAGATTTGGAATTTTAAAAAAGAAGTTTATTATAGCTTTCCATAATTCCTGTAGAATTATCTTATGAATCATAGAGTAGAGAATTTTTAAGTGATATTTCTTATTGTTTAGCATCCACCATGATAGCAGGATAGCTCTGCAAGATGAAAAGTTAGGAGATAAACCAAATTTAGAGATTTTTTTTCCAAACTTCAGTAGCTAATTGTTATTTTAGCAGGACATGACGGTCTTCATCAAGATAACATAATCTACATATAGAGGCAAAACTAATACCAACTTTTTTAATATTTGTTTCAAAAGGAACACAGTTATTAAGAAGCTTCCAAATAAAATTTGAAATTTTCATTGGGAAAACTGAATCCCAATTAACCTTCCAACTTAGAGACACATGTCTGTGATTTCTACATATATTAAATGCAGAGATAAAAGGGAATTCACCTGACATGGATGGAGTCCATATTTGGGAGTTAAAATTATAATATAGAGATCCGTAGTATCTGATATAGCTTCCATTCATTTGACAGTAATAGAACCATGCCTTATATATGAATACCGTTATAATATTTGTCTCTCTTAAGATCTTCCCATAGACTTTTGTCAAATAAAAATTTCCAATACAATTTAATGCTAGATGCTGTAACAATATCTTCTATACTTTTTAAACAAATACCCCCTTCTTCAAAAAAGTCTCTTGTCACTTGGTCCATTGATATGGATGATATTTGTTTGAACCACCCCAATAAAATTTAGCAAAAACCTTATTAATAGTTTTCACAACTATTTTCAGGGGATTGAGAACAACTATGGTAAATATAGGGATTGGTTGCAGAACATGTCTTATGAGGGTAGCTCTACCAGTTTGAGAGATCAACTTAGAAGACCAGATGTTAAGTTTTTCTCTGATCAACTTATAAAAATCTTTAAACAGATATCCAATTAAATGCATAAACAAAACATTTATGTAAAATAGGAGACAAAGTCTTTTTATTTCAAATATCAGGGTGTTACAATCAAATTTTGAGAAAGTACAAAATAATTTTTTTTCTGCTGGACGTTTCCCTTGGGCCTTGTCCATCCCAGCTGAGGATCGTCAAGGGTATATAGAGAGTTTAGTTGAATCTCTTAACATTTTCCTATTACTGCTACTCGTCCTGTCAATTAAATGAGGAGGATGGACTATTTCATGCTCATCGTGAAGACCATAATCCCCTAGATACTTAGTTATTAGACATTGAGGTACGACATCAAGTGGAATCCATGTTGTATCCAATTTAAATGGAGGCTTGTCACAGTCCAAGAAACTCAGGTTATTTCAATACCACAGGGTACTGTTCTGATCGTACTTCAGCAAAGTTAGAAAATTGGTCCATTCCTATTTCTAGCCCTCACGATTACTTTGGGCAAGGTGATTATCTATGTGGGATAAGGCCTCATTATAACCATCCATCCAAAATTCCCTAGGATGTTTGTGGAATTAGATGGTCAAATTTTCGACCTAGTATTTAAGTTTCTTGAGGATTATATCTTTGGCTTTTAGCTTTGTAGATAGGCCGACAATGGTAGTACTCTTTGCTTTTAACTGGGTAGCTTGGTTGGCCGGAGTTTATTTGGTTCTTTCTTTATCAACCGTTGGTCGGGCAACCATCCTCTACTTAGAAGTTTTCCCAGGTTTGGTTTTTTGTTACAGTGCTTCCAGTTTCTAACAATCTTGCATTTTCAGTCTCCAAAAAGGAATCACCTTCATCAGGACCACTGGTAAATGATTTCTTCAAACTATCAAGCTCACCCCTCAAGGCATTATTTTTGTTCTCCAGTATAACAACAATTACTCTAGCACTCTCTACATCATTCTTTAAAGGTGGTTCCTTCTTATTCAAAGAAGAAGTGATGTATCTTTTGTTAAAACCCCATCCTTTACTGAAAGCCTTATACCTGGCTTCATAATCGACATAGAGTAGGGCTTTGGATTGTTTGTGGTCTTCTTGCAGTTGCTCAATCATCTCATAGTATGCAACATTATTAGCATCAATCCTGTCCAACAAGCAATGAAGATGGATGTATGATTCTTTGACTTGGTCGAAGACATTAGGACAGAGAAAACCAGCTAAATCTTCCTCAAAAATGGGCAAACGACCAACTTTTAGAAGGTTCTTACTTCGCCTAAGCAGGTCGGACTCAGCAGAAAATACAGACTTTTTCCTAGCATCAAACTGGAAGATCATAAATATGGATGTATATGAGTTTGGGGGGAAATTAAAGGGGGTCTAATAAAATAGGAAATAAAACTTCATGGAAATAATGGCAACCGAGCAAAGAGAAATAAGTAAAGTTAACATAATCCATTAAACCAAAAGGAGATCTTTTCATTAATAAAATAAAGGTGTTACAAAGGGATGATCCTATTACAAAAGACATAAAGGAAGAGTCAAACAAATTACAAAACTAAAGAATAACTTGATCTTATCTTTGTCATGAGGATTAACTTGGCCAAGACGCAGGTCAGATTGGAGAATTGGTACCAAGGCAGACTCAACAGGTGCCACAGAATATTCCCCTGTGCCTTTTTTATCATCAAACTCCTCTAAGTTTGGAGGAGTGCCTGGGTTATGCCTCTTAAATAACTTTGAGTTTTTGGTTGTGTTGACTTCCTTGAGTGCCTCGGACCAGCCATCCTTAAAACACTTTTTTATTACGTACTTAATCTTTATAGAGGCAGCCAACAATGCTTTTTCCCCGCCCTTGTCAAAGAAGGTTTCCTTTATTTACTATTGGCCTTGTTTTCAACAAGATCAGCAGTCAGACCTACTATCTTCTCCTCGGCAGCTTTAAAAAGGGTCTGATTCCTCAATAAACTGTCCCCAACCTCCTTCAAATTAGCCTCATGAGTTTTAACTTACTGCTCGAAAGTGGTTATTTATCCTTCAACCACATTGGCCCTATCATTGACCATCTTTAACTCTTCTTCCCAAGACTTTTATTTCGTCTCCAAATCTTATCGAGAAGCTTCCAAAGATTTCCTTAGACCTTTAAAGTCCTCTTCAACTTCACCTTAAGAAGAATGCAATTGATTATCCCTCTCATCAACTGGTTAAAATTTACCAGAAACTACAAAAAAATAAAAAAAATCAGAAGAAAAGAACTAAGATACTAAAGACAAGTAATGAAGGGAAAAGTATTACCAAAGCCAAATTTTGACAAGCTCTTTCTATTAATATTAATCGGGGCATGGGAATAGCTGCTGCACTATTAGCCGGAAGAGTCCTAACTTTTATCAAACTTTTGGCTAAACCAGAATTGACAGCCACAGAAGATGAACCAACAACCTCCAAATCAACTTGAATTTTCATGACCAAATCCTGTTGATTGACAACATTTTTTGGGGCCTGCTTTTCAGGAAAAACGTTTTTTAAACCTCTTGTATTTAGGTGCAACAATGCTAACATACTTAGCACTAGTAACCTGAGGCATCTTCTTAGCCGCCTTAGACACCTTCTCGATCACCTTAGACTTCTGAGCATCTGCAGCTTTGACAGTCTTCTATGTGGATTTCTTGGTTGTAGAAGACAAGGGACTAACCATCAGATTGGGGATGTTTCTCTTACCTATGACAACTAAAGGGGACGTAGGAATAACAAAGATGTCTAAGGATTTGAAAGAAGAGGAAGTCCCAAAATCCTTGTCAACTCCAGCAGACTTTTCATCCGAAGAGGTGGGAATTGGTCCTTTCTCGAAATTTACAAGGGCTGAAGGTACTATAGTAGTGGACCGGGCAACGAATGAAGTAATAGAACTCTTGTAATTCAAAAATATAAGGCTTCTCTTGGGTGTTCTTCATTAGTCCTCTGATGAATGTCCCACAAAAATTCAAGCAGTTTAAGTATAATATCCATCTCCTTGGGATAATTTTATTACTTTCCACTGCATAAAAATGAGATAAGAAGGTTAGTCAACATATCTTCAAACAGGTAACCAATCGAAAAGGGAAAAAAATTCTACAATCTATACCTTTCCCTTCTTGGGGACACTTGGGTCCATTATTCTCCTCCCCTATTTGAAGAGGAGCATGTTACCAGTTCTTGACTCCTACACCATAGTTAAGATAGTCTTTATTAGAATCTGGTAGATTGACTACTAAGGACCTATTGGCAAAACCTGGTCTTCAATAGTAGGTATTGTAATTTTTAATGCCCCATTTATAACATAACATTAACTTAGGAATACCAATACGGGTCCCATGTATTTGGTTAAGCCTATGAATCCCATTCACTATTCTCCATGTATTAGGGGCTACCTAAGCAGGGAAAACATCTAAGTGTTGACGAAACTCAAGGAAAAATTGATTTGGGGGGTGGGGGGTGGGAAGTAATACCACACTTAGCTTTAAACATAGATAAGATCTAATAACCTTAGGCCAATGAAAAAACATCAACTAGAGGAATAACCTTCTCTAAATCTACCTAATTAAGGATTCTTCTTTCTCTCCTAAATTCTTATAAGGAATCCCCATAAACAATGTAAACCATGTTTAAAGCAGAGATAGAATTAAAAGAAGAGGGAATAAGTCATATGGAGAAAACGATTGTTAAAGCAATAATGGTGAAAATAAGGACAAAAGAAAATCTTGGAGACATCGAGAAATTAGAAGTTTGAAAGATTGGTGGTACAATAATCGGCAAAAGCTACTTTTTTTATAGCTTATCTCAAAAAAGGTGAAAATAATGATTAAATGTACCAATGATTGACATTCTGATGTCTGCACAACTCTAAAGGTGGGAAAATATCAATGTGTCCTTTGGCGGTTCACTAAATTTTGGATTATTAAAAAAATGCCATCCTTAAGCAATGCCAATGGAAATTTTAGAAGTAAAGGTGGTTGACTACTGACTAAACACTCAAATAGTCTGTCGGGTAACTTCCGGGGCTAAATACTCCATTTATTCTCGCAAGCATCAAGCATGGAGCATTGGGGGCTTTTGTTATATGTAAAAATTACACTCCCACGTGGATCGATATTTAACATACACCTGTCATCTAGCGTGGCCAACTTACTTTCCTGATTGGCTTCGTTGACCAACCCCTAGTCGACTAGAATTCCGACCAACTCCAAAAGGCCGATCAACAAGAATAAAAATAGTTAGTCTGATGGGAATGCCAACTAGCACTGAATTCTAAGAGTTTTACTTATTGTACATAGATGTAAGCGCCTAAAGGCGCTCAATCTCTATGGTTTAGAACCCCTATAAATACAAACTAATCCCTTAGATCAAGGGGCAACTCAAATCACTCATATGCACACCATACATAACTATTTTACACTCTACTAAATAACTACAACTCTGGATGTAGGCTGTTTTACAACTGAACCACTCTAAATCTTTGTTTCTTATGTTTGTGGTTTGAGTCACTTCTCCTATTTTTATCTGTAATTATAAATTAGAGTTAGTCCATTTTTAAACATCAACAATCATATCGCTTATTAGATGTGTCCATCCAATCGAAGTCACTAACTTGATAAAAGAGGTGCATGAAGTCTCTTGCGGAGCACATTCAGCTGGTAAATCACCAGTGAAGTGGGTGACCATGCAAGGCTATTACTATCCCACCATGAAGGCAGACTATGAAGACTACGCTAGGAAGTGTGATAAGTGCCAGAAAAATGCTTCCATCCCCAGAACTCCAAGGGCGTTGTGACACCCCGCCTAATTAAATACCGGGCGATCACTCCTTTATTAAATTAAATCAAGGTGAACAGTTGGTTCATTCTCAACATCACTGCCGAAAATAAATTTTCCAATTTAACACCCTAATTAATTAAGCTAAGTGTCAAAACCATTTTAAACATTTATGTCCAAATTTTATTTAAAGAAAATTTATTTATTTATTTATTAACAACATTCAATAAGTAAGATTCATACCACAATAATTCTGCAACATAATCCAATTAATTTAAAACATTCGACCATCGAATCCCAACATTTAAATTTAAAGTAAAACATTCATGCTGAATAAATCCCAAAGAACAGTGCTAGAAATAAACTGAAATACAATTGTCCCAATAAAACAGATAAATAGTGGAGAGGGCGACACATGCCCCAATGTCTGAGAATGATAGGAATGGAATCAAGCAAATGAAATCGCCTAATCAAGTGACCTGCAACTCCCACCTAAGCTGCATCACGTATCTTCCAAGAGATCCTAAGCAATACGCCCCTGTGGCTGGGCACCTATATTATATACATATATATACAAGAGAGAAAAAGAAATAGAAACGGGTCAGAGCCCGATAGTGTGTTTGATTTAAAATTCGTTTAGCAAGTATTTAAATTGACACAGGCCAATGCAACAACATATTAGTGCGACACTCTCTTGAGAAATTCTCATATCTCTTCTAATGTGCACGCCTATCGTACTACCCTTCCCAACGGATTAACTATTATATATCGTACTAATCTCTCTCAACGATTTATCATATCTTAGGTTATTCGCAAGATTTAAAACTGAATCAACACAATTGTTTATAAAATAAGATTTCAATTTGTAAACAAAGTTCTCATTTTAACTTTATCAATAAAGTTTTCTAGTGTCATAATATACCTTCTCACAACAAGTATTTTCAATTTTGAGTCATCAATCATGTCCTACTTACCAAATCACAGTAGGTAGTTCCAGATTCCAGAATTTCATATATATATATATATATATATATATATATATATATATATATATATATATCACAACAGCACCCCAAATAAACTATGGTGCGGGCATACTCTACTATCCAAATCCCATATCACTCATATTAAGGGGAATACAAATTCGGAATCACTCACGAATTGTATTAACACATACACAACAATATTGAGGCGAAGCATAGATTCTAAGTCTCTAAGAGTATGGCACATACCCGCGTCTCTTAGGACCGTCTGAACTATCATTCCGATAGCCTGTACTAAGTATATCTATCTCCTAGGGTACGGATCAATATCCCCCCGAAGGCAACACAGGATAAGATCGTCCCAACGCGGTAACCTCAGGGATAGCAAGTAGCGTGGGTATGTTTCTCACACATAGATAGTATATGCACACACAATCATATAACTATACTAATTGATATACCCGTTTATACCCTCAGCCTGGATGAGGATTACCTCCAATACGGACGACCCTACGAGGGGACGACCCTTCACCAGGCCCCAGCTGGCCACCACCAGGCCCAGACGACCCTACGAGGGGCCGACCCTTCCCCAGGCTCCGGACGACCCTACGATGGTACGACAGTACGAGGCCAGAATCAAGCCAGGCTCCCTCCCGGAAGAAACTTTGCCCTCGGCCTCGGCTCATAGGCCGAGGGTGACATCATGACAGCGCGTGGTCCGGGACACGCGTGGAACATTGCGCGTCAGGCTCATATGACACGTGGCAGACCGTTATAACCGAATCACACCCTCACGTGAGGGAATATTATGTCATCATTTGGCATCTACAGGTGTCAACAGGGGATTGGTTAGATCACCATTCACATGCACCATGCTTACTTGGGGGGTACACTACACCCCCCAAGACCTATATATACTTGTCACCCCCAACCCTACAGGGGATCGATCAATTAACAGTAGCCCTAGCTAAAACTCTGCTTGTATACACAGTAAGGAGAGAGAGAGAGGGTTATGTGCATTGTATCCAAGGCCATTAGTGCCCATACTTAGTGGATCACACACTCACAGTGGATGTAGGCCAAATTGGCTGAACCACTATACATCATTGTCTTATTTCCTCTTATACTCATCCCCTTCCACATACTTATACACTCATACATCTCTATGGCTGCCATGGCTGCTACTGTTTGAGCTCACTACCACTTATCCGGTGGTGCTAAATCTTAGCATCATCAGTTTGGCGCCGTCTGTGGGAACGAGAAGACATCTCTTCCTTTGCACAGCTTGACCTCACTGGGCACTCTGGTGGTGAACCAACCCTCCCCCTGAGAGGAGGTGTTTCACCATTGAAAGAGACCCACTAAGGTTCCCAAGCTCACCATTCTTCAGCTGTTCTAGCTCAAGCACATGGCACCTGAGATGCCACCACCACCACTTCCCCTGCCGGATGAGGGGGGAAGACCCAGTTCCAGTCAGTCGCCGCCTCAGTCTGAGATGGCTGATGTGGCGGCAGCCCTAAAGTCTCTGGCAGCAAGCCAGCGGATGATGCAGGAGAAGTTCACAGCTCTAAGCCAGAACATACTGAGACCACCAGGGGTCTCACCTGAGATGATTACTCCGGTAGCAGCCCCAGGACAACATGAGTCTAGGGGACCACCCCAGGCACCACGCAAAGACCTGCCACCCCCTCAGCGGCGTAGGGATGTTGCTGACCCCCGGCGTTTACGCCTGGGGAGGCAAGGAAACCCTTGCCCTGAAGACAGGTATGACGATCTGGAGGGAGAGGAGGCCCCAATTGAATGCTGGGAACCGTATGAGGTCTCCAACAACACTGTGCGACCCCTCCAGGACAGTAGAGGGAAGTGTGGGAGACCAAACCCCGATGATCGTCCAAGAGGCTCTGCTTTTGATCATTTGAGCAGGGGGTCGGCCTTTGAGATTCTAGGCCCAGTAAATGACCTGCGAGAACAGTTGTCCAGGCCAAGGAGTGCTGCAAGATCCAGGAGGGAGGCAGCAGATGGCCGACCCCGAGGATGAGATGACGGCCAAAGGGAAGTGAACAGTCGACACAGGCCTGCTGCAGCAGAACCCTCCGTCCACCTCGGAGAGGCAGCAGGGGATAACATCGGCCAGGCCGACCCTGCGAGGCCCTGGAATGACTCAATCCAGCGGTTAGAGGATAAGATTGGTGATATATTGAAGAGCCGAGACCCTCTTCAGAGGGGATACACCATAGGCTCACCCTTTGTGGCAAAGATAGTCAACTTCCCCACGCCGTCAAAGTTCAAGCCACCTATGGTCACCCCAAGGTATGACGGGAGCACCAACCCCGTCCACCACGTGGAGATGTATCAGTCGGCGGCAGACATATACTCTATCTCAGATGAGATGAGGTGCCGTGCCTTCTCTGGTACCTTGACAGGGGCTGCACATGTCTGGTACATGTCTCTTCCAAAAAATTCCATTGGAAGCTTTAAGCAGTTGGCAGACCTGTTCATCCATAATTTCTGCTTTGGGGTGAGGCCACAGAAGAAGACCACCCACCTGCTCTATGTTAAGCAGGGGAAGAGTGAGAGTCTGAGGGACTATATAGCCAGATTCAATAAGGAGAAGCTGGAGGTGGAAGACTATGAGGAGAGCATAGCTATGACAGCCCTGATTGGAGGACTCCAAAAGGGGAAGCTGTTATGGAAGCTTGCTGAAGACCCTCCGAGGACGATGGCTGAACTGTTGTCAACAGCAGAAAAGGTGATGAACGCCGAAGAGGCGATGGCGGCAAAATATGAAGACGAAAGAGGAGGTGCTAGTGGGAGTAAATACCCCAAGAAGAACAAAGAGGGGAAGAAGAGAACCATGGATGATAAGTTTGCGGGGTACACTCCTCTGACGGTCAGCTGTGAACAGATCCTCAATGAGATAAAGAGTGATCGGACGCTGAAGTGGCCTGAGAAGCTGAGGGCAGCCCCCGGCAAGAGGAATAAGAACCTGTGGTGCGAATTTCACCAAGACCACGGCCACGTGACGGATAAATGCTTTGCTCTGAAAGACGAGATTGAGAAGATGCTGAAGGAAGGGAAGCTCAGAAAGTACGTCGACAAAGTCGACTTTAAGAGGGGCCGAGGGGACGACCCCAGAAAGAAGCGAGTCGATGCCTGCAGAGAAGGTCCTCAAAAAAGAGGGGACGACCCCTCTGATGATGAGGATGACCCTGACCTCCCACCGAGAGACGACCACGGCCCTGTCAAGAGGCTCAATATGATCTCCCTCGAAGTGGGAATGATCTCCGGGGGACTTGCAGGAGGAGGGTCTGAGGTCGCTGACAGGAAGGCCCATGTTGCTGAGGCTAAGGCAGTGACGAAGATGGTGCACTCAACCTTCCTAGAGGTCAAGTCAGAAAAAAGGAAGAAGGTTGACATGGACACTTTGATAGTGGGATTTTCAAGGATGGACTTCAAAGGCCTCTTGGCCCCGCATGATGACCCTCTCGTCATCACTACCAGGGTGCACGGGTGCGAAGTGCCGAGGATCCTGGTAGATGGGGGCTCATCCGCAGATGTGATGTTTTGGCCATGCTTCAAGGCCTTGGGCCTCAGTCGTGCCAGACTTGTCCCATACCATCATCCATTGATTGGGTTCAGTGGGGAGAAGGTTCACCCCCTGGGAATATATGAGGCTGATGTCAGGATGGGGGACGAATGGCCGAGATGGCTCACCAAGAGGGTCAGTTTCTTTGTGCTGGATGAGCATGTGTTTTCGGCATACAACATCATACTGGGACGTGTGGCCCTCAAGGGGTTTGAAGCTGTGCCGTCCACAGTCCACCAGATGGTTAAGTTCCCTACCCCTTACGGGGTGGGGGAAGTTCAGGGAGACCAGACGACAGCGAGAGAGTGCTACTACAACTCCGCTGAAGAAAGGGAGGCACACAAGAGGGCTACAGCCACTTACAACATTGATACCCTAGACCCCAGGGACGAGACGAAGCTCAAAAAAGGAGAGGCCGCTGAGGAGGTAGAACCCATCATCCTCGATGAGGATGACCCGGGAAAAACCGTCCAAGTTGGCAAGTCTCTGAAGCCCAGTATCAAGGAAGACCTCATCAAACTGTTGAGGAGAAGGCGAAGCGTCTTCGCGTGGAGTCATGTAGATATGCCAGGGATCGACCCTGAAATCATGTGCCACAAACTCAATGTGGTAGAGGGAGTGAAGCCGGTAAAGCAGAAGAGGAGGATTTACTCTAGAGAGAAGTATGAGGTCATCAGGGATGAGGTTAAAAAATTACAAGACGCTGAGTTTATCAGGGAGGTCATCTACCCTGAATGGCTGTCCAACGCAGTCATTGTCCCAAAGGCCAACGGGAAGTGGCGAATGTGTGTGGACTTCACAGACCTCAACAAGCACTGCCCCAAAGACAGCTTCCCTCTCCCTCGCATTGACCAGATGGTAGACGCTACCGCAGGCCATGAGCTCATGAATTTTATGGATGCCTACTCAGGGTATAACCAGATCTTCATGAACCCTGATGACTCGGAGAGGACTGCCTTCATCACTGATAAGGGGACATACTGCTATAGGGTCATGCCCTTTGGTCTAAAAAATGCTGGGGCAACATACCAGCGCCTCGTAAATAAAATGTTCGAAGACCAAATTGGGAAGTCTATGGAGGTCTACGTGGATGACATGCTGACCAAGAGTTTGAAAGCAGAGGATCATGTGGCAGACTTGGAGAGGACCTTTAATACGATGGACAAGTACCAGATGAAGCTTAATCCGGCCAAGTGTGTCTTCGGGGTCGGAGCAGGGAAGTTCTTGGGGTTCATTGTCAATCAAAGAGGCATCGAGGCCAATCCTGAAAAGATAAAGGCCCTTATTGAGATGAAGACCCCCAAGTCCATTAAAGACGTTCAGAGGCTCACAGGGAGAGTGGCTGCCTTGAACAGATTTGTGTCAAGGGCCACAGACAGGTGTCTACCATTCTTCAAGATCCTCAGGAAGGCCTTTGAATGGAGTAAAGAGTGTGATGAGGCTTTCAAGGAGCTAAAATCATACTTAGGGTCTCCCTTGCTGCTGTCACGGCCCGTGCAGGGTGAATGACTTTACGTGTACCTCGCCGTCTCAGAGTCTGCCATCAGCGCAGCCATTGTGAGAGACGAGGACGGAATACAGAAGCCTGTATATTTTAACAGCAAGGCACTCCAGGGAGCAGAGCAAAGATACCTGAGGATGGAAAAGTTGGCCTACGCCTTGATCCATGCCTCAAGGAAGATGAAACCATACTTCCAGTCCCATACTATGGTCATCCTTACTGACTCTCCTCTTAGGCAGGTCCTACACAAGCCTGAAAAATCAGGAAGGCTAATGACCTGGGCTATAGAGCTAGGGGAGTTCGATATTGTGTATCAGCCTAAGACAGCCATTAAGGGGCAAGCGCTGGCAGACTTCGTGGCTGAGTTTACTTGGGAGAGCGATGAAGCCGAGGGTGAGACCCCCCGAGAGACAGATATACAACAAAACAGGATCATCGACACGCCTGCAGCCAGGGCTGAGACAGGCACCGCTAAGAGGAAAGCAACCGAAAACGAAGAGGGAAGATACATCTTTAGACAGGGGTCCCTCTCTGAGGGAAGTTTCTCAGAAGAAAAGACCATGTGGAGACTCTTCGTCGACGGGTCCTCTTGCGAAAGCGGGAGCGGAGCTGGACTGATAGTATCAGCACCCGACGGCACAGACATCGAGTACGCCCTGAGGTTCAATTTCAAAGCCTCCAACAATGAGGCTGAGTATGAGGCCTTAATAGCTGGCCTTTCCTTGGCCAAATCTCTTAGTGTCGGCCAAATTTTGGTTCACAGTGATTCGAGGCTGGTGGTGAATCAGATACTAGGAGCCTATGAGGCCAAAGACGAGAGGATGGCTAGGTACCTTGAGAAGGTGAGGTCATTGCTGAAGGAATTTAAAGAAGTGAAATTTAAGAGGATACCTAGGCTCGACAATGGCCGTGCTGACGCCCTTGCAAGGTTGGCCTCAGCTACTAGGACAGACATAAGGAGGACAGTCCCGGTAGAAATCTTGCTTCGACCAACTATTGAAGACGTCGAGGGAACACTTGGCATTTGCATGAATGTTTCTCAAGAACCGTCATGGATGGATCCTCTGATCAGATACATTAAAGGGGGAGAGATGCCAGAAGCAAGTCAAGGAAGGAAGAAGCTGAGATACAGGGCTGCAAAGTTCACTGTCATCGGAGACACGCTGTACAAAAAGTTGTTCCTACTCCCCTTACTTAGGTGTGTGCATCCCTCAGAAGTCCCTTCTATTCTGCAAGATGTGCATGAAGGGTCGTGCTCAAGCCACATTGGGGGTAGATCCTTAGCGAAGAGGGTGGTCACCCAGGGCTACTGGTGGCCGACCTTGGGGAAAGATGCCGCAGCATATGTAAAGAAGTGTGACAAATGCCAGAGATTTGCCTCCATCCCTCACCAGCCCCATCAGCCTCTCACCTCCATTACATCCCCATGGCCGTTCGCAGTGTGGGGGATTGATTTGGTAGGACCATTACCGAGAGCAGTCAATAACTATCGGTTCCTCATCGTAGCAATTGACTACTTTTCAAAGTGGGTAGAGGCCGAACCGATGGTCACGATCACGGAGCAGAAGACCTTCCAGTTCATCTGGAAGAATGTGATATGCAGATATGGTCTACCCAACACCCTCATCTCGGATAACGGGACCCAGTTCAAGAATGCCTCTTTACAGAAGTACTGTGAGAGGGTAAGTATCAAATAATTTTTCTCCACCCCAGGCCGACCTCAGGCCAATGGGCAAACCGAAGTTACGAACAGGACAATCTTAGATGGGATTAAGAAGAGGCTTGAGGAGGCAAAAGGAAGATGGGTCGAGGAGTTATATGCAGTGTTGTGGGCATACAGGACGACAGTAAGGACCTCTACTGGGGAGACCGCCTTCATGTTAGCTTATGGATCAGAAGCAGTTATCCCCATCGAGGTCGAGTTTCCCACTCATAGGGTCCAAATGTACGACCCCCAGGGAAATACGGAAGAGAGGAGACTTGATCTGGATTTGATTGAGGAAAGAAGGGAGGATGCTGAGATAAGGCAAGCTTCCTACCAGCAGAGGACCGCAAGGTTTTACAACCAGAGGGTGAAACAGAGGCCAATCGCAGTAGGAGACTTGGTTCTCAAAAAGACTTGGCAGAAGCCCAATAAACTCCATCCTAATTGGCACGGCCCCTATAGGGTCACCGATGAAGTTGTCCCTGGGACCTATAGACTAGAAAACCTAGAAGGGGAACCATTTTCCAACCCCTGGAACGCAGATCATTTGAAGAAATACTACCAGTAGTGTTGTAAGGTCTTGATAGACCATAGTTGTAATAGGAGTTGCTCCAGTAGAACACTTTGGAAAAATCAATAAGAAATATCAGTGTTTCCCTCATCTTGTGGTTATCAGTTCTAGCACGCATGGAAACATCTACAGAAATCCATTAATTTGGAAAGTTGATCCCTCGGCTATAATGGGGACCAGTGGAGGGGACGACCCCACCACTGTCCTCAAAAAAGACGAGGGTAGACTTCATTTAAAAACCATTAATTTGGTTACTTGAACCCTCGGCTATAATGGGGACCAGTGGAGGGGACGACCCCACCACTGTCCTAAAAAAAGACGAGGGTAGACTTCATTTAAAAACCATTAATTTGGTTACTTGAACCCTCGGCTATAATGGGGACCAGTGGAGGGGACGACCCCACCAATGTCCTCAAAAAAAGACGAGGGTAGACTTAATTTAAAAACCATTAATTTGGTTACTTGAACCCTCGGCTATAATGAGGACCAGTGGAGGGGACGACCCCACCACTGTTCTCAAAAAAGACGAGGGTAGACTTGATTTGAAGCCATTAAGTTGGTAAGTTGAACCCTCGGCTATAATGAGGACCAGTGGAGGGGACGACCCCACCACTGTCCTCAAGAAAAACGAGGGTAGACTTAACTTAAAGCCATTAATTTGGTTACTTGAACCCTCGGCTATAATGAGGACCAGTGGAGGGGACGACCCCACCACTGTCCTCAAGAAAGACGAGGGTAGACTTAATTTAAAAACCATTAATTTGGTTACTTGAACCCTCGGCTATAATGAGGACCAGTGGAGGGCACGACCCCACCACTGTTCTAAAAAAAGATGAGGGTAGACTCGATTTGAAGCCATTAAGTTGGTAAGTTGAACCCTCGGCTATAATGAGGACCAGTGGAGGGGACGACCCCACCACTGTCCTCAAGAAAGACGAGGGTAGACTTAACTTAAAGCCATTAATTTGGTTACTTGAACCCTCGGCTATAATGGGGACCAGTGGAGGGGACGACCCCACCGCTGTTCTCAAAAAAGACGAGGGTAGATTATATTGGGTAAGTTTAACCCTCGGCCATAATGAGGACCAGTGGAGGGGATGACCCCACCACTGTCCTAAAAAAAGACGAGGGTAGACTTCATTTAAAAATCATTAATTTGGTTACTTGAACCCTCAGCTATATTGACGACCAGTGGAGGGGACGACCCCACCGCTGTTCTCAAAAAAGACGAGGGTAGATTATATTGGGTAACTTTAACCCTCGGCCATAATGAGGACCAGTGGAGGGGACGACCCCACCACTGTCCTCAAAAAAGACAAGGGTAGACTTCATTTAAAAATCGTTAATTTGGTTACTTGAACCCTCGGCTATAATGAGGCCACATGAGGAGACGACCCCACAGTGGTCCTCAAGAAAGACGAGGGAAGGGTTAGTAGCATCAACAGAGCAAAGCAACAAGGAGCAAACCATAAAAGAATTAAGTATGGAAGACAACAATTATGGAAGAGACTGGTATTAATAAAACATAAGTATCAAGTGTTTTTACAAGGCCTTTGAACAAAAATACAAAAACGAGGGTATGGGCTACAGGCAGCCACCCTATGGGACGACATCAGAGGGCAGGGCCTCAACATCAATGGGAATGGTCTCCTCAGTTACCAGCACCGGATGATCTTCAGATGTACCGACCCCCTCGATCTGGACTTGGGACTCCACCTGGTTGAGGGCCTCGACAATTATGGGGTCGTCCAGTTGAACACCCTCCAGTGAAGGGCGAACAGAGGAGACGACATCGCCAAATTTGAGAACGACCCATCGGCAGGCCGTCCTAATCCCCCTTTCTAGATATTCAAGGCCGAAGCCCTGAAATTCATCTGAGGTCTTGTATGCCTCAACAGCATCAGCCCCGGCTTTCCTGATGGCTGCTTCCAGATCAGTCTTATGCTGGGCCTCCAGGTTGATCAGAGCCTCATCCCTATCCTTTATGATCAAGTCCTTGGCTTGCAAGTCGGCATCGTGCTGCCTCATCAGCTCATCTAGGACCCTAGCATGCTCGGTCCTGGCACTCTCAAGCTCAGCCCTCGCAGTGTCAAGCTCAGTCTTTGCTGTATCTAGCTCTGCCTGCAACTCAGCCTCATGTTGAATGGCCCTCTCAGCTTCGTGAAACTTTTGTTGATTCTCGGCCATCCACTTGGTGGCTGAGGTCAAGGCACAGACAGACTGCAAGAAAAAATGAAGAAATATCAAGGGGGGCCGAGGGAACAGTTAGTGAAATTAAAAAAGGTCAAGACCAATACCTGAGCGAGGGAGTGCAGACCATAGTCGTACACTTTGGCTGGTGGCATCTTTGCCAAGAACTCGAAGTCAGAGGCCGACGGTGCAGAGAACATCGAGGCCTTGGCTGCCTTCAGGTTGGCAATAAGAGATGAGGGGTCGGCCCTCAGATGGGACAGATTTTGAGACCAGAAGGCCCCCATGCTGGACGAGGAGGTCGTCCCCTCAGAGGCTTCGACCCTTGCCCTCGTCCTTGGATCAGGCCGATGCTCAACAGGAGCCTCAGGCTCCTTCCTTTTGCGGCTATCAGCTGTCGGCTCAACAACCGTCGGCCCTGAGGCCCTTATCTTCTTGGGAGCTTGCTGAGGCTCCTTCCCCTTCTTCTTTGACAGACCAGCAAGTAGGCTTGGAGCAGTCATATCCCAGAGGTAATCTGACACACCTGCAGGACGACCTGAAAAGGATACGATGCATCAGAAAAATACAAAGATAAACGGGAAACACTTCAAAAAAGTAAAAAATAGAAAACGTGTTGTATCACTCACATAGTTCCGTCAGAGGGCCGACCCTCAAACCAGCTTCTTTGAGGTACCGGAGGGTCATCAAATCTTTGAACTTTGGGATCTCACCCCCTCTCCCTCGTCCCCTCAGATACTCAACAATATCCCTTTCCTCCAAGCTAAGTCCGGGGTCTGACCTAGTTTTCATTGAGGGATTAGACCATTTATTAGGGACCCTCGAACCGTCGGCAGAAGGGGACGCCTCGGCAGAGCTCTCCCATGCCCCAGATATGAAGAAGAACCTCTTTTTCCAATCATGATTGGAAGTTTGAGCCATGTGGAGCAGCTTCTTCTCAGACCTTCTCGCCCCTAGATGATAGTATCCGGGCTATTTAGATGAAGAGGTGATATTGTAGCAGGCCAAGAACACGTCGGACGAGGGCTCATCAGTGAAAGAGTTTTTCCACAAATAGATATACCCAAGAATCGTCCTCCAAGAGTTGGGTGGAAGTTGCGAGGGGGAGACGCCCAAAGCCGACAGAATATCTACAATAGCAGGATGGAAAGGGAGTCTGACACCTACTTTGAACATTTGCTCGTAGACTGCAACCTCTCCCTCTTCACCCTCAAAAACCCTCTCAGCCTTAGAGGGCACCCTCATAGTTACCCCAGAGGGCACTCCATAAATATGCCTCCATATCAGAAGGTCCCTATCCCTAACAGAGGAGATAAAAGACGAGGCATGGGAGGTATCAACCTCATCATCTGTATCGTCGTCCTCGTCCTCACCCCCTTCCCCCTCATCACCTGCAGGACCCTGAGGAAAAGCCACTTGGAAGGCATTGGGGGAAAGAGTTGTCACAGGGACAGCCTCAGAGGGGATCTTACCCTCGGCCTCTCGGGGAGGGCTAAGATCAGACGTGTCCCTTCTACCAGACGTCCCGACACCAGTTGGAGAGAAGGCTCTCTCGTCCATTTCACTTGGTTTGGGAGTGTCGGCCGGACGAGATGACGACCCGCAAGACTCAGAGGGTTCAGATGGTCTTATGGTGGCAAGAGGAATGGGAATGATGGGTCGTACCCAATTAGGGTCGGCCCCTCGTCTCCTCTCTTCCTCTTCCTCTATCCGTCTGATCTCGGCAAAGAGTTTTTCTCTCAAGGGTGGGAATTCAGACACTAGGTTGTAAAGCCTCCTAAGCATTAAAGGGAAGACCCTACACTTGGAGAAATTACACTACACTTGACTAATTTAGCTACAAACAAGTGGAGAGTTGACCAGGTTTGACTTTTGGATTGGACAAAGAACTTAAAGGTTTTCGTCAAGAACGATCCAAGAACCAGTTACCGGAGAAGACACCGGAAAAAGCTAAGGGGAACTTGAAGCTGATGTAACCCTATGACCCTAAAAAACAAACAGAATTGAAGACAAAGGAAAGCTCTTAATGAAGGAGAATACCTGATAAAGAGGGAGAGTAACGCTGCTGAGACCTGACGAAACGAAGGCTGCAAGTGGCGAAGCTTACTGGTTCTAGAGAGAGAATAGACTTGGGCGCGAAGAAGAGGAAGATGAAGAGAGAGAGTTTGAAAATCTCTTAAATACTTTGGTAATGAGTGGACCCATTTACCAAAGAAAGATATAATTAGGGCACAAGGCCCCAAGCGTACTGCGCAGCCGCCCTGCCTTGGAAACTGGAACAGCAATGAGTATCTGCACAGGTGTCACTCACCTAACTGATCACACGTGTCTCGAATTCAACAAATATCCCTCAGCCATCTCAATGACACCTATGGCTAAGGGCTGGGGGGTGATTGATATACCCATTTATACCCTCAGCCTGGATGAGGATTACCACCAATACGGACGACCCTTCACCAGGCCCCAGCTGGCCACCACCAGGCCCAGACGACCCTACGAGGGGCCGACCTTCCACCAGGCTCTAGCCGACCCTACGAGGGGCTGACCCTTCACCAGGGTCCAGACGACCCTACGAGGGGCCGACCCTTCCCCAGGCTCCGGACGACCCTACGATGGTACGACAGTACGAGGCCAGAATCAAGCCAGGCTCCCTACCGGAAGAAACTTTGCCCTCGGCCTCGGCTCATAGGCCGAGGGTGACATCATGACAGCGCGTGGTCCGGGACACGCGTGGAACAGTGCGCGTCAGGCTCATATGACACGTGGCAGACCGTTATAACCGAATCACACCCTCACGTGAGGGAATATTATGTCATCATTTGGCATCTACAGGTGTCAACAGGGGATTGGTTAGATCACCATTCACATGCACCATGCTTACTTGGGGGGTACACTACACCCCCCAAGACCTATATATACTTGTCACTCCCAACCCTACAGGGGATCGATCAATTAACAGTAGCCCTAGCTAAAACTCTGCTTGTATACACAGTAAGGAGAGAGAGAGAGGGTTATGTGCATTGTATCCAAGGCCATTAGTGCCCATACTTAGTGGATCACACACTCACAGTGGATGTAGGCCAAAAGGGAAATAGAAGTCTGCCAGGAGGGGTCGATCGATCGAGGTTTGGGGCTCGATCGATCGAGCCTTCGATCGATCGAAGCTCTAGGCTCGATCGATCGATCAAGCAGGTCTGCAAAATCTACAGAATTGCAGTTACGGGTTCCATCTTCTAACCTTCACCAAATCCATATTTTTCAATCCCAAACGTCTCAAAAATTGTACTACCAACATTATATCATCCTACTAGGTATTTCCAACGTGAAGCATGAGGATTTCTATCGTTACACATGGATTAACAACCCAAAAATTAATGTAATTTATCAAGAACCCTAGAATTCTCTTACACATGGTTCTAACAAGTATTTCCAGAAATTTCTTCTTATAATCATCATAATTTCATGGGTAATTCCTCTACATGGCAAGGGTTTCCAAAATTAATCATTTAAACCATAACTACATGAAATTTCCAATCTCAAATCGGGTTTTCTTCCATAAAAACTCATTCTAATTACTTCTAAACTAATATGAAAGATGCATCAACGAAATAATCAAGATAAACACTTGCCTGGGATTTTCAGAAGTCTGGTGTGGTGTCGAATTCGGTGTGATTTTGTTCCCCGTCCCGCGATCTATGCGTTGGTGGTGGCGGCGGTGCAAACGGTTGAGTTTTGAGCCTTGGAATGCCTTGAGAGCTCTCTCCTCTCTTCTCCAATGGACGTTCCAGGGTTTTGAGTATTCTAACCCTAGGAGACAACCTAAATATCTGATATAACCTCTTTAATTTTCGTGGGTTTAATTATTCAAAAATACAAAATGACTAAAATGCCCTCCCGGGGTACTAATTAGGCCTAAAAAAGCGCCGAGACCCAAATCAAACCCCCGGGTACACTTTTCTGACTATCTCGACCCTTCCGGACACGTTGGCGCACTCAAAATGACCATACGAACAACTTATAAAATATTCACTTTTATTTATCAATATTTAGTCCCGACGCGACACGAGCACGTCCCGACTCAAATTTCCGAAATTGTCATTTTATTCACTCGTGACATTCAATATAATCAATATTATATATTACTTTGCTCATTAGTAATATTTAACAAATTTCCCATAATTACTAACTCTCATCGCGTTAATAATTATAACATAATAAATTTCCGGATTTATATTAAATAATTAATTCACATTAAATTATATAAATCCCCAAATTAATATAGCATGAAAATACGGGGTATTACATACTTCCCCCCTAATAATGGAATTTTGTCCCAAAATTCGGAAAATAAGGCATACCTGGTAAGAACAAATCTGGATATCTCTCGCGCATATCTGCCTCGCGCTCCCAAGTGGATTCCTCCACATTATGGTGTTCCCATTGGACTCGTACAAGTGGAACTATCTTCGACCACAATCTCCTCTCACTAAAGTCTAGGATAGCCACTGGTCTCTCCTCGTAAGAGCTGTCAGGCTGTAAGTCTATCTCATCTATCGCGATGTGAGTATGGGCCATATCATCCCGAAGATATCTTCTCAACGACGAGATGTGGAATACATCATGAATGCGATGTAAATGCTCTGGCAGTCCCAACCTGTATGCAACCGGCCCAATCCTCTCGATGATGGGTAATGGTCCGACGTACCTCGAAGCCAATTTCCCCTTCTTCCCGAACCTCATCACTCCCTTCATAGGAGATACACGCAGTAATACTTGGTCCCCCACATTAAATTCCCGGAAGAACCGTTTCGCATCGGCGTAGCTCTTCTGCCTGTCCTGGGCTACCCGAATGCGACTCCGGATCATCTCAATCCTCGCGAAGGTTTCCTGAATCACCTCTGGTCCTAACCACTTGTTATCCCCCACCTCGAGCCAACAGGCTGGGGAACGACAAGGCCTGCCATACAAAGCCTCAAATGGAGCCATGCCAATCGTGAACTGATAAGAATTATTATAAGAAAACTCTACCAGTGGAAGGTGTGGCTCCCAACCTCCTCCAAAATCAAGAACACACATGCGTAGCATATCCTCCAACATCTGATTAGTACGCTCTGTCTGTCCATCTGTCTGTGGGTGATAAGCTGAACTCAACCTCAACTCAGTACCCATAGCCTCCTGAAATTTTTCCCAAAAAACGTGACATGAAAATCTTGTCTCTATCTGACACAATATTCAGGGGCACCCCGTGTAATCTGACGATCTCAGTAATGAACAACTGAGCATACTGACCCGTGGTATAATCTGTTCGCACCGGTAGAAAATGAGCCTCTTTGGTCAAACGGTCTAAAATCACCCAGATAGAGTCGTGGCCCCGCTGTGATGTAGGCAACCCCGTAATAAAATCCATGGAAATACTCTCCCACTTCCACGCGGGTACTTCCAATGGCTGAAGCAATCCTGACGGTTTCTGATGGTCCACCTTTACCAGCTGGCAGGTAGAACACTTGGACACGAACTCAGCATTGTCTTTCTTCATCCCACTCCACCAGTATTGTCTCCTCATATCCTGGTACATCTTATCCCCTCCAGGATGCACCGCAAATCAGGACCCGTGAGATTGGGTCATCACTGCATGACGTAATTATGTTCCTTCTGGAACCACCAACCTCCCATTAAACCTCAAACCCCCATAAGAACTAACAGAATAGGACTCAGCACCCTCGGCTAAAAGTCGTACAATCTGCTCCTGACAAAACGGGTCTGTGGTCTGTGCCTGTATCACCCTCGTAACAATCTCGGGTGTGACTGACATAACGGATATGAAAGAACAGGCTACTGCGTCCTGGTGACCCAAATCCTTCCACTTTTCTTTCCAGACGTCCGCTACCTCGTCTACCGGTATACGACTCAACATATCAGCAACTACATTGGCCTTCCCCGGATGATACTGTATATCAAACTGGTAGTCTTTAACAAACTCTAGCCATCTGCGCTGACGCATATTCAGCTCTCGCTGAGTGAACATGTACTGTAATGACTTGTGGTCTGTGAACAAACGAAATTTCTCCCCCAATAAATAGTGCCTCTATATCCTCAATGCAAAAACGACCGCTGCTAACTCCAGGTCGTGGGTGGGGTAATTTTTCTCATGCGGATTAAGCTTGCGGGAGGCAAAAGCTATAGCCTTTTCCTCATGCTGAAGTACTCCCCAAGTCCCCGCAAAGATGCATCGGTGTAAACCAGGTACTCCACGCCCGACTTCGGTAAAGCAAGGATCGGTGCTGAAGTAAGCTTGTCTTTCAGCTCGTCGAAAGAAAACTGACAAGCATCATCCCAAACATATGGTACCCCTTTGCGAGTCAGATTCGTTAGTGGACCAGCTATTTTGGAGAATCCCTGAATGAATCTCCTGTAGTATCCGGCTAATCCCAAGAAACTACGCACTTCCGTCGGTGTCGTGGGTTGTCCCCACTCCCTCATCGCTGACACTTTACTTGGGTCAACTGCTATCCCCTACTCAGAAACAACATGCCCCAAGAACTGTACCTCTCGCAATCAGAATCTGCACTTCTCGTACTGAGCATACAATTGATGCTCTCGTAGAGTCTGAAGAACCTGCCTCAAGTGCTCGACATGCTCCTCCTCGGAGTGTGAATATATCAAAATGTCATCTATGAAAACGATGACAAACTGATCCAAGAACTCTCTGAATACTCGGTTCATCAAGTCCATGAAAATGGCTGGAGCATTTGTGATTCTGAATGGCATCACCCTGAACTCATAGGACCCATAACTCGTCAAGAAGGCAGTCTTTGAAACATCCTGCTCCCTGATACGTAGCTGATGGTACCCTGACCTCAGATCTATCTTTGAAAAGAAAGTTTCTCCCCTCAGCTGGTCGAACAGATCATCGATTCGAGGCAACGGATACTTATTCCGTATCGTGACCTTGTTCAACTCCCGGTAGTCCACACACAACCTCAGTGAACCATCTCTCTTCTTCACAAATAAGACTGGAGCGCCCCAAGGTGAGGTACTCCTACGAATGAAGCCCTGTCCTAACAGCTGCTCTATCTGATCTCGTAACTCTCGCATGTCTGCCGGAGCCATACGGTATGGAGCGCGCGCTATCGGTCTAGTACCCGGTAGTAAGTTTATGACAAAGTCTATCTCTCGACTGGGGGGTAGTCCCGGCATCTCCTGGAATACATCGGAATACTCACGAATGACTGGGATCGAGTCTAACGGTATCACAACCTCCTTAGAGGTATCCTCCTCTATATAATACAAATGAGCGGTCGAACCTCCCTCTGGGCGAGGCATCGCCACTACAAACATATCTTGCCTCGGAATGGAAAAAATAATGCTCCCACCGAAGCAATCAATCATGGGTCTATAAGCTGCGAGCCAATCCATACCAATAATCATATCGTGTTCATGCATGTCTAAGACTAACATGTCTGCAGGTAATACCAAGCTACCAATCTCTACCCCCACTCCCCGGCATATAAAGAAAATAAGCGACCCACTCCCCAGTGGTGAGTCTACACACGTCAGTGTGCTCTCTGCTGTGTCTAACAACCCTAAGGCCTTCACAAAATGCGTAGCTATAAAACAATGCGTCGCCCCAGTATCAAACAAAACCCGATCCATAGTACCATGGATAGGAAACATACCCTCAATTACGGGTGGTGCCTGTGGAGCTGCTTCCTGGTGGACGTTATATACACGTCCATACTGTAACTACCCCTGCTGCACTGGAGCTTCTGGAATGGCTGGTAGGGCTGGCACCTGGGCTGGAGCTGGGGGGGCAGGTGGAAAAAGTGGTCTCTGTGGCTCATTACGGGCTCCCTGCTGTTGTGGGGCCCTATCTCCCTCCGGACAATCCTGGCACCTATGGCCGTGTTTACCATACCCAAAACATCGTCCCTTGAAGTTGCCTCCCCTCTGACCCTGTTGACCGCGGCCCTGCTGGCCGTTACCTCCCCGCCACTGGCCCTGTTGGCCCTGATGTGCACGCTGTTGGCCCTGCTGCTGACCCTGCTGTCGGTGTTGGCCTTGCTGATTAGGATGGCCCTGCCTATACCCTCCAAATCCCTGCCTAGAATCACCTGAATGAAATCGCTTAGCAGGGTCCCCCTGATGGGAACTCTGCTCGTGCTGACGAGTCTGTCCATGAGATGGTGCCCCACTAGAACTATTACCCCCGGTCCTGCCCTACTGGCTGGACCCTCCTGCTCTCTTGCTTCCCTGAAGATGGAAGCGGTGATCCTGGAAATGTAGCAATGCAGCATTGAGTACATCAGTAAAAGTACTCAGGAATAAGTTCCCTATAAGGTGCTGACGGATCCTCAAAGATAACCCGTCGACAAACAACATTATCTTCTTGCTCTCAGTGGGTACCTCATCTGGCACGATGGTGAGAAGTCTCGTGAACTCCTCCTCATACTCAGCTAAGGTAGAATTCTCCTGCTTTAAATTCAGCAATTTCTGCTTCATCTCAGTCTGTACGGCGAGTGGAAAATACTTGCGGTCAAATCATTCCCAAAATGTCTGAATCGGGATCGTGTCCCTCTCCTCCAAGGTGGTAGTGGACTCCCACCACTGCAAAGCGGCCCCCACCAGCTTAAAGGAAGCCAATAACTGCTTTTGCACGTCGGTGCACTCATACATACGGAGATGCCGCTGAATGTCTTTCTTCCATTGGCTGACTGTAACAATATCGGAGCTACCAGAGAACTCAGGGGGATGCGCATTCTGAAAAGCATCCCTAATCCTCTCCCATGCAGATGGAAGCTGTGCTGGTACTGGCGCCACTGCCTGAATCTGGGGTGGAGCCTGCTGAACTACCACTAGTGCGGCATTCACCGCCTGAGCGACAATGGCGGCTACCTCGTTTGCATTCATAGTGCCTTGTGCCGGGGCTGCGGGCTGCTCGGCCTGGGCACGCCTATCCTTAGGTGCACGTCTCGGAGGCATCTGAAACGTGAAGAAGTTTATTAGTCCACAGTCATTATCAAATCTCAAATAGCTGAAGACGTAAACGTAAAAGCAGGAATACAACAATCCTAAAAATAGGGCTCTATAGCAAAAACGTTATGGTGAAAACGAAAATAAGCCGTACAGATCCTATGGACACTAGAACCTGATGCTCTGATACCACTTGTGACACCCCGCCTAATTAAATACCGTGCTATCACTCCTTTATTAAATTAAATCAAGGTGAACAGTTGGTTCATTCTCAGCATCACTGTCGAAAATAAATTTTCCAATTTAACACCCTAATTAATTAAGCTAAGTGTCAAAACCATTTTAAACATTTCTGTCCAAATTTTATTTAAAGAAAATTTATTTATTTATTTATTAACAACATTCAATAAGTAAGATTCACACCACAATAATTCTGCAACATAATCCAATTAATTTAAAACATTCGACCATCGAATCCCAACATTTAAATTTAAAGTAAAACATTCATGCTGAATAAATCCCAAAGAACAGTAATAGAAATAAACTGAAATACAATTGTCCCAATAAAACAGATAAATAGTGGAGAGGGCGACACATGCCCCAATGTCTGAGAATGATAGGAATGGAATCAAGCAAATGAAATCGCCTAATCAAGTGGCCTGCAACTCCCACCTAAGCTGCAGCACGTATCTTCCAAGAGATACTAAGTAAGATGCCCTTGTGGCTGGGCACCTATATTATATACATATATATACAAGAGAGAAAAAGAAATAGAAACGGGTCAGAGCCCGACAATGTGTTTGATTTAAAATTCGTTTAGCAAGTATTTAAATTGATACAGGTCAATGCAACAACATATTAGTGCGACACTCTCTTGAGAAATTCTCACCTCTCTTCTAATGTGCACGCCTATCGTACTACCCTTCCCAACGGATTAACTATTATATATCGTACTAATCTCTCTCAACAATTTATCATATCTTAGGTTATTCGCAAGATTTAAAACTGAATCAACACAATTGTTTATAAAATAAGATTTCAATTTGTAAACAAAGTTCTCATTTTAACTTTATCAATAAAGTTTTCTAGTGTCATAATATACCTTCTCACAACAAGTATTTTCAATTTTGAGTCATCAATCATGTCCTACTTACCAAATCACAGTAGGTAGTTCCAGATTCCAGAATTTCATATATATATATATATATATATATATATATATATATATTTACTACTCGTATAATATATATATCACAACAGCACCCCAAATAAACTATGGTGCGGGCATACTCTACTATCCAAACCCCATATCACTCATATTAAGGGGAATACAAATTCGGAATCACTCACGAATTGTATTAACACATACACAACAATATTGAGGCGAAGCATAGATTCCAAGTCTCTAAGAGGATGGCACAAACCCGTGTCTCTTAGGACCGTCTGAACTATCATTCCGATAGCCTGTACTAAGTATATCTATCTCCTAGGGTACGGATCAATATCCCCCCGAAGGCAACACAGGATAATATCGTCCCAGCGCGGTAACCTCAGGGATAGCAAGCAGCGTGGGTATGTTTCTCACACATAGATAGTATATGCACACACAATCATATAACTATACTAATATTACCATATCTATATTGGGTATATCTCAAATCCCGTAGTTACGACATTTATCCTTGTTTTTTCACATTTATTAATATCGCGTATAAGGGTTCATCTATAACCTTAATTCGAAGGATTTTTCCAACTTATTACGTAACACTCATGGACTCTATCCTCCCAAGTATAAAATTCAGTAGGTGTCCTTTTTTTTATGTTCCAACGTAACTCTCTTACACAACTCTCCCTTTAATTCATAAAATCATCGACCCTTAAGTAATTATCCCAAAAATACAATTCTCGTCTCATATTAAGAGTCCCAAAATTATTCATATGTCCTACTGGTCTTCCCTATCTCCCAAAACATTTTATTAAGGATGTCCACGAATTATTTCACGATAATTTGAATTTAACTCATTTAAAAAGGGAAATAGAAGTCTGCCAGGAGGGGTCGATCGATCGAGGTTTGGGGCTCGATCAATCGAGCCTTCGATCGATCGAAGCTCTAGGCTCGATCGATCGATCAAGCAGGTCTGCAAAATCTGCAGAATTGCAGTTATGGGTTCCATCTTCTAACCTTCACCAAATCCAAATTTTTCAATCCCAAACGTCTCAAAAATTGTACTACCAACATTATATCATCCTGCTAGGTATTTCCAACGTGAAGCATGAGGATTTCTATCGTTACACATGGATTAACAGCCCAAAAATTAATGTAATTTATCAAGAACCCTAGAATTCTCTTACACATGGTTCTAACAAGTATTTCCAGAAATTTCTTCTTATAATCATCATAATTTCGTGGGTAATTCCTCTACATGGCAAGAGTTTCCAGAATTAATCATTTAAACCATAACTACATGAAATTTCCTATCTCAAATCGGGTTTTCTTCCATAAAAACTCATTCTAATTACTTCTAAACTAATATAAAAGATGCATCAACGAAATAAGAAAGATAAACACTTGACTGGGATTTTCAGAAGTCTGGTTTGGTGTCGAATTCGTTGTGGTTGCGTTCCCCGTCTCGCGATCTACGCGTTGCTGGTGGCGGCGGTGCGAACGGTTGAGTTTTGAGCCTTGGAATGCCTTGAGAGCTCTCTCCTCTCTTCTCCAATGGTCGTTCTAGGGTTTTCATTATTCTAACCCTAGGAGACAACCTAAATATCTGATATAACCTCTTTAATTTTCGTGGGTTTAATTACCCAAAAATACAAAATGACTAAAATGCCCTCCCGGGGTACTAATTAGGCCTAAAAAAGCCCCGAGACCCAAATAAAATCCCCGGGTACACTTTTCTGACTATCTCGACCCTTACGGACGCGTTGGTGCACTCAAAATGACCATATGAACAACTTATAAATTATTCACTTTTATTTATCAATATTTAGTCCCGACGCGACACGAGCACGTCCCGACTCAAATTTCCGAAATTGTCATTTTATTCACTCGTGACATTCAATATAATCAATATTATATATTACTTTTCTCATTAGTAATATTTAACAAATTTCCCATAATTACTAACTCTCATCGCGTTAATAATTATATCATAATAAATTTTCGGATTTATGTTAAATAATTAATTCACATTAAATTATATAAATCCCCAAATTAATATAGCATGAAAATACGGGGTATTACAAGCGTCCCTCACGCCGATCACCTATCCTTGGCCATTTGTAATTAGGGGATAGATCTAGTCGTCCCCTTACTAAAAACCAGAAGTAGATTTAAATAATTAGTGGTAGCAATAAATTATTTCACTAAATGGGTAGAAGTTAAGCCCCTAGTTGAGATACCATATGAAAAGGTTTTCCACTTCATTTAGAAGAACCTTATCTTTAGCTACAGGATGCCATATGACTTTATTACTAACCATGTTACATAATTCAAAAAATAAGAGCTTGAAGATTATTTCATTTACTCCAAAATCCAGAAACTGCACTCAGCACCTAGTCATCCCAATGTAATGGACAAGCAAAAGTAACTAACAAGACTCTGCAAGACAGAATGAAGAAAAGATTGATTGAAGCAAAGGGAAACTGGATCGATGAGCTCGAGAGTGTCCTATGGGAATACTGGACAATGCCGAGATCAGTAATTGGTAATATACCTTATATATTGGCTTTCGCAACAGAATTAGTGATTTTGATAAAAATTGGTCTGTCTACTTATTACGTCCTTAATTTTGACTCACCACGGAGCAACCTGATGAAAAGATTGGATTTGGATTTAGTAGAGGAATTCAGAGAGCATTCAACGCTTAGAGTAGCAGCATACCAACAATGAAATGCTCAGTTTATAATAGAAAAGTAAAACCGAGCACTTTAAAAGAGGGGGACTATTACTAAAGAAGGTTATCCAAAGGGGAAACAAGGTAGAACCGAACTTACATGGTCCATATAGAGTATCCGCTATCGTACGACTAGGAACTTAGAATATGAAGACCATTGAAGGAGATAAATTAAAAAATTCATGGAATTCCGAGCACCTGAGGAACTAAGATCAATAGTGAAATGTAAAGGCTTTTTCGTCTCTATAATTTAATTCAGTTATGAATAAAAAGTTTTAATTTCTCCAAAGAATTATGTCACTCCCATTTTTCTATTTTTGTGGGCGTGGGATATGTACATATCAACAATGCATCTCAATATGCTTTGCTAAGACTAAAACTTCATGTATGACCACGTCCTCGGACTGGTCATGAACGAGATGTTTAACTTCATATATGATCTTGCTTTAGGACAAATGGTGAACAAAAAATTGCCAAATCTAAGAAATCTGTCGCAATCATATGGATGACAAGATTCAACTATAATTTATTGACACAGGGATAAATCCTAATACATTTCTTCATCTCAAGTAATTGATGCTAACAGTTGGTCAGGATGATAAGATCCATCCAAACGACCACTTGGCATAAGAATCAATAGAACCTAGGACAAGGAAAACCCAGGTTTGTCCAAAATTAGAAGCTAGTAAGACAAACTAGGTAGGTAGTAGCCCACCATGTGATCAAAAGATTAAACTACTAGGATACATATCTCAAGCGCCTGACAATTAGTAAGTTAAAACTAAAATTAACTAGGTTAAAAATGTCCGATGACATTTACTATTGGAATTTTTTTTCCACAATGACACTGGTCGTAAACACGTGTATAGAAAAATAATTATTATAATATGCATAGGTATACATGAAGTGAAAAAGATGTAACAAATATAAAAAATAAAACATGCTTGTTGCCAACCAATTAAAAGTTTATTTATTACAAATAAACAAAAAATGTTCATCGAAAAAAAATAAAGGAGTAATACATAAAAGCTTCATAGAAAAATCTAGGCCTCAGGAACATGAGTACCTTCAGCTTCAACAATTGGAATAGTTATGGCCTCAACCATCTGAGCATCCTCAGGAGTAGGAGAAAGATCATTGGTAGAACTGGGCTGGTAAGTGGGGGCCTCAGTCTGCTCAGTATGGGCCTTAGTCTCCTCGAGAGTTTATTCATCCTCAGTATCCCTAATATTCAGCTGCCAGGGCTTTAGCTTATTCATAATCGCCCTCCCATGCTTGAACTATTTTAGTAATACCTGGGAAAAGCTTGGCCACCCTCTTCTTGAGTTCATTGTAATCCTCCATGAAGAAAGTGACCATGTCAATATTATACTCGCCAGAGCTTTTAAACTTCTTCACTCCCTCCTCCACAGTGTGAGCAAGGGCAATAGTAGCCTTCTCCAAGGCTTAATTATCTCTTTTCACAACATCATTGACCATTAATAGGGCATCATTTTCCTTCTTTAAATCTTCTGTCCCCTTTGCAATTGCCTCATCATTAGATTTGAGCACGACTGCAACGGTCTCAGCTCGCTCCTTCAACTTCCTATTCTCATCATCCACTTGACTTACACTACACCAAAATGTCAAAATTGTCACCTTTCAGCCGGCCACCTTTGTCAAGGTCATTGACCGTGACAAAAAACACGCGTTTTGTGTCACAGTCTTTGACCTTGACACGACCGTGACAAAGAATGACCGTGATAAGTCCGTGATAAGTTAATTTGTCATGGACTAGTCACGATCAATGACCGTGATAATTCTTTAAATAATTATCACGGTCAATAACCTTGACACGACCGTGACAACTTCTTCAGCAAAAACCCTTACCCCTTCTTTTTTCCCTCGCCCCGTTCCCTCCCCCTCTCTCTCTACGCTCTCTCTCTCTCTCTACTTTCAAGTTTATTTCTCTCTCTCTCTCTCTCTCTCTCTCTCTCCCATTTATATATATGTTTGTGTGTATATATATGTGTGTGTGTGTATATACGTGTGTGTGTGTGCATGTGTGGGGGGTGGGGCAGGGTGGGGGTAGGGGGTGGGGCAGGGGGGCTGTTGTGTGTGTGTGTGTGTATATATGTGTGGTGGGTGGGGTGTGTGGAGGGAGGTGGGGCAGGGTGGGGGCTATTATGTGGCTGTAACACCCCGCCCGCCCGGGGAGAGCGAACGGAGCGCTACTGTCGATAAACTAAATTCAAATCCACAAATCACAAGGTATAGAGCATCTAAATCCCATAATACAATAAAAGAAACCACTAATTTCATCTTCAAATTAAATACAACAATTCTCTCGAAATAATTACAACAATCTAACTCGAAAAATACAAATCTCCAATGCTCTATACATCAAAATAATACAAGTCTTCTCTTTTCTTGTATTAAAATTCTTTCCAAAATAATCCTCGCTAAAATCAATCTCCAAATCAAATCCACAGCGCCCAAATCCGCTCTAACCTGCCAACAAAAAGAAAATATGGGGAAGTACACAATACGACAGGAAGACGCTCAACAAAAATGTTAGCGATGAATAAAACGTAACAATACAAATACGAATATTCAAATCAAATGCGAATCACATAAGCAATTATATCACTATAATTTCTCAACAACACATTAACCGGGTCACCAAGCCTCACCAACGTACCGCGCCTATGCATTTTTCTAGCATATCCGGAAAAAGGAATATTGGCGGGTGCCCAAACTCCGTGCCATATTAAAATCTTCATTACAACATGCTCAACACAAAATATAATACCACATGAATGGAAATTAGATTCCAACAAATATTTTCAGATTCCAATGAATTTAGCAATTCAAATATGAGTCAATAATCACATGAAACCAAAGGGAGAAACACTCGCGAGATTAAGGAGCATATTGTGTAAAACCCCATACCTTAAAATCATCACATAATTCAGCCTCAAAATCTAATCACACCATCACGTTCTTCTCGCAAAAATAATCGAATCTCGTTCTAGCGCAAACTCGAGAAAACACCAAATAAGCTTTCTAATCTAAGGTTAAAATCTTGAATAGGTTTGGGGCTATGGTTTGTAGATGAAAGGGAGTAATTTTGGAGAGGTCTTCTGGTTGAAAAGTATGAGAAAAAGTGATTTGAAAAGCCAAGCCACGAATTTGTTGATATATAAATGATTAAGTGTTTGATTAAGAAAAGAGTTCTAATCAGATACAAACACTAAAATTTTTATTCCGGACGATCGGACCGTTGGAATTGCTTAAAATTTTTGTATATTGTAGCGAACGGCGAGACAAGACTTCTGACAAAAATTCAGCTTGATCGGACGGTTGGATTTCTAAAAATATTATTTTTACTAGAGAGTTTTATGTTTTGAGGACTCTTGGAGAGTTTTATATTTTGAGGACTCTTCTAAATAATAAAAATTCAATTAAAACTCCATTTTAATTCCGATTTCGAAATCATTTGAAATTCTCACATTTAAAAATAATAACCAACATATTTGAGCAATAAAAATAACTTTACCAAAAACTTTATTTTCCTCTATATTTTGAAAATACCCCCAAATTACGCGAGTTGTTACACTTCCCCACTAACAATGGAATTTCGCCCTCGAAATTAGCCGAATGCTTAACTCTCAAAAATCAGGCCAACAATCTCCAAAAATAAACCCATCACCAAAAATAAATTCTTCACATCTAATCTAGATTCCTGACACGAAACGATTATCTAAACATTCTATCTCCAAAAATATGCGCCATAAAAACGCAACAGACCCAAAACCCAAGCCCCGAGGGTGGTCGTATACCTAAGCTCTGATACCATTCTGTAACACCCCGCCCGCCCGGGGAGAGCGAACGGAGCGCTACTGTCGGTAAACTAAATTCAAACCCCTAAATCACAAGGTATAGAGCATCTAAATCCCATAATACAATAAAAGAAACCACTAATCTCATCTTCAAATTAAATACAACAATTCTCTCGAAATAATTACAACAATCTAACTCGAAAAATACAAATCTCCAATGCTCTATACATCAAAATAATACAAGTCTTCTCTTTTCTTGTATTAAAATTCTTTCCAAAATAATCCTCGCTAAAATCAATCTCCAAATCAAATCCAAAGCGCCCAAATCCGCTCTAAACTGCCAACTAAAAGAAAATATGGAGAAGTACACAATACGACAGGAAGATGCTCAACAAAAATGTTAGCGATGAATAAAACGTAACAATACGAATACGAATATTCAAATCAAATGCGAATCACATAAGCAATTATATAACTATAATTTCTCAACAACACATTAACCGGGTCACCAAGCCTCACCAACGTACCGCGCCTATGCAATTTTCTAGCATATCCGGAAAAAGGAATATTGGCGGGTGCCCAACCTCCGTGCCATATTAAAATCTTCATTACAACATGCTCAACACAAAATATAATACCACATGAATGGAAATTAGATTCCAACAAATATTTCCAGATTCCAATGAATTTAGCAATTCAAATATGAGTCAATAATCACATGAAACCAAAGCGAGAAACACTCGCGAGATTAAGGAGCATATTGTGTAAAACCCCATACCTTAAAATCATCACATAATTCAGCCTCAAAATCTAATCACACCATCACGTTCTTCTCGCAAAAATAATCGAATCTCGTTCTAGCGCAAACTCTAGAAAACACCAAATAAGCTTTCAAATCTAGGGTTAAAATATTGAATAGGTTTGGGGCTATGGTTTGTAGATGAAAGGGAGTAATTTTGGAGAGGTCTTCTGGTTGAAAAGTTTGAGAAAAAGTGATTTGAAAAGCCAAGCCACGAATTTGTTGATATATAAATGATTAAGTGTTTGATTAAGAAAAGAGTTCTAATCAGATACAAACACTAAAAATTTTATTCCGGACGATCGGACCGTTGGAATCGCTTAAAATTTTAATATATTGTAGCGAACGGCGAGACAGGACAAAAATTCAGTTTGATCGGACGGTTGGATTTCTAAAAATATTATTTTTACTAGAGAGTTTTATGTTTTGAGGACTCTTGGAGAGTTTTATATTTTGAGGACTCTTCTAAATAATAAAAATTCAATTAAAACTCCATTTTAATTCCGATTTCGAAATCATTTGAAATTCTCACATTTAAAAATAATAACCAACATATTTGAGCAATAAAAATAACTTTACCAAAAATTTTATTTTCCTCTATATTTTGAAAATACCCCCAAATTACGCGGGTTGTTATATTACCCCTGTAATGAGATCTCTCGAATTGTCCCGTTTGGACAGTTTGAGACTGTATAATATTCTTATTGGCTTACAGTTGTTACTTTTGGAGGAAGTTCTGCAGTTGTATCTTAATGTTCTCTGGGTACATACTAGATTGACAAGTGTGACTGTTATTTCAATTGATCAATTGAAATAACACTCACACCTGCCAATCTACGTCGTGTACTTGGAGAACTACGGGGATATGCTGTCGAATTTTTTTCAAATCGTAACAATGTGCATGAGCTGTTAAGTGTATTACAGAAAAATGCAGTCTTGAATGGGATAGGACCACTCACCCTTTAATAGGATAATTAAATGATGGGATAATTAAATAAAACATACTATAAATCTAAGTTTTGTTTACCTTTAATAGGTGTTTAGTTGTGGTAGTTGTGATGGGATATCCAAAATACAAAGAGTGGATGGGTGAGACTAATAGAACGGGGGATGTGTTTTGCAGATGTGCTAATGAATTTGTGAAATATGCAAAGAGATGTCATAATGATGAAGAGTTTCCGTGTCCGTGTGCTAGGTGTAAGAATGGTAAGGTGTTTGAGTGGAAAACAGTTGAACTACATTTGTTAAGATCGGGTATGCAAGATAGTTATCGATTTTGGAGTTTTCACGGTGAATTAAAAGATCCTTTTATCCCCGACCAACCTTCACAACAACCTTCAACAAGTAGAATAGACATAGAAGGGGACGACGTAGATCATAATATGTTAGAGGATTTAGTTGATGATGCGTAGGGAGTTTATGAAGCAGAGGAGAATGATGTTACTGATGATGTAGAAGATTCAAGTGCTCGTGAAGATAACACGATAAAACTTGACGATGACTACCATGGTTTAAAATTTAAGGCGACCCAACTGTTATACTCTGGCTGTGAGAAAGATCAAACAACTTTACATGCCATGGTTGGTTTGCACAGTTTGAAGATGCAGTACGGTTTGTCTGGCAATAGCGTGACGGGAATTCTGAAATGGGTGAAGGGCTTATTACCCAAGGTGAATACACTTCCAAATAACTATCCTGTTATGAAGAACAGTTTGAAAGGTTTGGGAATGAAATCGATTCATGCTTGTGTGTATGACTGTATACTATACCGAAAGGAGTATAAAAATCTCGATCGTTGTCCGGTATGCGATGAACCTAGATATGTTCAATCTACTAGTAAGGAAGGCACAAGCTCAAAAGTGCCTAAAAAAGTATTGAAATATTTTCCCGTTGGGCCTAGATTAAAGTGATTTTTCACAGTACCATGGATTACAAAGGTAATGACTTAGCATGCTAGGGTAGAAGTAGGGGGTAATATCATGCGTCATCATATTGATTCTACTACTTGGCGGAGGATGAATTTTGAGTATCCCGATTTTGCTTGAGAACAACGCAATATTCGTTTGGCTATATAAACAAATGGTTTCAATCCATTTCAAAATCTAAGCACCAATCAGAGTGTATGGCCAGTGATCCTAGCCCCACTCAACCTCCCTCCTTCATAGTGTGTGAGTCTTGAATTTTCGATAATGGCTTTGTTGATACCTGGGCCAAAGGCACCAAGTGATGACATTGACGTCTAACTGGAACCTTTGGTAGAAGAATTAAATGAGTTGTGGTAATAGGGTGTGCAATCATTTGACTCTTTTAGAAAAGAAGAGTTTACGTTGAAAGCTATTTTGATGTGGGCAATTCATGATTTTCCAGCTTATGGGACATTATCCGGTTGTGTAGTACATGGTTATTTGGGCTGTCCTATTTGTGGAGAGGAGACTGAATCTCTTCATCTATCCTCTAGCTTAAAAAATGTATACCATCGCCACAGGAGGTTTTTACCCCCATCTTATAGTTTCAGATCTGAGAAAGGTTCCAATTTTTTATTGGGCGGAGTTGAACATAGGCTACCGCCGAAATAACTTTTGGGTTCAGAAATTGAAATTAAATCTTCTGAATGCGGTCCTAATATGCCAGGTAAGAATACCAAATTTAAGAATGTCAAGCATAAGAAGACCCCAACTGGGAATGAAATTGAGATAAGAAAGGCATAGTCTCGGAGGTCAATTTTATTTGACTTGCCTTATTGGAAGAATAACTTGGTGCGCCATGTATTGGATGTGATGCATGCAGAGAAGAACTTCGCTAAACATATTGTGGGTACTGGCCTTGGGGGGAGTCATTCGAAGGATGGAGAAAATGCACGAAAAGACCTTAAAACGTTAAAACTTAAGCCACAACTATGGTTGAAAGAAGATAGTAGGGGAAGGACAATAATTCCCCCCCGGTGGTTTACTTTGACGAGTGGGGAAAGGAAGGTGCTTTTAGAGACAATATATAATTTGAAGGGCCCATATACTTTTTCTTCCAACTTGCAAAGGATTGTGAATTATGCTATTCATGATTTACATAAGTGTAAGTCCCACGATTGGCATGTGATCATGCAATTGGTTCCTCTATTGCTTAAGCACTGTTTCTCCAAGCACAAGGATTTGCGTAGGGATATTATGAAAATTAGTATTACCTTCTCCGTCTTGTGTGAGAAGGTAGTGAATCGAAAACACATAGTGGCCGCAAAATTGGCTGTGATCGAAGCGATTTGTATATTGGAGAAGTACTTTCCCCCAACATTCTTTGACATAAGTGTTCACTTGTTGGTACACCTATGTGACGAGGCACTTCTTTGTGGTCCGGTTAGATATCGGTGGATGTATCCATTTTAAAGATTGATGAAAGTTTTGAAAGATTACGTCAAGAATACGCGATACATTGCAGGATCAATTATAGAGGAATACATCACCGTGGAGTCATCAATATATACTCGGGAATATATGCTCGACTCGACCAGCGTTGATGACACTGATGAATTCGTCGATGATGGTGGTCATGTGATGGGAAAACGAGTGAAATTAACGAGTTTGCAACATGAACAAGTAGCTCGTAATCTATTTGACACACATGAAGATGTAGAAGAATGGAAAAAGTAAGTTTCGATTATTATAATGTTTAACATTATTTTAGATTATTTTATACATGATTAATTTTGTAATATGAAGCCTGTGAGAATAATAAAAGAAGAAAAACAATGGTACAATCAGACAACGAATTTAGGCTGTGGTTGACACAAGAGGTAATTATAATGAAAACAATCGTTATATAACGTTACATTACACTCAAATTTTACCACTAATATAATTAATTTATCTATATTCTCAGCTCCAAAAGACGGGTGATGCGAAATCAAGGCTTGCTCGTCTAGCCACTGGACCCTTGTTCGTGGTACAAGAGTACAAAAAGTATCGATTGAACGGTTACATTTTCGACGCTAAAGTGTACGAGGAAAGTACAAATGTACAGAACTCGAGAATTTCATACAAAGCTCTTACTATCTTTCGAGCGAGCGCAAAAGATAAAAACCTCGTTGAAGCTGAAATGACTTACTATGGTGTAATCCAAAATATATTTGAATTGGATTATATAAGCTTCAAAGAGGTTGTATTTTACAGTGACTGGGTAAGAGTTGAGGATAAAAATTCTTGTAAAGTTGATCCTGTCACCAATTTGATCATGGTTGACTTGTCCAAGTTGAAGAACAACGACCACGTGAGCGATGAGCCGTTTGTTTGTGCATTTCAAAAGGTTAAGCAAGTGTTTTATTCGGAGTATATCAACAACGAGTCGTGGTCAATTTTCCAACACGCTCCAAGGCATCTAAATAGTAGTGTGGATGACTTGGCTTCTCCTACCGAATATCAATCCATTTTTGATGATAACCCGAATTTGAAACAATTTTTCAATTTGTAATAAATATTTCAATTTGTATTGAAACATCCATTTTTAATGCTTTTAATTGATTTGCACTTTATCATTTTCACTCTTGTGTGGTGTGCGTGTGTGGAGAGGAGATTAATACATAAATATTCCAACTACATCTAAGCTTTCTTTATACTAATCCATGAATATACGCTTCTTACCTTTAATAGGTGATTAGTACATAGTTATTTGGGGTGTCCTATTTGTGGAGAGGAGACTGAATCTCTTCGTCTATCCGAACACTAAGAAATGACATAATCCTATGGAGTTATGGTCTGCAAATTCCTCCCAACCGTTATATAGCCAAACATCACGAGTTGAAGTTGTCAATTCCATTGAAAGGTGGAATTGACAACTTCAACTGCTGATTTTTGGCTACACAACGGTTGGAAGGAATTTGCAGCGCATAACTCCATAGGATTATGGCATTTATTAGTGTTTAGATATGAAGAGAATTATATTTGACACGATTTTTTGGGGTACATTAGTTGGAAGGAGGTTCCATATGAGCTCAAGTTAGCTGTTTGGGTGACACTACAGGTAATGTATTTATATTTATATGTCAATTTCGATTTCGATTTATATTTATCTATATTTGCGGGGCGGATACTAATTTTACTTTATTTCAATTCAGGGGACAGGGAGTAGCCCTGAGGTTAGGCCACATATGCTCGATAGTTATGTGGCTATTCGGACGAGAAGGGAAGGATAAGGAGGTCTCCCCGAGCTTCGCGGTACAAAATCTCTTTTCCAGCTAAATAGTTTGTAGATTTGAGATAATTGATGGTGATGTTGTTTCTTCTTAAATAGTTTCTATTTTGAATATATATTTGCATTATCTTTAGTTTGTTTGGATATATGATGTTTGAACAGGTACAACATTGCTATAACAGGTACAAATATACTGCTGGGCAGTGGCAATGGCCATATTGCCCAGCAGATTTTTTTTCAATTCTGCCCAGAATTGTCACGGTCATTGACCGTGACATGCCCGTGACAAAAGTTATCACGGGCGTGTCACGGTCAATGACCGTGACAATTTTTTTAAAAAGGGTCAAGACTTTGTTACGATTATTAACCGTTACTAAACTTGTCACGATCATGGCCCGTGACACGACCGTGATAATTCTAACGAACTTATCACGGTCATTGATTGTGACACGTCCGTGACAAAAAAAGTTATCTCGCCCCGAATTGTCACGGTCATTGACCTTGACAAGTCCAACTTGTCAAGGTCAATTACCGTGATAATAGTGCAGATTTGGTGCAGTGTTAAAACGCTCTTGTTGACAACCAACTAATTGCCTTTCTCCTTCATCTCAGAATAAACATTGTCATAATCAGCCTCTGCACTCTTCAACTCATCGAATAAAGTCTTATAATTGTTAAGGAGATCTTTATATTCCTCCTTTAACTTATCATAGGCTCTCTGGTATGAGGCCACTTGTTCCCTAATAACCATAGCTCCCATATCACCTTGAAATGAAAAGTCAGTATATTCGAAAGCACATTATAGATGAGATCAAAGATGAGCAAATTAAGTTTAAGACTTACCACCATCATTCTGTATTACACCATGTTCCACATATCATCAGCATTGAACTGCATGAGATATTTAATTTCACGAGCATAACCGTGATATTCATGCATATTTATCGCATTCTCCCTATGGAAGAAGATAAAATCCTTATCACTCTTTAATTGCTCTTGAGTGAAAGGATTCTCTAGATCCTAAGTGAAGAGTTCCACCTCTTTATAAGGAGACGAAGATTCAACACCTCATACCAATCATCGAGTAGGGGATCGAACAATCTCAACTCTCTCCCTCTGGCCTCCATTCTCTGTTGTTTAGGGCTATTTTGGGGGAGGTCCCTCTATTGGAATCTTTTGGCGCTGTACGAGGCTATATTCAAACACCACCGCTTTTCCCTTACCTTTAGCCTTAGCACCACTAGTAGAAATAGCCTGCAACTGCCTCAATGTAAAAATAATTTTTCTAATATTTTTCATAGCATAGTTTTAGACTAGTTTTGCATATCCTATTACAAATCGTCATTCACCATCAAGACGAATCGAACTCTATCATCTCTAAGTTTGAAGACTTTCCGACAGCTCGTAAAGGTATAAAACAATTTAGAGTTTAAAGTAATGAACATAATTTATTTTTGGGATGTTTATTTTTTTTATAAAAAAACGAACAAGATTTTTTATTTTGAAAAGAAAAAGTATTTTTATTTTTAACTCTCGTTCAAACGAGGTTGACATCTCGTTCAAATGAAATTAATATTGTTTGAAGGTCGTTCGATGTATTTTTTCAAACGAGGGCTTACTATTGTTATTTTTTGCACGTCGTTAAGAGCGAGGCAAGTATCGTTCGAATAAGATGCATATCTTGTCAGAACAACCCTTTGATATCGTTCGAACGATGCCACTGCCTCAAAATTTGTGAACATACTATAAATACCTGTTTCGTGTTCAAATTTTTTAAGACTTTTGCCAAATTCGTTTCTGCCTAACTTTTACGAAAGTTATTCACTTTTTGTGTTGAATAAATAATATTTAATTCCCAAACAAACATCCCGACTATTCAGTTTTGTGAATTTGTTTAAACCTAAGAAGTTTTTTATACTTTCATACACCTTTTTGGAGAAGGCATCTCCATGGCGTACTTGTGATACCTGAGGGAACTCACTGCCAAAGACAAAGGCTAAGGCAGAAGATGGAGGATTGAGGTCTTATAATTCTTATGAGGATCACTAGATACCTGAGGTAAGATTAGAGCATTATGCTTGTGGCGATTATCAAGTGGTCTGTAAGTCGGCTGTCTTATAGATTTGTAAAGTGAATAAAGGTTTTATCCGAAAAGTTTTTTTTCATTATACATTGTCTTTGTTAAGTGCTTGGATTGATTTATCTGTTTTATCATATAGATGTATGTTTAGGGTAAAAAGATCAAATTTATTATGCACTCTCAAATTGGAATCTTTATTGAGCATATATATTTATTTCTGCATCAACAATTGCTATCAGAGCAGTCATTATTTTGTCCCAACAAATTGGTATCAGAGCAGGTTGCACTAAGTTATTGTGTTAAATCTTTGTTTAGTGCCTTTTGATAATTTTATTTTTCTCTTAATGGATTCCCATAGTTTGGACGACCTAACAGTTTGAATTTGAAGTTTGCTAAAATTGAAAGTCTTAAAAAAGAAAATTCTCGTTTTAAATCCGCTATGTATCTTTTGCAAACTATTAAAAATCAAAGAAATATATTTCATGACAAACTTGTGGACATGGACCGTGATTTTAAGAAATTATAATCATCCAAGAAGGAGAGTAATAATGGATTTCAATTTTTAGAAAAAGAATTAGAGGACTTACAAAATTCTAGGGTTAATGTTTATGCCATAGAGGATAATGCTTTGATTAATGATTTTAAGGAATGTGAGAAGACTCTTAGGGATAAGTTTGCTCATATTGAGCGGGATCGAGATAAACTTCTAGGAATGATGGAAAATATGAATAAGGAGTCCCTAAAATTGGAAGAGTCAGATTCTTTATTTGAGTCTAAAATTTTGAAGTTAAAAGATAATTTAAAATACTCGAGTAGTATTTATAGTAATGGCTCTGGCTCACATGTTTATAATTATTCGAATGTTAAAGCCAAGACCATTGATTGTTTTAGAGGGTCAACCGCATCCAAGGATGTTGGAAAAGGTGAACCCATAGGTAACATTCCTCGAGTTTACACATGTTCACATTTTGGTAGGATAGATCACCTTAGGCATTTTTGTTTTGATCTTAGAAGAGGTCCTAGAAAATTGAAGTCTAGTGTTCCAATGGTTTCAAAAACCCGACGCGTTAAGTATACATCTATTTGGGTTAGAAAATCCGTTTCAGAGGATCTAGGTGTTCGACTAGTTGATTCTCAAATGCTTTCAGACGACTCTTCTCTTGCTATATCTTATAGATGATTGCTTGCATAATTATGTTTGTCATACTCTAGTTGTGCTTCATGATATATATTTTCTAATGTTATGACATTTATATCTTTTGTATGATATTTTTCTTTTATTAATTCACATTGAAAAATAAAAAAATATTTTATTTTGATAAAATTTTTGAAAAAAAATACAAAAAAGATTTTTTGTTTTTATGTATTTTAGTTTTACATATTTGGTATGGCATATTGGTGTGTTGGAATCCAAATCACTATATAATTTCCATGTGGCTAGGACATTTATTCTTGACTTTAGATACTTAGATTGATCTTAACCATATTTATGGAGTTGTTTCGAACTTGATTTTTTTTACGAATTTGACTTTATCTATGCCTTCGCACACACATGCATGCGCTTTTTGAACGTTTAATTCACTATATATATTTGAGCTTGGTGAGATGTTCTACCACCAGTTTTGTCATCTGCATCTTTATATGACTACAGGGGATCTGTGCATATAAGAACAATTGCTCGTGAGATATTTTGTTTAGTATTAAAAAAATATGAGTAAACACGGGAAATGTCTGCCAGATATCGGTTGACTAGTCATGAAGGCCAACGTTTGAAAAAGTCCAAGAAAAAATTAAGGCAATATAAATATCAAAATTTGCCAAAAAGTGGCCAACATAGTTTAGATTGTTTGATCTTGAAAAAGAATTCACTTCAAAAGAAAAGAAAAGAATAGAAAATATGATATATATTTATCTTTTGAGGGAGTTTAGCTGAAGATCAACGGGTTTGCACAGTGAATCCTAGTTATGCTTATTTTTTTCATAATGCTATTGATTATAGAATCATCGGTATTTTTGGCTTGTGTGAATTGTGCTTGTTTTGTTCAATAAGTTCAACTTTATTTGTCACTTGAGGTTAAAGATTAGTTTGATAAATTTTTGCAATCAATTAGAATTTCTTGAACATATTTGAATGTTTGAGTTATAATTCATTTGTATCTAGTCCACCCATTCATGTCATTCCACTCATTTAGACACATCAATACTATGCTAGTGTGTAAAGCCTATATGTTTCGTGCCATATTTTTGTGGTCGCTTATACCTATATATGCGTGTCGTATTTTCTTTAATATATTTTGCATATACTATATATGGTATTGTATGTTGTATTTGTGAAATTTGTTTTTTTTTTGGAAAAACTTAAAATTTTCAAAACTAGTTAGTGTTTGATGGCCTTCGAGATGATCATTACACATGATATATTTATATCTTTTGGTGATGATGTCTTATATTTTACGCGATGCTTCGTATTTCATGTTTATATTTATACTTTTTTGTCTATTTTGGATAAAAACAAAAGGGGAGAGCAAATTAAAATGAGTCTGATTTATGGGGGATAATTTATTTATGAGTTTTGTTTATTTCAAACTTGATGCGTCACGAGGGTATACATTTCTTGTTCATGTGTGTAGATTTTCGTTTTGCCAAAACTTAAGAAGATTAAAAGATTAATAGAAGAATAAGAAAGGGAGGAAGAAGAAGTTTGAAGACAAAGAGACTTATACCATTCCTTTCTAGGGTTAGGAAAGGTATTAAAATTTTTGGCATCGGAGATTTTGATTTTAATTTGGTGTTCTGTTATGGTTACTTATTTTGTACCGAAATATCCAAAGGGGGAGATTTGTTAGAATAATTTTTTTAATATTATTTATAGCATAGTTTTAGACCAGTTTGGTGTATCCTGTTACAGGTCGTCACGCATCATCAAGACGAACCGAACTCAAGCATCTCCAAGTTTGAAGACTTCCCGATATCTCATAAAGGTATAAAACAATTTAGAGTTTAAGTTAATGAACACAATTTATTTTTGGAATGTTTATTTTTTTATGAAAAAATGAACACGAGTTTCTAGTTCGAAGAGAAAAAATATTTTTATTTTTAACTCTTGTTCGAACGAGATTGACATCTCGTTCAAACGAGATTACATATCGTTTGAAGGTCGTTCAATGTTTTTTTTTCAAATGATGGCTTACTATTTTGATTTTTTACATGTCGTTAGAAGCTAGACAAGTCTCGTTCGAACGAGATGCGTATCTCATTAGAGCGACCCTTTGATATCATTCGAACGACGCCACCACCTTGAAATTTGTTGACGTCCTATAAATACATGTTTAATGTTTAGATTTTTTAAGACTTGCGAGGATCATATTTGTTCACTAGATGTTTGCGAAGATTAGCGCATTGTGCTTGTTGCGGTTATCAAGTAGTGTGTAAGTCGACTGTCTTGTAGATTTCTGAAGTGAATAATGTTTTTCCCTAAAGTTTGTTTTCCTTAAACCTTGTCCTTGTTGAATGCTTGGTTTAGTTTATCTAGTTTATCTGTATGTTTAGGATAAAAAGATAAAATTTATTATGCCCTCTCAAATTGGAATCTTTGTTGAGCATATTTATTTTCGCATCAACGATTGGTATCCGAGTACTTAATATTTTGTCCCAACACTCAACCTGCCTCTTAGTTGCATTTTCAGCATTCTTCCTGGCCTCTGTATTGACCCTCTTATTTGCCTCAGCATTAGCAGCAGCCCTATTTTTTTTGCCTTTGCATCCAATCTCTTCTTCTTGGACATCTTCATTGCTATACGGTCAAGATCCAGAGATGTCATTGTATCTACAAGAATAAATGAACTGGAAGAAGATGTTGTATTAAGAGAAATTTGATCAGAATATGAGATCATAAACGAAAAATTAAAATGAGGGAGGAAAATTATCATAAATTCAGAAATATACCTTCCTTAACCTCTTCTTCTCGTAACTCCTCTGTGGCTGATCCTCATTGGAACTCCTGGTCAGATGAAAATTAACCTCCTGCTTCCAAGTCAGCCTGCTCATTCTAGAGAAGAGCACCTTCTGGGAGAGTAGAGTGTAATACCTTAACTCCACAAACTCTTACAAATAGAATAATGTCTCAAACTCAATAGGTCTGGGGGTGCAACTATTTTTGATCAACTCTCGCAGGGCTACTGGGATTTTTAGAGCTTTCTTCACTACAGGAAAATGAAGCAGGAAAAGAGCTCAGTAAAGGTAAATGAATGAAAATGGTATAAGGAAATGTGTCTGTTATATACCAATATGATTCATAAGGGACAGTGCAATATTTATCTTTCTCATCAGCTCAAAATTTCAAACTGCCACTTATAAAAACGAATGTGTCTATCATATACCAATATGATTCATGAGGGACAGTCCATGCTTGGATGACCTTCATCATCTTTTGGACACATTTTTAAGGAGAGAAATGATAATAGCCATTTTCTTTGGCATTATCTTTCAGACCATAGGCGAATTTGAAGATATCACCGGTCAAGTCAAACTCGGTCTGGAGATGCCAATACACCATGAACCCAAGAATAGATCAATAGGAATTTGGTGGGAGTTGAGTTGGAGCTACACCATAACCCCTTAGGATTTATATAGAACCTTACGATAACAGGTATCATCTGCATTAAGCCGATTATAGAACTTTTCATTAAAATATTGGCAACCGCATGGAAATGCTCAAAGGAATGTCACATCTTTCCCTCAAGCCATCTAACTCGTCCTCTAGAATATCACAACCACAGTTCAAGACGTGAGTTATGGATGAATCCCAATGGGGTGAGTCTCTAGAAGTGCCCTCCTCAGTAAGAGGAACCACAAGAGGTGATATGGAAGCCATATAATCAATAAGAGCTGTATTGGGAGAAGAAGGATCTAGGTCTATTACAAACATAAATGCAATATTGGGGAACTTCTCACCAAAAACTAAGTGGCCCATAATTGAGGTATCTGTGGCATCTAGAATTTTAGACGAGATGGACTCTATAGACGAGGGCTATGGAGCAGACCTTATAGACGAGGAAATGGTAGTGGTATACTTCGGATGCCTAGTTTATTCTCAGGATGAATGAATTGAAGCGGTCTAGGGAACATTCTGTTTATTATGCATGGGCAAGATCTTTCCAGATCTTCCAAATACTCAAACCACCTCCTTATATAGAGCTCACAAGATATCAATTTGTAAAGATTAGAGGAAAAAAGAAAGAGAATTTTCGCTAGTAGAAAAACCCTATTAAATTTCAAAACCACCTAAAAACTAACTTTCCTCCAAATACTCAACGGTTAATCCTAACAACTTTTTAAGATGATGGGAAAAGCCTTAACTCCAAAATAAAAGCTTAAAAAGATCGCTGGCTATGGCAGAAATGGAGGGGTTTCTGGATAAAGTAGACATAAGGTTAGATGATCGAAGCCTTCCCTCTCTAAAAGTACTGGCGAAGGAATAATCATGGATGAAAAAAGGTGTAATGATTTTGAAATAACCTTTTATACTTTCTAATGGAGGCAATTATTACTTTTTGAAAAACGACGAATGACATCATGCTTTGAGAAGATAATAGATTTTTTTTTTGGTGAAAAGGGAATTTATTAACTAAAATAAAGAGTTATTACATATAAGCCAAGATGAGGCAAACAAAAGCACAGCAACACGGTAAAATGCCAACAACAGGGTGCATGAGCCATCGATCAAAGCTATTCTGTTGACCCCGAGTCTTCAATCTGGCTCCTATTTTTCTCTTCATCGATAATTTGACGGAGTCTGTCAGGTGGATCCTCCAGCGTGTAGAAATCATCCGCACGGGATTGGGCATACTTAGCAAGCCAGTCAGCACATTGATTAGCTTCTCTTGGTATGAAGCTCACGTCGATACTCAGCTCCGTCTTCAGATATCTACAGTCCAAGATGATAGCAAAGTGTGGGTGATTCATCCAGTCTCCCTCGTTGATCATATCCACCGCAACCTTACAGTCCGATTCCAGTTTAAAGTTACTCCAGCCCCTGTCTTTAGTGGTAAGCAAGCCATAGAAGATTCCTTCGAACTCAGCTCTAAGTGGTTCAGCACAGATGATTTTACCAAAGAAACGAGTGATCCAATCTCCTCTCCAATCCCGCACAATTCCTCCGAAGGTACCAACTTTGGTGTTGATGTCCAGCCCACCATTCGTATTTATTTTCAGTGTACCTGCACAAGGACATTTCCAATTTAATAGAGCATTAGTATTTATCACCCTTTGCTTACGAGTTATCGTGTAAGCGCCGGAGATCTCGCGAGCATATTCGACACTAAACTTGCTAATCATACTGGCCGGGGTAGTTTTCCCCTCGAAGATGCGAAGATTTCTAGCCTTCCAAAGGTGCCACATGGTGGAGATGAATAAAATATCACAAGTATTGCCCAATGCAAATTTTTGGAACCAAACGTCGAATCCATCAGAGTAATCACTCATGGGGATAAACCACTTATTCATAAGGACCCAAGTTTCTTTGGCAACGGGTCAGTCCCTGAACACATGTTCCATATCCTCTCTACTTCCACAAAGATCACACCCGACCTCACTAGTCATATTCCTAACGAATCGGTGATGATTTGTTAACATCTTACCGTGAAAAATGGTCCAGAGGAATTTTTTTAGTTTTTGCGGTATTTTCTTTTTCCATATGCAATTCCAATTGGAATGTCCAGGACTATTCAGGTCTCTCCCAACAAGTTGAGTATAACATGACTTAATAGAGAATTTTCCGTTAAGGTTATGAGTCCACGTTGGTTTATCCTCTCGCTCCTTGACTCTAGGAAGATCGGTATTAGTGATGATCTTAGCCTCCGATGGGTTGGTCCAGCGGTGTATGGCATTATGGTTCCAGTGTCCCGGGTGATCCAGCAACACCTCCACGTTTAAATCGTCCATATCTCCCACATCAAATTTTGGTTTGATGAGGTCAACACCACACCACCAGTCCTTAAAGATGTTTACTCTTTTCCCATTTATAATATTCCACTTAATATTCTTTTGAAGGATCGGCTTGATCTTGAAAATTCCCCTCCATATGTGAGACGCCTTGTTCTTTTTGGTCAAGGTTCTCGGGTTAGGACTCTTTATATATTTTTTTTTCACGACTGTAGCCCAAAGGGAGTTGTCCTCATTGCTGAGTCTCCAGCCAAGCTTGGCCAAGGAAGCCAAATTGCCTATAGCGGTTTTTCTAATACCAAGCCCACCCAGCCTTTTAGGTCGGCACACGATGTCCCAGTTTACAAGATGGACCTTTTTATTCTCACCAATGTCCCCCCCATAGGAAGTTTCGATTGATCTTATCAATTTCTTTACAAATGCTGGCAGGGAAAGGCATAGTCTGCATATTGTAACTTGGGATAGCAGAGGTGGTGGCTTAGATTAGCGTCGCTCTCCCGGCCGTGGAGAGGAGACTGGTCTTCCAACCTGCGAGTCTTCTTTTCATTTTAACCCAGATGTCCGAAAACCGGCATTTACTCACACGTCCATTAAGGAGCGGCATTCCCAGATACTTCCCTAGATCATTAGTAAGCGTCATAGAGCATATACGAGCGATATCCAGGGCATCTCTCCTGGGTATGTTAGGGGAGACAAAGATTTTTGATTTTTCAAAGTTTATCGTTTGTCCAGATAATGAACGAAAATCCTTAAGCGTATCCAGGACCGAATAGCAAGCCGAGCTAGTAGCTTCTGTAAAGAGAATCAAGTCATCAACAAAGAAGAGATGGGAGATAATGGGTCCCCCAGGAGAAGCTTTGAGGCCCCTCCAATCTTTACTATCAACCTTCCTAGAGATGGCACAGGAGAGATACTCCATACATAGCACGAAAAGATACGGGGATAGGGGGTCCCCCTGACGGAGCCCCCTAGTGGGCTTAAAACGAGGGAGGGGAGCACCATTCCACAATATGGAGGTACTCGTATTGGTAACACAACTCATGATAATCTTGATCAAGTTAGCCTGAAACCCAAAGGCAATGAGGACTTGTTCTAAGAACTCCCAACTGATTTTATTGTAGGCCTTCTCAAGGTCAATTTTAAAAATGATCCCCCCCGCCTTCCTTTTGGTATTCTGGAGGGTGTGAAGGATTTCTTGGGTGATGATGATATTGTCCGTGGTCTGTCTGCTCGGGAGGAAGCTGGCCTGGTGTGGACTGATAACTTTCATGAGGATGGGGCGGATTCTATTAACAATGACCTTGGCAAGAATTTTTTAAGTAACATTACATAGGGTAGTAGGTCTGAATTGATAAATAGTCTCCGGGTTATCCATTTTGGGGATAAGGGTAATGTGGCTCTGATTCAAGTGATCCGAGACAACTCCTTCTAGGACACTCTTTTTTATCATGGTATCGAGATTAGGGGCAATCGTGCTCCAATATTTTTGATAGAACATGGGTTGGAAGCCATCTGGGCTAGGGGCTTTAAGTGGTTTCATATTAAACAGGGCCCTTCTAATTTCACAACTGCTCACCTCAAAATTAAGTCTACGGTTATCATCCCTACTAACTTTGGGAAGCAGGGAGTAATCGAACCAATAATCATTGACAACGGGATGGGGGCAGAGAATAGGCGAATGAAATAATCATTAATATGATTAGCAATAATATTAGTATCGTTCGTCCACTCGCCATCAACACTAAGGCTATCTATTTTATTTCTTCTTCTCCTAATGATGGTGGAAGTATGGAAGAACTTGGTGTTTTGCTCCCCTTTCACAATCCATTGGACTCTGGATTTTTGTTTCCATAGCATCTCCTCCTCACGAAGGATAATGTTGTAGTCGTATCTAAGCTCAGCTTCAAGATGGTCTAAGCTATGAGAGAAACTATCTTGTTGAGCGATTTGGATTCCTCTTAGTCTATTAAGGAGGCGTCTTTTTCGATAGAAGATATTACCGTAGACAGTTTTATTCCATATTTTTATTTCATGGGTAACAGTACTAATGTTCTGTTCCATGTCTCAGAGCGGACTCCAACTAGCTTGGACGAGCTCATTAATGTCCGCCCTATCGAACCAAGTAGCAAGGAGTCTAAAAGGTTTAGTAGCGTGCACAGGATTATGTTTACCTTCATTATGGATGATAAGGGGGCTGTGATCAGACGCAGTTCTAGGAAGATTGTCCACCACAGCATTCGAAAACATAACTCTCCAGTCCGCATTGGCCATGGTTCTATCGAGTCTGACCATCGAGTTCGCAAAGCCCCGTCGCCCATTGGTCCAGGTGAGTCTAGGCCCCGTGCTGCTAATCTCTGACATTTTGCAATAATCAATATTCTGAGCAAAGGAAGAGTAGCTACTGCTGGCATGGTTATTTGTGAAAATCTTCTTTTCGTTATTGTCCAGGTGGTCATTGAAATCTCCAGTAATCATCCACGGGGCGTTGGACTGATCAGCTAGGATGCATAGGTTCTCCCACATTTTCCGCCTGAGGGTGGGGAGAGGACTTGCATAGACCGCAGTGAGAAGCCAGTCCTCATAATTTTTCCTCTTGACAACGAGATGAATGGCCTTCCTAGACACATCAATGGGAGTGATCGAGACATCCGGGTCCTTCCAGAGCACCCATATCCCGCCTGCCCTGCCAATGGGATCAGAGCTCTCCTTCTCGTTAAAGCCCACGTCAGTGAAAAATTACCCATATCAGCAAGAGGGATTTGAGCTTCCAAAATGATCAACACCTCAGGTCTATACATATTATTGAGTTCAATCAGCGTGGGTTTAAAGAGGGGTTTTCCCACTCCCCTAACATTCCAAACCAGCATCTTCATTGAGTAGATATTTGATGGTATTGGTAGCTTCTCCTTCTCAGGCCATGGGAGTTGGTTCTTCACCATTCGTATTATGTCTAATGTCGGTATTGTTGATGTTATCTGCGCCATAACCTTCCGGTCTTCTCGTGGGAGGTGCAGTTTCAGTTGTATTTGCAACCGCATTTGGGCAAATCTCCATGCAGTCTGAACCACCACTGCTTCTTCCACAATGGTTTCTACCAAGAATTTTACTTCCTCCATTCTCACTTCCACATGCAGCATCTGGGTATCTCCTATCATTGCCAGGGGGAGGTTGTCCATAATCGTGGATGGTTCCAATCGATTTTTTTGAGGAGCAAACCACTGGAGCTTTATCAATAATATTAGGGTTGGTATTCATGGAGAGTGATTCTGCAGTCGCGGATTTAAAGGGTGGTTTAGGTAGTCTCGTGCATTCAGAAGTTTGAGGGTTATTTATGGGATTTTATTGGTAACGGTCAATTATGGGGTTTGGGCAGTTGGTCTGCTGTGATGTCGTCTCACCATAGACCGTCTGTACCGCCAGCCCTTCCTCAGTGCTACGGTTGTTATAGATAATGTGTCCTATATTGGCACCTTCCTCTTTGGTTAATGTAGTTGACCCAACCCTTTCATTAATGCTGACATGTTGGATATTACCTGCTTCTCTTATTCTTTTATTACGATTGGACATGGCACTGTCAACCAGTACTCCCCAATCTCTTCCATTCTCAGTATTGACAGCCTATTTCCTATTCCTTTCAATGGCCCTCGTACGTGTCATCTGGCCACCCAAGCCACTGTTTGTCGATATATTTCCAGCATGTCCTTTCTCGTTCAAAGCATTAAATCAATTTGACGTCCTCTGCATGGGAGCAGTCCCTATTACGTGCGTGTTTCCAAAACTTCTTTGTTTAGCCGGTGGTTTTCGGTTTTTGCGCTGGACCAACATCCAAGGACCGTAGTTTGATGTAGCGTCAACATTTATTTCCCTCCTAGGTTTCGAACTAGTTTCCACGTTACTAGTCGTTGTAAAGTTACCATTAGTGCCTCTCGTGTTCTCACGCTGCTCATTTTTCGGTGGGTTGGTCGGGATATTCACCGGGGAAGTAAATGAAGGGCAGAAATCCTGTCTGTGCCCAATTATGCCACATTTAAAGCAGAGTGAAGGCATAAACTCGTACTCTATATCATACTCCACCCCATTAATGAGGTATTTCGGTATAAGGGGTTTAGATATATCCACCACCACACAAATTCTAGCAAATTTACCCCTGTGAGTTTCAGCTGAGTTGGTATCAGTTTTGATGGGCTCACCAATGAGTTTGCCAATATCGTGGAGAACCTTCTCATGGAAAAACTCTAAAGACAGGCAAGGTAGTCTCACCCATATGGATGTGTAGGTTTCAGAAGCTTTCTTGGGATTGAAGAATGGCTCCCACTTTCTCACTGTAAGGTAGTGGTTATTGATTATCCATGGCCCGTTGGTGAGGACATGATTATAGTCACCCTTCATGTCAAATTTAAAAAGGAAATGTCCTTCTTCAAGGTCAACAACTTCATAATCACCTTGAAGGTTCCATAGAGTTAGTATCTTGTTCATTAGGGCCCTATACCCAATAACTCTCCCTAACAGTCTCACTATGACACTGTCTTTCCATTTGCTTTGGAGTTTTTCTAGGTGTTTAGGCGGAATTATAAGCTCAGGTTTCAGAGGGTTATCCACTTTTGGGTTAGTATTTAGGTCGAAATCTTGAGGTTCATTAGCAGCACTCATCTCTGTACTCTCCTCATCCGACCAGTAAAGTTGTGACTCCTCAAAGAAGACATCTTTGTTATCTCTTCTAATTATAGCATCACGGTAAGAGGTTTTTTGGCTCGGGCTGCTGTCTTTGATTATTCTGGATCCTTTCGGGTCACTGGATTGATTACCATTGTCAGGTTGATCTTTAGAGAGTGAAGTGGTGCATATCTCTTCATGGTTATCCATAGTTCCACCTGGATAATCCTAGACTTTGTCGCAGCGCATATTTCTTCGTGAATATCCATGGTTTCCACATGGTTATTCTTCTTCTTCTTATTACTCTGAATGAATGCTTCTTCTTCCTCAGAAGTTAGAGGAACAGTGTCATGGGGAGCATTTGTTTCGTTCATTTGTAACCCAAATTGAGAAGATAATTGATGCTTGGGGGCTGATACATGCTATCCCAGGCATGCAAGTTCATAATGAAGCCTATCAGACTCACCAACCTTAACACGCATGCCCTGAAGAAATTCAAGTACGATTAGAATTCAGTAAGTTGAGAACATTTTCATATTAACACTTCACTCATTCAATTCACCTGGCAACTGATCATATGAGTAAATAATTCAGAAAATGTGCAATAAGTTCCAATCATAAGGAAAGTCTTAGGGGCTTTTATTATACCATAAATACATGAAATGGTTTAAACCAATAGTATTGTGACACTTTTTGTCAAAGGGTTCTTGACTTATTCAATGAACCTGGTCTATGGTACCAATCTTATCGGCTCAGTGATAACATTGCTCGACTAGACAGTTACCCGCCGTCAATTAACACAATCCGTTAGTCCAGTCATAGCGCAAATGAATCATGCGAGGGGATTTGAACAGTCCCACCCACACCATTATACACGTAGAGTACTGTATATGATAGCTCAATTTTTTGTAGGTTATAACCATTTCATGATGACTCATTATATAGCATGTAAAAACCTATAAAGGCACATCACGTGTCCCACTACTCTCTCTCTCTCTCTCTCTCTAATAACGACTATAAATGGCACTCAATCTCACATAATAGGAGATCGAAAAATATTCTAACGGTTGTACGTTAAAACCTAGAGCGAACCTTGAGAGTTTGTAATCCATCATTTCATGGCTATTGCCCATTGGAATACATATAATTAGCACTAACCCTATGGACAGAGGCACCACATCGAGTCGAACTACGCTAATCCCTATGTTCCTTCTTTATCTCTCATCCCTCTCTATTCATCCCAAATTGACATGTTGGTAGTGATAATTTCCTTCTTTGTTATTGTTTTTTATTTATTTATTATTATTATTATATTACAGTTAAGGCCCAAAAATTCATAAACTAGTTTTAAACGATAAGAAAGTATTAGAATCTTAGTGTGCAATTTGTGATTAAATTTTAAAGGCAATCATTCATCCCCTATAGTCATGGAGTCAAACGTTTGGAACAAAAAACCCAAAGGCAAAACATATTTAATGAGAACTCCCTACCTTTAGAGATTAGACCAAAATATCCTTATTTTATTTGTTTTCCTTGCTCCTATTTTTTTCTTGCAAACTTTAAATTAAATATGTCCAAAATTACAAGTCCGTTTAAGATAAAATTTATAAATTTGGAAGGGTCTCGAGATCCATGAAGGATTTATAATTTTGAAGATTGAAATTAAAAATTTTGCAATGAAAATTCGGACGAGTTTTCCGACAGTAAAATTTTGCGATGTGAAATTTCAACATTTCGCATTGAGAAATAGTGAGAAATTTTGAAGTGAGTTGTGTATATATATTATATTATTTTATTTTATAAACCCCTCTCGCGAGGACAAATACCATAAAAGATTCAATGAGTAAATAAAGGTTAATAAACATTTTTAGTCATCGAATATTTCATGGCATTAGTTCTCGCCAGAGGGGATTGAAAAACCATGTGATCAATCTTATAACCATTTCAAAACCACACACATACACACAAATATATATATATATAAGGAGCGGATCTCATATATACACAAAATGAGGTCCCAGTATGCGGGTTTTTTTTTAAATAGTACAAAATATATTTTTAGGCTGATTTTTTATGGTATTTAAACATTTCAGGGGACCCATAAAAAATCAGCTCAAAATGAATTTGTTTTCTTATTTTAAAAAATCAGTCAAACTATGTCAGTTTTTAAGTTGTTAAAAATTGACATAGTTCAACCGATTTTTTTAAAATAGCAAAAAAATTCATTTTGAGTTGATTTTTGTATTGGCCACCTGAAATATTTAAATACCATAAAAAACTAGTCCAAAAATATTTTTTTCACTATTTTATTAAAAATGGTTCGCAAGGGGGTATGCTTGAGAATTTCTCTCTCTCTCTCTCTCTCTCTATATATATATATATATATTTGACAGTAGGTCCAGGTCAACTTCTCTCTTTCTCTCTCTATCAAACTAGGAGTGCATGGCAGCCGCCACATACAACCTAAACAAGCTGAACCAAAACCCCCAGATCCACCATGTGCATGTAATAAATGTTGGAAATTATGAATGCAAATACAGAAATGGAACTCTTTATATATCTCAAAATGTCAACTTCAATACAACAATGTGATTTCTGAATAGTCACTATAAAGCTTCAAGGCGTGATGTCACTTTCCTAAATACAGTATTTGCCCCACACGAAGAATTTCGGTATACAAACGGGAATCAGCAAATCCGTACTCAAGATACAATGAAGCAATTGCACTGTCTGCAACTTGTATATTTGAAGACAGCCCTTGGATGTAGTAGCGAAGAACAGTCAATCAAGTTCTTATTCTGTTTATGTGCACAAAACAAAATAAGAGAATTTATATCTCCTGAAAACTGTAAGAGAGTAATAGCAGGGTATGGAAATCTGAAACTGGTTTTTGGTATCAATGTAATTCCGTTTTTAGGTAGCCTTTATTTATAGAAAATGAAAGGCTTTGTCTTCAAGAGTCATTACTGTTGAATTAAGTCATTTCCGAACAGGTATGACTGTTAATTACCAACAGTCTTAAGTCCTTTCCGAACAGGTATAATAATACCGAATCGGTTTTGCACGGGTCAACCAAAAAGTGACCGCGCCCGAGCTACCGCGATCCGACCCGGACGAATCCCGGCAACCCGCTACCACTGCGGACACGCGGCGTGCGAAGTGCAAAGTGCGCCACTAGCGCCTCTACAGCCCACTGCCCCGCACCCGCACGCGCGCGCGTGTGCGTACGGTGCTTCGCACCGTATTGAGGTCTCTTGAATAGCCTCTTAAATGCTAGATGAATTAACTCTTCATCTTCCATTTGTACTTATTAAGTGTACAAATTCTTAACATTTTTCCAATGTGGGACTCAAAGGTTGCCCACCCCTTTTATAGCTTAGTGGTGACACTTAGCTTTGTACATTTTCCAATGTGGGACACTATACCCTTTTATATTTGGGTTAGCTTCCCACCTCTTCCTCACACTTCCAATGTGGGACAAGCTTTTAAGGCTTTTACACCCAAAAAACTCTTACTCTCTTATTTTAAAAATCTCCAACAATAAATCCTTCGCTAGTGTATTGAAATCAAATCTAGTACCTTAAGAAATTCCTCTTATCAATGTCTCCTCACATAACGAGGAATCAACGATCAAATTCTCACATGAGGATATCGATAAGCTTGTAGAACCTTTCAAACTTTATAGGGAAGTTCTCCCATGGCATGCCTCCTCTAGAGACCATAAGGAAGACCTTCCAAACAATGAACCTAAAGGCTATTTTTAATGTTGGGCTCTTGGATCGAGAACATATCATCATCATATTGTTCAATGAGGAAGATTTAATAAGAATGTGATCAAGGAACGAATGGTTTATAGAAAGATTACATATGAGGACCTTTTTATGGTCACCTGAATGAAGACCTAAAAAAGAGAGTGCTATAGTGCCTATATGGATCTCCTTCCCCTTTCTTCCTACCCACTTCTTCTAAAAACTTCTTTATTTTCAATAGCTCATGTCGTAGGTAAAACATTTAAGTTGGACAGTTCCACAATCTCTATTAACAGACCTAGTATTCCTAGAGTTTGATCGTTTAGGTCAAAAACTTGATCGGGTTTGGATTGGATGTCGACAAGATGGATTTTGGCAAAAATTAGACTATGAAGACATTCCTCAATACTGTATTGATTGTTTCAAACTTGGTCATGACAAGGAGAGCTGTAATCTATCGAAACCAAGAACTAATCAGGATCTTGCTCCAAAGAAAACCAAAGCCCTCCTCCCCCTTCCAAAAACCTCATTACCAAATCCTATAACGACTACAAACCTGACCAAATCTATTCTATCAAAAACATTCCCACTACTTATCCCCTCCCTTCATTACTCATCAAGGGTGAAAAATAAAAAAATCCCACATCCACTTTTTTAAAACCCATCCAACCAAATGAAGAATCTAAAGATCCAACCCTCATTACCATAACAAACTCATCTAAACATAATAATACCATCACAAATAAATTTTCTCCAAATTTATTGCCTCAAGAATCCCAAACCCCTGCGTAAAACTCTCCCAAAGACCTTCCCCAAAACTCTGAAAACACCTTACAAATTTCTATGCCCTCCCCCAAATCAAAACATTTAGAAACCAATCTCTAATTCAACATTGATTAAATTCAAGAAGCGTATTATGTCAATAGAGATCTAATGGAGAATATGCTTCTATCACCAAGAGGAACTGAAGTCCCAGTCTCAACTAAATCCGACCTCCATCAACCTCTAGTAGAATTTAAAAATTAAGCAGGATAAGAAGATGATCCCCCTCCCTTAGAGGAACTCCTTGCCTTTTTAAAGAATTTAAATGGAGTCAGTAGTGCAGCTAATTCCAAGATGCCCACTAATAAAAAGCATTCAGGAGATCCAATGTATAAAATATGTACAAGAGCTTCATCCAAAACCTCACAAGATATTAGACAATTTCACCCTCAATGATTAATTTCCTGTTATGGAACATTAGAGGGCTCTCTAACAGGCCCTCAAAGAGAAGACTTAAAAAGCTTTGCCAGATGCATAAATTACCATTATTTGTTATTCTAAAGCCCAAATCTAAACCTAGTAAATTGGAAAACTTGATAGGGATTATAAATTTTGAAGGTAGCATTCAAAATTTAAATAATAAAATTTGGTTTCTTTAGAGATATGGGATCTCTTGTGAGCTTATTTTATATGGAGAGCAAACAATCCTTGTGAAAATCTCCCACCCACACTTTCCGTCTGAAGTTTATATCTATATAGTCTATGCTAAATGTAGCAAGTATGATAGACTGCCTTATTGGGATAATCTAAACCAGCATAGAAATTTCACTAATACAGAACCTTGGTTAGTGATGGGGGACTTTAATGTGGTTACAAAAAGTGAAAAAAATCTGGAGGTAATGTAGTTGATTTTGATGCTACAGAAGATTTCAATAATTTCATTATTTACTCTTCTCTTTTAGAGTTTGCCTTCAATGGTACCAAATTTTACTTGGCACAATAATAGTGACCAAAATAAAATCTGGGCTTGAATTGAACAATGTCTTCCCTACTTTTTCCCTTTCTCACCTCAACAAAACCTTCTCTGACCATACTTCTCTTCTATTCTTCATCCTCTCTCCTCAAGACTCCATCCCAAACCATTCAAGTTTCAGAACATGTGGTGTAACGACAAGGATATCAATAGCATAATTGAATCCTCTTGGAACTCTATCCTAGTGGGCAATCCCCTCAGAATTTTTTCTACTATGCTGAAAAGATTAAAATCAGATCTTAGTAAGTGGAACAAGAATAGCTTCAAAAATGTTTTTGAGGAGATCCAAAATCTTGAAAGTGAAGTGCTTTAAAAACAGAGAGTCTATGAATCAGATCCTTTGGTAGCCAACATATCCAATTTGTCAAAGTCCAAAGCAAACCTAATTGAAGCTATTAGAAAGGAAGAAATCTTTTGGGGTCAAAATATGAACGGGAAATGGTTGCTTGAGGGAGAATTTAATACAAAGATTTTCTATTCCTTAATTGAAGCTAGAAGACTTCATCAAATGATTCAAAAAGCTAAAAATTATGATGACAGCTAGTTAGATAAAGAGGAAGATATCAAAGAAGCTTTTGTATCCCACTTTAATTATGATTTTAAAGATTATGACATAGAGGGGGAATATAATATTCTTGAAGTTATATAGCACTCTATAACTCCAATCCTAACCAATATGCTTGATGCTATCCTTGAGGAAGATGATATATGAAAATCAATCCAAAGACTTAATGAAGACAATAATGCAGGACCTGATGGCTTCCATGGAGTCTTCTATAAAAAAAAAATTGGTCTATAATTAAGACTGACCTCATAAATGCTATCTCTTATTTTATTATGGGGGAAACTTCCAAAAAGCTGGATAAGTACTCTTATTATGTTAATTCCCAAATCAAATAACCCAGATCCTTGCTCAGATTATAGACCAATCAGTTTGTGTAACTTTTGCTTCAAGATCATCACAAAAATCATGGCATCTAGGTTGGCAGAAGTCCTTCCTGAAATCATTAGTCCTTCTTAATCAGGTTTCATCAAAGGGAGACATATCACTGATAATATTCTATTGGCTCAAGATCTGATGCAATCCACTGGAAAGAAATCTGTTGGTTCTTATGTTGCGATCAAGCCAGACCTATCCAAAGCCTATGATATAGTTTTATGGATTTTTATAGTCAAAACTCTCAGGAAGTTTTTTTTTTGAAGTTTGGATAGACAGAGTTTGGAGATTAATCTCTAACAAATGGTTCTCAACCATTGTAAATAGTCAATCAACAAGTTTTAGAGGCTTAAAATAAGGAGACTCCATTTCTCCAGGACTTTTTGTTCTTATAGATGAATCCCTCAATAAAGGCGTTCAAAACCTTGTTCTAAAAAGTCTAGCCAAACCTTATTCCCTCGCTAGGAATAACCGTATCATTAGCAATCTTAGTTTTGCTAATGAAACTATTTTATTCTGTAATAACAACCCCGACAGTCTAAAAAATCTCATTGATTTCTTAAAAATTTGTGAAAAAACATCAGGTTAAGTTATAAAATTCAATAAGAGTAGCTTTTCTGCCTATCTCTTAGTGCCTCTCAATAGGAAAATATCTATAGCTAAACTTACAAACCTATCTTTTAAAAATCCTCCTCCAAAATATTTAGGTTGTCTCATTTATTATGATGAATTAAGCATCTTTTCTTTGAAGACATTGTCCAAAAAATTAGATTAAAACTTTCGTCTTGGCAGACCAAATTCCTCTCTTTTACAGGAAGGAGAACTCTAATCAATTCAGTCCTTTGCTCTATTCCCATTCACACAATTGCATCCCTTAAACCTCCTAAGAAAACCCTTCTTCTTATCCAAAAAACCTACAGCCAATTTATGGGGCTCCTCCAAAGAATATGGTGTTAAACACCATTAGATTAAATGGCAAGAGATCTGTCAGCCTATTGATGAAGGTGGCCTTAGTTTTAACTTTTAGAAGATTTATGTAAAGCCTAAAGCTCTAAAATTTAGTGGCACCTGAGAAAAAACCACAACCTATACAAGTCTCCAAACAAATATGGTGGATCCCAAATTCAAAAAAGGTTGATAGATATATCTGAAGTTACTGAACAAAATTCCAGGATTATAGAGGATATAATGATATGGACTCCTAGGTCTGATGGTATTTTTATATTGAAGTCCTCTTGGAACTTCTTAAGAGTTCCTAAATCAACATCTCTGCTCTGTAAATTCATGTGGAATCAGGCCCATCCTCACAAAATCTCTATGTTCCTATGGAAATGCTATCATCAAATTGTTCCCCTAGATGATAAAATCCAAGACATGGGCATTCATTTAGCTTCTTCCTACTCTTGCTGCCATAATGATCAAGAGTATTTTGATCATTTATTTATTAATGGTCCTATAACCAGAAATATATGGTTATATTTCTCTAATCTTTTTGGTCTGCATATCTCTTTTCAATCTTTGAAGATTATGCTCATGTCTTGGTGGCTTAAAAAATGTTCTCTAGACTTTCTTCGACATCTCCTCCTCATCATCCCTAGTATTATCGTATGGGAGATTTGGAAGCATATAAATAAGATCTGTTGGGAAACAGCTGTAACAGCTTTGAGCTGTTAAGTTGTTAAAGTTGCAAAAGTTTTTTCTTCTAGTCCCACATCGGTAAGATCAAACAAATGGAGTGTGTTAATATACAATTTTTTGGGAACAAAGGTTCAGCCCTTTGGACATTCAAGTTTTTGTGGGTATGTGGGGAAGACCCAATGAGCCAAGTCACACGCGCGCCGCCGCCGTCCGTCCGGCCCGGCCCGGTCCTGGGCTTGAGCTCATTAAGAATTAATTTTTTGGACAAATACATAACTATTTTTTGGGCTTTAAAAATTATTTTTTAACGGTAATTAAATCCGAAAAATTAAAACGTGTTTTGTTTCGTGTTGATTTCATCAACCGAGTTGCCCACTATCTCCAGATTTTTTTCCACGTTGTTTACCAACGTCTCTTTTCTTTTTGCCCCATAAAAGAGGTGGTAGCCTCCGTTTTTGATACACAGTTATCTACTTTCAAGACATAATTTTTCTCTACAGTTCTGAAAAAATTTCCTTCTCCCAGAATACTTTTTCCAGAATAATTAATCTCATTCGTGTACAGATTAATTATAGAATCGAGCAATTAATACAGATTGGGTGTATTCAGACCGGATTCATACTTGTGCTTTATCAATCCGTAATCTAATTTTGGAGGCTGTTTTATCCTGGGGGTGACGGGGCTGTACACTGTCGGCACAAATTGGAGGCAGAGCCGCGAAACACCTTAAAGAGAGCGACCTAGTCCGCGACTCAGCCGTGTTCTTGACTGTCCAGTTCCGGAATTCTTATACTTTTCTACCCAGATTTATTTGCTCCAAAAATTGGGTAATTTCGTTCCTGATTTTAATTCTGCATTTAATTATTTAAATTGCTGCTACAACAATTTTAAGGTGTTCTATATTCTGCCATGGACGAAATTAACTCCAGTAACCTAAATAAGCCTTTCAAATATGAAGGCACCCATTTTAAACGTTGGAGCAAAAAATTGCTATTTTATTTAACTACGAAAAAAGTCGCATCATATGTTCAATTTGACAAACCCGTAGTAAATAATCCACCTACTGTTGAGGAAAGCAAAACAATTAGAACTTGGGAGGAAAATGATTTTTTGTGCAAGAACTATATTCTGAATGCTCTAAGTGACGAACTTTATGACTATTATGCCAATTATAAAACTGCGAAAGATGTTTGGGACGCACTTTTTAAAAATATGACACGGAGGAGGCGGGTGCTAAAAAATATGCCGTCAGCTGTTATTTGAAATTTCAAATGACGGATGACAAATCTGTTGTTGCTCAAACCCATGATTTGCAAATGATTGCCCATGAAATTATTTCCGAGGGCATGGCCTTAGATGAGCAATTTCAGGTGGCTGTGATTATTGATAAATTGCCTCCACTGTTCAAAGAGTTTAAAAATATTTTGAGGCATAAGTCTAAAGAATTCTCACTAGAGTCATTAATTACTAAATTGAGAATTGAGGAGGAATCCCGAAAACAGGACTATAAAGATGAAATTCTTGTTGTGTCTAACAACAAAAATCAGAAAAAGAACCACACTCCAGTTGTTTTAAAGGCAAACGGAAAAAATATGAAAAATCAGAAAAAGAGCCACAACCAGAATTTTAAAAATCAGGCTCAGACTCAGAATAAGTATAAGAACCCTGGAAATGGACAGTCTAGCAACTCAGGACAGTTTCTCTGTTTCAAGTGTGGCAAGCCTGGCCATATGGCTCTCAAATGTCGCAATGTGCCACAAGCACAAGCGAATTTGACCGAAGAGGACCTATGTGCTATGATTTCAGAAATCAACATGGTTAGCGGTGCCGAAGGGTGGTGGTTGGATACTGGCGCTTCCCGCCATATCTGTTATGACCGTAGTCTGTTTAAGACTTATTCTGAGACTGCAGATAAGAAGGTGTTGTTGGGTGATTCTCACTCCACTGAGGTTGCTGGTACTGGAAATGTGGAATTGAAATTTACCTCGGGAAAGACTGTTATCCTCAAAGATGTTCTTCACACTCCCGAGATAAGGAAAAATTTGGTTTCGGGCTATCTTCTCAACAAAGCTGGCTTTACTCAAACTATTGGTGCTGATTTATTTACTTTGACCAAAAATGGAATTTTTGTAGGCAAGGGTTATGCCACTGATGGGATGTTTAAATTGAATGTTGATGCAATGAATAAAATTTCTCCTTCTGCTTATATTGCTTGTTCATTTAATATTTGACATGCTAGGCTTTGTCATGTTAATAAACGACTTGTTAAAAATATGAGCACTTTAGGATTAATTCCCGAATTATCATTAAATGATTTTGAAAAATGTGAATGGTGTAGTCAAGCAAAAATCACTAAGACACCACATAAATCTGTTTTTAGAGAATCTGAACCACTTGATTTAATTCATTCGGATATTTGTGAATTGGATGGTGTCACAACTAGAAATGACAAACGTTATTTTATTACTTTTATTGATGATTGTTCCGATTATTCATTTGTGTATTTAATGAAAAATAAAAGTGAAGCGTTTGACATGTTTAAAATTTTCCTAAATGAAATTGAAAATCAATTTAATCGGAAAGTAAAAAGGTTACGTAGTGATAGAGGCACCGAATATGATTCTGGACTATTTATTGAATTTTATAAAACCCACGGTATTATTCACGAAAAAACTGCCCCTTACTCACTCGAAATGAACGGTAAAGCAGAAAGAAAAAATAGAACATTAACTGAATTAGTTGTTGCTATTTTATTAAATTCAGGGGCTGCCTCACATTGGTGGGGTGAAATTATTTTGACTGTGTGTCACGTGCTTAATAGAATTCCTAAGACTAAAATGAAAATATCTCCTTATGAAATCTGGAAAATATTAAGCCCAACGTGTCATACTTTAGAACGTGGGGGTGCTTAGCCTATGTACGTATACCCGACCCTAAAAGGTCTAAATTGGCGAGTAGAGCATATGAGTGCATTTTTATAGGCTATGCTATTAATAGCAAAGCATACCGATTTTATGACTTGAAAAATCAAGTAATTATTGAATCAAATGACGCCGATTTTTATGAAGATAAATTTCCTTTTAAATTGAGGAATAGTGGGGGCGAGTCATCCACTAATATTTCTTTAAATAAAAATAAAGAAAATAATGAATCCATTTTAGAAATTCGAAAAAGTAAAAGGGCTCGTGTAGAAAAAGATTTTGGTCCCGACTTTTATGCTTACACCTTAGAGGAGGATCCTAACACTATTTAAGAAGCCTTATCTTCTTTAGATGCCGATTTATGGCAAGAGGCTATTAATGATGAAATGGATTCTTTGGAAACAAATAAAACTTGGCATTTAGTGGACCTTCCTCCTGGATGTAAAACAATTGGGTGTAAATGGATTCTTAAAAAGAAATTAAAACCTGATGGCACTGTTGAAAAATATAAGGCACGTCTTGTTGCTAAAGGTTTTAGACAAAGAGAAAATGTAGACTTTTTTGACACATTTTCACCCGTGACTAGAATAACGTCTATACGTGTACTATTTGCTATAGCTGCATTAAATGATTTAATTGTACACCAAATGGATGTTAAAACTGCATTTTTAAATGGAGAATTAGAAGAAGAGATTTATATGGATCAACCTGAAGATTTTATTGTACACGGTCAAGAAAATAAAGTATGTAAATTAGATAAATCTCTTTATGGACTCAAACAGGCACCTAAACAATGGCATGATAAATTTGATAGCCTAGTCATCTCTAATGGGTTTAAAATTAATGAAAGTGACAAATGCATTTATTATAAATATGTTGAGAACATTTGCACTATCATATGTCTTTATGTTGATGACTTGCTTATATTTGGTTCCAATATTCATGCCGTAGAAAATGTCAAATCATTATTATGTGCCAACTTTGATATGAAGGATTTGGGTGAAGCTAGTGTAATATTAGGAATTAATATTACTAGGTCAGAAAAGGGACTTTCTTTGGATCAATCTCATTACATTGAGAAAATTCTAAAGAAATATAATTACTTTGACTGTAAACCTGCTAGTACTCCATTTGACCCTAGTGTAAAGTTATTTAAGAACACTGGCGACAGTGTAAACCAAAATGCTTATGCAAGCATTATTGGTAGCTTACGTTATGCTACAGATTGCACTAGACCTGACATAGCTTATGCTGTGGGAGTACTATGTAGATTTACTAGTAGACCTAGTATGGAGCATTGGCATGCTATTGAGAGGGTCATACGGTACCTTAAAAGGACGATGAACCTCGGATTACACTATAATAAGCATCCCGCTGTCCTTGAAGGATTTAGTGATGCAGATTGGAACACCCTATCTGATGATTCTAAGGCTACTAGTGGATATATATTTAGCATCGCTGGTGGTGCAGTTTCTTGGAAATCTAAGAAACAAACTATTTTGGCTCAATCCACTATGGAGTCTGAGATGATAGCGCTAGCTGCTGCTAGTGAAGAGGCAGGTTGGTTAAGAAACCTCCTGTCAGATATCCCATTATGGGAAAGACCGATTCCAGCCGTTTTGATTCATTGTGATAGTACCGCGGCTATTGCAAAAGTTGAGAACCGTTATTATAACGGTAAGAAACGACAAATACGTCGTAAGCACAGTACTGTTAGAGAATTTATCTCTACAGGTGCTGTGAGGGTGGATCATATGCGGTCTGAACAGAACTTAGCTGATCCTTTGACGAAAGGACTAGCTAGGGAGAAGGTGTGGAACACCACGAAAGGGATGGGACTAAAGCCCTTGGATAAATGAGTCATTTGTGATGGTAACCCAACATATAGACTGGAGATCCCAAGAAATATGTTCAAAGGGTAATAACAAGTCACAAGTGATATGGGTTGAATCATGCGATTATTAATTAAAATAGAACGGGGTTTTACTCCGAGTCCATCCCTAAGGAGCATGATATCCTGAAGCGAGTTAAGGATGAGTTATGATAACTCTTAATGAGATCTATAGCTTTATTTTGAGTGGGGTACTTAGCTACATGAGTATTCTTGATAGACTCACCTATGTGAATGTGGAAGTGTGGCCGCTTCCTATGGATATTTTGGGCAAATTCCTAAAGCGTTCACTATACTGGGATAGAAGCACATGGCCGTAACGTGCTAGCTATTAGACTTACACCCAAGTAGGGTTATGTGTGGGATGTTGTCAGAGATAGAGTTCAAAACTACGGTTACTCTAGTATATTCTGAATCATCTTTACTACGTAAAGGTTCAAGTCGAAAGACACCTTTGCTTATGCACAATTCTATGAATTATTGCTCGATAAAATATTTTCAAATTTTGCAAGTGGGGGATTGTTGGGAAACAGCTGTAACAGCTTTGAGCTGTTAAGTTGTTAAAGTTGCAAAAGTTTTTTCTTCTAGTCCCACATCGGTAAGATCAAACAAATGGAGTGTGTTAATATACAATTTTTTGGGAACAAAGGTTCAGTCCTTTGGGCATTCAAGTTTTTGTGGGTATGTGGGGCAGACCCAATGGGCCAAGTCACGCGCGCGCGCGCGCGCGCCGCCGCCGCCGTCCGTCCGGCCCGGTCCGTGCCCATGCCCGGGCCCGGGTCCGGGTCCTAGGTCTTGGGCTTGGGCTCATTAAGAATTAATTTTTTGGAAAAATACATAACTGTTTTTTGGGCTTTAAAAATCATTTTTTATCGGTAATTAAATCCGAAAAATTAAAACGTGTTTTGTTTCGTGTTGATTTCATCAACCGAGTTGCCCACTATCTCCAGATTTTTCTCCACGTTGTTTACCAACGTCTTTTTTCTTTTTGCCCCATAAAAGAGGTGGTAGCCTCCGTTTTTGATACACAGTTATCTACTTTCAACACAGAATTTTTCTCTACAGTTCTGAAAAAATTTCCTTCTCCCAGAATACTTTTTCCAGAATAATTAATCTCATTCGTGTACAGATTAATTATAGAATCGAGCAATTAATACAGATTGAGTGTATTCAGACCGGATTCATACTTGTGCTTTATCAATCCGTAATCTAATTTTGGAGGCTGTTTTATCCTGGGGGTGACGGGGCTGTACACTGTCGGCACAAATTGGAGGCAGAGCCGCGAAACACCTTAAAGAGAGCGACCTAGTCCGCGACTCATCCGTGTTCTTGACTGTCCAGTTCCGGAATCTTATACTTTTCTGCCCAGATTTATTTGCTCCAAAAATTGGGTAATTTCGTTTCTGATTTTAATTCTGCATTTAATTATTTAAATTGCTGCTACAACAAGATCAGATATGAAGGAGAAGTAATGAACCAAAACCATATTATCTCTTAAGTTAATGAAGTGGCTTTTTTATGCTCAAATAGATATTTCTCTTCTAAAGATTATTACTTTATTCACATATCCCACATTTTCAAGATGCACAGAGTAAATAAAAAACTTCAAATCTTTATTCTTCTGAAGTGGCAGTTTCCAAATTCAGGGGAATTCAAGCTTTACATAGATGGCTCTTCTATTGGAAATCTAGGTTTAACAGGCTCAGGAGGTATCATAAGGGACCATAACGGGATATTCATTCATGCTTTATCTTCTCACGAAGGTACCTGCTCCAACAATCAAGCAGAATGCATTGCAATTCTTAGAGGATTAAGACTTTGTCAATCTCTAAATCTAACCCCCATCTTTGGGGAAGCAGACACTAAATTGCTTATTGATATTTTGAATGGCCATATCAAAGCCCCTCCTTGGAACCTTCTTGAATATATTTCATAAATTAGGCCTCTCTAACAGCTTCTATCAGTCATATTTATTCATTCTTGGAGGGAAACTAATAAAGTGATTGACAATCTAGCTAAGCATTGAGCCCATTCAAAAGACTTATCCTTCTTTCCCCATATTTCAGACCTTCCTAAATTAGCTAAAGGAATTTACAGAATGGAACTTTCCGGAGTCCAAACTATAAATATTCTTAAATAGTCTAATGCTTATTCTGTGTTTAATTTTCCTCTCTTGTATAAGCTACCAAGGTAGGGATTTTCTACCATTATTCTAATAAATTTGGGGATTCCAATCCTCTTTCAACACACACACACACACAAAAAAAAAAAAAAAAAAATATATATATATATACAATGACAAATTTAAAAATTTCCTCCGTACGAAATTTCACGCTCCTATTTCTTATTGCGAAATTTCACACTGTGAAATTTCTCATTATTTCTCATTGCAAAATATTGAAATTTCATATTGCGAAATTTTACCACTAGAAAACTCACTGAAAATTACACTTAGAAATTTCAAATTTCAAAATATTATATCCTTCATGGATCTATTTTAATAGACCTATTCGATACCTTTCCAAATATATAAATTTTTATCTCAAACGAATTTGTATTTGGGGAGATATTTAATTTTAATGTTTGCACGAAAAAAACAAAATAAGGATCAAGGTCAAAATTATCCAAAAAGATAATATAAACATGTGCAAGGTACCTTAGGTTAAATATGTTTGAGGTCGAAGTCAATTCTTCTAAAAGTTTATTTCTAAGAGGGGATCAATTAATTGTGCAAAATTTTATTAGCCATTTTTGCCAGTTCACCGCTAAATCAATAATTTAAAAAGTCTAACATAACAAATAAAATGCTAAAAACTAGTACAAAACCTTTAAAAAATGTCAAGAACCACATATTAAAGTACAAAAAATGTGATTTTGTAACTAAAATAATTTTAGAGTATGAATACTAGACTCAAAACCACATAATTTAAACTTGATAGGGATTGTCTCAATAAATTATTCCCTTGTGCGTAAATAAGTCAAGTTTGAGCTATTTGTTGTTTGGATGGCTCTAATGAATATATGACTTTTCCATATATCCCATACATTTAGACATCATTACCTATTCGATTTGTCTCTTTTACTACACACACACACACACACGCACGCACACACACACTAGTGGCAACCCATGCGATGTAGGGGCAATTATGGAAAGGCGATTGATTTTAGAATTATTATTTATATTATACAATTCAATTCTATTATAATAAGTATGATTGAACTAAATATTTTTAAATGAAATTTTTATTAAAGATGTGATTGATGCATTGAGAAGAAGTAATTTTATGTTTTATCTTTATATGAATACATATTATAAAATTCTCATTATTGTCATAGTCCAATAAAATTATTAATAGAAAGCTATTGACTTCTGAAGTCAATATGTTTAATCATAGAGTGGAACCACAAAATATATAAATTTATAATCATACAGTTCACACTATGGAAAAGATTAATTAACATTCTCAAACATAACTGCCTGCACGTTTGTGGGAATTAATTATTAAGCGAGAAATAAATTATTTAGCAGATTAAATTATTACTTGTGAATTTGATAATAAATAAAATGCCTGATTTGTGATAATTAAATTCGGTTTGTGATATGACTTTTGTAACCTGTGTTTTAAATAATTATTACGTGATATTAATTATATGATTGTTAGATATTGTGTGCGCGCGTATATAGTTAAGGGCAATTTATTTACGCCATGAGATAGTATTGGATAGTATCGTTTATTTTTTACTCTAGAGAGTCAAAGAGTCACAGTTACATGTTTTTAGTGTCTTAAGTTGAGCTCGGAGGTATGTATACATTTGGACTAAGTTTTGAGCTGTCGGAGTACTATTTTGGACTCATTTGGGGACGTAAAAACAATAACACACATACAAAAATGGGATTATTTCAAGGGACTTAACCCCATTCATTAATTTAGAAATCCTATCCTCCATTTCCACACGTCGGGGGGGGGGGGGGGGGGGGGGAGGGGAGAGGAATAACTCAATGGGATATTTGAGGAAGATGATGATGGACGAGTAATCAAGAGGCAAAAATCACCCGTTCATGTCATTTAAGACAATATATTTCTTACAATTCTTTTGTAAATTTGTAATTGATATATGATTAATTTTTCTCTTTGATTAATTTTGGGATTTGAATTCATGTATTAAGGTTTAATCACATTTTAAAGTTAAATCCATATATTAAGTTGATTTAATTTGATTTTTTTTTTGAGAAATTAACATTTTTATATTTTTGATAAAGTTTGGAATTTTGAAGATTAAATCCTTAAAATTAATGGATTTATTTGATTATACTATATAGGAATCATTGTAATCATGTTCCCATACTTATATTTTGATTGGGTAATGTTTGGATGCTGATTTGGGAGCTCGGGGAAGCTATAATAGAGGATTTGGAGGTTGAAATTTGAGAGGAAGATGAACATGATATCTATGTTGATCTATCGATCGAACACTTTCATCGAGCGATTGATACCTTCTGTTCTTTCCAAACATGAAATTCTAGATTTTTTAATTACGAAAGCGTGGGCACCGACATCGTATTTTTCTGATTTTTGAAATTAGTTATGATTTTTATACCATTAGCGCATAGCATTGAGACTTTAGATTGGTGATTTTGGGTAGGCTTTAATTTAGGATTGTTTCACCTAGTTGATAAAGAAACTATACTTAGTTAATATTAATGATGGTTATGTAGGTTAAGAGATATGACCTTTGCATTATTTTAGTCCCATCCGATGTTAGGATTAGATTGAATTGGGTAGATGCGCAAGTGAGCTACGATTATATACACACACACACACACACACACACACACACACACACACACACACACACACACACACACACACACACACACGTTGAGCTTAAAGAAGGACGAGCTAAAGTTATCGGAGATTAATTTATATCTTGAGAGATTATAAGCAATGAAATGAAGTTATTAATTAAATTATATGGAGTGCACATATGTACGAGAGAGAGTATATGTTTATATAGACAAGTACTCGTAGTTTAGACATGTAATAAATTGTGAGTTGGATATGATAGGGTTTGAGAATTAATAAACCTAAAGATGTGATAAATAATCCAATTGCATGTATTAGGAAAGTTTTGGGATAGGCATGAGAGGTTGTAGTATCCTACTTGAGTATATATGCTTGATAAGATTTTGCGAGAGAGTACACCTACTTGAAATGACAATCCAACATTTGTGATTTTGATGTTTTGGGTACTCTTGAGGGTATGAGTTATCATGTATTTTCTATATATGTATAGAAAATACATATATATATTGTGTGTGTGATTATGTGGACATACTGTACTCATGGAGAATCTATCGGATGGGGTTACATTCACGTTCGGGCCGTGTACCATAGACCTAGCTAATAAATGCTGATCGTAATATAGGTAATTATATGACGATCATATGTTTAGGATAGACATGCTTTAATGAGGAGATATAAGGATGGATCGATCCATCAGGATATAAAAAAATGATGGTGGTACTGCGTCCTGACACATTTAAATCTTACGAACGTGTCGGTGTCTAAAATTGGTATAGTTATAATTTTACCGCCCGACCCGGATTTATAGGTTACTCGTGGTTAACCTGATCTGACACGAGCATTAGGTGTGAAGTGTGATGAGATAGCCTAGATAAATTTGCTAATACAATTTTATTTAATTAGGGTTTCAATTGTTTAGCATGCGAATCCAATTTACATTAACTATACGGAGGTACTAACGTAAAGTAAATATGATAATTACCCGTACAACACACTCAAAATACGGAACCTCATCCAACCTGCCCCCAAGAAGAGGAGAGAATAAGCCGAATGCCCGGTGAAAAAATGCAACAATGCATTATAGAAACGAATGGTAGAAAAGAGAATCTAATAAGTTATGTCTATGCGCACATGCAATACCACACACACACACACACACACACACACACACATATATATATATATATTACTTCAATAAACGTTACTTATTCCGATTAATTTTCCTTAATCTTGTAAAAAGGGCCTCCTTTTACTTGACTGTAGGCTCCTTTTTCTTTCGAATGTGCTCTTTTTCCCAAAATTTAAACCGCACCAACTTAATCAAATTTTATCTTGATTAATCCTAAACATGCATCTAGTGATTAAAGAAAGTAAAATAAATTAAGCTCACAAAAGTCGATGCCGGATGTACGAGGAAACCACTATGGAAAAAAATCTCGGACGACCCAAGCCAAACAATCACTATGATGTGGTATTACAAAGTACACAAATAGTTTTACTCAATGACTCGATCCCCACAAGTCTTGAAGCTTCTCTGAATCTTTAACCACTCCTCCATAGTCCCCACGCGAATCCTTCCATGATACCTGTCCACAACACTCGTGTCCATGAATGCCTCGGTGTCCACCAATGTAGCTTGGAAACTTCTACGACATTGAACACGAACTCCTTCACTTCTTCACCGCAAACCCAACGATGTTCAAAGTTTATAACAACTCCAATGGTGAGAACAAAAATCACTTTTGCATTTGTGAATAAAATTTCGGATGTTTTAAAGGATGTTTTAGACTTTGGAAAACCTTAGATAACTTGTGTAGAAAACGTACTACTTGTAGCATGATTTTTTGGACTGCACACCCACAAAATTCTGAGAGAAACACGCCTTATATATAAAAGTTGAGGCCATGAATCATTCAAATGACTTAAGCTTATCGCTCAAACGAGTTGCCTATGTCGCTCGATCACATTTAATGTCGTTTGAACCATTGAACAAAAAGAGTTTGTATTAAATACAACTTTAAACCATCCTTATCTCAGAATAAATGAAGTTTAAACATTTTCAAACACTTTGAAAAAATTCTAAAAATAAAATAACATCCTTAAAAATTTTAAAATATTTTTCGAGTTTCCATTAACATTACGATTCATACCTGAGTGATCTCAGAATGCAATAAAGACGTGAAACGTCCACCAATAAAATCTCAGCATAATTTATCCTTGAAGCTTGGCCGCCACGTCTTCAATAAACTTTATGTCATATACTCTGTGGGATAGAGATGATAAAAAATCTATCTATGACTCAAAAACTTATTTTGTTTTGAGAATAAATAAAAAATATGCAAGATACTCAATTGGAAATTTTGTCCTTACAAATCTCCCCCTTTGATTATTTCGGGACAAATCCCAACAGTGAAATTCCTAGGCAAGGCGGTCAAGCCGTGTGATGCCTAAAACCCATCCCATAAAGCCAAAATCAAAAATTACAAGACCAGATTAGTAAATGATGGTCCAGCAAGCATGAGCTATCTGAATGTGATATAGACTTGAAATCTCGAATCTCTGAAATATACCTACACACATGAAATAGACAAATACCCAGTGAAGTATGGAGGTACAAATGATATAAAATATTTTGACTCCAATATAAAATATCAATACCAATATGTAACATTTAAATAAAATCATTTGTTAAACATGAGCAAATTTGGTACCAATTTGAAAACAAACATTAAAATCAGGATATCAATTTTCACAAACTAATTAATACCAATATATAAGCATGAAATCAAATGAAATCAATTTGTAATGCAACAAAAACTATGTGCACATCAAACTCTCCCCCTACATCACATACATCTCTCCCCCTTTTTTTTTTCTCGAATAGACAACCAATGAAAAAGATACCAATTTATGAATATATCCATAAAGTGATAAAGAGTAAAGCATCTCTAGATAAACATAAACATCCAACTAATAATGATAAAAGAATATCAAATCCTTAGCTAGAAAACAGTAATCGCATATGAGATATCATCAAACTAAAAATAAGTGATTAAACGAACACAATGCAGTAAAAATCAAGTTTATCAAAGTGAACAGCATAAACTGCCCAAAAGTACAACAAACAGAAGAATACCATCATATGAAACAGGAGGTACTAAAATAAAAGAATCTGGTCGATCAAATGACACTTCAATGTTGTTAGAACGACATGAGCAAGTCGCTCAAACCACGCATCAAACGAATAAGTCAAACCATATTTTGTTCTAAGAATAAGTAAAAAAACATACAAGAGATTCAATTGGAAATTGTACTTACATTGACTCGACATTTATTACTTTATTTAACACACCCAGTTAAGTACTTTAATCAAATACCAATTGCTTAAGAAAATGCACTTCTTTTTTCGAAATTAGAGTATTTTCCTTGAAAATCATCTTTCGACACACATAAGCACCGTATGAGAAAATACTTATTTTTTTTGTTTAAAACCTTCCATAAGCTTACTCTTGGGTTACGTTTGGGTTAAAATTCTTTAGGTTTTTAATTTCCCATTTGGTAACTTCACTTTACCATTCCTTTTACCTCATGGACATTAGTCGATTTCTTCACTTTACCAGTCCAGGTTATCTTTTGCCGGCAACACTTATCAATTTCATTCAAGTTAGGTTGTCTCTTCTGATTTTCACCACACAACTAATTTCTTGACATGTTCCTCTTTCATCATCTTTTCCTCAAAATTTTCAAACTATCCGCATATTTTAACGAGTTCCACACTACTGGCTATGCTACCATATGCTCTGGCCAGTGATTTTGGGTGTTTTATTCCGGGCCCTTTTTTAATTATTTTCGGTGTCATACAAGTCCATATTAATGTTTTTTAATATTTATTGAATGTCTAGATTATTCCACTTTTTACCGGTCGAAGCAAAAACCCGGGGACTTCACCCCACCTTGTGTTACACTTTAAAAATCACCATTTCTTGCCCTTTACACACTTATGTGGATTTTATTGCAAAAATCACTTTCATTTAGGACTATTAGTGTAACACCACTTTCAACATTTTTATATCATAAAAATGTTTTACTTTATGTAAAATTACCATTTTAACCATTTATTTACAAACTTGTAATTTCCTCCATTTTCACAAGTGATGTTTTACGACAACAATACTAAGTTTCACAAACCAACTTTTAAAATATTTTTACTTATTAACAATGACTTCACATTTTGAAGTTAATACTCTTTTCAGGTTAAAAATATCTTTATTTGATTACTTTCTTTATCCAAGACATCATTTGGCATTTTGGAGACTACTTTACAAGAAAATACCATTTTTCCTTTACTTTTGCATGCAGTCTAGAAATACTCACTTTTCACATTTTATACATCTTTTAACACACTTTAAGGACTGAAATTTCCAGTTTCTTTATTTCATGTTAAAACCTGTAGGAGGGTACTTTAGATAAGATAAATGGAGGCATAATCCCTATTTGAGTATGGTAATGATAAGCTACTTGACCAGAGCCTTCGGTTAATGATAGGACCCACAAACACAGACGCAATGACGTTAAGCTCAGTTTAATCTCACAAAGATTCTTGTGTATAGCTTAGAAGATAGTAATGAACTTTAGAAGTAACTCAGCTAGAGGGACAGCGAAGTAAGCACCCTAGATACACCTTGGTAGGCAGGTATAAACACACCTAGTCCTCTCAAGAATCTCTGTCAATTATTAAAACTTCGTAGTAAAAGCTTCGTAATAAATAACAATGGTGAGAAGGTAAAAAACTCTGTCTGGTAATAACTTTCCAGACTCTAAAAAAGGGTCTCTCTTCCTCAAAGGTGGTTGGGGTCCTTAAATAGCCCCCCCACACCCCCCCAGAGGCAACTCAGTCATTTAAGGCCATGAAAGACGTCCCTCATACTTTATGTCACAACATTAAATTCCTGATGAACTAGTTGTCTCCACATCATAAACATTAAATGCCAAGACATGCCTTTTTCCCAACCACTGTGTCAGGGGGGATGTTGTCGCAGAGGTGTCTCACCGACTGTCTGACAGTCCTAAATACCGTTGTGGTTTACTCGAGTACAGGTCTGACATTGTTTAGCTGGCTAGTGATGTCACCTACAGTAGATATGACATTTAAGTAGAGGGTTGTTTGGTTCACAACTCAACGCCTGATGGAACTCGAAGCTACTCCGCCCGAGGTTCCACGGTCAGGGTCCTTCGGTGTTTTACCAGGTGTATCTAAGATGGTTGGGACGAGTCCCAACGGTGCCTTACTTCTCAATCCTCCAAACCAAATCCCTCTAAAGTTCCCACGGCGAGGTCATTCGATAGAGCATGGAAGCTCTCCCAGGCCCTGCCAAGCCTGGTCTCTCGCGAGTACTGTTTGACCTCACACTAAAACTCGTTATTAATCTCGTTACAAAATTATAACTGTTACATCTTACAGTTCATAAACAAAGATACAAGATGACTAACATAACAAGTTAAATATGAGTTTCCACGCTAAGCTGTCTCGTTGAGTTGCCGCGCAGAGTTGCCACGCTTGAGCTGCCTCGGCTACTTTATCTAAAAAACTATTGCCAATTAGGGAATTATCCCTAATCTCAGGATTACCTTCAAGCCCCCTCTACATTTGCCCCTTCGTGGAGAGATTTGTTGGAACAAGAAATGTCTGCACAAAACTTCTCAATCCGATGAACCTTATTTTTTTAAATACTCGTTTAGACTCCTGGTAAATGACATTCTCCCCTGTGATGCCTCTCTATGTTCGGAAAAGTAGAAATGCTTCCCGATGTATCTGAGTCACCCTTTAACAAGGTTTTTTTTTTCGAATCGTTGGAACATATTATTCTTAGGGCTCTGATGGATAAGTCTGACACCCATTTTGGCACCAAAACATAAACTTGGTGAAGAAGGCAACCCCTTCTATTCAATAGACATCTTTTCATATTCTACGTAATGCTGTCTTTTCAGCTGTCAAGACCCTTCCCAATGTGCCACATGTTCATTTGAAATGATTAGGGTCTGCCCTTGCACGTGCGCTCATGGGGAATGTTAACCGTCGAGTTTGAAACCCTTCAAAAGTATTTTTTTTATTTCAAACTCTTATTTGTCTTCTTCGTCTTCTTCAGTACTCCCCGCTTCTTGTAGAGAGAGAGAGCCTGTGCGACCTCCATTGTTGCCCTCTTCTTTGCCCAGCGTCCTTTTTTCTCTCATCTTTTGCACCACCACCTGCGGTTGTGCTCCTCTCTTATTGTTCTTAGCCTTATTTTCCCATATACACCACTTATTATCAATTTCTCATGGCTTCTTCCAGTGTTTCCCAAGTTACTACCGCTACCCAGCCTGGTTCCCCCTCTGTCGCTGCTGGCGCTGCCACCACCCTTAGCGGCACTGCTTTGGTCGCTGCTCGTCAAGAACAACTATGCTTCTATCGCCGTGTGCCCATTTTTGAAGAGGAAGCTGATAAGTTTTCTGAGGTGTGCAAGATATGCCATTTATCATCCAAGTTCGATCCCTTACTGCTGGGTGATGAAGAAGTGGACTCATCGAAGTGGGGCTATCTTCCACCAAAGGGGACTATGCGCTTCCGTCTGGGTCATGGTGACTTTCCGTATTCCTAGATCGATTTCGAAGCACCTGGGGGGTCACCAGCCCATTTTTCTGCGTGGCACACATATATGCAGAGCTCCCACGCTGATGCTCTTACGAAGTTTGGGCTGCATCGAGCCTACTAGTTTGGCGAGTTCACTCTCTCGAAGCACAACGTGGCACTTCAAGTGCTAGTCTCTCGATGGAACATCATAACCCATACCTTTTTCGCTGCGTGGGGGGAGTTTACTGTGACATTGGAGGATGTCTACAAACTCCTTGGGTTCGAACCCATGGGCGAGTATACTTATCACGACGAGCCTCTGGACGCCGAAGAGGCTGCCGATCGGGTTGAGTTGGATCGGATCTGCCGCAGTTGCACCGATTCCTCAAACAAGGCTACCTTTGCCCCTCTTATCAATTATTTTTTTGAGGCTCCGACGCCTAAGGATGCTAGTGATGTAACGGGCCGTGGTAGAGGTATCTCCTTGGAACTATCGACCTACATACTCGTACTACTTTCACGCTTCTTTCTCACTGAAAAGCCCAACGATCAGCCCAGGAGGGACCTGATAAACATCTCTGTTCATTTGGCCAGAGGATTTAACCTACCTCTGGCTGCCATTACCTTGGGGTACCTCTACACTTGGTTGGATCGAACCCATATTGACATGGAACGGTCACTGGGCCGCTATAATTTGACGAATTTTTCCAATACCATCATCTTGATGGGCTTCCTCTACACACGCTTTCCTGCCATTTCTGCGAAGTCAGTTTCTCTGCTTGTGAGCCAGGGTATCAAGCCCCCACGCCTCCTATGTTTCCACAAGAAGCAGAGCCAAAAGGAGACAATGGAGGTTTTTGACCATTCGGACTCCTTCATAATGAGGCCATATAGTGAGCCCACCTTCGCCCACACTTGGGACTTCTTTCCTACTGCAGCCACAATGATTAGATTTAATCCGGTTTTAGAGGATCCTTCACAGGCCGTAGTGTTTCTTTTTACCCCGGGGTTCCTCCCCTCCTACACTGAATGGGGGTATGCTCCTGAGCCCTACAACCCTGATAGATGCAGCAAATAATCTGGGTTCGATTAGGGGGCTCCTCGACTTGTGTTCCATAACAATCATCCTAAATCCACCTTTACCGAGGCATGTACCTTCTATACTACTGCTGCGGTGCTTGGCATGACATCCACCATTGATGGGCGTGTCACCCTCCCAAGTGCCACGAGGGAAAGAGACTTATCCACATCCTTTGCCACGAAGTTCCATCCGGGGCAATTGGCCAGGATTAACGAGTATATTCAGTCCCCTACTTGCTTTCCCCCTATCCTTTACTTTTCTTCCTCTGAGTTGGTTCTAAAGGGGAACTTCGTGCTTGGGGTAGAGTTTCCCCTAAGCAAAACTGTTAAGGAGTCTCCTGATAAACTACCCCCTCATTGCCTGTTGATCCCGACTGCCACCCCGAAACCTAAGGCCACTGCGACCCCTAAGCCATCTGTCCCCACTGCCAAAGCTGCCACGGGAGAAGGCCCCTCTGAGCCACCTTCCAAGAGGGCCAAGAAGTATAAGTCGAAGAAGTTCAAGGTCAAATATCAAACGAAGACTCCAGTGGAGGCGTTTCCAATTGCATCCGTTCCCCCTCCATGCCCTCAGAATTAGCTGAAGAGCTGAGGAGGCGGGTAGAGGCCGAAGTTGCCTGGATAAATGCTGAGTTCGAACGGTGCGCAATTCCCATTCCCCCTTTGAGTGCATTCCCAAAAATAGTGGTGGATCCTAGTGAGCCCCCTGCGAAGAGAAGGAAAAGGTCGAAGGTGCCTGAAATTGGGGGTGCCACGGGATTCAGAAGGAAGACACTGGGTACCAAGCCCCAAAAGAAGCAAACATCTGAGCGTGCTTCATCACCATCTCATTCTGTCCCTGCCTCTTTGCTATCTTCACCAATAGTTGTATCATCTCGTCCCTCCTCCGGATCTGAGGTATATGCGCATTTTGTTAATTCTTCTTTTGACGTGGCATTTTTTGCTTATTGTCTGATATCTTTGTTGCAGGGAGTTGAAGAAATGGGGGGCAGTCCTCCCAGTCCCCCCAGCCCCCCAATGAGCCTTTTTGTGGGGGGTCGTTGTGGTGCTCCTCCAGCCACTGCCTCCCTTCCCCGTTCTCCTTTAATAAGCCTCACTTATTCACGCCGTTCCTCTTTCGGTCAGGCCAGACATGCCGCCGTGGGTGCAGTTGGGTTGTTTGGCCAGCCCGAGTCACCTGTTCCAGCCTCCTCTGAGTTACCTTTGGAGCGGGAGGTCTCTCTGCCCCTGGTTGTGATCGAAGAGAGTGTGTCACAAGTAAGTGTCTTTTCGAGCTTTGCATCTTTTATTTGTCCCAATTATTCCCTAATTACATGTTGGGCTATTTTAGGTGGATGTGGCGTCGTTGGTAGGCAACATTCTCCTTCCTCCTGTACTTTCAAGACCCCTCGCTGCAGTTCCTCTTTTTAGTGCCATAACGGGGGTAAGCCAAGCGTATTTCTATCTCTTGTTCTTTTGTAGTTACCTTTTTTAGCTACTCCTTTTATCTTACATTTGTTTTTGTCTTTGTAGCTCTCTTCAAGCCTTTCTTCGCCTTTCACGCTAAGTGGCCTTATTCTTTCTCAGGCCCGGGTTGGAGTACCTGCTCTAGGTGGGACATCTTTCGAAGGGACAACATCTCCTTCTGATGATGTGCCCGTGCTTGCCATAATGTCTTATACTGGCGAGGGAGGTGTTCCATCCTTCGAGGCTTCTACACCCGAGGGCCCCGTTGAGGCTGCCGAGGTAATGAGCCTGCCTCCCATGGTTTTTGGCGTTTTGACCCCCGTGGTGATTACCCTTGCTTCTGCTGCTGCTGAGGTGCTCCTCTAATTTCTTGACTTCTTGAAATCCACCTTTATGAGTGACTTGATCGAAGAAAGCATTTTAAGTTATTTTTCATTAACTCTCACCTATTTGGTGACTTAACAACGAAAACACTTTTTAAGATTTTTAATAAGCTCCACAAAAAACGGTGACTTAACAACGAAAACAACTGTTAAGATTTTTAACAAACTCCACTTATAACGGTGACTTAACAACGAAAATGCCTGTTAAGATTTTTAATAACCTCCACCTATAACGGTGACTTAACAACGAAAATGCTTGTTAAGATTTTTAATAAACTCCACCTATAACGGTGACTTAACAACGAAAATGCTTGTTAAGATTTTTCATAAACTCCCACCTTATAACTGTGACTTAACAACGAAAACGCTTGTTAAGATTTTTTCATAAACTCCCACCTTATAACGGTGACTTAACAATAAAAACGCTTGTTAAGATTTTTCATAAACTCCACCTTATAACGGTGACTTAACAAAAACGCTTGTTAAGATTTTTTCATATACTTATTATGGCTTCCATCCCTTCTTAGGTTGCTCGGGAAGATTCTCCCCCGGTTCTTTCACCCATGGGCTCACCTCACTGGGAACCTATTATTTAGGAAAACTCTGGTCATGATGATCAAGGTTCCACGACTGATGCTGCAGCAAAGAGCGAATCTGGGTGCGAACTCCCGCTAACTTACCTAGCTCCTCACGCTTTCTGCCTAATGGTGCTTCAGAAGTATCCTCAAATGCTGTCAACCATCGCTTGGTGATCGAACAACTGGTGAATCGTCACCCTGAGACCTTCACACCGGATTGCCTGCGTTCTAATATTCACGTGATGAGTCACAGACTTAAGGCATGGCGATTGTTGTTGCTGAAATTGCCAGTACCCCTACTGCAAGCGTTACCAGATCCCTTCTTAACCAATTTCTGGGTTTTTTGAGGGATCTGGGGCGTGACGGTTTCCATTTTGACTGTCTCATAACATATTTGAAGACTCTGAAGAACCAGCAACTGATCGGTCAAAGGGAAGTGTTACGAAGTCACCAGGAGGACCAACAAGCTGAGGAAGCTAGGTTGGTCGTATTGGCGCCCCTTTTGGAAGCAGTGGATTAAGAGGTAAAGGATGCCGAAGAAGCCTTGTGTCTGGTCAAACTAAAACGCGAGAGACTCGTCATCGAACGTACACAAGTGCAAACGAGGCTAGAGGTTTTTATTAATGCCCAACGGTCTTTCATAGCAGCTTCTTCGGGTCTTCCTGGAGATTTTTTCTCTTCCTCAGATTTATCGTTTCTTTTAGACTAATTGCCTCTTGTATACAGATCCTCCATCTGCTCCTATCTATGTAATTCTTGGGCGAGAGCTCCCAATTTTTTTTTGTAATGCTCTATTGTTTATAAATGAAGGATATGTACTTTTCAATTCATCCATGTGTTGTGACTGTTGTGTGCTATAGAGTTTTATATTTCTGCAATTCTTTCATTATGTTCAAATTATAACCAAAACTTATATATTCATAACAACAGTTAGTTATAACATTGGTTCAAACTTGATTTTTTACACGTGATAAACCTTCAGCCATTTATTGTTAATCTTAAATGGCTTGTCTTCCTCTAACTTCGAAATTAAACAATAACCTGAATCATGGGCTTCCTTCACAACGAAAGGTCCCTCCCAGTTGGCTGCAAACTTTGGTAGAGGAAGCCCCCTATTATGCTTCACTGCCACTTTCAATACGAGGTCTCCCTCTATGAACTTCCTTGGACTCACCAAGTTATCGTATTCCCTGGAGAGTTATTTTGTATACATATGGAAGTGCTGCATCGAGTTATCTCTGTGTTCATCCAACGCTTCCAACTGTACATGTCTATTTTGAGGGAGCATGCTACTTCGCAAGGAATATCGAGTGGAAGGAACTTCCAACTCCACTGGAAGGATTGCCTCAGCCCCGTAAACAAGGGATAACGGCGTGTATCCTGCGGGTTTCCATTTTGTTGTTCGATAGGCCCACAAAATAACTGATATCTTGTTATCCCACGCCCTTGGAAAGTCCTCCATCATCTTGGCCAAAATATTAACCAAGGTTTTGTTAGTCGCTTCGGCTTGACAGTTTCCCTTTGGGTATGCCACCGTTGAGGTGTGATGAACAATGGAGTACTTGTCTGTGAGCATTGTTACTTCAGAATTGACGAGTGGAGTCCCGTTATCTGAAAGAATAACCTTTGGGATCCCAAAATGACAAATAATGTATTCTCTGATGAAGTTGCTCACCACCCCAGCCGTTTCTCTTCTGAGTGGTATTGCTTCGGCCCATTTGTAAAACACTCTGTTGCTACCAGTATCCAAATCTTACCTCTCGAATAAGGGTGTATTGCCCCCACTAGGTCGAACGCCCAAGTATGAAATGGATAGGGTGTTGACATAGAGTGTAAGTCTACCGATGGGGCATAGAACATATTTCCATGAAGTTGGCAATCTTTGCATTTTCGAACGAACTCAGCAGAGTCTTTCTCCATTGTTGGCCAATAATACCCCAATGTCATCAACTGATCATACAACTTTGCCCCTCCTATGTGAGCTGGATCGTGCGCTTGTTTGAGGACCTCCGCTGCTTCTTTCTTCGTGACGCAATGCAATGGCCTGTTGAAGTACCCCCTTCGATAAAGCTGCCCTTTTTGAACATAGAACCTTGGATCCCTTCACCTCAGGCCCATCGCATCCATTTTCTCCTTTGGGACAACTTTATCCCGAATTAAATCGATGTAGGGCTGCCTTCAATCCGTTGGAGCTTCAATGAAATGGCACTCAGTTGCTTCGAAGAATAGCTGGCACTTATCGCACTTCCGTTGCAGCTCTGCCGCATCTTGCTTCATTCTAGGCCAAAAATACCCCTCTCTTTGAATTCTCCTCTATAGAGGTATCTCAGTCGTTTCGCAGTGCTCCTTATGCGTTTTCCTCAATCTTTGCTCTGCTTCCTCTGGGCTGACGCATCTTGACAACCATCCCCCAACATTTCTATAGTAAATATTCCCCTAGTTCATAAAGTATTGAGCCAACTCTCTTAATCCCATAGCTCCTTCACCAGACTCCAGTGGTTTCCTAATCTTTCCCCTCTAGTCCGCGTCCTCCTCCGTCGGTAGTATTGACTGTGCCACCGAAGGAGCTGTTCTTCGTTGGATCATAACTATAGTCTCATCGTTCTTCATGACCATTTTCTGGGAGATAGTGGCATAGGCGTCTGGATGGCGATTCATCGTTCTGGGATGTCTTCTGATCTTGGTCCGATGGAACTGGTTGAGAAGCCTTTGAATGATTGTTCTATAGGGCGCCAGGCTCATGTGTTTCAATGCATATTCTCCGTTTACTTACTGAATTACTAAGTTCGAGTCACCCTTAATGCAGAGTGAACGAATTCCCCTTCGAAGAGCCTCTAGCAGCCCCAGTACCAACGCCTCATATTATGCTTCGTTATTGGAACAAGGGAAATCTAGCTTGTAGGAAAGGAAAATCTCCTCCATCCCTTTTGTAAGAATAACCCCTGCTCCCCCTTTCTTTTTCTCCGAAGATCCATCGAACTGGATCGTCCATTCCTCATCAGTTGTATCCAGGTAATTAGCCTGTAAATCATCTCCTGGAATGTCTTCCTTGGGGGGCTCGAAGGTTCCTGAGGGGAAGATGGCCAATTGATCAGCATACGCCTGGCTTTTAATTGTGCGGGGGATCACACACTTTAAGTCATATTCAGAGAGGATAAGGAACCATCTAGCTGCCCTGCCAATCAATATAGTTCTTGTAAGCAAATACTTAATTGGGTCACATCTAATTATAATATGAATTGTGAAGGACATCATATAATGCCTAAGTTTTTGTGCTACAAAGACCAAAGCTAAACAATGCCTTTCTAAACTACGATATCTAATCTCTAGCCCATGTATAATTCTGCTGAGGTAGTAAATCGTCCGTTCTTGCCCGTCCACTTCTTGTGCTAACAGAGCTCTGACGGACCTCGTGGTAGACGTGAGGTACAGCTACAACGGTACTCCTTCCTGGGGAGGAACCATGATTTGTGATGAAACGAGCAGTTTCTTTAGCCTGACAAGAGACTCCTAGTGGACCTCCTCCCACCGGAATTTCGTGTTCTTTCATAACAGCTGCATCAGTGGGTGTGTTATTTCGGCCAATCCAGGCACAAATCTCCTAAGGTAGGAGACTTTGCTGAGAAAACTCTTCAGTTCTTTCGCCGTTCTTGGACATGGAATCTCTAATATCGCTCGCTGTTTATCTTGGTCCATCTGCACCCCTTGTCAATCAACCACGAAGCTTAGAAACTTCCCGCTTGTTACTCCGAAGACACACTTTAGCGGGTTCATCCTCAGCTTATACCTCCTGCACCGAGCGAACACCTTTCTTAAATCATTCAGATGTGACTCCTCCTTCTTTGATTTGATGACCAGGTCGTCCACATGGAACTCCACAAATTTATGGAAGAAATCATGAAAAATGGCCATCATTGTCCTCTGGTACGTAGCTCCAGCGTTCTTGAGTCCAAACGGCATCACTTTGTACATGAAGTTGGCCAAGGGGGTTCTGAACGCCATTTTCTTTGTGTCGGTGGGATCCATCTTAATCTGGTTGTATCCCACATACCCATCCATGAAGCTATACATCTCATGACCGGCTGTGGCATCTATTAAACTGTCAATGGAGGGTAGGGGAAACTCATCCTTGGGGCAAGCCCGATTCAAGTCTCTAAAGTCTACGCAGATCCTTATTTGGTTCTTGTCTTTCTTCCCCACTGGCACAATGTTGGATAGCCAGAGGGGATGTTGTATTGGCTTGATAAATCCTGCTACCAACAAGCGTTGGAACTCTTCTTTAATCTTTAAGTCTAGTTCAGTCTTGTAAGTCCTCGTTGCCTGCTTCACCAGAATGGCTGAAGGCATCGCGTTCAGTTTGTGGCAACTCACCTCTTCATCCAGCCCTTCCATTTTAGTGTACTTCCATGCGAAAATGTCTATGAATTCCTGAATCAGTTTGACCAAGGCTTCTCATTTCCCCTCACCGAGATCTTGTGAGATAAAGATAGGCCTTGGATCTTCCCCTTCTCTTGCTAAGTTCAGCTGGTCTAACTCTTGTGCCTGGGGCCTTGGTCGATCTCCCATGTAGTCTGGTTCTTTGGTGACATCTTCTATGAATTCTTGTATGTTGGAGTTGTCTATCACCATACACTGCCCCCGTCGATCCCCCAAAAAACACTCATACACCGGGTTAACCTCATCCTTTGTCTCTTCGATCGTCCGTTCACACCGTTATAAGCGGTACACTAATTTTCCCTCTTCAGTGATAATTTTCTTGCATTGCCTGCTGGTAGCTGTTGCCACGGACTTCCTCTTCTTCTCTCTAGAAGCCTCAATGATTCTTTTTTCTCGAAAAGTGACTTAACACGCTTTGCCGTTGGACCTCATGCTCCATCGGGTCTGTTCTAGGCCTCATCCTGTCTTTGAGTTGCCTTGAGATCTTTTGGAGCCGAGGGATCACCGGATGGGCTTCTTCGGTCCTCACCCCTTCACTACTTCTGCACTCTTTATCCTGCTCATTCAAGGGCCCCATTCTCTCTCTAATTGAGGGAACCGATGCCCCCTCCATTCTCTTTGTCAGGACCCATACATCCTCCTCCAGTTCTGTATAGAATTCCGCATCCACTAAGAGTGCTTCTTCGATAGCGAAAGGCCTCTTCGTAGCCCTAATGGTCACCTCCGTTACCTTTATATTTGCCTTGGCGCATTAATGATAAGTCGAAGGAACTAAACCTTAGTTGTTCATCCACACCCTCCCTATTAGTAAGTGATAGGAAGTTGCGCTTTTTATCACATGGAACTTGATGTGGGACTTCAGGTTTCCCATCGCAATCCCAACATTCACATACCCGACTGACTTGGAAGATTGATTGTCATATCCCGAAATTACCAAAGGCATGGGGACTAGCCTTTCTTTTGGAGTACCATCCGCGTGAAAGGAGTTGACTGGTATAATATTGATGGAAGCACCCCCATCCATAAGGGTCCTTACAAAGCTAACCCCGTTGACGCTAGCGGTTACGTATAGAGGCTTGTTATGAGGGAACCTCACAGCTTTATCTCCATCGCTGAAGGTTACTTCTGACAGGAATTTCTTCACCAGCCTGGCCATGGGTCCCCTCCACCTTAGCGAGGGGACTGCGCTCCTTTTTGCAATGTCCAAAATCACGTGAGTTATCTCCATCCTGCTCTCCTTCGGGGTCCCCACTTGATCGAAGAACCAAGAGCTTTTTTTGGGATTTTGAAACTGCAATACATTCTATGACTGAGTCTGTTTCCCCATCTTCAACGCTATACACGTCTTCTACTTCCTTAGCAATTGCTTCATCATAGGCTAAAACTACATTAGCCATTCCCGTGGTACAATGTTCCAGAGCTTCTTCGAGCTCCTTCTGCTTCATCGTCAACCCTCCTCCTCTTTCTGCCTTCTCATCATAGGCCATCACCAAATTGGTCCCATGTGCCGGAAGTGGGTTGTTATTAATGTTCTGTGGGGGGATTTGCAATGTCCCCGCCTTCATGTACTTATCGATGATTCTTCGCAGCGTGAAGCACCTCCCAATTGGATGCTGGATCTTTCGATGAACCTGGCAGTACTTAGGATCCGCCTTCGTTGCAGCATCAGGTTCTTCCATCGGGTTGCCTTTTGGTTCATAAACCGTTCCCCCTTGGACATCGCGTTATAACAACTCACAACCTCTTCTATCGTGCAGGGCAACGGTGGAGGGTCTTCTCTATCTTTCCCAAATTTTCTCTTGCTGTCCCTCCTCGGTGTCTTGCCCCTATCTTCTCCTTCGGGGTACCCTACCCGCGGGGGCTGAGACCCCCCCCCCCCCGCGGGTTGCATTGGTTGCCTAAACATCATGGGCACTACCACCGGATTGGGTCGTACCACCAAAGAGATGTTCCTTGCGGCTTTCAAGAACGACGCAAAAGTCCCCTCGCACGTCTCGTTGATGAGATGGCAGATGTATTCAGGAAGCAGTCCCTCAGCGCAAATTTGTAATAACTTGGACTCTTTGGCCTCCTCCCTCACATCGAGGTACCTTTCCCTCAACCTTCAAACATAGGCCACCACTTCTTCCCCTGGCCTTTGCTTCTCCCTTCCCAGTTGGGTTAAGGTGAACTCGTCTTCCGCCAAAAAGAACTTTTGGACAAGCAATACGTGCATCTCCTCCCACGTAGAAATGCTGTTGGGAGCTAAGTGAGAGTACTAGGTGTATGCATTCTCGGTTAGGGATTTGGAAAACTCCCTCAATATAAGCTTCTTATCATTTCAATGTGCTCCCAAGTGTTCAACAAACCGCTTAATGTGCTCCTTCGGGTTCCCACCTTTCCCTGTATATTTTTCGAAGATAGGGGAACATAGTCCTTTGGGTAAGGCTCATCGTTGTACGCTTGAGGGTAGGGTGTTCGGAAGTCGTCATAAACGGAAGCCATCTTGCCGACTGATTGCAAGGAAGCCCACATGAACTTCAACATCTCCTTCTGCATCGCTTTTCTCATTTCTTCCATGGGCGAGGCCGCAGGGGCCACCAGCAACGGGGCCATGGGCTGAGCGCCCGTTGCAACTGAAACGAACGTCACCGGCGGTACCGTTGAGACTCCTGAGGTTCCCACTGCTAACTCGTAATAGGGGGTACGCTTGCTGGGAGTGCTCCTATAATGCCTGTACCTGGTGGGGCCGTTGGAGCTACCCCTGGTGTTACGAAAGCATTAGCCTCCAATCCTCCCAGCATAGTTGAAGCTACTGAGGTTTGCAAAAACTCATACAATTTGCTCATGAGGAGCACCATCTGGGCGGGTCCCAACCCCGCACTCATGGCAGGTTGTGTCACCCTAGGAATGTCTGACATCGTCGAAACCAGAGGTACCTCTACTCGAGGAGCCCCATCCCTTAGGGCCTCCTTCTCCCTCGCGGCCTGTTCTTCGTTACGCTGGATATCATCAAAGTTGAGTCTTCGAGTAGCATTATCTTGCTCCATACTCCCTAGCTGAGAGCATGCCTCCCCACTGGAGTCGCCATATGTAGGAGGTTACTTTAGATAAGATAAATGGAGGCATAACCCCTGTTTGAGTATGGTAATGATAAGCTACTTGACTAGATCCTTGGGTTAATGATAGGACCCACAAACACAGACGCAATGAAGTTAAGCTCAGTTTAATCTCACAAAGATTCTCGTGTATAGCTTAGAAGATAGTAATGAACTTTAGAAGTAACTCAGCTAGAGGGAGAGAGAAGTAAGCACCCTAGATACACCTTGGTAGGCAGGTATAAACACACTTAGTCCTCTCAAGAATCTCTGTCAAATATTAAAAGCTTCGTAGTAAAAGCTTCGTAGTAAATAAGAATGGTGAGAAGGTAAAAAACTCTGTCTGGTAATAACTCCCCAGACTCTAAAAAAGGGTCTCTCTTCCTCAAAGGTGGTTAAGGTCCTTAAATAGCCCCCCCCACACCACCCCAGAGGCAACTCAGTCATTTAAGGCCATGAAAGACGTCCCTCATACTTTATGTCACAACATTAGACACCTGATGAACTAGTTGTCTCCACGTCATAAACATTAAATGCCCAGACATGCCTTTTGCCCAACCACTATGTCAGGGGGGCTGTTGTTGTAGAGGTGTCTCATCGACTGCCTGACAGTCCCAAATACCGCGGTGGTTTACTCGAGTGCAGGTCTGACATTATTTAACTGGCTAGTGACGTCACCTATAGTAGATATGACATTTAAGTAGAGGGTTGTTTGGTTCACAACTCAACTCCCGATGGAACTCGAAGCTGCTCCGCCCGAGGTTCCACTGTTAGGGTCCTTCAGTGTTTTACCAGGTGTATCTAAGATGGTTGGGACGAGTCCCAATGGTGCCTTACTTCTAAATCCTCCAAACCAAATCCCTCTAAATTTCCCACGGCTAGGTCATTCGATAGAGCATGGAAGCTCTCCCAGGCGCTGCCAAGCCTGGTCTCTCGCGAGTACCGTTTGACCTCACACTAAAACTCGTTATTAATCTCGTTACAACATTATAACCGTTACAACTTACAGTCCATAAACAAAGATACAAGATGACTAACATACCAAGTTAAATATGAGTTGCCACGCTAAGCTGTCTCATTGAGTTACCGCGCAGAGTTACCACGCTTGAGTTGCCTCGGCTGCTTAATCTCAAACACTATTGCCAATTAGGGAATTATCCCTAATCTCAGGATTACCTTCAATCCTCCTCTACAAAACCCATTAAAACCTTCATTTTATTTATTTATATTCTCATCATCAGAATACTACAAGTTTATCATGAGGAGATGAATTTATAGTCCAAAATCGCATTAAATAGGTGTAACAAATGGTTCATTCTAGAAATTTCACAATATTGGCATAAACATGCTTTTCAAGCTAAAAGACATTTTTATTTCTTAAACAACTTGGGTAAATGTCTATTTATATAAAAATCCCAATATTCATAAGAAAATCTAAAGTTATTTGTTCATAAAATATTTTTAACAAGAGAAATTTCATTTCAAACATTTTGTTCCATAAAACATTTAGATATCAAGATTTCTGGAAATATATTTGTAGTGACGATTAAGTTCAGCACAAATTAACAGGAAAAAGCAATCACCAGAAAAAATAAAGAAAGTAAGGAATGACAATCACACAACACATAATTTACATGGTTCAGCAAGAATGCCTACGTCCACGGTGGTGTTCTCGATATTATTTCTCTATACTCTGAGGAGTGTTTTTCAGGGAAAATAAGACATGCCCTTTGCCCCGGGCTCAGGGTTTTTTATATACATGTTCGTTTTCGGGGAGTGGGGGTGTTTTACTCCCCCACGTCAGTCCATAACCCCTAAAATATCTCCTTACGAGATTTTAGGGAATTTGATTGGGTCGTAAGTGAGTTAGTTGAGGCGTGAGGCCTCCAGACTTTGGGCCGTATTTTATTGGGCTACTCTTCTGGGCCAAGGTGACAAATCGAGGTACCCGCAATTTGGGCTCAATAATTTTAAATGATTTATCATAATGGCATTTTGATAAATCATGCAACACTCTTCAATATTGAAGCGCCCTTACTGAACTGATTTAGGTGACAGACTGCCTCGTTGCCTGTGTGCTATGATTAGAAATGTTTAAAACATCTTTGGAGAGGTATTTTCTTGTTGTCGCTTCAAATTTCTTCACACTCTGTAATTTTCTCTAAGCTTTCGCTGTTGCTCCCTCATTCCCAGGTTTCATCTTCCAATCTCAATCTTCTTGTCATCCTTGCTTGTGACTTTGCATCGTCCCAAGCTAAGTCTCTACTTCGTAAGTTCTTCTTACTTCTTCTCTTTGCTTTTTCTATTGGAATTTCTTCACATTTGCTACTAGGTTTTTTATTTTTCAATGACGAAAATAAGCAATAGATCGATATCTGAATTTAGGGAATTTTATAACATTCCAAATTGGGTGGACATCGAGTATTCCCTTGTTCCTCATAATGTTAGAGAGGTTGAGGATGGTCACTGGATTCATGTTCTCTTATTGTCCCAAGGGGGTCTTACTTTCCCCCAAGCAATTTGTTTTTGTACTTTTTTGGTTACTTCAATATAGTCCCTGCACAGTGCTCGCCCAATGTCTGGAAAATCATTAACGGTGTACATAGAATAAATCAACTCTATGGCACCAATTTAGGGCTGGCTGAAATCTGCTTCTGTTATTCTTTTTGGCGAACAAGCTCTGGTCTTCTGTACCTCAAGGCTAGGAGTCCTGATAGGGTGTTGGTAGTAAATCTATCTGATTCCCACAAGGATTACTGGTATGAGGGTTTTATTGCAAGAAACTGGCAATTCCCTCCCCATACTAAGGGGTCAAGGTTTGGCAGATTTGTGGTCCCCTTTTATGGGGAGGAGTACATAGGTAGGCTTAGTCTTTATCCTTCTCATCGATCCTCTGTTTGTGTATGATTCTTCTTATATTTTTCTCTCTTTCTTTTCAGCGAGGACAAAGAACTTGGAACCTGCTCTTAGCGAGGTTCGAGCTGTTGAGTTGGTCAAAGCCTAGAAAATTAGGGAACTCTCGGCTGACGGTGAACACCCTCGATCAGCGACCTTCCTTCTGGAATACAAGAACATTGGGTCTAGCTTTATTACGCATCTTATGGACAACATTCCTGAACTAGACATCACCGAAGAGGTGGCCGCAGTGTAACAACCCGTCCTTTTGGAGACAATTAAATTCCATTATGAAGTATAAATTAAAATTTGGAGATTTTCTCGGAATAGTGATTTTTAGGATTTTCGAGGATTAGATGTTTTTTTTATGAATGTTGTAATTATTTTTGGGATTAAATAGGTCAGAATATTTTAATTATATGTCGCCGTTGAGTAAAGCGACACAAGGTAAGATTTAATTTGAAAAAACCCCCATTAAGTTGTGTGGGGTTAAATAGTGATTTACGGTCAAGTACCTCGGATGGAAATTTCGACTGCGCCGTGAGTCTCGAAATGGCCGAGATAGTCAGAAAAGAGTGTCCGATTGTTGAAATGGAGTTTCGGGTAATTTTGGAGTTAAATAGGCTCGTAATTGAGTAAACGAGTCGTTTTTCGGTTTTAAGGGTTAAAACCCTTTTCTCCTTATAAAAGGAGGTTGAGAGGGAGAAAAGAGAAGAGAAGAGAGAGAGGAGGAGAAAGAAGAGGAAAAAGGGGAGATTTCGACCAACCTTCGCGGGATTCGACTCGGGATCGTCGGATTATATCCACGAGGCAAGTGTTTACTTGCTTTATTTCCTTTTTGCATAAATATCTCGTACCGTAGTTTGGTATTAATAAACCCTAAAGGTTTTGGGTTGGGTTTTCGTGGATAAAATGAGTTTTCGGGAGATAAAACGAATAAACCCCTAAAATTGGATAATTAGAGAAATTTAGAAATTAATCAAAATTAATTGGTGGTTTAGGGGTCTAGGACATTTAGAACCCTTAAAATATGTGTATTTGTAGTTGGTTGAGGTGTAGGACGTTGGGTGAGGCGACAAAAGCTTGGGAGAAGCTTTAATGGCATAAAAAGCTTCTCAGAGAAGAAGCTGCCCGCCATGATCGATCGATCGATCATGGGGGCTCGATCGATCGAAGCTATCGATCGATCGACGGCCATGGGTCGATCGATCGACCCCTGCTAGAAGCTTGGCAGTTTTCCTAGGGTGAGTTGGATGGGTTGGATTCCAATTCGTAGTGATTCGAGGTTAATTATGTGATAACATAAGGGACCTTTTAAGTGTATATAGTCCTCCAATTGAGGAATCTAGGAGGGCAAGGTGAGGGTTTTAATGTATAACCCTTAAGTTATATTTTCGAGAAAAATAGAGAATTGGTAGAATTTAAAGGTTTATGGTTCCTAAGTTAGGGTGGGGACCTTTAAGTGATGTTGTGGACAAGATGTAGTCCCTGGGGTTTATGGAAATGAAATCCATAACCCATTGAATTACGGTTGTTCGGGAAAGATAAATCCCTAGGATATTTCGGTGGGAATTTAGGCCTATATAATTATGCATATAGGAAGCATAATTATAATCGAGTGTGGAGTTAGTATATCCTACGAGATAATTAGGATAATTTGGGGATGTAGATATATATATTCACTTAGAGTGAATTGGTATAATTGGAGACATCCAATAAAATCCTTAGAGATGATTAAGGAAATTATTATTTATCAAAGTAAGGAAATACTTTGGGTTTAGTATCATGCATATATGAAAGGATGATTATGATTCTTTGAGAGAATATTTGGGATTATTGGTCATCGCTAGATGAGATTGGCAAATATGGCCATTTATATATTCGAGGAGGAATATATGGTATATGTATATACTATGCGATTAAAGTATATATGTATGATATGATATAAATGATTTTGAAAATATGAAAATGAATGTTTTCAAAATGGACAAGAAATGATTTTCATAATTAATAAATTATAGTTACACACCTCCTTAAATCGCTATCATAAGGGAAGTTGCGTACGTATGGCGATGCCCCCTGTCTAATGAATGCAGGGTGGATATAGTCCTAGGACATATGAGCGATTATATGTTTTACTGCGCTGGTGAGGTGATTCTGGTTGTGGTCATGACTCTCCCGCAGGCATATGGCTGCTTCCCGACGTTGGTAGGTTCCCAGGTTGTCTTGTTTGATAGGCCCTGGAAGATGATAGCCATTTAGGGGCGCGTCCAGTGGGGGAACCCGGAGGGGCGGTCTTAGATTTGTTAAAGCAATTCATGATAATGAATTGGCTTTAAATACATTTCCTGTATGGAAGAAGGGAAATGGGATAATTGATTTGGCTTCGGATACGCTTCCCGGGTGGAGGAAGGGAAATGGAAGCATGTGATATGATCAAAGCATTTTTATGATAATAAAAATGGCTTTGAATACACTTCCTGGATATAAGAAGGGAAATGGAATGTTATAAAATGGAAAAGCATTTTTATGATAATAAAACTGGCTTTTAAAAAGTTATATGGTTCATGATAATGAATTGGCTTAAGATACATTTCCTGGATATAAGAAGGGAAATGGAAAGTTTTGAGATAAAAATGGAAATCAAGTAAATGAATTCTCATTCAGAGAGATATATCCGGAAGTTTAACATGGTATTGATATAAAATATGACATATCTAAATTGGGTACCGAGGGTTCAATGGATCCCAACAATCGACCTTGTCGCGGAGTAGTGTATCGGGGGGGGGGGGGGTTCCTTATTTGGATTTCGCTCTGCGAGACACCCCACGCACGAACTTGGCATAGTGTTGAGACTGGGCAGAAATTTAGCCCTTAGTACTTGGACTATCTAGGATTGATAGTAGTTGGGTGATAAACTAGTTTAGCAGGGTAGCTTGACTAGGATGTTTAGAGGGATGTACTAGGAGTGCACGATTAAAAAAGAGGTGAGGGGTATCTCATAGGAGTGAGATACCAAACTTAAATATGAGAAAACTTTTTTCTAAAATAAGGCATTTATGCACTTGCAAAATACTTTCAAACTCGGGCTCTGACCCATTTATCTACTTTTCCTCTCTTGCTATATATTATATATATATAGGTGTCCAGACACAGGGACGCCTGGATGGAACTTCTTTCGAGTTAGACATCAGCTGCAGCAGCTGTGGATGCGTGCAGGTTCTTAATAATCGCTTCCTATCTTGTAATCTAGATAGGAGGTATTGTATAAACATTTGGGTTAATAACCCAATTGTATTTCTTTATTCTTTCAGTACAACATTCGATATTGTTGTATATTTTGACCGAGTGTTCGGTTATTTTATTTCATTCAGTTTCATTAACGCATTAACTGTATGGATGTTTTAATGGTATTCGTTTAAAAAGAGTAGTTAAGTAAAATTTTGACACCGGCCTAATAGGTTATTAGTAATTAAATGGACTTTCGACAGTGATGCTAAGAATGATCCATATGAGAATCTTATCATAATTTGATATAGGAGTGATCGCCCGGTATTATATTAGGTGAGGTGTCACACGCAGATCCCATCCAATTGGATGAGGAGGAAAGCAGCTCTGGTGAGGAGAGCGAGGGTGCTAACATGGCCGGTGCTGAAGATGGTTCCAGTGAGGAGAGATCTGGTGGTGAAGGATCTTCCAGCTCGAAAAAAGTTTCAGAGGCTCAAGAGTCTTCGAGTGAATCGAGTAGCTCCATTGAGGAAGATATGGTTCCTCCCAGGAAGAATCTGATCCTCAATAATGATGATGATGTGCTCCATTCTCGTCGGTTGAAGAAGCAGAAATCTGGTAGTGGAGAAGTTGCAACTAGTCCTCAGTCTGCTGCTCATGATCAGGAGAAGAAGAAGAGGGATGAGGACCAGTTGAGAGAGAAGGAGAGAAAGAAGGAGGCGGAAAGGAAGAAGTTGGAGGAGAAGAAGAAGGTAGAGGAGAGAAGGAAAGCTAAGAAGGAGAGGAAAGAGTGGGAAGAGGAGAAGAGGAGAGAGGAGGTGAGGATGAAGGCAAGGCAAGCTCTGGTGCCCGTGTCTACTTTGCCCGAAGGGGCCTCTGTTTCCCTTTATCCTCAGTTGGATCCTGCATTGCTTGAAAGAGCAATTTTGCTGACTGATCGACAGAAGGCGATGGGTACCGACCAGTTAGCTCTGAAAGCGAGTTAGAGGCTAGCCTTGGTAAGTTTACTCTCACTTCTCTATTCTCGTTATACTTTGTTCTCTCCCTTGCTAATATTTCTCTTCTTTGCAGTTTGTTACCCACTTTGCCGTCCTCTACTGCAGCCGCGACGAGCTGGTGAAGTGGAATGTTGATCTTGAGAAGAAGAATGCCGAGTTGGGGGCCAGCTTGAAGACTGCCAATGTTATCCAGAAGTCTTTTGATCTCGCTCTGTCTGAAGCCAATCGAACAAAGGAGGTGGCAATCAAGGAGATTGGGGAGTTGAGGCAGTCCTACAACCTGGTCTGCTCGAGCAAATTGTCGTGGTGGAAGAGAATAAGGTACTCGTGGAACAGGTGTAGAAGGTGGAATCCGAGGTAACCACCCTTAAGGAAAGCTCGTATAATACCGGATGGGCTGCTGCGTATGAGGATGCCGACGTTCATATTAGGTATATCATATGTCTGAACTTCAAGAAGGGTTAGAATAATGCTTTCTTAGCTGTAGAGGTGGATATCGACTCCCCACTATTTGACGAGCATGATCCTGGGCCTAAGCTTGTGGTGGATGAGGCACCTACTCCTGCCATCAATGAAGGTGTCCCTGCTACCCAGACTGTCCTTGCTGGTGATCCTTCTGACCAGGGGATAGTGATTATCCCATCTAAGGGAGGTGTTTCTGCTGCTGCAGACAAGGGAAAACATCCAGCGACCACAGAGCAAACTGAGGTTGCCAACTATCCTCCTTTAGGTATCCCCTTGTATTTTTGTTTTGCTTATTCTTTCCTTTCTTATTTTTGCTGATGTACTTGGAATATTTTATTAATGAAATGAAGTTTTGTTCCCTTCTTCGTACTGATTTCTTCCTTTAATACTTATATGATCTGTAGCTGATTGATGTTGATGAGCATATACCTGCTACTTCTTAACTAGGAAGCATTCTTGGCCCTAATGCCAGTAACCAAGTTCGCCAAGCCTTTGTAATGATTTGCAAGTCCCTTAGGTCGAGGAATAAGAGCTTTAAAGACCAGTCCGAGCTCGTTGCCAAACTAAAGGATATACTTCAAGGGATGGAAGAGGTTGGCGCTTCTGTTAAAGAAGAAGTGAATGCTCTGAGAGCTAAACTTCCGAATGCCTTCGAGATCAATCAATTCGAAGAAGTTCTTCAAGAGGAGAATGAAGCTTTGAGGAGGGAAGTGTCATGACTCAGAGAGCGTGCACTGAGCATTGCACCTCAAGTTTTAAGGGGTTACTCTTTATCGGTTGGTCCGCGAGCTGGTATAGATGATAGGGGTGCAACTAGGGAGGTTGACGAGCTTCGAGGAGATGTTTGTTGACCATACGTGATAGCTGCTGGGCTCCAAAGAGATGTTACGCTACTGATGAATCTATTTAAGAAATGTCCTCGGTGAGTGTGGGCTGATGGTTATGATCAGGGTTGAACAGATGCTCCGATGAGGTTGGTAGAGGTCAAAGAGCTATCCTATATTAGGGGATGGTTGAATGCTCTCAGGGAGTTGAAGGTCCCCAGGAAGTTAGTGCTTTTGTATCGTCATGAGATATCTCCTTCGAATCTAATGCCTAACCCTTTTAGGAGGGACGACCAGTGGATTCCCATAGATGCTATCCCCAGGCAGCTACTGGAGTCAAATGTAAATGAAGTTGAGTTGGAGTTAGCTCCTCACCCAGATGATAGCCGAAGAGCGCAAGTAGCTGATTACCTTGCTCGAAGGCCTAATCCAAATTAGGATTTATTTAATTCAATGTAACTCTTTGTAAATGTAATGAAATAATGAAATATTTATGTTTTGGGCGACTCGCCGACTAAACATATGTTGCGTATTTTTCTACTTCATTGATTTCTTGTTTAGCTATCTTGGGCTCTTCTTAGCCGACTAGAGTTGTTTCATCGGGTGAGTGTCCTCCCAGTCCAGTATGTTTATGAGATACCATTCTACCCTACTTTACCTTTTAGGTCGTGTCGTCACACTCCCTTAGTCCTAAGTGTGGTAATGGCGAGGACACACCTGGTGTTGGATATTCTATCTGAGCAGGTTTTTTAAGCCAAACATCATTTGGTAACCAATTAGATTTGGCCGAGCTGCCTAAGGATCCCCTGTAAGGCTTCATATATTGCTAGGGGCAATGCTGAGAGGTTGTTCGTGTTTCATAACGAAAACCCGAGGAGGGTAACACCCTGCTTTTATATGTCGAGTAGGGTGCCTGTTGCTTGGAAAATATGTGCAAGTTATAAAGTTCATAACAAAAAATTAACACTTCATAAAATGCCACTATCAAATAGTCTTTTATTAATAAAAAACAATGAAAAATGAGTTGCCAACTTCAACAATGTAATAAAAGACTAATATAGACAACTAAAAATATAATTTCTTTAGGTTGGCTGGTTCCAAGCTCGGGGTATCTCTCTTCCCTCCAGCGTTTCCAAGTGATAAGCTCACTGCAGGTTGTCTCTTGTTACCTTGAATAGTCCCTCCCAGTTTGAACCTAGCTTGCCATCAGATGATTTTACTGTGCTGCCAAGAACTTTCCTTAGGATGTAGTCCCCAACCTGGAATGTTCTTGGATTGACCTTTTTGTTATAGTGCTTCGCTAGTTGTTGCTGATAGCTTGCTAGTTTCACTAGAGCTAATTCTCTGTCCTCTTCAGCTAGGTCAAGTTCAACGAGTAATGTTGCATCATTCTAACCTTGGTCGACCAAGGTGGAACTCATGGTTGGGAGGACATCTTCTAAAGGGATGATTTCCTCCATTCTATATGTTAGTGCGAATAGGGTTTCCCCAATTGCTCGTCGTGGCGTAGTGCGATAAGACCATGGAATATGTGGCTGATCGCTCATCCATGCCCCTTTGTCTCACTCTAATCGTTTCTTCAGGTCATCAATCACTATTTTGTTATAAGATTCAGCCTATCTGTTGCTCTGAGGGTATGCCACAGAGCTGAAATGGTGCCTGATCCCGTGGTCGTTACAGAAACTCTGGAATAGGACACTTTCAAACTGGGTTCCATTGTCAGTGATGATCATCTTAGGGATCCCAAAATGGATAATTATGTTCTTCTATACGAATCTCATTATATCTACGTCTATGATGTTCTCCAGGGGCTCCGCCTCAATCCATTTGGTGAATTAGTCTATCGTGACCAATAGATACTTGCAATTACCGACAACGGTTGGAAGAGGGCCGACGATGTCCATATCCCACTCGGAGAAGGGCTAGGGGCTGGTAAGTGATTTTAGGTTGCTGGCAGGTTGGTGAACCTTAGGAGCGTGTAGTTGACATTTTTCGCACCTGTGAGCATACACTCCAGAATCTTTCTGTATGTACGGCCACCAGTAGCCTTCCTTCATTGCTCGAAAAGCTAGCTATATGCCCCCAATATAGCTCCCACAGATTCCTTCATAAAGCTCATGCAGGACTTGCTCGATGTCCTTCGAGTGAACACATTGGAGGTAAGGGCCGGTGAAAGATTTTTTATACAGCTTTCCCTACAGGAGATAAGTGAAAGCGAGCAACTTTGACTCTTACCTGATGAGTGACTTTCTTATCGTCTGGTAGGGCACCATCTTTGAAATAGTCCCTCAGGGGGTCCATCCAACTGGGGACTGGTTTAATCTGGAGAATATGGCCCATGTCTGGCAGCTCGTTGTTTCGGTTGATGCTCGGCTGGGTGAGGAAGTCGATAGGGATTGTTCTTTTTAAGTCAGAGTCGATTACTGAGCTCAAGGACGCTAGGGCGTCAGCATGACTATTTTTTCCTCTGGGAAACTACTGGACACTAACTTGCTCGAATTTAGACATTACTTTATTTACTAAGGCGAGGTAGGATGCCTTTATCTCATCCTTCGCATTAAAGTCCCCATTTATCTGGTTGGAGACCAGTTGCGAGTCACCAAATACCTCGAGTTGCTTTGCTCCCAACACCTGTGCCTTCTGCAGGCATGATATTAATGCTTCATACTCTACTTAGTTATTGGAGGCTTCAAATCAAAGCCCTATTCCTTACTTGAGGATTGTATCTTCTGGGATAACGAGCATAATGCCTACTCCTGCCCCCTTAGAGTTGGAGGCTTCATCAATAAATAGTCGCCAAACACCTTATACCGAGTGATCCTCTCTTTGGCCCACGGATTGAAGATGGTCACAAGGATATTCTCTTGTAAATTTTGTGATGAAATAGGCGAGGACTTGCCCCTTGATTGTATTCCTTGGTTGAAACTGTATGTCAAATTGTTCGAGCTCGACCGACCACTTCGATAGCCTACCGGACATATTAGCTTTTCGTAGGATTGCTTTAAGGGGGTGTGACGGAGGGACGATGATAGAGTGAGCTTCGAAGTAGTGCTTCAATTTCCTCGAGGCTATCACTAGTATAAAGATGAGATTTTCCAATGGTAGGTATCACTGCTCGGCATCCAAGAGGGTCTTGTTCAGGTAGTAGACTGGGTGCTGGATTCCTATTCTTTCGCATGTCAGTGCAGAACTGACAGCGTGGCCAAAAACTACAAGATATAGGTACATGAAATCATTTTCTTGAGGTATTACTAGAAAGGGGGTGTGCTGAGATAAGTTTTGAGCTCCTCTAATGCTCTCGAGCAATCATGATTCCGTTCCACTGTTTTGATTTTTTACAATAGATGGAAGAATGGCTGGCACTTTTCAAATGACTTCGAGATGAACCGATTCAAGTCTAAGATCATGCCCGTGAGCTTTTGTACGTCTCTTATCGTGCGGGGAGGCTGTACCTTGTTGATTGCATCGATATGGTCTGGGTTGGCTTCAATTCCTCTCTCGCTAACCAAGTACCCGAGAAATTTTCCTGACTGGACGCCCAAGGAACACTTGCTCATGTTGAGTTTCATTCAGTATTTCCTGAGGATTTTGAAGGTCCTTGATAAGTCTGAGAGGTGGTCTTCTTTGTGCATGCTCTTGATGAGCATATCGTCGATGTAGACTTCCATGGTATCTCCCATTTGGTCTTTAAACATCTTGGTGACCAGTCGCTGGTAGGATACTCTTGCATTTTTGAGCCCAAAGGGCATAACATTGTAACAATATAATTCGATGGTGGTGATGAATGCTGTCTTCTCTTGGTCTGGTGCGTACAGAGGAATCTGGTGGTACCCCGAGTATGCATTCAGGAAACTCATTCTTTCATGAGCTGCTGTGGCGTCCACCAACTAGTCGATCTTCGGGAGAGCGAAACTATCCTTTGGGCACGCCCTATTAAGGTCAGTTAAGTCAATACAAACTCTCCATGTCTCATTGCTCTTAGGAACCACTACTGGGTTGGACATCCATTTAGAAAATTGAACTTCCCGTATGGATTCTATATCCAGCATCTTCTCCACTTCTTTCTCTATAGCCTTGGCCTTCTTGGGCGTAGTTCGCCGTGCCTTCTGTGCAATAGGCTTGGAAGACGGGTCGATGTCCAATCGATGACAAACCACACTGGGATCAATTCCAAGCAGCTCGTAAGGTTCCCACGTGAAAACATCTAGATTGTTCCTCAGTAGTACCGTCAATTCTTTCTTCTCTCGATCTGTGAGAGAGGCCCCAATGAAGAACATCCTATCTTTTTTGCTACCACCATCTGCGACCTCTTACAGGTTTTCAACGACCTGCTCAGAGTGGAGGAGCCTGGTCTCCTCTACTCTGGGTCTTTCATACTTTACCTGCTATTTTGAAGGTATCGAACCTTCTTGTTCCTCAACCTTCTCTTTGGCCTTCTCGACCTTCTTCTCTGGTTTTGTGTGGGTGGCTGCTATGAAGCACCTTCTTGCCATCTCTTGATCTCCGTGGATCTCCATCACTCCTTACTCAGTCACATACTTAAGTTTATGATGGTAGGTCGAAGGAACGACCTTCATCTCATAGAGCCATCCTCTACCGAGGATAGCCTGGTAGGGCGAGTCAATGTCGACTACCAGAAACTCGATCATCTTGGAAACACTTCCTACCCTCACTGGTAGCACGATATTTCCCAAAGGGATAGTTACTTTACCACCTAAGCCAACTAGAGGGACAGTGACTTCCTTCAAGTCGATAACGCTTAAATTCAATTTCCTGAACAGGTCGAGATACATTACTTAGGATGAGCTTAATTGGTCGACGAGCAACTTATCGACGTCGTAGTTTGATATCCTGAGTGTAATGATCAAGGCGTCATGACGTGTGGTTCTTACTCCCACTAAGTTTTCATCCGTGAATACGATGTGTTTGTTATAGTCGATGTCATCTGCTCGTCGTCGCTTTCCTGACTGCGTTTTTTCTAGATCGATTTGAAAAGCTTGCATTACTGTCGTAAGCTTTTTTACTTCCATTCGGGCTGAATTTCCTTGAATCTGCTTCAGATCACTGCGAGCTCAAGGACAGCATCCTCCTCAAGCACATTGTCGGGCCTTGTGTCTCCATTGGCAGCGACCTTTTCTGCCTTCTTCTCCACAAACTTGTTCAGGTGCCCAGTCTAGGCCAACTTTTCAAGGTGAAATTTAAGAGCTTTAAAGTGCTCAATTTTGTGCCTTCCTTCTTTGTGAGAAGCGCATCTCAGTGCGTTGTTTCTCTTTGAGGGATCTCCTCCCTTCTTTCTGGGCCACTTAACGAATGTCTCATCCTTGATCTTTGCTAAGATCTTGTAAATTGGTTCTTTAAAGATAATATTTACTACCTCAAAATGCTTTTGAAACATCATTTTTATTCCCGTTCTTGGAGCTACCCTTGCCCCCATTCTTGCCCCCTTTGTTCTTGTTCTCACCCTTATCGTTGCCCTTGGCAGTGATCTTAGCTTGACCATTCTCCCCTGCACTAAGGTGGATTACATCCTCAATTTTGGTGTACTTCTCGATGCGATCCATTAAGTCATCAATGGTTGTGGCCTCATTCTTAGTGAGGGATTGGTGCAAGAGGCAAGATCTGGGTAGGCTGATCTTAAAAGAGGCTATGGCTACCTGCTCTGAGCAGTCTTCGACCTCATTGAATAACTCCCAGTACCTTCTCGTGTAGTCTCGGAGGCTCTCCTGGGGCATTTTCATTATTGTCAGCAAGGCATCCATCCTCTTTGGATGGGAGCTCCTGGTAATAAAGAGAGCCGTGAAAAGCTATGCCAGGGACTCAAATATCCCGATGGACTTGTGAGGGAGTCTCTCGAACCACTTCTGGTCCACATCATGCAAGCTCCAGGGGAAGATCCAACACATTAGTGGGTCCCTGTGGTTCCAGAGAGTCATGGCCTACCTGTATTACCTAATGTGATCGATAGGGTCAGTCTTTCTATCGTAGATTTTGAATCTAGGAATTGTAAACTTCTTGGGGGCTTCTTCTTATTCTATCTCCCTTAAGAAATGGGATTTCACCTGGGTCCTGAGATCTCACTGGGCTAGCTCTCTGGTCGACCGGGCACCCCGATGTGCTGGGTGCTGGTTCATTTCTCTCCAGATCAAATTTCGTATGTCATCATTTCCTCGAGTTGGGATCCTACAATGACGAGATGGTCACTGTTTCTTGAGCAAGTCATTATCCGACTCATGTTCCTCGATTTTTTAAGATCCGCGTCTAGGGATCCTTCCTTGGCTGCGAGACTTGCTCGCATGAGGGCTAGGAGTGAGATATTGACGTCTACTGGTGCTACGATGAAGTTCTTTCTCCATACTTTCCAATCACCTTTTGAGGTGATCATTCTCAGCTTCTTACTTGTGAGCGGCCTCCCCTTGATCTTATAATCTTTCCTCATAGGCATCGATCAACTTGGAGATTTGCGTGGACCTGGCTGGTCCCTGACTTTCTTCTTAGGCTTGCCATTCTGGGCGAGCCCTCTGATTTGAACGTCGAACTTCAGATCTGATCCTGTGAGGGGAATGATGCTCTTGGATATCCCCTCCTTGAGGGGCGTTGCTACTGTGACCCGACATTCCAAATTCTTTGTTGGTGAGGGATTTCTTAAAGGAAGACAAACCTTCCCACAGACGGCGCCAATTGTGGTGACGATTAAGTTCAGTACAAATTAACAAGAAAAATGAATCACTAGAACAAATAAAGAAAGTAAGGAATGTCAATCACACAACACTAAATTTACGTGGTTCAACAAGAATGCCTACGTCCACGGTGGTGTTCTCAATATTATTTCTCTATACTCCGGGGAGTGTTTTTCAGGGAAAATAATACATGCCCTTTGCCCCGGGCTGAGGGTTTGTTATATACATGTTCATTTTCGGGGAGTGGGGGTGTTGGACTTCCCCACGTCAGTACATAACCCCTAGAATATCTCCTTACGGGATTTTAGGGAACTCGACCGGGTCGTAAGTGAGTTAGTTGAGGTGTGAGGCCTCCAGACTTTGGACCGTATTTTATTGGGCTACTCGTCTGGGCCAAGGTGACAAATCGAGGTACCCACAATATCATTTTTGTCAAAAATCTTGGGATCTTTCATAAATCATATTTTTTCACAAAACCATAAAAAATTTCCTTCTTAAATCATATATGCATTCTACTTTAATGAGCTCTAGCTACGAGACCAATAATGTGCAAAAATAGAGTTTTTAAGCTAAGAGTAGAATTTCTCACCTCAAACGAAGCATCAATAATGATGGAGGAAGTGTAGAAGAAGATGGAAACCTCCCACCTGCTTAGGTGGTCTTAAAGAGGTTGCCTAACTCCACTAAGCTTATCTTCTTGAAAGCTCCATAAAACCCGCTTCAAACTCTATGATTTCTTCTACCTTTTATTTCAAAAACCCCTAATAATATCTCCATAAATTTGTAACTTTGTCCCACCATGGTGTAGGTGGGGTTTATTTGCTTAAATATGGTTAAAAGGGGTTAAACTACGGTGGTTTTGGGTGTTGGGATGGTGGTTCTAGGGTGGCGTGTGGTGGTTGGTAGTGGAGGAGCTTCAAGATCTAGAGAGAAAGAGAGAGAGAAAGATGGAGGCCAAATCTGATTAGAATCGGTTAAATGAGCCAAAAAAATGCTTTAAATACTTCTAAAACTCAAAGTGTTAAATTACCCAAATGCATCTACACTTAATCCTTTAACCAAAGGCCAATCAAGTCTTCTGTCCCATGTTTTGATCAAGCCGCTGAAAGCTCGACATGTCATCGAATCCGACACTCCACTTCGTGAACACACATTAAAATGTGTAGAATTTTCTAAACTTTCTATAGTCGTTCGAATGCCATTGGGTCTCGTTCGAACAAGAACCCCTCTTGTTGAAATGAGAGATTTAACGAGGTACCGAAGAGGTAAAATACAAGGGTTATAAGGGACGTGTGAAGCACCTTGTTAGAACGAGAATTTCCCGCTCGTTTGAATGACTAGGAACCTCGTTCGAACTTGGGCATTCAACGAGATTCCAGAGAGCTAGGGAAATCGACCATCTCCAAGTCGTTAGAAGTTTATATGAAGCTCGTTTGAACGACATGAACACCACGTTCGAACAACTTTTATTTTCTATTGTATAAACTTTAGGCCACAAAACTCCTATTTGACAAGCCTGAAGGCTACGAAGTTACCTATATCTAATTCAAGGACCACTTTCCCAGGTCTAAAGCTCAATTGGGTCCTAACAAGTTACCAAATCACACGGGTACGATCAAAGTTATGGGGAGGGTGTGACATTCTTACCTTCTTAAGGAATTTCATCCTGAAGATTATTTATCGATAAATTCTAAAAATTCTCGAGATTATCAATCCTTACTCTAAGTTATTGAAAACTTTTAAGGCTAAGCTATCAAAATTATGTAATAGCCCTCTAGCCTCCACTTGCTCGATGATCATGCTGAATCAAGTCCTAAGGCTTATTTAGTAACACCCAAGCATACTGGCATCTCTACTGGGGAAACACTCTCTAGTGATCAACACGTACTAAAGAGCAAACAACATATGAATAATCACCAAACTATCATCATAAGTTGTTTCAATTCTTATGATCGCGTATTTTGAGTCTCTTTTAATTTTTGGGGTCACCCTGACCACACAAGTTACCTTAAACTCGATACAAACCTCGCATAGATAGTCGTTTACCTTGGTGGGACATGCCATATAAGTCCCAAATCATGCATTCGACTGGAATCTTCCACAAGATCCTTCTATGAACCTAAGATCAATCCAGGCGTCTAACTATGGAACACTCACCTGAGTATTACACCAATACTCACTGTAGAAAAACAACATTGTGTTCTATGTTTCCTCGAGTTCTAATGCTATAGGACGTACTCAAATCATCACCCTGCTCTGCCAATTATCATTCCAACCGATACATAACTTCATTAGTTTTAAGTAAAAAAGGTACTATATGCAAATCGTGCGGTGCAATGCATAACCAAACATACATAGAACTTATGCAAGCAAAGAAATGTTTCAAACAAGAGAAGTCCTAGTTTTTGAGCTATAATAACCGTACCAAGTCTATCCGCACTCATATTGATCCAAGCCGCGTTGTGACTAAATTATCAACATGGGAGAACACCAGATCACCAAAATTGGAAGGATATTATCCTCAGCTAGTAAAACCAAAGGAGTATAGTCCTCGACCCCCGGAACTAAAAGAACACAATGAATCAGAATGAACAAATAAACCTTCTAAGGGACTCCCATTCGCATGCAACAACTGCGGTCTACGAAAGGCGAACCTATGCTACATGCTCAAAGTCTACAACTCCTCCAAGGCATTCTCACCCGATCCTAATATGGACATACCCTGGATTGAGTCACCAACTGGGACGAATCGGATCATAAACTAATTGTCTCTTTGGGATGAAGGTAACATAGTAACCTATTGTGTTTTGGGAAGTCAAACGCTGGGCTTCCCTCCTTAAAAGTAAGGCTTCCTCTTTCATCCTTGACGAACGCGAGCCACTTCGGTCAGCGAATGCCAATGCCGGCTTTGTCCATTTCTCTAGTTAAGGTGATATCATGACCAACCTAACACACCCATGTTACTGTTTACTTTATCTTACCATGGTCATATCCTAAATGTCTCCTTAGGTAGTGCCCAACTAAGTGAAGCATTCACCTTATTATAACCTCCACTGACACGAGGTTGTCATAGTGACTATATCCAGATTGTACCTAATATGAAATTACGCGACTGCCACACTAGTCGCCATTAGCGTTGTAAAGATATAAATTACTACATAGTTATATGCTTCCTAATCCGTGCCAATCTGGCAAGACATGCCAAGAACTAACACTTGCCTTTATAAGGATATTCTAACTTAAATTGTCGACATATGTTGATATCCTAATTATGCTTCGATATTACTTTTAGGGTTCTATCTTCAAGTCTCTAATATGACATCATCAATATAAGTCCCGATTTTATTCCCCAGTACCCCTTAAAATCAAATACTAGACTTCCCACACTAGTCATCCTATGACAACCGAACATCTTGCCCAATTATGACACAAGCTTCCAATTTTCCTTTGAAGGTTAAATCATCCGTCTATGAAAATTTTAAAGATCGTACCGAGGACATACACTATTCGAATCTTTAAAATTTGACCAATAAGTTGATATCATGACATGACCCTCAATATGACCATCATTTGAACAATACCACTCCATGATACTAAATTTTACTGGTTCCCTAAGGATACCAAGCTCAACCCGACATAAAACTTATAAAAAATTTAACAGGATTTAATCACCTATTATCCTCTTATCGTAGGTATGCCCTACCAATTTCCCAATATTCGCATCTTGGCAATTAAGTACTCATAAAGAGACTAGCCTATAAGTCTCCACATATGGTGTACTTTAACCATTGTACACCTCAAGGTGCCACAATGAGTCGAATTTTATTCCTCAATGATGTCACACATAATCAGTCCCAGGACTTCCTTAAATTGTACTCACACTGAATGACGCCTCAATTACATCATCACTTAGGCCGCTAGAATGATCCTTGGCATGCAGATAATAATCTTACTTCCTTTTCGTTTGAAACTCTAACATAGGTCTAACCCATGATTCTCTCCTTGAGAACCAATAAGGGTTTGGAAACCTTCTTTCAAACGATTGATGCTATAAACCACGTATTAACCACATATTGACACTACTAAGGATTTTGATAAGATATAAGACGTCGCAAACAACTTATAAGCCTCCAAGTCCACATCATCGACATCACTAGGGATCTTATTCCTCAAAAGTTACATTATATTCTCTAAAACCCTATCATGGAATACTATCTAGGGTTCACTCCTATGTCACTTCAACCATCATTACTACATATGTAATGTAATCACCACTGATAGATAGTAGCACTCATAATATCTTGCGAGATATAACTTTCAGTAAAAAATCACCAAGGAAATTATCTAATGATAGTAACCTATCAACTACGGTCGAGTACACATCCTCAAAAAATGACTGACACGGGTCTACATGTCTACCGAGTTGTCAAATGCTGAACAAATGGCTCTTCCTCAAGGATCGAGTCTTGCCTAATTACATCATCATTATTAACTACCCGTAAGTAACTAACCAAGGAACTTAATGCATCCTTATTACAAGTCAATATCACAAAGACGTGATGCTCTAGTCAACTATCCTCCACCATTGGATTTACCCAATTTATGTCCCTAACTCAATGGACATTATTCACCTTACCAGGCCTCTCACATCATCAAGGGATGACACAAAACCACCTTAAATGAAAAGCCACAGTGTCGCCACTATTGGCTCTCATAGACACTTGCAAGTTATAAATATGTCTAAATCAGAATTGTGAAAGCTATTAATGACAATTGATCTTGGCTACATGCTACCTGGACACATATTTTCCATCTTGCTAATATCCTTGACTCTATTGTTGAGAATACGAATCGAAACCATCACATGTCCAGCATTACGGGCCCAAGACCAACACTGACATCTAAAGATCCACTACCGAACTCACCACGTCATTCCTAGAAGGAACCATGAACCCAGTGCTCTGGTACCATTTGTAATGCTCCGAACCAAATTTATGGGTTACCCAGGTCAACCTGATCCGACTCGAGCGTTAGGTGTGAAGTGCAATGAGACATACTAGATAATGTTGCTAATTCAGTTTTATTTAATTAGTGTTTCAATTATTTAGCATGCAATTCCAATTTACATTAACCTACGCGTGGGGCCCTTGGGAAGTGTCCTAAGAATCCAAGAATATAGAGCTACTAACGTAACATAAAAAGGATACTTACCTATATAATTTCATCAAAATTAGAAACCGCAACCAACCTGTCATAACAAGAGGAGGGAATGAGTCGAATGCCCAGTGGGAAAATACAACAGTGCAATATAGAATCGAATGGCAGAAAAGAGACTGTAACAAGTTTGGTCTACATACACATGCAACTACCACACACACATAGAGACACGAAACTACCACACACGTACAAACACACACACACACACACATTATATATATATATACACACACACACACACACACACACACTTTAATGCATGAAATCATTTTTATTCCAGAAAATGTTACTTTTTCCGATTAGTTCACATTAATCTTATAAAAAAGCCTGTTTTTACTTGATCTGACATTTATTACTTGATTTAACACACCCGGTTAAGTACTTTAAACAAAGACCCATTGTTTAAGGAAAAATATTTCTGTTATCGAAATTGCCCTTTTTCTCATACCAAATTTACCTTAGTAATTTCCTCAAAAATTGTCTTTCGACACATCTAAGCACCGTGCTAGAAAATACTTATTTGGTTAACTGAAAACCTTAAATAAATACACTCTTGTGTTACTTATGGGTTAAGCCTATTTAGGTAGATTAATTACACATTTGATCACTTCACTTTTCCACTCATTTTACCTCATGAACATTCGTCAATTTCTTCACTTTACTAGTCCACGTTATCTTTTACCCCGAACACTTATCAATTTCATTCAAGTTAGGTTATCTTTCGTATTTTCGTCACACAACCCATTTCTTGACATGTTCCTCTTTCATTGTCTTTTCCTCAAAATCTTCCTAATATCCTCATACTTTAACGGGTTCCACCCCGCTGGGTATACTACCATATGCTCTAGCCAGTGATGTTAAGTCTTTCACCCTAGGGCTCTGAGAACGTCTTCATTATTTCCGGTGTCATCCGAGTCCATATTAATGTGTTTTAACATTTATCAGATGTTCACATTATTTCATTTTTTATCGCCCGAAGCCAAAACTCATGGACTTCACCCCACCTTATGTTTCAGTTTAAAAGTCATCATTTATTGTCCTACACACTTACGTGGATTTTATTCCAAAAATCACTTTCATTTCGGACTATTAGTATAAAAAAATTACCATTTTACCCATTTATTTTCAAACTTGCATTTTTCTCCATTTTCACAAGGGTTATTTTACCAAAACATTACTAAGTTTCACATACCAACTTCTCAAACGTTTTTACTTATTAACACTCACTTCACACTTTGAAGTTAATACCATTTTTAAGTTGAAAATCTCTTTATTTAATTACTTTCTACATGAAAGACATCATTTGGTATTTTGGATACCACCTTACAAGATTATACCATTTCCCTTTATTTCTAGAAATACCCACTTCCTACATTTTCTACACCATTTAACACACTTTAAGGACCAAAATTTTCTTTTCTTTATTTCATGTTAAAACCCATTAAAACTTTTATTAAAATTATTTATATTCTCAACATCATAATATTACAAGTTTATATTAATAAGGAGATGGATTTTAAGTCCAAAAATTCCATTAAATGGGTCTAACATATGGTTCATTCTAGAAATTTCACACTATTGGCATAAACATGCTTTTCAAGCTAAAATGCATTTTTATTTCTTCAAAAACTTGAGTAAATGTCTATTTATATAAAAATCCCAATTTTTACAAGAAATCCTTAAGATATTTGTTCATAAAATATTTTCAGCAAGAGAAATATCATTTTAAACATTTTATTCAGTAAAATGTTTGGATTTCAAGATTTCTTGAAATATATTATTTTCCGCAAAATTCTTGGGATCTTTAATAAATCATCATTTTCCACAAAAGCATAAGAAATTTCCTTAGTAAATCATATATGTGTTCTACTCTAACGAGCTTTAGCTACGAGACTAATAATATGAAAAAAATAGACTTCTTAAGCTAAGAGTAGTGTTTCCCACCTCAAAGGAAGATTCAGTAGTGGTGTATGAAGTGTAGAATAAGATGGAAACCTCCCACCTCCTAAGGTGGCCTAGGTTAACTAAGCTTGTCTTATTGAAAGCTCCATAAAACACCCTTCAAACTCCATGATTTCTTCTACCTTTTTTTTTAAAACGCCCAATAATATCTTCATGGTTTTGAAACTTTGTCCCACAATGGTATAGGTGGGTTTTATAAGCTTAAATATAGTAAAAATAGTTAGAATACAATGGATTTTGGTTGAGGAATGATGGTTCTAGGGTGGTGTATGGTGGCAGGTGGAGGAGGAGCTCTAAGAGCTAGAGAGAGAGAGAGACCCCAAATCTGATTGAACTGAGTTAAATGAGCCAAAACATCCATTAATTACTTCAAAAACCCTAACAGTTAAATTTCCAAATTGCCTTTACACTTAACCCTTTAACCAAAGCTCAATCAAGTCTTTCATTCCATATTTTGATCTGAGTCACTAAGAGATCGACACGTTATCCAATTTGATGCTGCACAACATGATAGCACATTAAAATGTGAAATTGTTTCTGAACTTTCTCTGGTCATTCGAATGACAATAAGACTTATTCGAATGAGAACCCCTCTCATTAGAACGAGAGATCTAACGAGGTAAAAATGAGATAAAATCATAGGGTCAAAAGGGACGTGAGAAGCATCTTATTTGAATGGGAAGTTCCCCGTTATTTGAATGACTAGGAACCTCGTTCGAACGTGGGCATCTAATGGGATTCCATAGAGCGAGGGAAATCGACCGTCTCCAAGTCGTTAGAAGTTTGTTCAAATCTCGTTCGGACGATGTGAACACCTCGTTAAAATGACTTATATTTTCCACTATATAAACTGCGTTCACAAAACTCTTATTCGACAATCACAAAGGCCACGAAGTTACCCAGATCTGATTCAAGGTCCACTTTATCAACTTTAAAGCCCAATAGGGTCCTACCAAGTTAGCAAATCACACGAGTATAGTCAAAGTCGTAGGGTGGGTGTTTCAATAATTATGTGTCTTAACTAAGTGATACTAATAATAATCTACCACAGATATATATATGAAATGTTGTGAACTGGAGAGAGATGAGAGATAAAGAAAGGGACAAAATATTTTACGTGGTTCAGCTCAATGAGGTGCCTACTTCCACGAGTACAAAGTCACTAGGTATTAGGGTTGAGTATAAAATTTCAAGAATATCTCTGGGGTTGAGTGGTGATGTTTTTCTCTTGTATCCTAGATAATGAATAAGTGGGCTATTTACTCTAAGGGGAAGAAGAAGAGGTAAAGTACCTTGATATGTTTGGAATCTACACCTTTTTACATTATTGATGACAACTAATCATGAGACATCATGGCCTCACGTGTATGTACATTAGTGAATGTCAATATTTCCATGTGTGCATGCTTTACTCTGTTAATGTTTGGCTTATCGGATGGTGGTTGGCCATGCGACTAACCAATGGGAGATATTTAAGGGACCATGATAATATCATGGGGTAGGACCCATTGGAATATATGATGATGATAGGTCTCACACTCTTATTGGTCCACATCATACTCTTATTTTAGCTTACAAAAAAAGACCCCAATACTTCATTCTTGATTGGAGTCAGCAATGACTAGTAGAGTGAAAGGATTGAGTATTAACCATTAGGAGTTGGTCGGATTGATGAAGTCTTTGATCTTGAGCCTCCTTGGAGGTTTCTTCTTGTTAAAGTGTTTGTCCAGTGGATAATCTCTAAGAGTTTTCAAATTTAGACTTTGTTACTTGAGGCAATGATAATTTTGTAAATAATGGCAAAAATAGTGAATAGTCCAGTGGTACGTCAGTAATTTTATTCATTTAGAACTGAAACACTGTTAAAAATCAAAAGCGGGGGGTAAGTTTAATCATACCCATTTTGTGCAACTCAGGAGATGTCAGTGGTTTCTATAAAATGCCACTTTATTTCTCCGTTCAGTTCACCCTGAATTTCAAATCGCTTTCTTCTTTTTCAAGACTTTTTCGCTATTTATGAGAGTTGTACGTCCTTGATATCTTTTTTTACTATAAGAACCTCTCATCCTTTGAATTTCTTTCTTCTTTGCTAAAAACATGGTGCACATTGTAGATGAAAGTTCAATAGAAATCTTTAAAACTACCTATAGAATCCCTACATAGGTAAAAACCGAGTTGTTGACAGTCCTTATGACCTGTGTGTACTAGAAGAGGGTCACTAGATTCCCATGATATGTATTGCTGAGTATGGGTTACTTTTACCCCAAACCATTTGTTTTGTGAGTATTGTCAGTATTTTAATATAGTGCCTGCTCAAATGGCCACAAATATATAACACCTTGACCTGGATTTATGGGGTACCCGTAGTTAATCGGGTCTGACTCGAGCATTAGGTGAGAAGTGCAATGAATAAAACTATATAATGTTGCTAATCCAATTTTATTTAGATTAACATTTCACTTGTTTAGCATGCGATTCTAATTTCAATTAAAACTATGCGAGGGACCTGTGGGGAGCACCCCGGAGTCCAAGCATATAAAGCTATAAATGTAAAAAAAGAGAGAGTATTTACCTATAAAACACTCTCAGATATAAAATCATACCAAACCCGCCGTAACAAAATGAGGGAGTGAGCCGAATGCTTGGTGAAAAATATACAACAATGCAATATAGAATCAAATGGTAGAAAAAAGACTCTAACACGTTACGCCTACGTGCAAAAGCAACTAACTTGTATCTACATACCTATACGTATACTTAATGCATGAAACAATTTTGCATTCGAAAACCTTATTTATTACGATTAATTCACCTTATTCTTGTAAAAGACTTCCCCTTTCTCATTTTAACATTTATCCCTTTGATTAACACACAGTTAAATATTTGAAACAACTCCACTTAGTTTGAATGAAAGTCATTTCTTTACGGAAATTACTCTTTTAATTTTAACCAATCCACATTAGTATTTTTATTGAAAATTACCCTTTCAATAAATGCTAGTACTGCATTTGAAAATACTTATTTAACATTTAAAACCTTTCAAAACACACCCTTGAGCTAGTTATGGGTTAAACCTCTTAGGTTGGTTAACCACCCTTTTACCCACTTACTTTAACCTTTTATATACCTTATGGATATTAATTAATTACACAATTAATTTTCCATTTTATCCTTTGTCGGAACATTTATTACTTCATTCAAGTTAGTTTGTCTTAATACATTTTAACCACACAACCCATTTCTTGGCCTGCTCCTTATTCCTTTATCATTTTGTAGGATTCTTCTAATAACCGCATACTTTAACGGGCTTCACACCGCCGATTATGTCCACCATATGCTATGGCCAGTATTTTGGGTCTTTCACCCCAGGCTTCAGGCCCTCCTTTATTTCCCGGTGTCATCAAAGTTCCTTTTTATTGTGTTTTAACATTTTGAAAATGTCCACATTATCGCACTTTTCCTTTTACCCAGCCGAAGCCAAAGCCCGAGTTTCACCCAAACTTATGTTACACTTTGAAAATCATTATTTTATTTCCTTTACACTTTAGGTTGATTTATTCCAAAAATTATGTTTATTAGAACTATTACGTGTAACACCCTTTTCAACATTTTTATTTCATAAAAATGTTCTACTTTACGTAAAATTACCATTTTATCTATTTAATTCCAAACTCATCTTTACTCCATTTTCACAAGTGTAAATTTTCAATACTTTTATTTTCAAGAATCATTAAACATATATGACTACTTTATGAGAAAAAAAAACATTATCTTTAATTAACAGATGTAGTCTTACAACCTTACACTTATTAATTATAGTCCCCTTTTCACATACTTTGAGGACTAGAATTTTTACTTTTCTTATTTCATGTTTAAACCCAACAAAACATTCTATAAACTCGTCTATATTTTAATTATGAAAATACTACAAGTTTATATGCTTGAGAAGATGGATTGTAATCCTAAAATCCTACCAAACGGGATAAACATAATATTCTAATATTCATAATACTTGCAAAATATACTTTTCTAGACCATAGGACTTTTTATTTCCTAAATACACAAACCAATGTCCTATTTTTATTAAATCTTCATTTTTGCAAGAAATCAAACTTAATTTACCAAATATCTTTAGCAAGATAAAAAAAAAAAGTAAATTTTAAAAAATGTTATTCCATAAAAATGTTTATCATCCAAATTCTTGAAAATATACCATTTACATGAAAATCCCAATTATTTCAAGAAAACCTCAAAATGTTTACTCATCATTTGTATCCATCAAAATAACATTTTTGTCAACATTTTAAATTCTTTAAAATGTTTAATACCAAATCTATTAGAAATCCCTCATTTTATTCATATCCATTCTATTCCTAAATTCTAGCAATACGACTACTAATATACAAATAAAGTCTTAAACTAAGAGTGAGTTTTTCCACCTCAATTGAATCTCCAACAATTGAAGGCATACAATGTCTAAGAATATGAAAAACTCCCACCTCTTAAGGTGGCCTCAAGGAGGTTGCCTAGCTTCAATAAGCTTGTCTCCATGAAAGCTCCATCAAAACACCTCTACATGCTCAATGAAACTCCCATCTTCCTTTTCTCCAAAACCCCCCAACGACATCTCCAAATTTTATAGCTATGCTCAACATTGGTGGAAATGGGTATCAAAAGATTGGATATAGTGATAAATAGAAGAATATGATGGTTTAAGGTGGATATTGGGTGATAGTATGGTGGAGAGAGGTGGACAACATGCTCCAAAATGGTGGAAGACCACCTTCATTATCTCTCTTCTTCTCACTCTAAAATGATCTAAATGAACTAAATAACCTTTATGAAAACACCTTAAAGCCTTACAATCCCATTTTTGCCCAATCTGGGCTCACTAGAGCTCAACAGCTCATCCATCTAACGACCCAAAACGAGAGAGTGCACAAGGGCAGTCTGACATATGAAAATTCGATTGACCTCATTCGAACGAGATTCACCCATGGTTCGAATGATAGAGGCATCTTGTTCGATCCATCCCTTCAAATAACTTGGATTTGTTATGTAGTGGGATCTTGATTGAACCTCGTTTGATCCCTTACTTCGAATGAGCCTTGATCCTCATTCGAACGACCCAACTTTCGTTCGAACAACCCTTATTATATTTCCTTAAATTTCTTCCAAATTTAACCCAAAACATCCAGTAATCATCATCAAGCCTCCAAAAATAGTCAAATCAGAATATAATCTGAGTTATAAATATTCAAATACAAAGGTTCTCATTATAGTTCAACTTATGCGGGAAAATAATTAAAATATTAGGGTGGGGTATTACAAACTTTCCTCCTTGTGGAATTTCAATCCCCAAATTTTCGATCCATCCATTCTTCAAATTCATGGGCCTTACCAACTCTCATTTTAAGACATAGAAACCTTCTAGGACAAAATCATCGAAGTCCTTAATAACTAACATCACATCACGTGCCTTTATACATGGTTTGTAACTAAAGGTTCAACATACGACATACTCTAGCACTCACCATTTTTCTAACCATGAACGTCATATAACCGACTCCGAGTCTCCACTCACTTGATAGTCATGCTCAATAGAGTCCTAGGACTAACTTTGCTAATACCCAAAGTATACCGGCGCTTTTATGGGTAACTTTCTCTGATGATCGACACTTACCCAAGAGTGAACCGCAATACGACTAATCATCAAGTTCATCGTCTAAAACCATATCTATTCTTGGGACTACATATCCTGCATCCTTATTAATTTTTGGGTAATCCTGACTATACAAATTTTGCCCGAGCTTGACATTATCCATATGTAACACCACATTCTAGGACCCCGTAAGTCTCCCCTTAGGTCCCTAGCACCTCCCCATCTCACTGTAAACCCTAGGTCGCACTTTGAATACCGATCTAGAGCCCATAGAGCACCCTCGGGCTCCGTTTGACTCCGGTCAACTCTATCGTTAAGGCAGGTCCTGATCCCTTCCTATCGGCACAGTGTTTGGGGTCACATGCTAATTGAAATACCTAGGGGTAAGCTGATAGACACCTACTCACCCTATAAATATGGGCCATGACCTCACTCCAAAGGCAAGAAAGACACAACAGATCCATCAGCATTAGTGTTCTTAGCGACATTCCCTCGAAATCAGCGGAGTCTTTCATGTTAAGTTCCATTCAGGCTTATATTCTCATCCTTTTCATACCCAATTTGGTCAATATCCTTCTCTCTCATCTACATTCATTACCACTCAAGAGAGTTCATCCAAGATCAAAGATCAAGCTATAAAGAAGGTCCAATTCTTTCCCTCTTTCTTCAAATTCCTTATTTTTGCATAATGCACATTAGATTCATAATATAGTTCTTACTTTAGTTCATACACATTAATATCTACACTTTTTATTAGTATATTGAACATACTTTGTTTTCTATAAAAAATCCTGAAAACAAATAAAAGAGGGTTACACCCATAAATTCTGAACAGAATTATCCATCACACTTTTTTCGCAATCAAAAGGACACGTTTTCTACACATAGACATATAATAAAATTCCATTCGGACCTATGGGATAAACCTAACGCCTATGCTACATTCGAACTACGTGGACTTTGATATCTTTATAGGATACGTAGCCATCTTGGATTAAAATACGAGACTCGAGTCCAATTTTCTAATTTTCTTAATTTCTCTAATTCCCTAGTTTTCTAAAATCTCCCATTTTCATATATATATATATATATATATATATATATATATATATATATATATATATATATATATATATATATATATATATATATATATATATATATATATATATATCATGCTTTTTTGCGTTTCATCCAACACATATTGTCGTTCCCTAATAATGATCAATATCAAGATGAACGCACAAATCATACTTTCTACATATTTTATTTTGGGGAATATTCCTATGGATGACCTCTCTCTACCTTCTCCATGGTATGAGTGGAATAAATCTGATCTCCATTACATAAACATGATCACACACTTCACGGGGATATAAAGGAAAATAATAACACTAGACCATGAGAGACCGAAAAAGAGGAATGGGTGACTAACACCTTCCCATTCCGTAACTTAGCCCCCGAACCTTCAAAATATTGGTTTCGTATGCATCAGTTTGTCCTTGATGCCGTTCTCGGTAAGTGGCAACAATTCTTTTGCCTGTTTTGTGCAAAATAGGCTGGTGACTCTATCTCTTCACATTTACCCCCACACCGAGGACGACCGAAGCAACCTTCCCAAGAGGGGTACAAGACCGCGACGCTACCTTCCTGAGGGAATATTTATCTCTCTTACTCTCTCCTCCCCCAGGTGCCGACCGAGATGACCATAGTGGAGACTCCACTGGGGACTATGTTTAAGAGGGCTAGACTGTGTTTGCATGGGTGTTTTTACTTTCTTGTATATTCCCTTATTTTTATGTTCCCCCTTTATCATTCCCTATACATATGCACCTCATGCTTATGCAATTATCCACTCACTTGTAGATATTTTCCATGTACACTTCACACCACGTCCACCTAGGATCACGTATATCCACATGTCGCACACACCAGGTAGAAATCCATGCTTAGGTGTCACTAACACACATCTCCACTTGTATATATCCATTATCACTTACACTTAGACCACACCCACTCTCACTTGTTATCCTTTCTCTACTGTTTATACTTGTGCCTCATGCTCATCTGGGCATGATCAGTAAAGATACTCTCTCCATAAGATACTAATCAAAGAATCATGCATGGTACATATAATGCCACCAAAGAGCATTACTATGGACCAAATTTTGTCCCATAATTGGGGAGTCACTTCGTGATGGGTGCTAGTTCGACAGGTCGCATTTAGCCTAAAGGAAGAATCTCACCTTCAATTGGACAAGTAACTTAGACGTATATCAAATTGTTCCCCCGCATCGTATCTCTTGACCAAAGTCATGACGGAAATTCTATCACAGGGAACTCATTCACGTACGTTGAGTATATCGAATTCTCTCTCCCACGTATCGTCCCCATGAGGTATATAGTGAGGTACCTCTCATACACTCATGTATATCAAATGGATTTTCCACATGTACCAATTTCCCTCAAAAGTAGGACGTATATCGTGGAAGTCACGCCAAAGGGGGGAATACCCTCCAATTAACTTAAGAAACTGCAAACCCGTATATAGGTGTCATGCTTAGGACACAGATATTAGATTGCCGATTTTGACCCGAAACTCTGTCAAACTTTTGGGTCGGCCTGTCGTCTAAATTTTTGCACAACTCTTAAAACGGGACCCTCCTCATGAGCCTGGTAATAAGTCCAACCCTAGTTTTTACATATGTAGCAAACCCAATTTTTCCAGGCTCGGGTCTCGTCCGACAGTTCTTTTTTGCATCTAGGCAAACTTAATACAAGTGAGAACCTAATAAACATAATAATCATGCCGAGACCCATCTCTCGTCTTTCCCCTCTCTTTCAAAAAGTGTCCAAAAAACATTTTACCTCTTTTGTAAAAAATACCAAAAACATTTTCTTTTCCTCCAAAAAAGCATTTTTGTCTTCATATTTTCCAAAAATGTCAAAAAACATTTTCCTCCTTTTCTAAAAATAACGAATTCCCCTTCTTTTCTTTTTCGAAAATAAATCCCATTTTTTCTCCTTATTAGGTTGATTGCATACCCTTGTCCTGGCTCCCTATTGGCTTCGGTCTTCAGTCGAATCCCCCCGGAGTTCTGTTAGCCCTCTTACTTCTTTCGGGTCCAAGATTCACCCTCCTTCCATGGAGAATATGGATCAAGTGCCAAATGTATAGTCGGATTTGTTGACAGTTCTAGCTTAGCTCACTGCCAAAATTGATAATCTTCAAACCAAGGTTCATGAGATGAAAAGAAACCATTTCCCTATCCTCGAAGGGCCTGAGGTCCTCTTCCCTCGCACTATGGGTCCGCTAGTAATTGAGCCTATTACATTCCCAAGGAATACCAGCACGCTCCCCGTGCTCCTCCAACTAATGGGCCACCACCAGCTTATCTGCCTATACCAAATGTTGCTCAGACATGGGCTAACTTACCTATGACTTCTGATTCAAAAGAGGAAGAATTGAATAAAGTGAAAGAAGACCTCAAGATGTTGACCAAGAAATTCGATCAAGTCAGACTCTCTGGGAACTATATGGACACCCACATGTCTCCCTATCCTAAAGCCGGATTACTAGAAAAATTCAAGATGCCCAATATAGAGAAGTGCAGAGGCAGTGGACCCCCGATCGTTCATCTACGTAGCTATCACCAAGACATGACTCTAATGGGGGCTTCTAAAGAAATAATAGACCAGATGTTCTAGCAGACTTTGAAAGATAGCGTTGTCCATTGGTTCTTATCCCTTGAAGAATATAAAATCCATAGTTGGGAAGATGTTACCCGTGAGTTCATGTCAGAGAACAAGAATAACGAGGAGCTAGAAGTTACCCACCATGACTTTGGTCTACTTAAAAAAAACCCTGGGGAATCAGTCATCACCTTCAAAGCAAGGTGGAGAGAAAAAGCATCTACTATGACCAATCGGCCTTTCGAAGAAGAATAGGCCAGCATCGTAAAGAAAAACTTCCTACCCCATGTCTGAGAAACAATGGGAGGATAATATTACCGTTACTTTCTTGCCCTCCGAGAAGCAGGAGTGGAGATAAAAGAAAGTCTTGCCAAGATAGAAATCGTACCGAGGAAAACCTCTGGACAGTTTTCTCTTAAAAGTTTCAAAAACCTGCTAGTACCATGATTTCTACTTTCAACAACATCTTTCAACCTGCTGCTTCATGGGTACAGAAAAGTCACCCAAACCCAGTCTGAAAGGAATACACCGAGCTTCACTCTCCTCTATCCAGAGTCTACCAGGCCCTCTTAAGCCGAAATCTGATCAAACCATTGGACCCCCGTCCATTACCAAACCCACTTCTAAAAAACTTTAAACCTGATGCCCATGTGACTTTCATGAAACTGCTGGCCATACCACCGACCAATGTTTCCATCTTCGAAATGTAATACAAGGTCTGATTGATCGGGGTGTCATAGCCTAACCAACTAATACCAAACCAAACACTACCCATAATCCACTCCCGAATCATGCAAATGCCATCTTCCTAGAAAAAGACTCAGAATTTGACCCATCCACCCAAATCATGCTGAGTAAATCACCAGTCATACCCATATACTCTCCTAAACCTCTCCAACCATGCCCATATTTCCTCTTAAACCCTACCAGCTTTGCCGATCAAGCCTTATCCCTCCTGACCAGAGCATGCATCACCTTTCGCACCCATTCTACCGATAAAGATATGGAACTATTTGAAGTGTTAAACCAACTGTTAGAGTTCGGGCTGAAATTTCCCACCCAGATGACCTTTGATCATCAGAGATTTAGTGGCTTGTTCTTAGAAGCTCGAAAATGGGTCCGAGAGTCAGATAATTGGGTGGTGCCAACCGACGAAGTCAGTCTGGATGACATGGTTCAAATTATTACAACTTTATTTCAACAGACTGGTGATATTTGTAGTACATCCAAGCTACTCGATGCTTTGAAATTACAAGGGCGTCTGGTCCCTTCAGTTATGCATTTCCATGTCGAATGGAAGGAATTATATGATTGAGGTCATGGAAGTTGTGGAGTGCATTGACTTTTGATGAAAATACAATATTATTGCCACCAGATGGGGGGATGATTTCAAAGATTCAGATGAAGAGCAAGATTCAGAAAAGGCTACTTTGATAGCTAACATATACGGGATGATATAATTTGAGGAGATGCTAGGGGAAATCAACAAGGTGGCTAAATAACCCGATATCGACAAAGAAACAATATTTTTATTTTTCCCTTCTTCTGTTAACCACATGACCAGGTCAGGAAGACATTACCAAATTCCAAGTCTATAACCATTAACGAGCAGTAAAGGAAAGGGTGCCAAAAATTTCCCTATGCTAGAAATGACCCTCGAGGAAAGCAAGATCCTCGATCAACTGAAGAAAACCCAAGCCAACATCACTTTATGGGGGCTTTTTATGTCTTCCCAACTGCATCCAAATGCCCTAATCATGCTACTCACAGGACTCACAGTTCTTACCTCAACCACTCCAGAAGAAATGGTGAACTTAGTCAGATCCTTGACCTCTACTCAAATGCTCTCGTTTTCTGAAGAAGAAATCCCCATGACTAGTTCCAACCACAATCATGATCTTAATACCTCTGTTGAAGTTATGGGGAAAACTTCCCCCCTCTCTCTTGTCGATAATGGAACAACTCTGAATATTTTCCTGCTAATAACTCTTAATTATCTAGGATTTAAAGTGAGTGACCTTTCTCCAACCTCTGCTGCTGTACGTGCCTATGACAACACTCATCGAGAAGTAATAGGATCCATCAAGATTATAATAGGGGATAGCCTTATAAATCTTGTTGTTGAATTCCAAGTCATTGACATCCCAGCCTGTTTCAATCTTCTTCTCAAACGATCATGGCTCCATAGCATCAAAGGGGTGTCCTCTTTACTTTATCAGAAATTACAGTTCTTTTCCAAGGGGTAGGTTATTACCATCTTAGGAGATAGTGCTAACATCGAGAATTCAAGCACCAGTAATCAAGTACTATAAATACAACACGAGGTGAATGATATGCTTATATCATGATTCTAAGTTAAACCACTCTTACTCCCAGCAGGGGATTACTTCAATAATAGGGTTTGTCCAGAATATGACCCTCATAGAAACGTCAATATGTTCAAGAACATGCATTTTATGCTCAGATCGGGGCTAGGGAGAAGATAACAAGATATAATCGAATCCATTGTGTTGAAGGAGGCCTTTCCTCCCTGTGGCTTGGGCTATAAGCCATTAAAAGAAGAACTCAAATTGATCCGTCAGTCTCGACTGAAAAGGAGGTTAGAATGCGCCAGAATTGTCCCATGAGATTCTCTAAATGGAAGATTCATCAGAGAAGGTGAATATTTCCCCTTCCATGGCTTCCCTGAACCTTGGTATGACCATGTAGACAAGAGGATGAAACCAGGAATGGAGATCTTCTTTCAAGAAAGCTACCCATAGGATGAGAGTTCCCAGCACCGTGTACAACCACTCACTGAAGAGACCATAGATGATATTGGGGATTCTAAGGGTGGTGACTTTGAGGATTCTTTTAATTTAAAGACATTAGGGATGACACTCTGCATGATCCACTCTGGGGCTACGTCGTTGAATCCATCCTGCCTCATCAAAGATGCTGATAAACCTCTTTTCAACTAGCGTGCTACACCTGTGCCACCTGCTAATGTTAGACCTATCCCTGATGTTTATCCCCTTTACCCTTTAGTTATTTACCCCCACTCTGATGTAATCTAGACCTCCTTTGATGAGGTTCTCAATGTTGTTTTTCCTATCAATGAAATAAATGAAGATTTTGAGTTTCTTGTTGTGCTTTACATTAATTGTCTTGATTCTAATCAAACTCTTGATGATGATGATTTTGCAAATGAACAATTATTAACCGATCTAAATAAGGTTAATAACAAACAACATAATTGCGTTCAAGTTAATAAAGATTAAAATGTTATTATTAATCACGGCTCTAGCAACCAAATGCGCGAGATTTGGATAGGGTCCACCCTTAATGAGCATGAGGACGCACAACTCGAAGAACTACTAAGTGAATTCATGGATGTCTTCGCATGGTGCTACGATGATATACCCGACATTGAACCTAAGATAGCACAATATGAGATTCTAACTCTCCCGAAATGAAAATTGATCAAACAGAAACTACGAAAGCTCCGCATCGAATGGCCACTACAAGTTACAGAAGAAGTAGTCAAGCAACTAAACGTGGGTTTCATTCGTGTGATTGAATATCCCACATGACTAACCAATATCGTGCCCGTTCCCAAATCAGGAGGGAAGGTTTGCATGTTCATCGACTACCGAGACTTGAACAAGGCCTCTCTGAACGATGATTACCCACTAACCAACATTGACACGATTATGGACAATACGACCAGTCATGATCTCAAGTCATTCGTCAACGGGTTTATCGGATATAATTAGATCAAGATGCACCCAGATCACCAGGAGAAAACCTCATTCATCACCCCTTGGGGAGCCTTTTATGACACTATTATGCTATTTGGTATCCAGAACACAGGGGTACTTACCTGAGGGATGCCACAACTATTATGCATGATCTGATACACAAGTAAATCAAGGTCTACGTAGACGACATGATTATCAAGTCCAAGACTATGGAAGGCCATGTTCCTACCCTCCGAAAGGTCTTCGAACGACTGAGACAATACTAGATGCAACTCAACTCACAGAAATGTGTCTTCGGCATCATTAAAGGAAAACTTTTGGGATTCATGGTTAGTTAGAAAGGGATAGAAGTAGATCCTACCAAGCTAAAATCCATACTTGAGATGCCATCACCTTGAATGGAGAAGGACGTCCGGGGATTCCTTGGGAAATTACAGTACATCAGTAGGTTCATCAGTCAATTGACTTCCATCTGTGAACCCATCTTCAAACTCCTTTGAAGGGATTCAACCAAAGTCTGAAATGAAGCTTGCCAGGAAGCCTTCGACCGAATCAAGGAATACCTAACCGAACCTCTGGTTCTCATGTCACCACAGTCTAATCTTCATTTACTCCTATACCTAACCATAATCGATACTACCGCTAGGGCTTTGTTAGCCCAATAGCTTGAAGAAACCCGCAACGAAAGAGCCATCTACTATGCCAATCAAAAGTTGGTCGGTTATAAAGTTAACTGCATTACCATGGAAATTACATGTGTCGCTCTTATGTGGGTTTCCCAAAAGTTATGGCACTACATGCTCGCCTTCCCCATCAAGCTTGTATCCCAAATGGATCCCATCAAGTACTTACTCGGGAAATATGCCTTGTCCAGCTGAATGACCCATTAGTTTATTCTCCTAGCTGAATTTGATATCATTTATGTCATGCAAAAATCCATGAAAGGAATATCCATCTCTGACTACCTTGCTGACTACCCTATGGAAGGGGCCGATGTCTGGATCTTTGAGTTCCTTAATGAGCATATCCTTTGTACCTACCAAGAAGACCTTCAATGGAAAATATTCTTCGATGGAGCTGCCAACAAGAAAGGGTATGGCATTGGGATCCTCCTAATTGCCCCTGATGAATCTCACACTCCCATTACCATCAAGCTGAACTTATCTTGCACCAACAACATGACTGAATATAACACATGCACGCTAGGACTCAAAGTTTCCCTCGAAAAAGAAATTCAATACCTCGATGTCTACGGGGATTCAATCCTTATCATCGATCAAGTACTTAGAAAATGGAAACTCAAGGACGAGAAACTCTTACCCTTCCATGCCCACCTAGAAGAGGTGGCTTCCAAATTCTAAGAAATCACCTTACACTACCTACCCCGGGCAAAGAATAACCCAGCCGATGCCCTTGGTACCTTAGCCTCCATGATTGAAATTCCTGAAGGAATAACCATGACCCCTTTCCTTATCTAAAAACAAGACAAACCCATCAACTTCTACCACATCGAGCTTGGCATGGAGGAAAATCTCGAGATAGCTGACTGCTAGTACTATGATATTTAGTGCCTCCTAAAACATGGTAGGTATCCCTAAGGATTTGATAAGAAAGATCGAGTAATTCTTCGTAGACTCGCTGCCCATTATATTATCTGTGATAAAGCAATGTTTAAGAGAAACTTCGATTGAACCCATTTGCACTGCATCACAGGGGCTGACATTGAAGAAATGATGCAGAAAATCCACAGCGGGGAATACGAATCGCACATGAATGGCCATATGCTCCCAAAAATGATCATTCAATAAGGTTACTACTGAACTACTATGGTTCAAGATTGCACAACCTACGTTCGAAGATGCCTCAAATGCCAGAAGTTTTCCAACCTACAACACTTACCCCCACGGGAATTATATAACATGACTTATCCCTGGCCATTATCCATATGCGTCTTCGACATCGTAGGGAAAGTTACACCGAAGGCATCCAAAGGGAATGAGTTCATCCTGGTCGCCATTGACTACTTCACCAAATGGGTCAAAGCCGAGTCATACGTAGTTCCGAATGCCAAGAAAGTGTCCAAATTCATAAAGAAAAACATCATTTGCCAATAGGAGGTCGTTAAACAATAGGTTACACTTCGAGGTAGAAGTTACAGAATTGGCCGACGATTATGGAATTCAAAGACACAAATATTATCCATACCGACCTCAAACCAATGGTGTAGTCGAGGCAACCAATAAGAACCTCAAAGCCATTATCAATAAGATGACCAAGAGTTATCGATATTGGGCCAATAGGATCCCTTGCATCTACTGTAAGGACATTTTTCACATGTCCGAAATGTTTCATTTATTTATGTCGTACGCCGCTACATTTGGCACGTCTCCTCACGATCTCACATGACGGCCTCTATCCGAATTCCGGGAATCAAGCATGCATTATCTCCACTAATATGTCCCACATCTGCCTCAATGACTTCACGTTCCAAGATTTTAGGGAGTTAATGCAAGTGGTACGCAAGGGAAGTCAAAACAGTGAAAAAAAGGCACAATAAGAGAGTTCAAGGGCATTTTCGTAATTTCACATCCATAGTTCGGAGGTCTGGTCAACTAGAAAGTTGAAGAGCTCGCCGCAACGAATATACTGGAAAAAACGGCACCTCAATCCGAGCTACGGTGAAGGAGTTATGACCTTTTGAAGATAGAGCAAATTCCTTAAAGAATGTTGTTTTTTTTTTGTACGCTGGATAGAATTTTAGAGTTTTAAGAATGTGGGACTCTTCATATTTTTTCCTATAAATACCAACTTCGGGGGAGTTGTTTTGCAAGACTTTAGGAGACGAATTTGAGAGTCCAAATACATCTAGTCTTCATATTTTTGAGTTCCAAGACTCATGTTTTGATTCACACATCATTGCCAAACCATTGTGAATCCTTCTGCAACCCAAGAACACAACTTTGGTTTGTTCAACCCTTGTGGAGGAGACTGTTCTTCTTCTTCATTGCAGCCCTACTGGAAAGAGATAATTCCAGCCGCGACTACAGAATTCGATACCCGAGGGTAATTCTTAGTCAACTTGTATTTTCATTGTAATCCGATTGTAAGCCGTTTTCTTACAAATTATAGTGAAAATAAATGGTTTTGCCCCTGAGGGGGATTTTTCCTTAATTGCATGTGTTTGAATGTTCTTGCGTAGATTATCTATTTATTCAATCACATACTGCTGCATGTTTAGGGTTTGTTTGTGTTAAAAGGGTTTTATATATAACTTGATCATTTGAACGCGAACACACACGTTTCTCAAATTGGTATCAGAGCAGGTTACGCTAATCTATCGCGTATTCCTTTTCTTTTTTTTTTCGCAAAATTTTTCTAAGATATCAATTTTCTGAAAAAATTGATTTTTGAAAAAGTGCGTGTTCAAATGGAGAAGTCATATTATAAAATGCCTATTTTTGACGGGACAAATTATGCTTATTGGAAAGCCCGTATGAGGTCGGCTTTAAAAGCCATTGATGAACGTGTCTGGATTTTGGTTGAACGAGGGTGGACTCCTCCCACCATGACTGTTGATAATGTGACCAACTTGAAACCTGACATTTCTTGGTCTGATGAAGAAATTAAATGGTCATCTTTTAATTCTAAGGGTCTAAGTGCTATTTCTGGGTCTATCACACCTGATGAGTTCAAACGCATAATGACGTGTACCACCTCAAAAGAGGCATGGGATGTTTTACAACTCACCCATGAAGGAACTAATGCTGTGAAAGAGTCTAAGTTGCAAAACTTGACAACTCAATTTGAAACAATCACCATGCATGATTCTGAATGCTTTGATGAATTTTATGCTAGACTTTCTGACATTGTGAATACTAGTTTTAATCTTGGTGAACATATTCCAAATGCTAGAGTTGTTAAAAAGATTCTTCGTTCTTTGCCTAAGCGTTTTATCCCTAAAGTCACTGTGCTAAATTCTATGGGTAATTTAAATACGCTAAAATTGGAAGAACTTGTAGGAGATTTGCAAACTTATGAAATTGATATGTTCCCTAAAAATTCTAAATCTAAAGATAAGGGAATTGCTCTTAAAGCCCAAGAGAGAAGGAGTGATGGGTCAGCTAGAAAGAGGGTAGAGTCATCTAGAAAGAGAGAGACTGACACATCAGATTCTGAGTGCGATTTTGACTTAGATGATTTGGCTCTTTTCGCAAAAAAATTCAAGAGGATTCTCAAATTTAAGAAAAATGGCAATTTTAAAGATAAAAAGAAATTTGAGAAAAATAAGTTTGAAAAGAAAAATGAAAAAGTTTCCAAAAATCCTTCTCTGAAAGAAAGTGAGAGATGTTTTGAGTGTGATGGTAGGGGTCATAGAGCTTTTGAGTGTGCCAATCGTCTGAATAGAGAGAAAGGGAAAGCTGTCCTTAATGCTACCCTTAGTGACGACAGTGAGGTCGAGACGGTGGATTCTGGAGATGAGTCACCGCATGAGTGTAACTTCACTGCATTCAGGGCCAGCCAAGTGAGCACTCCTAGTTCTCCTCACGACGATGAGGATGATGCTTCACAGGGACACCTCGACAGTGAGATCGATGTGAGTGAGGGGGAGGATGACACAAGTGAGAGCGAGAGTGATATACAACGCGCCTACGCTGAGTTATATTCTGAGTCTTTTAAAACTAAAAAGCGTAACAAAGCGTTAGTTCTTAAGATCACTTGCCTAGAGGAAGATTTAAGGAAAGCGAGAGAAAGAGAGTTCTCCACCTGCACCGCCCTGAGAGAGAGAGAATCTACCTGTGTCGAGAATGAGAATTTGTTTAGAGAGAGAGAGAGTACTCTAGAGAAAGAGAGAGGGGACTTGATCAAGCAAGTGGCTAGTCTTACGAGTCAGCTCCATTCCTCCGTGGAGACTCGAAAGAAACTTGAAGTCCTTATTGCCCAGCTGACTCATGATCTTGAGAAAGCACGGGAAGTCAAGGTACAAATCGAGGAGAGATCTGGGAAGATGGGAAAGATGCTCCTCGGCCCCGCTTTAGGTTTTGGTGATCGTCAAGGAATTGGATATGATGGTGCCTCCACGTCGCAAATTGCACCTGGACCAGTTCCTGAGTTTACTACAACTCCTTATGGTCACCGTAAAAAACCTCAAAGGAGAGTTCGACCAAGAAAAGCAAACCAAGGTCCGCCTTTGACTGAGCTCTTTTGTACTTATTGCAAAAGAAAAGGCCACCTTAGGGAAACTTGCTATAGCATGGGTCGGACACGACGTACTACTGCTCCACCACGACATACTGATGAGTTTTCTAGTCTGAGAGAGCGAGTTGAGTTCTTAGCTGCCACGACTCAGAGTTTGATGAAAGAATTCCGACGGATGTGTTCGCCGTTAGTGAATGCTTCTTACATTCCAGCTAAAACCAACAAAGGCAAACAAAAGGTCATCTCTGCTTGGGTGCCTAAGAAAGATAAAAAGGCCTTTGTTGTTCATGTTGCTCTCAAAGCACATAATACCTCACAGTAGTATTTTGATAGTGGGTGCTCCAGACACATGACAGGTGATGCCTCATTTTTTACTAGTCTTGAGGATTATCAAGATGGCAGAGTCACCTTTGGAGATGGGAGTAAGTCTAGCATTATAGGACGAGGTACTATCGAGTTACCTGGTTTTCCGAAGCTAGAAAATGTTTTGTACGTCAAAGGTTTGAAAGCAAACCTTCTCAGCATTAGCCAGCTGTGCGACACTAACTTTGCAGTAAAGTTTGATCGGGACGCGTGTAAAGTCTACAATCAAGCTGGTAAACTTTTGATGCAAGGGGTGAGGACCGAGGATAATTGCTATGGGACTGAGCCCACATCCTCACTTGTCTGCAACAGCGCCACGATCACTCCTATGGATCTGTGGCACCAACGTCTAGGTCACGTGAACGTTAGAGATCTCAATCGTTTATCTAAAAAGGACCTAGTACGTGGCTTACCATCTCTTGGAAAGTCAACTTCGACCGTTTGTGGACCCTGTCAGTTGGGAAAACAAATTCGTAGTCCTCATAGGAAGTTACATTCCATTACCACCTCTCGTGTTCTGGAGTTGATTCACATGGATCTTATGGGTCCCACTCGTACTGAGAGTCTAGGTGGTAAGAGGTACATCCTCGTGATGGTAGATGATTTCTCCAGATACTCCATTGTAGGTTTTCTGAGAGAGAAATCCGATGCTGTAGATTTCTTAACAACCAAGTGCCGTGTCCTGCAAAATCAACACGGTGTCACTATTAACAGAATACGTAGTGACAACGGCACTGAATTCAAGGAAGCAAAGGTTGATTTGTACTGTGATAGCCTTGGGATCAAACATGAGTTTTCTGCTGTGAGAACTCCTCAGAAAAATGGGATTGTTGAGAGAAAGAATAGAACGATCCAAGAGATGGCTAGATCTATGCTTCTAGGTCGTAAAGTTTCTAGGAGATTTTGGGTAGAGGCAGTGTCTACTGCATGCCACACGGTGAATAAGGTGTATCTGCGTCCACACACACTTCACACTCCTTATGAGTTGTGGACTGGCAAGAAGCCTAACCTGGCATATTTTCGTGTCTTTGGGAGTAAATGCTACATCCTACGGGATAAAGAGCAATTAGGAAAGTTTGACTCCCGAAGCGACGAGGGAATATTTCTAGGACATTCATCGAATAGCAGAGCGTACCGGGTTTTTAACCTGAAGAGCTCTAAGATTATGGAATCAATAAACGTCACCGTGCAAGATGACAAACCTCCGACGGTTATTGATCCTAACCTTCAGTGTGAGGATAAGGATTGTTCTAACAGTGATTTACCTGTTCCTCTCTCACACTCTGTGGACCCTACTCCTGTGTTAGGGAACACACCTGCTTGGGTTCGCAAGAGTCATGACCCTTCTGCCATTGTTGGTGATCCCACTCTAGGGGTCAAGACTCGTGCTCAGCTAGAGAACGTTGTTAGCCATCTTTGCTACACGTCCAAAGTCGATCCCAAGAACCATAAAGAAGCACTCAAGGATGAACACTGGATATCTGCTATGCAGGATGAGTTGCTTCAGTTTAAAAAGAATGATGTCTGGGAACTTGTCCCCCGACCTAGTGAGATTAATGTGATAGGTACCCGTTGGATTTTTAAGAACAAAATGGATGAAAATGGTACCATAATCCGAAAAAAGGCTAGGTTGGTCGTTCAAGGCTACACACAGATAGAGGGTGTAGACTTTGGGGAGACATTTGCTCCTGTTGCGAGGCTTGAGTCCGTCCGTCTTCTGCTCGCCATCGCATGTCATCTGCGCTTCAAGGTGTATCAGATGGATGTCAAGAGTGCCTTTTTGAATGGCATTCTACAGGAGGAGGTTTATGTGGAACAACCAAAAGAGTTTGAAGACCCTCAGCACCCTGAGCACGTCTACTATCTGAGGAAAGCCTTATATGGTTTGAAGCAAGCACCCCGTGCTTGGTACGAGAGGCTTACTTCTTATCTCTTAGCTTGTGGCTTCACGAGAGGGGGAGTAGATATGACGTTATTTGTCAGGAGAGATGACGGTGCTATTTTGGTTGCCCAGGTCTATGTGGACGACATAGTCTTTGGATCCACATGCTCCCAGCATGCTCACCACTTTGAGGAGGAGATGAAAAGTGAGTTTGAGATGAGCATGGTTGGTGAGCTTACATTCTTCCTTGGTCACCAGGTTCGTCAGCTAGAGGATGGGATGTTCATCTCCCAATCCAAGTATGCTAGAGACCTAGTGAATAAATTTGGTTTAGACTCCGCTAAGCATGCACGTACACCTATGAGTACCACTACCAAGCTTAGTAAGGACACTTCAGGCAAGGACGTAGAGCAAACCTTATATCGGAGTATGATAGGTAGTCTCCTCTACTTGACTGCCAGTCGTCCTGACATCGCCTTTAGTGTTGGATTCTGTGCGCGTTATCAGGCATCCCCAAAAGAGTCACATTTACTTGCTCTAAAACGTATTATTAAATACGTAAGTGGGACTCTATCATACGGGATTTGGTATTCTTTTGATACCGATGACCGTCTGTCCGCCTACTCGGATGCCGATTGGGCTGGGGATGTAGATGGATGTAGGAGCACTTCTGGTGGGTGTTTCTATTTTGGTTCTGCTCTTGTCTCCTGGCTGAGCAAGAAGCAAAATTCCATCTCTTTGTCCACTGCGGAGGCTGAGTACATAGCCGCCGGGAGTTGTTGCACACAACTCTTGTGGATGAAGCAAATGCTGGAGGATTATGGGATATCACAGGACACCATGACCATTTCCTGTGATAACACGAGCGCGATACACATATCCCGCAATCCAGTTCAGCATTCGCGCACAAAACACATCAGGATACGTGAGCACTTTATTCGTCAGTTAGTTGAAGAGAAAGTCATATCCCTGAGTTTTGTTCCTACCGACCGTCAGTTTGCCGATATTTTCACGAAACCTTTAGATGCCCTTAGATTTGAAAGTCTTAGGAAATCTTTAGGGATTTGCACAGTTGATTGAGGGGTTGGTCTATGTCTAGAATATGATGCTTCTTCATGTTCATATCATATGCTTCCTATTGCTAGTCTGTTTTATATGTACCATTACTTTGTTGTACAGCTTTGTTTTATTCTTTTTGCTTTTTATATTTCTTTTGAAAAAAATACAAAAAGATTTTCCTTTAAGAAAAATTTTGAGAAAAGCACAAAAAGATTTTATTTTTACAAATTTTTGAAAAAATCCAAAAAGATTTTTGTATTTTGCTTCTTTTATGGATGAGCATGTAAGATAGCCAAGTCACAACTTCATTCCATTTATCCATGTGACTGTTTGATAGAGATTTGAGAGGCTACATCATTTCATCCATGTGCTTTACATTGATTGGAGTCTTTGAGATGTAATTAGTGATATCTTCCTACATGTTTGACTCCTATATCCTTTATTGCACACATGCACGGCTATATTTGATTATTGCACTTGTCTATCTCATGTTGGCTTGTGTGTTTTCATCTCAATCCTGTCTATACAATGTACAATATGCGATAAAACTTGACAAGATTGGAATGCATGTAAAAACCGTTTTGGTGAGACTGTGTGTTTTTGTATAACGGGGAGGGGCTGCGAAAGGTAATCATCTATCCTTTGCGCAAAAGCCACCGTTAAAAAGGATCTAAAAAATGGAGGAATTTTAATATCCGAGGTCCAAAGAGGTTAAAAGATCCCGAAAAAATTTAAAGGCAATAAAAAGCAATTCATGCCAAATATGGGCCACTTAGGTTTCACCATCAATTCTACAAAGTTTGAGAATTTAAAACGCCTCTATTCAATACAATATCTGAGGGAGTTTGGTTGGAGAATCTAAACGGGTTTGCACTTCCTTGAAAGTCCTGAAAAAGCATAAAATCATTTTGGACGTTATTGGTGTGAAAATCATTTTGAGCTTTAATTTGTTGATTTGATTGAGTCAATATCTTATATTGTCACTCTTTTACACCAAAGGAAGCATTTGAGTTCATTCGCTAGGAATATCCAATATTCATCGTGCACATATGTCATGTTTGTATGCATTGATTTTCCTATCGAATTTGATTACACCACTTCATTTACGCTATCATTGACTTGGTTGCTTTCTGTTTATTCATGGTGTGTTTTTATCCTAGTGACACCCCGCACTTGCTTATTTGATTTATTTCTCTAATTTGTCCATTTGGGGACATCATAAAAAGGGAGAGAAAGAATTATCATATTATGGGGGAGTTTGAATTCTGGGGGAGTTTTTGAGATGTTGCTTATGTTTTTATCATATATTGATATCCATGTTATCTCATTTCAAACTCGATATGTCACGTGGTATTTGCTTTGTCTCATGTGTGTAGGTTTGAAGATTGCAGATCTATATGTTGCACACCCTGATGAGAAAAGTTTTGAGATTCCTAAAGAATTAAAGAACAAACGATGAAGACTATTCATTTGTACCTTTTCCCGTTTTGGGTTCATGGGAGGGTAGATTTGTATAGGCAATTTCATATTTGATAATTCGGATTTTTTATGTATGTACCGGCATAGACATAGGGGGAGATTTGTAAGGACATTTTTCACATGTCCGAAATGTTTCATTTATTTATGTCGTACGCCGCTACATTTGGCACGTCTCCTCACGATCTCACATGACGGCCTCTATCCGAATTCCGGGAATCAAGCATGCATTATCTCCACTAATATGTCCCACATCTGCCTCAATGACTTCACGTTCCAAGATTTTAGGGACTTAATGCAAGTGGTACGCAAGGGAAGTCAAAACAGTGAAAAAAAGGCACAATAGGAGAGTTCAAGGGCATTTTCGTAATTTCACATCCATAGTTCGGAGGTCTGGTCAACTACAAAGTTGAAGATCTCGCCACAACGAAGATACTGGAAAAAACGTCACCTCAATCCGAGCTACGGTGAAGGAGTTATGACCTTTTGAAGATAGATAAAATTCTTTAAAGAATGCTGTTTTTTTTTGTACGCTGGATAGAATTTCATAGTTTTAAGAACGTGGGACTCTTCATATTTTTTCCTATAAGTACCAACTTCGGGGGAGTTGTTTTGCAAGACTTTAGGAGACGAATTTGAGAGTCCAAATACATCTAGTCTTCATATTTTTGAGTCCCAAGACTCATGTTTTGATTCACACATCATTGCCAAACCTTTGTGAATCCTTTTGCAAACCAAGAACACAACTTTGGTTTGTTCAACCCTTGTGGAGGAGACCGTTCTTCTTCTTCATTGCAGCCCTACTGGAAAGGGATAATTCCAGCCGCGACTATAGAATCCGATACCCGAGGGTAATTCTTAGTCAACTTGTATTTTCATTGTAATCCGATTGTAAGCCGTTTTCTTACAAATTATAGTGAAAATAAATGGTTTTGCCCCTGAGGGGGATTTTTCCTTAATTGCATGTGTTTGAATGTTCTTGTGTAGATTATCTATTTATTCAATCACATACTGCTGCATGTTTAGGGTTTGTTTGTGTTAAATGGGTTTTATATATAACTTGATCATTTGAACGCGAACACACACGTTTCTCAAATTGGTATCAGAGCAGGTTACGCTAATCTATCGCGTATTCTTTTTTTTTTCCGCAAAATTTTTCTAAGATATCAATTTTCTGAAAAAAATGATTTTTGAAAAAGTGCGTGTTCAAATGGAGAAGTCATATTATAAAATGCCTATTTTTCACGGGACAAATTATGCTTATTGGAAAGCCCGTATGAGGTCGGCTTTAAAAGCCGTTGATGAACGTGTCTGGATTTTGGTTGAACGAGGGTGGACTCCTCCCACCGTGACTGTTGATAATGTGACCAACTTGAAACCTGACATTTCTTGGTCTGATGAAGAAATTAAATGGTCATCTTTTAATTCTAAGGGTCTAAGTGCTATTTCTGGGTCTATCACACCTGATGAGTTCAAACGCATAATGACGTGTACCACCTCAAAAGAGGCATGGGATGTTTTACAACTCACCCATGAAGGAACTAATGCTATGAAAGAGTCTAAGTTGCAAAACTTGACAACTCAATTTGAAACAATCACCATGCATGATTCTGAATGCTTTGATGAATTTTATGCTAGACTTTCTGACATTGTGAATACTAGTTTTAATCTTGGTGAACATATTCCAAATGCTAGAGTTGTTAAAAAGATTCTTCGTTCTTTGCCTAAGCGTTTTATCCCTAAAGTCACTGTGCTAAATTCTATGGGTAATTTAAATACGCTAAAATTGGAAGAACCTGTAGGAGATTTGCAAACTTATGAAATTGATATGTTCCCTAAAAATTCTAAATCTAAAGATAAGGGTATTGCTCTTAAAGCCCAAGAGAGAAGGAGTGAGGGGTCAGCTAGAAAGAGGGTAGATTCATCTAGAAAGAGAGAGACTGACACGTCAGATTCTGAGTGCGATTTTGACTTAGATGATTTGGCTCTTTTCGCAAAAAAAATCAAGAGGATTCTCAAATTTAAGAAAAATGGCAATTTTAAAGATAAAAAGAAATTTGAGAAAAATAAGTTTGAAAAAAAATGAAAAAGATTCCAAAAATCCTCCTTTGAAAGAAAGTGAGAGATGTTTTGAGTGCGATGGTAGGGGTCATAGAGCCTTTGAGTGTGCCAATCGTCTGAATAGAGAGAAAGGGAAAGCTGTCCTTAATGCTACTCTTAGCGACGACAGTGAGGTCAAGACGGTGGATTCAGGAGATGAATCACCGCATGAGTGTAACTTCACCGCATTCATGGCCAGTCATGTGAGCACTCCTAGCTCTCCTCACGACGATGAGGATGATGCTTCACAGGGACACCTCGACTGTGAGATCGATGTGAGTGAGGGGGCGGATGATTCAAGTGAGAGCGAGAGTGATATTCAACGCGCCTACGCTGAGTTGTATTCTGAGTCTTTTAAAACTAAAAAAAAGAAACAAAGCGTTAGTTCTTAAGATCACCGGCTTAGAGGAAGATTTAAGAAAAGCGAGAGAAAGAGAGTCCTCCACCTGCACCGTACTGAGAGAGAGAGAATCTGCCTGTGTCGAGAAAGAGATCCTATTTAGAGAGAGAGAGAGTGTTTTAGAGAAAGAGAGAGGGGACTTGACTAAACAAGTGGCTAGTCTTACGAGTGAGCTCCATTCCTCCGTGGAGACTCGGAAGAAACTTGAAGCCCTTGTTGCCCAACTGACTCATGATCTTGAGAAAGCACGGGAAGTCAAGGTACAAATCGAGGACAGATCTGGGAAGATGGGAAAGATGCTCCTCGGCCCCGCTTTAGGTTTTGGTGATCGACAAGGAATTGGTTATGATGGTGCCTCCACGTCCCAAATTGCACCTGGACCAGTTCCTGAGTTTACTACAACCCCTTATGGTCACCGTCAAAAACCTCGTAGGAGAGTTCGACCAAGAAAAGAAAACCAAGGTCCACCTTTGACTGCACTCTTTTGTACCTGTTGCAAAAGAAAAGGACACCTTAGGGAGTTTTGCTATAGCATGGGTCGAACACGACGTACTACTACTCCACCACGTCATACTGATGAGTTTTCTAGTCTGAGAGAGCGAGTTGAGTTCTTAGCTGCCACTTCTCAGAGTTTGATGGAAGAATTCAGACGGATGTCTTTGCCGTTAGTGAATGCTTCTCACATTCCAGCTAAAACCAACAACAAAAAGGCAAACAAAAGGTTACCACTGCTTGGGTACCGAAGAAAGATAAAAAGGCTTTTGTTGTTCATGTTGCTCTCAAAGCACATAATACCTCACAGTGGTATTTTGACAGTGGGTGCTCCAGACACATGACAGGTGATGCCTCATTTTTTACTACTCTTGAGGATTATTAAGATGGCAGAGTCACCTTTGGAGATGGGAGTAAGTCTAACATTATAGGATGAGGTACTATCGAGTTACCTGGTTTTTCTAAGCTAGAAAATGTTTTGTACGTCAAAGGATTGAAAGGAAACCTTCTCAGCATTAGCCAGCTGTGCGACACTGAATTTGCAGTAAAGTTTGACCGGGACGCGTGTAAAGTCTACAATCAAGCCGGTAAACTTTTGATGCAAGGGGTGAGGACCGAGGATAATTGCTATGGGACTGAGCCCACATCCTCACTTGTCTGCAACAGCACCATGATCACTCCTATGGATCTGTGGCACCAACGTCTAGGTCATGTGAACGTTAGAGATCTTAATCGTTTAGCTAAAAAGGACCTAGTACGTGGCTTACCATCTCTTGGAAAGTCAACTTCGACCGTTTGTGGACCCTGTCAGTTGGGAAAACAAATTCGTAGTCCTCATAGGAAGTTACATTCCATTACCACCTCTCGTGTTCTGGAGTTGATTCACATGGATCTTATGGGTCCCACTCGTACTGAGAGTCTAGGTGGTAAGAGGTACATCCTCGTGATGGTAGATGATTTCTCCAGATACTCCATTGTAGGTTTTCTGAGAGAGAAATCCGATGCTGTAGATTTCTTAACGACCAAGTGCCGTGTCCTGCAAAATCAACACGGTGTCACTATTAATAGAATACGTAGTGACAACGGCACTGAATTCAAGGAAGCAAAGGTTGATTTGTACTGTGATAGCCTTGGGATCAAACATGAGTTTTCTGCTGTGAGAAATCCTCAGCAAAATGGGATTGTTGAGAGAAAGAATAGAACGATCCAAGAGATGGCTAGATCTATGCTTCTAAGTCATAAAGTTTCTAGGAGATTTTGGGCAGAGGCAGTGTCTACTGCATGCCACACGGTGAATAGGGTCTATTTGCGTCCACACACACTACAGACACCTTATGAGTTGTGGACCGGTAAGAAGCCCAACCTGGCGTATTTCCGTGTTTTTGGGAGTAAATGCTACATCCTACGGGATAGAGAGCAATTAGGAAAGTTCGACTCCCGGAGCGACGAGGGAATATTTCTAGGATATTCATCGAATAGTAGAGCATACCGGGTATTTAACCTGAAGAGCTCTAGGGTTATGGAATCAATAAACGTTACCGTGCAAGATGACGAACCTTTGACGGTTATTGATCCTAACCTTCAGTGTGAGGATGAGGATTGTTCTGACAGTGATTTACCTGTTCCTCTCTCACACTCTGTGGACCCTACTCCTGAGTTAGGGGACACACCTGCTTGGGTTCGCAAGAGTCATGACCCTTCTGCCATTGTTGGTGATCCCATTCTAGGGGTCAAGACTCGTGCTCAGCTAGAGAACGTTGTTAGCCATCTTTGCTACACGTCCAAAGTCGAGCCCAAGAACCATAAAGAAGCACTCAAGGATGAACACTGGATATCTGCTATGCAGGATGAGTTGCTTCAGTTTAAAAAGAATGATGTCTGGGAACTTGTCCCCCGACCTAGTGAGATTAATGTGATAGGTACCCGGTGAATTTTTAAGAACAAAATGGATGAAAATGGTACCATAATCCGAAATAAGGCTAGGTTGGTCGCTCAAGGCTACACACAGATAGAGGGTGTAGACTTTGGGGAGACATTTGCTCCTGTTGCGAGGCTTGAGTCCGTCCGTCTTTTGCTCGCCATCGCATGTCATCTGCGCTTCAAGGTGTATCAGATGGATGTCAAGAGTGCCTTTTTGAATGGCATTCTACAGGAGGAGGTTTATGTGGAACAACCAAAAGGGTTTGAAGACCCTCAGCACCCTGAGCACGTCTACTATCTGAGGAAAGCCTTATATGGTTTGAAGCAAGCACCCCGTGCTTGGTACGAGAGGCTTACTTCCTATCTCTTAGCTCGTGGCTTCAAGAGAGGGGGAGTAGATATGACGTTGTTTGTCAGGAGAGATGACGGTGCTATTTTGGTTGCCCAGGTCTATGTGGACGACATAGTCTTTGGATCCACATGCTCCCAGCATGCTCACCACTTTGAGGAGGAGATGAAAAGTGAGTTTGAGATGAGCATGGTTGGTGAGCTTACATTCTTCCTTGGTCTCCAGATTCGTCAGCTAGAGGATGGGATGTTCATCTCCCAATCCAAGTATGCTAGAGACCTAGTGAAGAAATTTGGTTTAGACTCCGCTAAGCATGCACGTACACCTATGAGTACCACTACCAAGCTTAGTAAGGACACTTCAGGCAAGGACGTAGAGCAAACCTTATATCGGAGTATGATAGGTAGTCTCCTCTACTTGACTGCCAGTCGTCCCGACATCGCCTTTGGTGTTGGAGTCTGTGCGCGTTATCAGGCATCCCCAAAAGAGTCACATTTACTTGCTCTAAAACGTATTATTAAATACGTAAGTGGGACTCTCTCATACGGGATTTGGTATTCCCTTGATACCGATGACCGTCTGTCCGCCTACTCGGATGCCGATTGGGCTGGGGATGTAGATGGATGTAGGAGCACTTCTGGTGGGTGTTTCTATTTTGGTTCTGCTCTTGTCTCCTGGCTGAGCAAGAAGCAAAATTCCATCTCTTTGTCCACTGCGGAGGCTGAGTACATAGCCGCCGAGAGTTGTTGCACACAACTCTTGTGGATGAAGCAAATGCTGGAGGATTATGGGATATCACAGGACACCATGACCATTTCCTGCGATAACACGAGCGCGATACACATATCCCGCAATCCAGTTCAGCATTCGCGCACAAAACACATCAGGATACGTGAGCACTTTATTCGTCAGTTAGTTGAAGAGAAAGTCGTATCCCTGAGTTTTGTTCCTACCGACCGTCAGTTAGCCGATATTTTCACGAAACCTTTAGATGCCCTTAGATTTGAGAGTCTTAGGAAATCTTTAGGGATTTGCACAGTTGACTGAGGGGTTGGTCTATGTCTAGAATAGGATGCTTCTTCATGTTCATATCATATGCTTCCTATTGCTAGTCTGTTTTATATGTACCATTACTTTGCTGTACAGCTTTGTTTCATTCTTTTTGCTTTTTATATTTCTTTTGAAAAAAAAAATACAAAAAGATTTTCCTTTAAGAAAAATTTCGAGAAAAGCACAAAAAGATTTTATTTTTACAAATTTTTGAAAAAATCCAAAAAGATTTTTGTATTTTGCTTCTTTTATGGATGAGCATGTAAGATAGCCAAGTCACAACTTCATTCCATTTATCCATGTGACTGTTTGATAGAGATTTGAGAGGCTACATCATTTCATCCATGTGCTTTACATTGATTGGAGTCTTTGAGATGTAATTAGTGATATCTTCCTACATGTTTGACTCCTATATCCTTTATTGCACACATGCACGGCTATATTTGATTATTGCACTTGTCTATCTCATGTTGGCTTGTGTGTTTTCATCTCAATCCTGTCTATACAATGTACAATATGCGATAAAACTTGACAAGATTGGAATGCATGTAAAAACCGTTTTGGTGAGACTGTGTGTTTTTGTATAACGGGGAGGGGCTGCGAAAGGTAATCATCTATCCTTTGCGCAAAAGCCACCGTTAAAAAGGATCTAAAAAATGGAGGAATTTTAATATCCGAGGTCCAAAGAGGTTAAAAGATCCCGAAAAAATTTAAAGGCAATAAAAAGCAATTCATGCCAAATATGGGCCACTTAGGTTTCACCATCAATTCTACAAAGTTTGAGAATTTAAAACGCCTCTATTCAATACAATATCTGAGGGAGTTTGGTTGGAGAATCTAAACGGGTTTGCACTTCCTTGAAAGTCCTGAAAAAGCATAAAATCATTTTGGACGTTATTGGTGTGAAAATCATTTTGAGCTTTAATTTGTTGATTTGATTGAGTCAATATCTTATATTGTCACTCTTTTACACCAAAGGAAGCATTTGAGTTCATTCGCTAGGAATATCCAATATTCATCGTGCACATATGTCATGTTTGTATGCATTGATTTTCCTATCGAATTTGATTACACCACTTCATTTACGCTATCATTGACTTGGTTGCTTTCTGTTTATTCATGGTGTGTTTTTATCCTAGTGACACCCCGCACTTGCTTATTTGATTTATTTCTCTAATTTGTCCATTTGGGGACATCATAAAAAGGGGGAGAAAGAATTATCATATTATGGGGGAGTTTGAATTCTGGGGGAGTTTTTGAGATGTTGCTTATATTTTTATCATATATTGATATCCATGTTATCTCATTTCAAACTCGATATGTCACGTGGTATTTGCTTTGTCTCATGTGTGTAGGTATGAAGATTGCAGATCTATATGTTGCACACCCTGATGAGAAAAGTTTTGAGATTTCTGAAGAATTAAAGAACAAACGATGAAGACTATTCATTTCTACCTTTTCCAGTTTTGGGTTCATGGGAGGGTAGATTTGTATAGGCAATTTCATATTTGATAATTCGGATTTTTTATGTATGTACTGACATAGACATAGGGGGAGATTTGTAAGGACATTTTTCACATGTCCGAAATGTTTCATTTATATATGTCGTACGCCGCTACATTTGGCACGTCTCTTCACGATCTCACATGACGGCCTCTATCCGAATTCCGGGAATCAAGCATGCATTATCTCCACTAATATGTCCCACATCTGCCTCAATGACTTCACGTTCCAAGATTTTAGGGACTTAATGCAAGTGGTATGCAAGGGAAGTCAAAACAGTGAAAAAAAGGCACAATAGGAGAGTTCAAGGGCATTTTCGTAATTTCACATCCATAGTTCGGAGGTCTGGTCAACTACAAAGTTGAAGATCTCACCGCAACGAAGATACTGGAAAAAACGGCACCTCAATCCGAGCTACGGTGAAGGAGTTATGACCTTTTGAAGATAGAGAAAATTCCTTAAAGAATGCTGTTTTTTTTTGTACGCTGGATAGAATTTTAGAGTTTTAAGAACGTGGGACTCTTCATATTTTTTCCTATAAATACCAACTTCGGGGGAGTTGTTTTGCAAGACTTTAGGAGACGAATTTGAGAGTCCAAATACATCTAGTCTTCATACTTTTGAGTCCCAAGACTCATGTTTTGATTCACACATCATTGCCAAACCTTTGTGAATCCTTTTGCAACCCAAGAACACAACTTTGGTTTGTTCAACCCTTGTGGAGGAGACCATTCTTCTTCTTCATTGCTGCCCTACTGGAAAGGGATAATTCCAGCCGCGACTACAGAATCCGATACCCGAGGGTAATTCTTAGTCAACTTGTATTTTCATTGTAATCCGATTTTAAGCCGTTTTCTTACAAATTATAGTGAAAATAAATGGTTTTGCCTATGAGGGGGATTTTTCCTTAATTGCATGTGTTTGAATGTTCTTGCATAGATTATCTATTTATTCAATCACATACTGCTGCATGTTTAGGGTTTGTTTGTGTTAAAAGGGTTTTATATATGGTTTGATCATTTGAACGCGAGCACACACGTTTCTCCAAAGTATAAAGAGGTCTGCCTGAGGCCAACCAACCAGACATATTGGTACTCCCTAAGTTCTAGAATGGGTAGTAGATCCCCCACCAAGGCACTGATCAGCACAAGCCTCGGGCCCCGTGCTTTACAAACCAGTTGCCCCAACTCTCAATGTCTAGGCCTACGCTAATGAAATAGCGCGAGAAGAAGTTTGGCACCACTGAAAAAGGATACTCAGATGGGACCGCCATTAGAAACCTCTTTGATAGCCACATGAATAACATTACAGGGTTACCCCTCAGAAAAGTCGGAATGACGTTCCTCCCAGGTATCTAGGCCATTCAAAGTCTCCTCCAATATCATCGTCTCAGGATTGTAATGGTACGTCATTCAAGAAGCAATATTCGTAAGTTGGGGATTTTCCAATACTTCCCCAGTCACCAATAACACTTTCAAAACCAGGCCTAAAATAATGGCCCCAGCATAGCTGGCATCACGCATATCCTGCGAATGAACGGATTGCATCATCGTCGGAGGGTAAATCATTCCTCTCATAACTTACGGCCTAGCTGCTGAAGGCGAGACATGGAGAAGTCTAGCCAACAATTACCTAGGAGAAGGGGAAAACTCAGGCAAACTTGCAGCAACGCTGGGATTTATCCCCAGCATGGCAGAGAAATCCTCATAGGTAGGACAAATTTCATCCAACCCGAAGTGAAAGACATGATCCTCGGGATACCAAAACTTTACTGTCGCCATCAACATATTCCACTTAATGGGTCGGTTATGGCACGAAGAGACTCATCGCATGTGGAAAGCATCATAGTCAACATTGTAAGAACACATGGCCTCTAAGGCTTCGAGGTAGTTGGCGAACTTAATGCTACCAGGGAGAGCCATCTTGCAAAAAAAGAAGATAATGAACAAATAAGAATTTA